>JADWOT020000003.1:13977594-14604439 GCA_036345935.2 Taenia hydatigena
AAGCCACATGGGAATGTAAATCGGCCCCTTTACTGTCGTTGAGGGTATAACTATGAAAGCATTGTAGAAAAACCTGTGGCGACTGAGAAGTTGGCGATGTTTATGCACAGTGAGGGACGAGGCATTTGGTACTTATAGGTAGGAAAGAACCCACTCGTGTTCGACAGTGTTTATTGTGAGTGTGATTGACAATTCAAATGCCAGTGTTGAAGGAAGCATTGTGTGTATCTACTTTCCAAAATGAGAGAGGCGGATATCTGTTTATCGCACCTCATTTTGCATGCATATTTGTTTTCAGCGCAAAAATATTTCCGTGAAACTGCTCTCTTGTCCAGTCAACTCAAATTGGGCTTGGAAGTCAGCTCTCTTGTTGATGTAGGCTAGCGAAAGGGTAAAGGTTTAGCTTCGCTTTGCACAGACAGTGTGTTCGGATCTTTGTCCTTGCCCTCTTAATGTTACCGTTGTACCACTGGTTGTGCACCATGGTTTTGCATTGTAGTGGTATAAGCCAGGTATCTCATTCACCGCCATCGTTCTACACGGTTCGCGCCTCCTTGGTGGATGAATGCCTTCATTGTTCTGCCTGTGCACTCAGCTTTCGTTAGCCTCGTCTCCTTCCGTCCACATCCTTTGTATTTTCGTGTTGAGATTGCTGTGCGATGTTCTCTTGCCTTTGGATGGTAGCTTAGGAGGAGGGCTATGCCTTCTTTTACAAGTCCAGCTCGTCGTTTAGAACTTAACGGATACCCGTACCCAAAGAGCGTTAATAGCATTCGATGTAAAGAACTAGTTTGCAGTGTGCAAGCATAGAAGTACTGATTTCAATAATGCTGTTTTAAATGGCTTTAATTTTAAAGCAGGAAGAAGTGTAGAGGTCGCGCTTCAGCTTCGCACAAAGATATTGTCTTGTCAAAAGTAGATGTGGAATTTCAAGAAGGATGCGATGTTTGCTTTTTCCACAAGCAGTTATTTATCTTGAGTGAGTGTGTCTTATCTTTGATTCAGTTAATCACGTGTCCATGTGGTCTGCGCAGTGGAACTGGAACACACTGACGATTTGGGCGATACGATCGAGATGGTAGTGTAGAACAAGGCCGGCATTTTCAAGTTGGACACGATTATTTCAATTCCGTGCAAAATGTTCTGCAATCTAACAAATGGTTTGATGATTACAAATGAGGCTGTCTAAGAATCTGAAGGAAGTAAATGAATTGTGAGGAGAAATCGTAGCTAGCTGCCAGTTTTAGCGAGTCGACTTCTGTGTTGACAGGCTGATTGCAGCGTTTAAGTAGTCAGTAAGGGAAATCAGGTTGACGAAGTTGTTTAACTCTTGCCTGACAGTTTGCTCTGCTTCGTCATTGTTCTAATTAGGTGCATAAAACAATGCAATATAAAGGATTCAGATGCTCCAAGTGAATGTAGTTCCGCACCGCAACTCAGTGTAGCAATCAATTGCATCGTGATGCTCAAAAGTGAGATCTTGTCCTAGTTATTGACTGATAATAACTTCATAAATTGTCAAATGTTATTTATTGAGTGAATTGTGTTGACGGTGTCTGGAGAAGGAGTTGTCTTGTGCAACACTTCGTCGCACGGTCGGTCCTCCCACACACTGCGCAATTGATAACATAGATGAATGTTGGAGTCCCAGCATAGGAACGAAATCGCCACAGCTGAGGTGGTTGCGAACTACCAGACATACGACTGCATCCAAAGTGTTAGCACCATTCAAATGGTTTGTCATGCCTCCGGGTCTCATCGGCATACAGACTGTGCTTAAAGACTTCGTCATTAGCATAAATTTGTGACAGTGTCTCAATGTTGGGCACTACTTCGTCTAATGATTTGTAGATGGGATGGAATTTCAACAAGTGGGCCAGCTAATGCGAGTATTAACGTGACACTTTTAGTCCCCATGACTGTCTCTTGCATGCTACTTCTTCACACACAATTTGCCATCGAGCACTGTTTTAGAGGATGTGGAGGAATGAAGGCGGTACGGTCAGGTGGTAGCATTATCAAAACGAAGCCTACTGTTAAGCTTTGATGTTCCGCTCTTAGTTAAGCTTATTTCAGGGAGGTCAAGAGGGGTCATTGCACTTCCCAAATGAGTTAGGTGGTGATGAGATGTGCTGAAGTCCTACATTCTCCTTTGGGTCCTCTCTTGCACCTACGAACTTTACTTGCCTATTCAAACTATTTTAATGCTTGCAGGACATGCGACCACGCATAGTTTCTCCTCATACATATTGAATCCCTTGGTATCTCGCACCGAGAGCGGCAAATTTACCGGAATGTGGGTGGTATAACCTTGATGTTGTGCTTTAGCAATGTTCAATGTGACTTCAAACTGTCAGTGCGGCCTCGTCTTCTGACGCAGTTTTATTTGAGGTTGTGTTCACTCACCTGTCGACCTGCCATTGTGCTTTCAGGCGCCAAGCTTTGAACACTTTGCTCTTCACCGTAACTGAAAAACGCAATCCTCTGATCATGCTGAGACGGTTGGAGGAGGTGAGGTGTGAAGCGCCTCGTAAATGCTGCCATGCCCCTTTCACCACTTGCGTGTTTTGTTGAAGACATGGTTTATTTGTACGTGGTGAGTAGCGGTAGTTTGAATTGCAGATGCATCGCTTTGATGTAGTTCACTTAGGCGGCTTCATCGTGGGCAATTTGGGTATGCTGTTCATACCTATATAAGCAACTGCGTGCAAGTGGTAGTCTTTTATAGTTATCATTTTCATTTTTGCTATATTGTGTTTCTTCTATGAGTTTCAATAGTTACCCATTTTAATCTGCCAATAATTTAAGCCAGTAATATGTAATTTATAGAGGGAATCCACCATTTCTAAGCTTCATATTGAGCGACAGGTAAACTAATCACCTGGAGTTTCTTAGTGAATACGGATATCGAGAGGCTAATTAAACACAACTGACCTTTGATTTTCATTGGTGGCCAGGGAGTTTTCTGACTGCTCGAGGGTCTTGCGTCGTTTGATGATCTCCCAACCCTTTGCGTCGTCATGCGATTGGTTGTTGGCACTAGTCAGCAGCCATTTGGTCAACTTGTATTCAGTAAGCCTCAACCAATGCTTGTCTCTCCCATAGCCAGAAATGGGTCGAAGCTGCCCTGTTCTTGTAATTGTAAGGTCGCACAGGAGGAGTTGGCATCTCCGTCCCCGTCCTACAAGCTAGTACGTGATGGGTTAATCCACTTCCTCACATCTCTTAAGGACGTGGGATGGAAATCACTGCTAACTCTCAATTTTGTGCACTGTTCAAGCACGTGGGACTCATGTGCTGGGGAAGGGTGGCACGTACTTGGTAAGCGATGTGCTCTCGATAAGCATTCCTTTGTCTGTGCCTACATTCAGTGTGCAATGCTGTTTTAGTAGGCTGAGATGTTATTTCCTGTAGTATCTTTTCCAAATCCCTATTTCCGTCAAACGCTCTGAATGTTGGAGCAATTGGTAGATTAGCTGCGCATGCATGCACGCCTTTGCGCACATTAGCATTCTCGTAGAACAACAGTGCTTCTTCCGTGAAGCTAGTTGTAGAGGTGATAGCCACAATAGCGGGAATGTTATTCTTCAAATGGGTACGGTGTCATGGAAGACGTGAGTCAGGAACAAAAGAGATGAGGACTTGAAGTTAGCTGTGATGATGCTGCAACGAGGGGAAGTAGTGAAGTGTTGAGAGGATCAGGTACTCAGACGGGTGGTTTGGCTACGTTAATTCCTACTACCACACCATGTTGTCACGTATTGGAACGCATCACCGCCGGTGGCAGACACAATGATGAAGAATAACAAGCGCCATTCGAAGCGAAACAGTGTGAACTATTTGGGAAACTAACCCGATATATTTAAAGAATCCATCTGGATTTGCGGAAGAAAACGTAACTTGGATATCTAGACTCGACCACTTGTTGACATTAGCAAGTAAATGCTGTTATGAGCAGAAGTGGCTCAAGTGGAAGAGCAGTTGGAAGGGTTGCTCGTAGCATTTCCGCTCGATGTAAGCGAGGTGCTACTGTTGGGCTGTTAAAATTGCGTCAAGTGTCTTTTAGAATACAAGGAAGCAATCTGGTATTTTCAAGTAGCTCAGGTCGCTTTAATACTTCTCTTACCTAGTTGAATTACCTGCTATCAATGATAACACTTGAATGACTTTGCTTATACCAATGTGTCAAAGCGACGTTTCCAAATATTTGAGGCCCTTCGACCAGAACATTCGATCAATTGGACCCAGACTGACCTTCTGCATATCACACCAGAATTAACTGTGCAGATCTTTGTTACGACTTTCGATAAGATGATCCACATTCCAAAATAACATCACACTGCCTCACTCAACTTGCCGATGTTTGACAAGGTGTTTGGTAGGAACGCCAGCGAGCTTATGAGCGCCCTTCTACACTACATGAAACTGGATTAAATGAGGCGAATCGGCTGGTATTCACTTTTCGGACGATCAAAGCGTGTGTGTTGAAGATGTGCTTCCTGATTCCATTCGACAGATTTGAACAAAGCAGAAGACATGAGTGGTGGGTGTAGGCAAGACGGATGATAGACGATCATACAGTTAAGCGGTGTGGGGACATCACTTATCTGGTGGTGGAGGACCTAGGGTATCTGCGGAGAGGAAGACGTCAAAGAAGACGTCGGGAATAAATGCAGCTTAGAAGGAGGTAGATAGATCATTTGTCGCACCCACCGTATTAGTGAGTACCTCAAAGAATCGGTCAGATGGCGGTGTTAAGAAACCTATTCCTAGGAGAACCACCGTGGGTGGAATCTCTGACCCTAGAGAAAAGGCTTACTAAAGACCCTATTCGACTCAAAAACGCAGGTGTTGTTTGGTACACAGTTCTAATAGTACTACGCGCTGGCAGAATATCACAGTTCTGTGCTAAATGTCCAAGCCATCCTACCTATGCGAAATGCGACATGACAGTTCCCAATGTCTGTTCTGACTCAAGTTGTATTCAATGGCAATATCAAAGTGCGTGGCTGCTCAGTGCTGCTGTAGCTGTTTTGCTAACTCGACTGATTGCCTGGATGACCGCATTGCTGGCACGCATGTTGTCAGTATGGATAATGGCCTTGACGTCGTCGTCGTCGTCTTCACCGTCGCTGCGTCAGACGATAGGCCAGACAAGTGCTGAGCGGAGGCTGTCTCTTCACCATCCCAAACCTTCTTCTGCCACCTATTCTTTATTATTTTTCACCCCACCCACCCAACCTCCCTCCTCATGCCCCCACTCTTCCTGTTCGTCTTAGGTTCAAAGCCATCCGTCCTTATATCTCCTCTCTACCAATTACCTATCTTGCATGCTTGCAAACACATGACAATCATCGCACTATCACACAGCCAAATATACACATACGCATCTCTTCATCTGTCGCAGCTTCTGTTGTTTCATACCACATCACGCTAGCTCCTCCCACTTCGGTTTCCTTCTATCCAATCCGAGTGACTGACCCAATGACAATTAGAGATGCCATCGCGATGTGTGTGCGTCACTGACACGACAGCATCTCAACACTCTTAGGATTGCTTTCTGTACTGCTTGTTTTCACGCTGTTAGCAGCAGCTATATCGTGAAGGAGAATGAAACAGTGGCATAGTTAGCTGAGCTACACATTCATTGTAGTCCCCAAATCTCCATTGCAGCCTGAACTGGCAAAATGATGATGCGATCGTTTGCCGTCTCTGCAAACGAAAGCAGATATTGAGTGATCTTCATCCGTCAAGCAGCCAAACCATTTAAAGACGCTGCCTTACTCATGGTGCATAAAACCGTGCGAGCTAGCGTCAGTGCCAACAGAGATAGGATGACCTCTTTGGCAAAGCTGATTTTCAATTGCTCCTCATTCTTCCCCGCCACCTTCACGAACTTCGCCAAATTGGTTACTGCCTTGGGGCGGTCAAACTTACAAATTCTGTCCCATCACAACGTAAGGGAGCACAGCGTCACTTTGAGTAGCAGTAGAACAAATAGAGACGAGTGGTCGAGGGTTGCTAGTGAATAGTGGCAGGTAGTGGGACTACTGACAAGAACCTATGGACGGATTGCGAGTCGGTAAACAATGCTGTTCAATGGGCCGAACTTGTGTCCAGCAGCACATTTGTCGAGCATTATGTTTATAGTCAAGTTCATCGTGAGTGCATTTGAAGTTGGCACGCGAACCAACCACCGAATGCAGTCTAAAGCACTATTGTGTCTTCCAATTCATCACAGATACCTCCAGGCCTCAAGCGCGCAGGTTGTGCTACCCACTAGGATGGATGTGCAATTCGCTACAAACAAACCTTAACATGCTGCACGAATATGCAATAGTTTTTATTTCACTAACCAACCCTCCATTCTCTCACTTATGGCGAATGAAGAGGAACGCCAAATTAATTTGAAGGAAAGGCAACCGAGGCAAAGCTGGTGCAAGCTGCTGGTCGAATAAACTGGAGCAGCTTTCAATTAGTTCAAAAGTATGCAGTTGACTAGCTGAGGCGAGTTGATTGGTATATTCGGTAGCAAATCAGTGAGCTCGAAGACCTAGAAATTGTCATTCCACAGCTATCGGCTCCAAGTGACACAACATTATCCGACTGTTCTGCGCATCATCCAAAAGTAGACCAATATCTTCTGAAATACTAGGATCTCTTCCCCGATACTCTGACGTGTGTAGACTGATGGACGGCTACACCGCAGTGCAAACAAATTTGCCACATTCTGCATGCCACACACATGAGACGCATGAATATTGCAGGTGTGGGAGGGTCACCGGATACAAAAATGGGATGGTGGAACTCAAGGCAATGAAGCAGATATGTGGATTATCATTTGCGTGAGGGAGAAATATGCACGGTCTAGCTTTCAGCAAGTGGTAAATAAGTCAACATTTCCATTCAATATTATCTCATAGTGGTTTGCATTAAGTTGTCCAATTATTATCTTGCATCTACTAAGCGTTACAGCATAATTCCTTCCGTGTAACACGAGATAGCATCTCACTTTACGTATATTTGCAGCATAGGAATAATCATTCGCACCCTCTGCTCCATTGTGCATCCAATACTGGAAGGCGTATTCCACCAAGCCACCATCGCATCCCTTGTTGCCCTCGCTCCTACTACAGTCCACCAACTGTTGCTCCGACAAAGCAACCAGCTCCCCCGTCCTCTTCTTGTACTGACCTTCCAGTGCGCCAGTGGCAGAAAAGGCCCAACACGCACCACACGGTCTCTACATGCGTCAATGTTGAGGTGAGTGGGATGCATGCCATCGAGCTTACCTGATCCTTAACGGGTGTCACGAGGCCCTTCTTACGCCAGTCAATGCGTTTCGCAACACGAAGATGCATCGACTGCTCCACATACTGTGTGCTCATGTCCTGCCACAAGTCGTCCTGCATCGACACCCGGTTGAGTGTGAGGTACTTCTCGCCAAACTCCTTCAACGTCAAGTCGGCGAATGCGTTGAGTGCGGTGGAATATGTCTCCAGTCCGAGGTAGTAGCGTTGGTTGTGCCATCGGATGAACATGTAATTGCTGATGAAGATTCGCATGCGTAGATAGTCTTCGCGTAGAGTGGGATAGATCTTGTTGTTGGCGATTTTCCATCCCCTCCAAATGCTTTGGAGGAAGGGTCGACTTGCGAAAGTGGAGGTGAGTAGAAGGAGGAGGAGGGGCGGAGGAGGAGGAGGAGGAGGAGGAGGAGGAGGAGGAGGAGGAGGAGGAGGAGGAGGAAGGAGGAGGAGGAGGAGGGAGGAGGAGGAGGAGGAGGAGGAGGGGAGGAGAGGAGGAGGAGGAGGAGGAGGAGGAGGGGAAAGAGGAGGAGGAGGAGGAGGAGGAGGAGGAGGAGGAGGAGGAGGAGGAGGAGGAGGAGGAGGAGGAGGAGGAGGAGGAGGAGGAGGAGGCACAAGGAGGCACGTCCGACCAGTATTGTGTAATGATGGAAAATAAAAGCATGGTGATATGCCTTTACTTATATACCTGCCTACGTGTATACATTCTGTGGGCCAAATTAACATTGTGGGAGTCGGCATTTTGGCATATTGTATATGCGAGGTAAGGTGAATACGATTTCACAAATCGTGCCATTGTCTTAAAAAATGTCTCAGGGTAGTACAGTCCTCCTGAGGCAATCGTTATTCAACTCACAAATTCTAAATCATGGTATTAATTTGATTAAAGCATTTAAGAGTTGTGACTTCCTTTTGAAGCAATTCAGAGAACAATCAGGTAACACGATGTTAGTTGGTAAGGGTGCCCCCAGTGTGGCAGTTGATGAGTCTTCGAGCACTTTGATTGGCTGCCAAATGCACCAATCACCTTGCCATAGCACTTTCAAATGCATTCTATCTTGAAGTGGTGTACGCTTTGGCCTCTCCTTCAAATGATGGATGGCCTGCTTAATGCATTCTTTAGTTTCATTGCTTTTCCTTGTAATTACTAAGGCGTGATTTTGCATGCACCTTAGCCGTGGAAATGGAGAGTTGATTACTGAAATAACATCCCCTGCTACGCACCGGAAAGTGTGCATTATACCACAGTTCGGTTGTAGTAAATTTATATCCATTCTCTTGGGTAACACAATCTACTCGTTTGAGAGTTGAAGACATTGATAGTAAATAGGACGTCGCTGTGCGGTTTCAGACTGTTGTTGTTGTTGTTGTTGGTGGTGTTGTTGTTGTTGTTGTTGTTGTTGTTATTTGGATAGTTGGAGTGACACGCCCAAATGACTCGATGTTGATCATGACTATAAGCAGCATATGTAGAAAATCTGCTGTCAGGTGCAAGTCAAGCCCACTGAACTGCTTTGTTTATCAACGGTTGGCTTCCGCTTCCACTCTAATCGCGGAGATGGGGCGTTGATTACTGAATCGCTAAGCATCCCACGGCTCGTATCCGACATCGCGTATTACGCCGCGGATCGACGAAATCAATTCCAAAACCACTATGATGGGTTGCACAAATTGTTATTTTGTTTGGCAGGTCATTTTGCTTAGACGTTGTGTTAGGTGAGTGTGAATGGCACAAATGACTTGACGAAGAATTTGACCGTAAACATCTTATTTGACAAATGTCCTGTTAGACACAAGTAATGCCAAGAGCGTTGCATTGTTTACTATCTCGTAATCTTGTCATGGTTTCCTGTCAGTTGTCTGACTTCCTCTCGCTTGCGTACACACCAGCCATGCATGTTGTGGATTTTGCATTGGACGATCTTACTTCAATCGCAAGACTCGACAATCCTCCTCTCATTCTTCTACCTCCCCAGATAACTCTGTCTTGCATTGCACGATGACGGAATGAGAGTAGCAAATGTAATCGCTCCAATGTGGTAACCCAGGTGTCAAAGTTCGATGCAGTGCTGGAGAAGAAATAGGATCAATTGTAGTGTGCGTGCATGGGATTGCGCTGAAAGTCGATTGGTGGAAGAAATAAGAGGCAATGGACAAACCACGTGCCGCAAGCGCATAAACACTGCAGACATCATCAGTCATGGGCAACAGAATGCAACAGTGAAGCGAAAATGATGCTGATGCTTCAGGAAACCCTGATGACGATGACAATGACCCACTTCAACAGCACATTGCACCGGATTGTGGTTGAGATCCCTACTTATAGAGGCGAAAGGAGACATTGCGCACAAAGGAACGTGAAAGTGAATGGACGATTATTTGGAGCGTATCCGTAAGGTCAAAAAGAGAGCATGAGTACAGTGTAGTATGTTAAACAGTACAATGCTCGAAACGATATTGGAGGCAGAATGATAAACAACCGCTCAGCACTCATCCGACCCATCGTCTGGCACGGCTACTGGGACGGTGGATCAGACAGAGAGACAAACCACCGCCAGCACGTGTGCCAGCAATGCGATCAACCAGGCGACCGGCCAAGTCAGCAAGGCACCCACGCACACACGCAAGCTACAACAGACAAGAGCACAGCAACAAGACAATGCCGCTGTGCTGTTGCCGCTGCACCACGCAATGCAATGCTGGTGAGTGCTGTGCGCACTGACAGCCCAACGCCGTATCACGCTGACGGACGGACGACACGTGTCGTCATCACGGTTGGGTGGCCAGGACGAGAAGGTTAGACTGACGTCCTGGTGATGCGTACTATAGGAGTGATCCCTAGAAGTACGATCTTAGAGTGCACCTGCGCCTCGCATCCCCTCCCGCCTCAGCCTCTGCCTTGACCTCTCCCTCCGTCCGTCAATCTGTACCTCCTCAACTGCCATGAAGCAGACACACACACACCACCTCTCCACCTTCCACATTGGCCCCTCTTCTACCCCACCTTCAACTGCCTTGCGCACCACCTCCTTCACCCAGGTTATGCACTCGCCTCACCTCGCACATCTCAGTAATACGTGTCGATACGACCTCAGTCTACGCATTGCCGCTGCTACCGCCTATCCTACTAACTTTTTCTTTTCATCCTATCGATCTTGCTGCCAACATTTATGGTGTTCCTTACTTTTTTATTAAATTATTCTTTGCTCTAATCTGTTGTCTCCCTCCAACCAGCCATGTTGCCGATTTAATATTTTGTGGAATAATGCATACTTTTTCATTCCACGTAAGGAGTTGTCTATGCCTTTTCTCCTTTTACGGCGTTACAGTGCGCATCGTTACAATTGTAGCACTTCGTTTGTTGGAACTACCGGTTTCGGTCAAGGTCACAGGGGTGGCCGTACTGCCCTAGCTGGCCATGCCAGCAGCCTGTTTTCCTCTGTCTGTCTGTCTGTCTGCCTGTCTGCTGTCTGTCTGGTCTGTCTGTTTGCCTGCCTCCCAACCATTCACCCAATTACTTAACCACTAGCCTCGCTCCCTTTACTGCACACCCGCACAACCACCACCACTACTACTACTATTACCACCACCCTCCTTCGTGTTGTGTTCGCGTTAGCGGTTTCGATATCATAATCTTCTATTATTTTCGATCAAACACTCAGAACATACAGTTGGTTAATTATTAGCTGTAATTATTTTGAATTTTTTCCACATAAGATAGGAATAATGTATGTGAATTATCATATTTATTTTCTTTATTATATCATCGAAAGCTACAAAAGCCTGCAAATCGAAATGCTTATTCGTATCTTTTCTTAGGGCATTGTGATTGTCAATCTATGCCTATTTCTTTTACCTTATGGGCGGTTGAATTGCTATTGCAAGTTCCCGCTTAAAACGTTAACTAATTTCAACACTACCAAACGATTTACCTATTTATTTAAGTAGATCATGTGTTAAATTTTCGGAACCGCTTTCCAATTACATTGACATCGGGTGCGTTTGAAGTGATCTAAGTGTAGAAGAAATAAACGGTCGCATCAAGACCGCAACCCAAATTATGTTCTGTTTAAGGCAAAGCTAGGAACCCAACCTTAGTTTTTGATAACACGATTTTTTAAGTGGCTAATGTTTTTTTATTCTCGTGCTTTTAAAGTTGAAGGGAGGAACGATAACAGTCTGCGAGTGTGATCTCATCGCGCACATTGTTTAATAGGCTGCATTCCAAATCTCCATTTATTCAGGCATTGCATCTATACATCATTACCGCTAATATGACACCTGCTTTTATCTATCGAAGCCTGATTTTGTAAAATTTAAGCTAACTTAGAGGCTCAGCTTGCTCGTGCTGTGTTATTTAACCGACTGAGCCTAATTCTTTGGCATTTTTGCAGTTGTTTGTGAGACGATTGTGAGTCCACTTCAGTACGTGCGGACTCATCGGCATTAAGCATTTGTAGCGTGAAAAGTTGCGTTAACATGCAGTAAGCCCTTGGTAATTTACCCAATGTCTCTTTGATCTGAATAGTCAAAAGGGGTCATAGTGCCAGGTGGAACGTGGAAAGCCCACGTCAGCTAATGTCGCTCAAATCAGTTCGCACGACCGTACTCAAGTGGCTTTTCTACGTATAGAACCAAATCTCTCAACAAATTTCACAACTAAGACTAACGTTGGCGATAAGGTAATCAAACTCAAATCGCCTCCATTCGACTCAGCTAAGGCGACTAGAGGTCCCATAACAATGTGCTTTCCAATGCATAGGAAAACCAGGCTCTTATGTGCCCATATAATTGCGGATACTTGTCTTAAGGAAAACCTTTTGCACTTCGTTGACAAATAAATATTTATAAAGAGAGGAAATAGGAGTCAAACGGGTCCAAAGTATACATTTGGCTGAGTTCAATGGATAGTTAATAATTAAATGCATCCATCTAGCCCCGACGCTGTGGGTGATTAATACCCTGCAGGATAAGCCAGGCTGCCCATCGAAAACTCTGCCATTAATAGACATGATTTCTCTAAGGTTTGAGTCATTTTTTGAGTAAACTACGAATGTTTAGATCTGAATACTTGTGACAGCACCATGGTGGAGTGAGCAATCAACGGAGCCAATAATTTAATGCTAAAATAAAATCGGTCCTACGTGATTAGACGATCATGCTGTTGGCGATTCTGCGTTTCGTGTCCCTCGAAATGCTTGTCTTTGCTTGTCTTTGTCCTTAAACACAATGCTTTCGAAGTGTCATTACTCCAGTAAGGGAGAAGTGTGGCAGAATTTACATAGACTGTGGTGAGGTATGAAAAGCACTTCACCAATTGGTAATGAATAAAATTCCGAGGCCCTTCTCAGTAGTCTCTGCTTCTTTGTTTGGCTGCCTGATACCAAACAGTAATGGCCTTGCTGGTTCAAAATGTGCCAGTGACATTAAAGGTGCCGATAACACAGCCAGAGAAGTGGTCTCTCCGTCAAATCCAACCCTACCAATGTAATAATTGATTCAAGCTTCCAATCATCCCCACATCGAGACCATCCTGCATCTACTTTATTCTTTTGAACCCCACCAAACGGTCTACTACACCTTTGAATAGAACCACTTATTAGCTATTGCAGTCACAACCGTCCGAAGCTGGTGACGGATCCGTTAACAGAGAAAACAATGCAGAGTGTTGAAGTGTAGCCACTGTTGCAATTTAAAAGAAGACACAATGAAAGCGAATGAAGTGAAGACGCAAGTAAACCAGCATTGTCAAGAGTAAGTCATATTAAGGTCGCCAAACACGGAGACGAAAAGGGCCTATTGATACTGTTGAAAGAATTTAATAATATCGTTGTAGATGCGGGAGGCAGCATCCAGACCCCAGACGAAGTCGAGATGATTGTAGTCCGACAGGTAGACATCGCGTATTTGAGCGCCCGGATCTTGAGTGAGCTCGTTTAGGATGCGGACCATGTCTCGAGGCGACACAAGCCAATCCTGTCCACCCCAGTAAACTGTCACCGGCACCCCTACCGCGTCCAGCCCATAGGGTGGTGGTGTTGTCCGATTGTACCTCAACTTGTTCCCTGCTGCCCCAAAATCAAAGTGTTGGAACTTGCCTTGCGATATCGCCTGCGCGGTACCGTCAAATATGGTATATCAGCAACCACCTCAAACACCTCTGATCAAATAGCACGTTATTGAGTCTTGAGAGGCTTCACATGTCAATATAACACCTCGTACTCAAACAGTGAACCGACAGAGTAGGCACTAAGGATGCAATGAAGGCTAGCTCTTCCTGTATGCGTGTTAGAATGCCTAAAGTAGCTGCGCTTACAACAAATTGTATAGCGCGGAAAGTAAAGTGGTCCAAAAGCGGTCTGGTTCCGTTACCTGACAGTAGTGAACCATGTTTTGAACCGAGGTTCCCGCTGGCGTGTGCGCGACATAAACTGGCAGTCGAGTCTACAAAAAAACCAAAATATAATGCGTCTAACTATTTTGTGCATACTTCTTAACAAAAGCTTTCTTGGGCGCGAGTAAAAGTAATGTTATTATCATAATCTTTTTACTAATGGGATGAGGAAAGGTACTGTGCGCAAGTGCATTCTCACCGAATTCATGTTGCGCGTGCTATACCCCGCAAGCAAGAACAACAGATTCTTGCAGAAGAAAGGTAGGGGACGATTACGGCATAGAGAGAGAGCAAAATAACGCATCACTTGGTTGGAGGGTAAGAAGCGTCCAGATCCACCAAAAAGCCATCGGGCCACGCGGAGGGACTTGCACAGCGGCGCGATGTGGCGAATGGGGCTGCGCAAATGCTTCAAATAGGCGGCTGGAGCGAGTGCTGCAAACGCAGATACACGACTACGAAGTCTCGCGTCAGAGTTCAACTGCGCGAACGCAATTTGTGCACCCTTATAGAGCAGGCAGGAGGAAGACTTGTTGGACTACTTACAAGTCCGTTACAATGAGATTGAAGGCGTTACTTTGAAACCTCACCTGAGAATGCCCCACGTAGAATATCTTGCTAATCTTCGTCTCGTTAGTGATAAAATCAATGGACGCAGGAAGGTCATACATGGCCATTTCGTCCCAGGAAAACGCCCAGAATTCGTTGTCGCTTAAGCTCAAGTATTCATGCTTTTGGGAGTAGGTGCTTCCTCGACTATTGCCCAACCACACATCGAAGCCCGCATCGGCAAGAATGAAACCCAAACTCTCGTTGGCGAGGTTGTTGATCCAAGTGTGTGCAGAGTCGAGAAGTCCGTGTTGGAGAAACACCACATTTCTGACACCAACCACCGACACAGACGTTTTCGCGCGAATACGGTGAAGAGTGAGATGATAGCCATCTTCAGTTTTAACAACGTATTCATTCGGTACGTAACCCTTCCCTTCAATTACTTCAGACTATAACAATAAAACATGCCAATGCTTAACTTGAAATTCCGCACTAAAAGCAGTGGTTGATAAGTATTTTTCATCATCTCTAAAATGCTCAAATTGAAAGTGGTAAAGTAATACTATAAATGATGAGAGTTAAGCTTCGAGTAATACACAAAGCAAGAGAGTATTCAGAATCCAAGTTCCACTCATTTCCGAACTACCCCATAAAGTGCCAAAGAATAAAGTAACGTGGGTGAGAAATGAGAAGGTCAAAGATTAAAAAGTAAGTTCAAATAGCTTACAACTGTTTGATAAACTTCTGGGTCGACTTTACCAAAAATTCTTTGGAAACCCGACCCGCAAACTAAATGAAATAAAACGACAACACAGACGATTCGCATTACTAATATCGACAATAAATAATTAAAAACGTGCGACAACCAAAATAAAAGCCTTATACAAACTTCTAGGTCACCCATTAGTCCAAACTAACACGAAGGCGAAGTCGGGTCAAAACACTTCTTTATTTTGCGCACAATAAATGTACTATTATTAATAATTGGTTAATTAGTAGTGAATTAAAAAAATTAGGTCAGGCAAGCATTACCAAGTCACTTTAGTCTAAAACTAGATTTAATATCATATTAAGCCAATGTTCAGCTGCCAATAGTCAAAACCCTTTTGAAAATGTGCAAGAAAATAATGCAGAAATAATCCAAAGGATAAGAACCAATTACTGTATAAAACTAAGCACTGTGAAGTTAGAATCCATGATTAAATCAAATAAATAATTTTCGTAGGGACCCAAGGCTTTCTCGAAGGCAAAAGAAGGCAGAATGCTAGGGTAAAATGCATATATATATATTCACCCGACAGAGAAAATTAGGCTGCAGGCATGGCCTCGAGGCCAGCCCACGCAGCTAGGGCAGTAAGGCCACCTATGCTGACCAAAACAGGTACTTCTTACAAACAAAGTATTACAATTGTAACGATGCGCACTGCAACGCCGTAAAAGGAGAAAAGGCATAGACAACTCCTTACGTGGAATGAAAAGTATGCATTATTCCACAAAATATTAAATCGGCAACATGGCTGGTTGGAGGGAGACAACAGATTAGAGCAAAGAATAATTTAATAAAAAAGTAAGGAACACCATAAATGTTGGCAGCAAGATCGATAGGATGAAAAGAAAAAGTTAGTAGGATAGGCGGTAGCAGCGGCAATGCGTAGACTGAGGTCGTATCGACACGTATTACTGAGATGTGCGAGGTGAGGCGAGTGCATAACCTGGGTGAAGGAGGTGGTGCGCAAGGCAGTTGAAGGTGGGGTAGAAGAGGGGCCAATGTGGAAGGTGGAGAGGTGGTGTGTGTGTGTCTGCTTCATGGCAGTTGAGGAGGTACAGATTGACGGACGGAGGGAGAGGTCAAGGCAGAGGCTGAGGCGGGAGGGGATGCGAGGCGCAGGTGCACTCTAAGATCGTACTTCTAGGGATCACTCCTATAGTACGCATCACCAGGACGTCAGTCTAACCTTCTCGTCCTGGCCACCCAACCGTGATGACGACACGTGTCGTCCGTCCGTCAGCGTGATACGGCGTTGGGCTGTCAGTGCGCACAGCACTCACCAGCATTGCATTGCGTGGTGCAGCGGCAACAGCACAGCGGCATTGTCTTGTTGCTGTGCTCTTGTCTGTTGTAGCTTGCGTGTGTGCGTGGGTGCCTTGCTGACTTGGCCGGTCGCCTGGTTGATCGCATTGCTGGCACACGTGCTGGCGGTGGTTTGTCTCTCTGTCTGATCCACCGTCCCAGTAGCCGTGCCAGACGATGGGTCGGATGAGTGCTGAGCGGTTGTTTATCATTCTGCCTCCAATATCGTTTCGAGCATTGTACTGTTTAACATACTACACTGTACTCATGCTCTCTTTTTGACCTTACGGATACGCTCCAAATAATCGTCCATTCACTTTCACGTTCCTTTGTGCGCAATGTCTCCTTTCGCCTCTATAAGTAGGGATCTCAACCACAATCCGGTGCAATGTGCTGTTGAAGTGGGTCATTGTCATCGTCATCAGGGTTTCCTGAAGCATCAGCATCATTTTCGCTTCACTGTTGCATTCTGTTGCCCATGACTGATGATGTCTGCAGTGTTTATGCGCTTGCGGCACGTGGTTTGTCCATTGCCTCTTATTTCTTCCACCAATCGACTTTCAGCGCAATCCCATGCACGCACACTACAATTGATCCTATTTCTTCTCCAGCACTGCATCGAACTTTGACACCTGGGTTACCACATTGGAGCGATTACATTTGCTACTCTCATTCCGTCATCGTGCAATGCAAGACAGAGTTATCTGGGGAGGTAGAAGAATGAGAGGAGGATTGTCGAGTCTTGCGATTGAAGTAAGATCGTCCAATGCAAAATCCACAACATGCATGGCTGGTGTGTACGCAAGCGAGAGGAAGTCAGACAACTGACAGGAAACCATGACAAGATTACGAGATAGTAAACAATGCAACGCTCTTGGCATTACTTGTGTCTAACAGGACATTTGTCAAATAAGATGTTTACGGTCAAATTCTTCGTCAAGTCATTTGTGCCATTCACACTCACCTAACACAACGTCTAAGCAAAATGACCTGCCAAACAAAATAACAATTTGTGCAACCCATCATAGTGGTTTTGGAATTGATTTCGTCGATCCGCGGCGTAATACGCGATGTCGGATACGAGCCGTGGGATGCTTAGCGATTCAGTAATCAACGCCCCATCTCCGCGATTAGAGTGGAAGCGGAAGCCAACCGTTGATAAACAAAGCAGTTCAGTGGGCTTGACTTGCACCTGACAGCAGATTTTCTACATATGCTGCTTATAGTCATGATCAACATCGAGTCATTTGGGCGTGTCACTCCAACTATCCAAATAACAACAACAACAACAACAACAACAACACCACCAACAACAACAACAACAACAGTCTGAAACCGCACAGCGACGTCCTATTTACTATCAATGTCTTCAACTCTCAAACGAGTAGATTGTGTTACCCAAGAGAATGGATATAAATTTACTACAACCGAACTGTGGTATAATGCACACTTTCCGGTGCGTAGCAGGGGATGTTATTTCAGTAATCAACTCTCCATTTCCACGGCTAAGGTGCATGCAAAATCACGCCTTAGTAATTACAAGGAAAAGCAATGAAACTAAAGAATGCATTAAGCAGGCCATCCATCATTTGAAGGAGAGGCCAAAGCGTACACCACTTCAAGATAGAATGCATTTGAAAGTGCTATGGCAAGGTGATTGGTGCATTTGGCAGCCAATCAAAGTGCTCGAAGACTCATCAACTGCCACACTGGGGGCACCCTTACCAACTAACATCGTGTTACCTGATTGTTCTCTGAATTGCTTCAAAAGGAAGTCACAACTCTTAAATGCTTTAATCAAATTAATACCATGATTTAGAATTTGTGAGTTGAATAACGATTGCCTCAGGAGGACTGTACTACCCTGAGACATTTTTTAAGACAATGGCACGATTTGTGAAATCGTATTCACCTTACCTCGCATATACAATATGCCAAAATGCCGACTCCCACAATGTTAATTTGGCCCACAGAATGTATACACGTAGGCAGGTATATAAGTAAAGGCATATCACCATGCTTTTATTTTCCATCATTACACAATACTGGTCGGACGTGCCTCCTTGTGCCTCCTCCTCCTCCTCCTCCTCCTCCTCCTCCTCCTCCTCCTCCTCCTCCTCCTCCTCCTCCTCCTCCTCCTCCTCCTCCTCCTCCTCCTCCTCCTCCTCCTCTCCTCCTCCTCCTCCTCCTCCTCCTCCTCCTCTCCTCCTCCTCCCTCCTCCTCCTCCTCCTCCTCTCCTCCTCCTTCCTCCCTCCTCCTCCTCCTCCTCCTCCCTCCTCCTCCTCCCTCCTCCTCCTCCTCCTCCTCCTCCTCCTCCTCCTCCTCCGCCCCTCCTCCTCCTTCTACTCACCTCCACTTTCGCAAGTCGACCCTTCCTCCAAAGCATTTGGAGGGGATGGAAAATCGCCAACAACAAGATCTATCCCACTCTACGCGAAGACTATCTACGCATGCGAATCTTCATCAGCAATTACATGTTCATCCGATGGCACAACCAACGCTACTACCTCGGACTGGAGACATATTCCACCGCACTCAACGCATTCGCCGACTTGACGTTGAAGGAGTTTGGCGAGAAGTACCTCACACTCAACCGGGTGTCGATGCAGGACGACTTGTGGCAGGACATGAGCACACAGTATGTGGAGCAGTCGATGCATCTTCGTGTTGCGAAACGCATTGACTGGCGTAAGAAGGGCCTCGTGACACCCGTTAAGGATCAGGTAAGCTCGATGGCATGCATCCCACTCACCTCAACATTGACGCATGTAGAGACCGTGTGGTGCGTGTTGGGCCTTTTCTGCCACTGGCGCACTGGAAGGTCAGTACAAGAAGAGGACGGGGGAGCTGGTTGCTTTGTCGGAGCAACAGTTGGTGGACTGTAGTAGGAGCGAGGGCAACAAGGGATGCGATGGTGGCTTGGTGGAATACGCCTTCCAGTATTGGATGCACAATGGAGCAGAGGGTGCGAATGATTATTCCTATGCTGCAAATATACGTAAAGTGAGATGCTATCTCGTGTTACACGGAAGGAATTATGCTGTAACGCTTAGTAGATGCAAGATAATAATTGGACAACTTAATGCAAACCACTATGAGATAATATTGAATGGAAATGTTGACTTATTTACCACTTGCTGAAAGCTAGACCGTGCATATTTCTCCCTCACGCAAATGATAATCCACATATCTGCTTCATTGCCTTGAGTTCCACCATCCCATTTTTGTATCCGGTGACCCTCCCACACCTGCAATATTCATGCGTCTCATGTGTGTGGCATGCAGAATGTGGCAAATTTGTTTGCACTGCGGTGTAGCCGTCCATCAGTCTACACACGTCAGAGTATCGGGGAAGAGATCCTAGTATTTCAGAAGATATTGGTCTACTTTTGGATGATGCGCAGAACAGTCGGATAATGTTGTGTCACTTGGAGCCGATAGCTGTGGAATGACAATTTCTAGGTCTTCGAGCTCACTGATTTGCTACCGAATATACCAATCAACTCGCCTCAGCTAGTCAACTGCATACTTTTGAACTAATTGAAAGCTGCTCCAGTTTATTCGACCAGCAGCTTGCACCAGCTTTGCCTCGGTTGCCTTTCCTTCAAATTAATTTGGCGTTCCTCTTCATTCGCCATAAGTGAGAGAATGGAGGGTTGGTTAGTGAAATAAAAACTATTGCATATTCGTGCAGCATGTTAAGGTTTGTTTGTAGCGAATTGCACATCCATCCTAGTGGGTAGCACAACCTGCGCGCTTGAGGCCTGGAGGTATCTGTGATGAATTGGAAGACACAATAGTGCTTTAGACTGCATTCGGTGGTTGGTTCGCGTGCCAACTTCAAATGCACTCACGATGAACTTGACTATAAACATAATGCTCGACAAATGTGCTGCTGGACACAAGTTCGGCCCATTGAACAGCATTGTTTACCGACTCGCAATCCGTCCATAGGTTCTTGTCAGTAGTCCCACTACCTGCCACTATTCACTAGCAACCCTCGACCACTCGTCTCTATTTGTTCTACTGCTACTCAAAGTGACGCTGTGCTCCCTTACGTTGTGATGGGACAGAATTTGTAAGTTTGACCGCCCCAAGGCAGTAACCAATTTGGCGAAGTTCGTGAAGGTGGCGGGGAAGAATGAGGAGCAATTGAAAATCAGCTTTGCCAAAGAGGTCATCCTATCTCTGTTGGCACTGACGCTAGCTCGCACGGTTTTATGCACCATGAGTAAGGCAGCGTCTTTAAATGGTTTGGCTGCTTGACGGATGAAGATCACTCAATATCTGCTTTCGTTTGCAGAGACGGCAAACGATCGCATCATCATTTTGCCAGTTCAGGCTGCAATGGAGATTTGGGGACTACAATGAATGTGTAGCTCAGCTAACTATGCCACTGTTTCATTCTCCTTCACGATATAGCTGCTGCTAACAGCGTGAAAACAAGCAGTACAGAAAGCAATCCTAAGAGTGTTGAGATGCTGTCGTGTCAGTGACGCACACACATCGCGATGGCATCTCTAATTGTCATTGGGTCAGTCACTCGGATTGGATAGAAGGAAACCGAAGTGGGAGGAGCTAGCGTGATGTGGTATGAAACAACAGAAGCTGCGACAGATGAAGAGATGCGTATGTGTATATTTGGCTGTGTGATAGTGCGATGATTGTCATGTGTTTGCAAGCATGCAAGATAGGTAATTGGTAGAGAGGAGATATAAGGACGGATGGCTTTGAACCTAAGACGAACAGGAAGAGTGGGGGCATGAGGAGGGAGGTTGGGTGGGTGGGGTGAAAAATAATAAAGAATAGGTGGCAGAAGAAGGTTTGGGATGGTGAAGAGACAGCCTCCGCTCAGCACTTGTCTGGCCTATCGTCTGACGCAGCGACGGTGAAGACGACGACGACGACGTCAAGGCCATTATCCATACTGACAACATGCGTGCCAGCAATGCGGTCATCCAGGCAATCAGTCGAGTTAGCAAAACAGCTACAGCAGCACTGAGCAGCCACGCACTTTGATATTGCCATTGAATACAACTTGAGTCAGAACAGACATTGGGAACTGTCATGTCGCATTTCGCATAGGTAGGATGGCTTGGACATTTAGCACAGAACTGTGATATTCTGCCAGCGCGTAGTACTATTAGAACTGTGTACCAAACAACACCTGCGTTTTTGAGTCGAATAGGGTCTTTAGTAAGCCTTTTCTCTAGGGTCAGAGATTCCACCCACGGTGGTTCTCCTAGGAATAGGTTTCTTAACACCGCCATCTGACCGATTCTTTGAGGTACTCACTAATACGGTGGGTGCGACAAATGATCTATCTACCTCCTTCTAAGCTGCATTTATTCCCGACGTCTTCTTTGACGTCTTCCTCTCCGCAGATACCCTAGGTCCTCCACCACCAGATAAGTGATGTCCCCACACCGCTTAACTGTATGATCGTCTATCATCCGTCTTGCCTACACCCACCACTCATGTCTTCTGCTTTGTTCAAATCTGTCGAATGGAATCAGGAAGCACATCTTCAACACACACGCTTTGATCGTCCGAAAAGTGAATACCAGCCGATTCGCCTCATTTAATCCAGTTTCATGTAGTGTAGAAGGGCGCTCATAAGCTCGCTGGCGTTCCTACCAAACACCTTGTCAAACATCGGCAAGTTGAGTGAGGCAGTGTGATGTTATTTTGGAATGTGGATCATCTTATCGAAAGTCGTAACAAAGATCTGCACAGTTAATTCTGGTGTGATATGCAGAAGGTCAGTCTGGGTCCAATTGATC
The DNA here is from genome assembly GCA_036345935.2 of Taenia hydatigena. Lineage (NCBI taxonomy): Eukaryota > Metazoa > Platyhelminthes > Cestoda > Cyclophyllidea > Taeniidae > Taenia > Taenia hydatigena. Next base: position 13,999,700 of record JADWOT020000003.1, read on the forward strand.
GAATGTTCTGGTCGAAGGGCCTCAAATATTTGGAAACGTCGCTTTGACACATTGGTATAAGCAAAGTCATTCAAGTGTTATCATTGATAGCAGGTAATTCAACTAGGTAAGAGAAGTATTAAAGCGACCTGAGCTACTTGAAAACACCAGATTGCTTCCTTGTATTCTAAAAGACACTTGACGCAATTTTAACAGCCCAACAGTAGCACCTCGCTTACATCGAGCGGAAATGCTACGAGCAACCCTTCCAACTGCTCTTCCACTTGAGCCACTTCTGCTCATAACAGCATTTACTTGCTAATGTCAACAAGTGGTCGAGTCTAGATATCCAAGTTACGTTTTCTTCCGCAAATCCAGATGGATTCTTTAAATATATCGGGTTAGTTTCCCAAATAGTTCACACTGTTTCGCTTCGAATGGCGCTTGTTATTCTTCATCATTGTGTCTGCCACCGGCGGTGATGCGTTCCAATACGTGACAACATGGTGTGGTAGTAGGAATTAACGTAGCCAAACCACCCGTCTGAGTACCTGATCCTCTCAACACTTCACTACTTCCCCTCGTTGCAGCATCATCACAGCTAACTTCAAGTCCTCATCTCTTTTGTTCCTGACTCACGTCTTCCATGACACCGTACCCATTTGAAGAATAACATTCCCGCTATTGTGGCTATCACCTCTACAACTAGCTTCACGGAAGAAGCACTGTTGTTCTACGAGAATGCTAATGTGCGCAAAGGCGTGCATGCATGCGCAGCTAATCTACCAATTGCTCCAACATTCAGAGCGTTTGACGGAAATAGGGATTTGGAAAAGATACTACAGGAAATAACATCTCAGCCTACTAAAACAGCATTGCACACTGAATGTAGGCACAGACAAAGGAATGCTTATCGAGAGCACATCGCTTACCAAGTACGTGCCACCCTTCCCCAGCACATGAGTCCCACGTGCTTGAACAGTGCACAAAATTGAGAGTTAGCAGTGATTTCCATCCCACGTCCTTAAGAGATGTGAGGAAGTGGATTAACCCATCACGTACTAGCTTGTAGGACGGGGACGGAGATGCCAACTCCTCCTGTGCGACCTTACAATTACAAGAACAGGGCAGCTTCGACCCATTTCTGGCTATGGGAGAGACAAGCATTGGTTGAGGCTTACTGAATACAAGTTGACCAAATGGCTGCTGACTAGTGCCAACAACCAATCGCATGACGACGCAAAGGGTTGGGAGATCATCAAACGACGCAAGACCCTCGAGCAGTCAGAAAACTCCCTGGCCACCAATGAAAATCAAAGGTCAGTTGTGTTTAATTAGCCTCTCGATATCCGTATTCACTAAGAAACTCCAGGTGATTAGTTTACCTGTCGCTCAATATGAAGCTTAGAAATGGTGGATTCCCTCTATAAATTACATATTACTGGCTTAAATTATTGGCAGATTAAAATGGGTAACTATTGAAACTCATAGAAGAAACACAATATAGCAAAAATGAAAATGATAACTATAAAAGACTACCACTTGCACGCAGTTGCTTATATAGGTATGAACAGCATACCCAAATTGCCCACGATGAAGCCGCCTAAGTGAACTACATCAAAGCGATGCATCTGCAATTCAAACTACCGCTACTCACCACGTACAAATAAACCATGTCTTCAACAAAACACGCAAGTGGTGAAAGGGGCATGGCAGCATTTACGAGGCGCTTCACACCTCACCTCCTCCAACCGTCTCAGCATGATCAGAGGATTGCGTTTTTCAGTTACGGTGAAGAGCAAAGTGTTCAAAGCTTGGCGCCTGAAAGCACAATGGCAGGTCGACAGGTGAGTGAACACAACCTCAAATAAAACTGCGTCAGAAGACGAGGCCGCACTGACAGTTTGAAGTCACATTGAACATTGCTAAAGCACAACATCAAGGTTATACCACCCACATTCCGGTAAATTTGCCGCTCTCGGTGCGAGATACCAAGGGATTCAATATGTATGAGGAGAAACTATGCGTGGTCGCATGTCCTGCAAGCATTAAAATAGTTTGAATAGGCAAGTAAAGTTCGTAGGTGCAAGAGAGGACCCAAAGGAGAATGTAGGACTTCAGCACATCTCATCACCACCTAACTCATTTGGGAAGTGCAATGACCCCTCTTGACCTCCCTGAAATAAGCTTAACTAAGAGCGGAACATCAAAGCTTAACAGTAGGCTTCGTTTTGATAATGCTACCACCTGACCGTACCGCCTTCATTCCTCCACATCCTCTAAAACAGTGCTCGATGGCAAATTGTGTGTGAAGAAGTAGCATGCAAGAGACAGTCATGGGGACTAAAAGTGTCACGTTAATACTCGCATTAGCTGGCCCACTTGTTGAAATTCCATCCCATCTACAAATCATTAGACGAAGTAGTGCCCAACATTGAGACACTGTCACAAATTTATGCTAATGACGAAGTCTTTAAGCACAGTCTGTATGCCGATGAGACCCGGAGGCATGACAAACCATTTGAATGGTGCTAACACTTTGGATGCAGTCGTATGTCTGGTAGTTCGCAACCACCTCAGCTGTGGCGATTTCGTTCCTATGCTGGGACTCCAACATTCATCTATGTTATCAATTGCGCAGTGTGTGGGAGGACCGACCGTGCGACGAAGTGTTGCACAAGACAACTCCTTCTCCAGACACCGTCAACACAATTCACTCAATAAATAACATTTGACAATTTATGAAGTTATTATCAGTCAATAACTAGGACAAGATCTCACTTTTGAGCATCACGATGCAATTGATTGCTACACTGAGTTGCGGTGCGGAACTACATTCACTTGGAGCATCTGAATCCTTTATATTGCATTGTTTTATGCACCTAATTAGAACAATGACGAAGCAGAGCAAACTGTCAGGCAAGAGTTAAACAACTTCGTCAACCTGATTTCCCTTACTGACTACTTAAACGCTGCAATCAGCCTGTCAACACAGAAGTCGACTCGCTAAAACTGGCAGCTAGCTACGATTTCTCCTCACAATTCATTTACTTCCTTCAGATTCTTAGACAGCCTCATTTGTAATCATCAAACCATTTGTTAGATTGCAGAACATTTTGCACGGAATTGAAATAATCGTGTCCAACTTGAAAATGCCGGCCTTGTTCTACACTACCATCTCGATCGTATCGCCCAAATCGTCAGTGTGTTCCAGTTCCACTGCGCAGACCACATGGACACGTGATTAACTGAATCAAAGATAAGACACACTCACTCAAGATAAATAACTGCTTGTGGAAAAAGCAAACATCGCATCCTTCTTGAAATTCCACATCTACTTTTGACAAGACAATATCTTTGTGCGAAGCTGAAGCGCGACCTCTACACTTCTTCCTGCTTTAAAATTAAAGCCATTTAAAACAGCATTATTGAAATCAGTACTTCTATGCTTGCACACTGCAAACTAGTTCTTTACATCGAATGCTATTAACGCTCTTTGGGTACGGGTATCCGTTAAGTTCTAAACGACGAGCTGGACTTGTAAAAGAAGGCATAGCCCTCCTCCTAAGCTACCATCCAAAGGCAAGAGAACATCGCACAGCAATCTCAACACGAAAATACAAAGGATGTGGACGGAAGGAGACGAGGCTAACGAAAGCTGAGTGCACAGGCAGAACAATGAAGGCATTCATCCACCAAGGAGGCGCGAACCGTGTAGAACGATGGCGGTGAATGAGATACCTGGCTTATACCACTACAATGCAAAACCATGGTGCACAACCAGTGGTACAACGGTAACATTAAGAGGGCAAGGACAAAGATCCGAACACACTGTCTGTGCAAAGCGAAGCTAAACCTTTACCCTTTCGCTAGCCTACATCAACAAGAGAGCTGACTTCCAAGCCCAATTTGAGTTGACTGGACAAGAGAGCAGTTTCACGGAAATATTTTTGCGCTGAAAACAAATATGCATGCAAAATGAGGTGCGATAAACAGATATCCGCCTCTCTCATTTTGGAAAGTAGATACACACAATGCTTCCTTCAACACTGGCATTTGAATTGTCAATCACACTCACAATAAACACTGTCGAACACGAGTGGGTTCTTTCCTACCTATAAGTACCAAATGCCTCGTCCCTCACTGTGCATAAACATCGCCAACTTCTCAGTCGCCACAGGTTTTTCTACAATGCTTTCATAGTTATACCCTCAACGACAGTAAAGGGGCCGATTTACATTCCCATGTGGCTTGGCCTACATCCAATGTCCAAATCCCTTCCCTGTGTCAATACTACATATCATGCTCGAGTTTGTGCTTCAATTCCTCCCTAGCAAAGTCTCACACCGCTGCATCATCAGCATGTTCCCAACCTGTGTGCCCACTTCCAAATGTGATGCAAAACCGAAAGCCCACGCACGGATCCATTCCGCGGAATGATGATGCAATTTCAGCCTCTAATATAGGCACTCGTCAGCAAATATGGCGACTGTGTTCAACATGGCTTTAGCCACTAGCTAACGATACCATAGCTGTAAGATGGAATAGCACTTAAAACGTGTCACTGTTCTCCTTCTTTCAAGTGAGGATTCTTTGTGGTCAGTTCTACAATAAACACTACATAGCGATGTTGGCGAGCAGATGCAACACAATGATGATGCACGAGTTTCACTTTGATGTAGGAGAGCATATTGCACAAAATTACGAAATAGCTTAAGAAACGCTTAATTGAAGCATTAGTCAGGTCACGTCCACCTCCCAGACCGACTTCCACCTCTGCCACTTCCAACTTCCCATTCAAAACTCAACAAGATGAAGGTCACTCTTGAATAACACTAAAACATAATGCAAATGGGCATAGGAATTAACTATTAAACACTTTTAAATTCTTGTGACAAGGCACAACGGCGATGAGACACGCGGCTTTAGCTGCATTGTTGCAAAGGTGGACGATCAATGGATTTCGTTTGAGTTTATTCAAGAAACCATGCATGAGCCTTAAAATTAAGATGTGATTTTATCGTAGGCAGTCCTAAACCATTAACAAGGCAGCTCAGCAGTGGTCTCAAGTCAAAATCCAACATCCCACTTGTAAATTGCCTGTAGGATACAAATCCTGACACCAAATATACAAAAGTGCTGCCTAGCTGATGCATTCACTCAGTTGTGGTGAGGGTAAGTCAGCAAAAGCATCACAGATCAAAGGCGTAAATGAAAAACCAACTGTGGTAGCTAATAATTCAAAGCAAATTACCAAAATGTGACTCCTGTGCTAGAATGAGATTTTGCTTCAAATGTGATCAAATAACTTCGCTCCTATACCACGACATGTGCTTCAGACTGCCTCATTACATAATCTGTCATTAATGCTTAGAAGCAGTCCGTATCAAACTGAATAGGTTAGATCGCACAAATCGCATTTTCAATGCACTTGTCATAAAGTAACCAAAAGTGCTCAGCGAACACGTTTCTACCGACAGACCTCCCGTCTACCCGTATACGCTCCTCCACATTGATCAGATATGGCCTCCTATAAGACGCAGCATGAAAGTCGAGACTCCCTCCATGCACACAACAAAGGGCAGGTAGATTGTGTCTCACGTGATGAGGCCAGTGTGTTAGCCTTCATGTCGAAACATGCCTTCAATGCAGGCACACGTGGAGGCCCCTTCCTTTTCGAACCCGCGACATGTACGTTATTGAGGTTGTCTGGGTCGTCCAACTACTCAAAGTAAATACGACAGACGCAGTATGCAGTGATTTACAGCATGCTAGAAGGTCGAATGTGGACCATCCGCATGTCCATTCTCACATGAAGTGGTGGAAGTGAAAAGTCCCTTTGCAATTTCTACAATCCATTTAGATCTTCCAGCTCCAGTATACCTCATAGTTTCGGTCCACCAGCCCCAAACACGCTGTTGAAATTTTTCTGCAGAGTAACAACGAAATATGACATCAGAGGGGATGCGGCATACCCATAGATTGCCACAAGAAAGCGTATTTTACTCATTTCAAAATAGTCAGACCAATGAGTAAAGAAAAACAAGGCAGAGTTAATGCACTAGGAATAGAAACCCACTAGCTGTCCATCATGAATACGGACAAAGTGTGTTAAAAACAAGTTTCTGTGCAAAAAAACGGTTTGGGCAAATTCTTAGCCCAAACACGCTTCTTCGACGGTCTCAAATATAAGAAGGATGCTTGACACATGAACAGAAGATGGTAGAACCACGTCACTCAAAAATATTGCCCAAACATGAAAGCTGACATAACAATCGCATAAAAAGCCCGCACTGAGTGGCGATGAAGGCGAATCTGTTGGATGCACCTCGAGAATATGCTATTAGGTGAAATGCATGACTTGCAGTGGGAGCGAATGCACAGGGAAAGCTCGCAAAAGGCCGACGGTGTGAAAAGCTGAGGTGGAGCGCAAACGAAGAGATGCGGATGGCAAGGGAGATGTGAGGCGACCTTCCTAGGGAAGTCTATTCTAAAATGCCTGGAAATGAGGCATAAATGCATGTTCATCTTTGATGTCCGTCGAATTCGTACTCTACGAAGGACGGTGGACTGTGATCCAAGCTGATAAATAAACAAGTCCGTCGAAAGCGTTGCATATGTTAACGTAAATAGGCTTTTGCGAATGGTAATTTTCATTCATATATAGTGCATTTTATTTGGTTTAGGTCGCCACCGAAATTGTGCTGCAAATTACATTGTGCACCGATTTTTCTTATTCCTCATTTACTGCGTGCACGTGAATGTAATGCGAGGAAAGTGCCTCTGCGTTTCCATGTTAGTACAAATAATCACTCATATGAGTCGCATGCCTAACCAGGTTACTTTAACAGACGGTAACCGCAAAAGATATGAATTTGAGCCAAATGAGGTTTCATTTTTTTACGCTTTTACATCCTGCAACAAAAAATTAATGGCCACTCATTTCTAGTTCTTATTTCAATACATATCGTAAAAAGGCTTGAGCAAATAACAGGTATTTATTGTAGCTGTCGCGTCCGAGAATTTGTTCAAAAGAAGGCATATTATCTGGGCATACAGGGAGTGTTCGCAGATGGCGGCATCGACCAGAGACCAGCTCAACCCACACAAACAATGTGGCCATCCAAGTGACTGTTACTAAAACCACCGGTCACACAAGGCATTTCAGTGTCGGCACACGATTGCTGACACGTGTGATGTCGCAATGGCTCTGCCACCGTCTTCGTCGCGGCCACCGCTGCCGTGTCATATGACGAGTCGGACGAGTGCTGAGTGGTTTTACCTCTTCTCCACCATCCCACCTCCAATCACTCTCTATCCTCTCCCCACAACTCGCCTTCCTTCTTCACTCCTCCTTCACCTCATCTTCACCAACTGCCCTTCTCGCATATACACGCCAATCGTGCCGCTGTCACATGCACATACAGCCGCAAACATTCACACACACACACACGCACACACACACACACACACAGCTACACAATTCACTTGCACACTCCACTCTAAGACATGAATTGCGCTTCCCCCATGTTTACGACTGGTGCTGCCTACCGTGTTAGTGCGTCTGCGGTTACGCGGTTCGCCCATCGCTACCACAACATAGAGGAGGTGATTGAGCAATGAATGAGCTGGTGAGGGTAGTGGTAGCATTATCAACCAGCGTGGATTCGCATTACTCTCATTCGGCTGTGCTTGTGCAGTAAAGAGGGAGGAGAGGAGAGGAGGAAGGAGGAGAGGCGAGACTACACTGTCGAGCGGGAAGGAGAGTGTGCAGTTTGGAAGGAGGGTGGAAGGAAATGCAGTGACTTATGTCTACGATGCCGATGGCGTTGGCGGTGGCGTTGGCGGTGGAGACGTCAGTGTGTGGATGGAGTTGGTGTTCACATATATTACAGAGGTGCGTGGAGAAGGTGTAGTGCGAAGCAAACAAAGGTAGAGTTAAAGAGAAGAGGATGTGAGGTAAGGCGAGAGGGTGCATGTGGCTGCTTTGAGGCAGTTGAGAAGGTGCAGGCAAGCAGGTGGACGGAGGGGACAAGGTGGAGACTGACGCAGCAGGCAGCAACGGGTGCCAGGCATCGTTGTGTCCCATGAAGAGATAATGGCTTCCACAAGTGCTCAGTAGTTGTTGTCATCTCACCGCCATACCATAACTGCCACTAACTACTACTTTTCTTCACTCTCTCCTTAACCTACCTCTCCCAATCACCCCCACCACATTCTTCTCTTCCTCAGCACCACAACCCCCTATTCTGCCGCCTTTTCTTCACTAACCGCCCTTCTCGCACGCTAGCAAACACTCGCCAGTCGTGCCACTATCTCGCACTTACACCTATTCACTCACGCACCTCTCCACGCATGTCAGCTTCCACTCTTCCACACTGCTTCACGATAGTCCACCCCACTCCACTTGTCTCCCAGCCACTCCATGTGAACGACTCAGTTCGGACCACTACTTGGACACCATCTCGACACTCTACTCACTGCATTTTATGCTGCTTCGTCATATATTATCAGCATCAGCAGCAGCAACAATGGCCATATAAAAGACGCGAATGGGACAGCACATTGTCAATTGAGCGACACATTCGTTGTAGTCCGCAAATCTCCATTATCGCATGCACAGACCCAAATTAAAAGGCATCGGGGTGTGTGAATCATGTAATGCGACGTAAGGATTCGGAATAAAAGAAAGAGAAGGAGTAGAGAGAGGAAGTGAGGCGAAAATGGTGGCCCTCTAATATAGTTAGAATGAAAATTGTTCATAGAAGAGCAACAGATTCGGAGCACTCGCCCAAACCTAACGACTTACACACAGCTTGCGACACCGTCGTGACTACATGCCAGCTATCTTACCCTTCAACTCATTTGTCAACAACAAACCACTTCTGTTCTTTTGTTTAAAGTGCAGCGAACAGGTGTTCCATGGCAGACACAAGTTTGCTGGCCTAAAGACCTATGTGAAAAGTGGAAGGAAATTGGGGCACATGCACGTGACTGCTAACAGGTGTCAACAGCCCATTATCATCAGCTGGGCAATCTAGCAGTCATCATCATTCGTCAAAAGGTAATTCATTGTTAATTCTGCTGAGGTATGGAATCGAAAGCACTGGTTTGTCGAGAAATGCGATAACACTAGCAAATGCTGACGCTACTACCATCTCAATATCAGCAGCAGAGTTGCCACTACTGTGGAAGAACAAAGCCTACAGCTGTAAACAAATGCAGTTCTGTTTAGAAAGTAAGGCGTCATTACACATCCCGTCGAATGCGGTACAAAAGCAGACTGGTGTCATCAAGCAGGGGAATGGAAAGTAAGTCATCATTCTGCTAGATATGACTGTCAAAGTCAAAAGTATACAGATGCATCATTCAATGCCATCTAATTTGGGTGGATGATCAACATCAATGCTTGGTCGACAAAGCACACATCCTATCACCTCCTGCTCTGCAGTGTTAGATCAGAGGATAGCTAGCCAGCGTGGCGATTCCACACATGTTTTCCTTGTCTCTCGCCATCCGAATGTAGCCCTCTTGTCCCCATTGCTCACCCCAACTATTCTTCACGATCCAATACTTCCGTCCTCGATTGTCAGCGTCGTAACCGACCACCAATACGCCGTGGTCTAGTTCATCCTCTGAGCAGTTGGGGTCTTGGAAGATGCCGTCCCTGTGAAGGAGACAAAGCACTGAGTTTCATGCCACTGACAGCTGAACAAGGTACTGAAGGAGGATGCCTTACTTATAGAACATGAATCCCTGTGAGGTAGAGTCAATGGCGACGGACACAGGACCCACTTTGGCGACGCTGATTTTCAACTGGCTCTCGTTCTTCTCCGCCACTTTCACGAATTTCGCCACCTTGGTCACCACCTTGGATCGATTAAACCTGCAACTTCCATCCTACCACAACGCAAGAGAGGCCAAATTACTGTTGACGAAAGGGCAGATTAGTGAGAGGTTGGTGGCTGAGAGCTTCTACTGAATTACCACTGTCCAATGCAAATCACCCAACATGCATGTCTGGCTTGTACACAAGCGAGTGACAGGTAGCTAGACCACTGACTAGAGTCTGTGAGACCGTTTCGAATTGGTGAACAATGCAACGCAGCAGCCACCATTTATTTATTTATTTATTATGGGTTGGGTGCAGATGAAAGCAGAGAAATAGATATTCGGGGTAATAATGGACTGTGGGAACGTGCACACCCTAGTTACGAACAGCATATGAACAGGTCAACCAAAGGTTTTTGGTGTCATATTAGAACCATGAAATGCTTCAATCTAATAGTCTCTAACAGTAGAGCTTCCCACTTACCTACGGTTTGGCTACCATGTTGATGTATGCAGGACTTCACCTCAGGAATTTGAGCACAATAGTGCAATCACATTTAATGTACCTTTGCAATGTAAGGATAGTCCTCCGCACTCTCTGCTCCATTGTGCATCCAATACTGGAAGGCGTATTCCACCAAGCCACCATCGCATCCCTTGTTGCCCTCGCTCCTACTACAGTCCACCAACTGTTGCTCCGACAAAGCAACCAGCTCCCCCGTCCTCTTCTTGTACTGACCTTCCAGTGCGCCAGTGGCAGAAAAGGCCCAACACGCACCACACGGTCTCTACATGCGTCAATGTTGAGGTGAGTGGGATGCATGCCATCGAGCTTACCTGATCCTTAACGGGTGTCACGAGGCCCTTCTTACGCCAGTCAATGCGTTTCGCAACACGAAGATGCATCGACTGCTCCACATACTGTGTGCTCATGTCCTGCCACAAGTCGTCCTGCATCGACACCCGGTTGAGTGTGAGGTACTTCTCGCCAAACTCCTTCAACGTCAAGTCGGCGAATGCGTTGAGTGCGGTGGAATATGTCTCCAGTCCGAGGTAGTAGCGTTGGTTGTGCCATCGGATGAACATGTAATTGCTGATGAAGATTCGCATGCGTAGATAGTCTTCGCGTAGAGTGGGATAGATCTTGTTGTTGGCGATTTTCCATCCCCTCCAAATGCTTTGGAGGAAGGGTCGACTTGCGAAAGTGGAGGTGAGTAGAAGGAGGAGGAGGCACAAGGAGGCACGTCCGACCAGCATTGTGTAACGGTTGCAAGTGAACGCAGACTGAAGTGTTCACTATTTAAATGCACGTGCATGTGTACACACCGCGTGGGGGCAAATTGACGCTGACGTGTGTATGTAGGAAGTAGGCGTGTGATGTGGGGGAGGTGCTGAGGTCTCACGAGTAAGAGCTACTTGCAGCTGTCATGGTGGGCTGAAGAACCGCAGATCCGCCGTTTATAATCAACGTGTTGGTGCAGATGATGATGCATCATCCAGCTGATTAGCAATGAAAGGGCATGGAAATTCATAATTTATACTTCCTTAGGCAGTCACAGGTTTCATTTACTGCTGATTTTAACCACCGATTTGAGAAAAATGATTCTAAATGAGTTAATCTGCTAGGCCTTAGTTTGTGTGGTACTTTCACCATTGAGACGGAGTCTTATATTAATCCACTTCAAATGAACTTCTATAATATTTCTAATTACTGTTTTTAGCACCTGAATTCAATGATGAAAGTGCCTATTTTGGATAGCCATTTGCCTAAAAGCCAAACATTGAATGGCCACAAAAATCACGTCCACATCAAGCACATTTTTAAATTTTGCATTAAATTTTTTCATCAAGTTCTATATCCTTGTATTTGCAATTTGTGCTTATGATCGAATTACACGGTGTATCATGTCGCTCATAACCATGTATTACAATTTTAAGGCGATTTGTAAGCGGAACGTTGGATCTCTCTCCTCCACTTCCTCTAATTTTTGCAATTATTTGCTTTAGACAGACACTACAAATAAGAATGAAGGACAGTGGGCAGGCTTTCATTCTATCGTCCAAATATTCCACCCATCTGACTTCCAACATAGAGACAAATGAAGAGTGCGAGAGTCAGCAGTTTAAGCGTTGTATACAGGAGGTAGGCGTGTGATGTAGAGGTGGTGCTGAAGTCGCATGAGTAAGCGATGTTTGCAGAAGTCATGGTGTGCGGAGGGACCTCATATTCACCATTTATAAACAATGCGGTAGCGCAGTCGGTGCTGGTTGATCTGGTGCACGTTACTGCCATTCCACTCGTATAAATGTTAGTATGGCGTGGCGGTATGATCAACTGGTCCGCATTTTTATTGCTCTCACCTAAATAACATTGTGTTGTAAATGAGGCACAAAATAGGAATGAGGAGGATTGGGTGCATATGTGTGATGTGCAGACTCATGTGAGAGGGTTCGGTTGCCATAAATATGTAGCACTGTCATCGAACGTCTTTTAGACTAGTACCGTCTCAACAAATAGCCGTTACTAAACCTACACTTTTAATGCATGACACGGAAGCTTTGACTTTCTTTCAAGAGAGAATGCGAGGAACGATCAGGTGCCGCCGTGTTCGTTAGTGATGATGACTGTGTTGTGGCAAGTGAGGAGTCTTTAAGCACTCTGACTGGCTATTAAATGCATCAGTGACACTGCCACAGCAGTTTTAACTGCGTCTGTTTGGAAGTGACCATGATGTTTTGAAATGGTGCATACTTTGGCCCCTCCTTCAAGTAATTAGTAGCAAAAGTAGTCGCCTTCTGTTCATTAATAAGTTCTTCCGTATCACCATAGTGAAGGAAGTGGGGAATCGGTTCCTAAAATAACATCCTCCGCTACGCACCGGATGTCGCGCATTATGTCACAGTGCAATGAAGGCATGAGTAATGAGGAAGACGTCACTGTGTGGTTTCAGGCTGTTATTTTTGTTTGGCTGGCGTAACACGCCCAAATGACTCGACGATGAATATGACTGTGAACAGCACATATGGAAAAGCTGCTGTCAGATATAAGTCGAGCCTACTGTATTGCTTTTTTTATCAGTGATCTGACTTCGGCATCCACTCGAATCGCGGAAATGGGTTGTTAATTACTGATTTGCTAAACATCCTATGACTCGCATCGGACATTGTGTATTACGCCACAATTTGTTGGAAACAAGGTGAAATCTATTCCAGTAGGCACACAGTACACTGAAAGCACTTTTCGCCATGAAGGCCACCGCACTGGCCCCATCTCATGAGAGGTAATCTACCTGCCCTTTGTTTTGCGCACTGAGGGATCCTCGACAATCATGATGCATCTTTATGTCACCACATCCGATCAATGCAGGTAAACGTTTAAGGGTTGATGGGAAGCCTGTCGGTAGAGACGTGTTTGCTGAGCACTTTTGGTTACTTTATGACAAGTTAAATGAGAATGAAGCATCTGCGATTTAGCCTATCGATTTGATACGTACTGCTTCCAAGCATGTTGTGGCACAGGGCGGAGTTATTTGATCGTATTTAAAGCAGGACCTTATTTAAGCACAAAGGTCACATTCTGGTAATCAGCACTGAATCAGCAGCAATCACAGTTGGGTTTACATGTATATTTTTGGTCCTTCCACCTGCCAGTCTGCACCCCTCAACTGCCATCAAGCAATCACAGACACCTCCTCTCTTTCTTCTACATTCTTTCCTTTTCCATCCCATTCAAGTGCCTCACACAACACCTCTTTCACCCATCCACACACTCTCCCTACTTCCCCTCCATTAGTAAGATGTGTCGACACAACCCTATCTATACATTGTCGCCGCCACCGCCGCCGGCCCCATCAACATTTACTTTCTATCTTACCGACCGTAATACCAACATTTATGGCGTTTCTTATGTTTTTAACTAAAGATCATTTTTAGTCGGTCGTCTTTCACCAACTCTCAGGGGTGCTTACTAAATATTTTGCAAAGTAATGCATGCACTCCCACTCTACATAAGTAGTTTTGTATTTCTCTCTGTCTCTTAATGTTTCGCAGTGGGTATTTTGCCATTCTTATATCTGTTATAGTCATTTTATCTGACTACACATCTGAGCTTATATGTAGGCATTAGACGGCTACAAATTCCCACCATTTGAGTCAGTTTGGCATTATCTGCTGTGCACATATTTGGCATGGTATCGACTATTTGTAGCTAAGTATTGCCATTTATTATGGCTTAAAATATGGTGATATTAAGCTCTAGATCAAATTGACGTGGTAATGTTCGTTCAAGTTCTGGTTTTTCAATCACTTGCAATTGATTGTTTAACAATTCTTCCGCTGTTGTTGCGCATAAAGGAAGCAGATACTTTTGCTTCAATATTACATTAGTGTTCGTTTTGACCAATGGTGACCTAAGAATTCGTGTGATGCTTTTAATTTGGTTGTCGCTCCCTATTAATTTTTGTCGTCCGTATAAGTAATGCGGATCGTCTGTGCCGTCGTTCTTTTTCAGTTAGTTTGCGGGTCATATTTCCAACAAATATTTGGTGCGGTTGATCCAGAGGTCTTCCAAACCGCAGTAAGCAAGTTGAAACATCCTTAAGGACTTAGAAGTTTCCGTTGCTAATTTCGGATGCATTGTACTCTACTCCTTTGCGCGATAATGCGCTTTTAATTACATTTATGGGAAATGGGTGTAACTCGGCTCTTGAATTTTCAATCGACTATTGCGTTACTTGAAACTTAACCCTTTTCCTTTTTCTGGTTATTTGATTCCCCATCCTACACGTAGTTTGCCTGCTTTATTGTATCATTTTGCAACATTGTTCCGTAAATATTCTTGAGTGAATGACAAATGTTTGTGAACTGCTGCTCTTGGTCCGGAGTTTAAATGCTAGGCATTATTCTGTTTTATGATTCCAGTATGAAATAATTGAGGGGAAAGGTTACCTACCAAATGAGTACGTTGTTGAAACTGAAGATGGCTATTACCTCACTCTCCACCGTATTCGCACAAGAACGCCAATGTTGCTGGATGGTGGTAGAAACGTGGTGCTTCTCCAACACGGCTTTCTCGACTCCGCACACACTTGGATCAACAACCTTGCCAACGAGAGTTTGGGTTTCATTCTTGCCGACGCAGGCTTCGATGTGTGGTTGGGCAATAGTCGAGGAAGCACCTACTCTCAAAAGCATGCATACTTGAATTCAAGCGACAACAAATTCTGGGCGTTTTCCTGGGACGAAATGGCTATGTATGACCTTCCAGCATCCATCGATTTCATCATTAACGAGACGAAGGTTGACAAGATATTCTACGTGGGACATTCTCAGGTGAGGTTATAAAGTGACGTCTTCAATTTCGTTGCAATGAAACTGTAAGGAGTCCAGTAAGCCTTTTGTCTGTCTCTTGCTCAAGGGTGCGCAAATTGCGTTCGCGCGGTTGAACACTGACGCGCGACTTCGTAGTCGTGTATCTGCGTTTGCAGCGCTTGCTCCAGTCGCCTATCTAGAGCATGTGCGCAGCCCCATTCACTACATCGCGCCGCTGTGCAAGTCCCTCCGCGTGGCCCGATGGCTTTTCGGTGGAAGTGGACGCTTCTTGCCCTCTGACTGGTTGATGCGTTTTTTCGCCCTCTTTATATGCCGTGATCGTCCCCTCCCTTTCGTGTGCAAAAATCTGATGTTTTTGCTTGCGGGATATGACGTGCGCAACATGAATTCGGTGAGGACGCAATCGCACTACATTATCATTTCTCACTCCATTCATGAGAAGACGATAGTAAAGTTACTTAACGTCGCGTTCAAGCAAGCTTTTGTTAAGAAGTATGCATAAACTAGATAGACGCATTATTTTTTTGTTTTTTTCGTAGACTCGACTGCCAGTTTATGTCGCGCACACGCCAGCGGGAACCTCGGTTCAAAACATGGTTCACTACTGTCAGGTAAAGGAACCAGACCGCTTTTGAACCACTTTGCTTTCCGCGCTATACAATTTGCTGTAAGCGCAGCTATTTTAGGCATTCTAACACGCATACAGGAAGAGCTAGCATTTATTGCATCCTTAGTGCCTACTCTGTCGGTTCAGTGCTTGAGTACGAGGTGTTATATTGGCATGTGAAGCCTCTCAAGACTCAATAATGTGCCATTTGATCAGAAGTATTTGAGATACTTGCCGACGTAGCTCATTTTACGGTGCCGTGCAGGCGATGTGGCAAGGCCGCTTCCAAGGCTTCGATTTCGGGGCAGCAGGGAACATGGTGAAATACAATCGGACAACACCACCACCCTATGGGCTGGACGCGGTAGGGGTGCCGGTGACAGTTTACTGGGGTGGACAGGATTGGCTGGCGCCACCGCGAGACATGGTCCGCATCCTAGTCGAGCTTAGTCGAAAACCGAGCGCTCAAATACGCGATGTCTACCTGTCGGACTACAATCATCTCGACTTCGTCTGGGGTCTGGATGCTGCCTCCCGCATCTACAACGATATTATTAAATTCTTCCGGCGATATCAGTAGACCCTCCTCGTCTCCGTGTTTTGCGGCCCTAATGTGGCTCGCTCTTTACAATGCTGGTTTACTTGTGTTTTCATTTCAGTTACTCTCATTAAATTTTCATTTAATTTCCATCAGTAATTGCGATTTGGCAGTTCACAATCAAAAATTAAGTGTAAATAAGGATCAGGTGCTATTTATCTTATTTTCCGCTTGTTTACTCTGTTAATGGGTCCGTTACCAGCGTCGACCGGTTATGACTGTGATGGCTAGTCGCTGGTCGTACCAACTGGTGTGGCAGACCGTTTGGTCGGGTTTAAAAGAATAGAGAAGATGCGGGATGTTCTGGACGTGAGGATGTTTGGATCTTATTACATCGGAGAGGCTAAAAACAGTCCAATAGTAGATGTGGCGAAGGGGATATTTCTCTGGTGTGGTTAGCTGCGTCCCAGACGCTCTACTCGCCTTCTAATTGATCTGATCTGCGGACTCCCCAGTTCGTAGATAAGTCGCTTGTGGATGACTCCCATTCACGGTTCGTTGCCATTTCGTTTAACAATTGCTGAGGTTAGAAAGGAAATCATTGTTTGTTGATCAGTCTGTTAGATTGTACAGCTAGTGCTGCGTGACGCGGCTTTCCAAACTTGTGATTGTGTCCGCCAACACGAAAAGAAGTTGGCTCCACATGCTGCTTAATGGCTATTCTTGATCACGTGATTATGTTTGTTCCCCTTTTTTACGTAGCCAGTGTCTGAATAGTTGGGCGGAATGGTCGAATAAATCATCTTCCTCGTGCTGCCTTGACTCCCTGTTATCTTCCACTTCTTCACAGTACTAACCTGGAGATGCAAATAACCTATTCGAAGAATGTTCTTCAGCTTAGGATGGCAATGAGTGCAGGTGTCCCCTTGTCCACTCTGTGGCCTCACAGCCGCCTCTTTCAATTCGCACGTGAATAGTTCCTCTACTCTTCCAACTCTTGGTTAATTACTCATTGGATCTGCTGATTTTAATAACGTTGAATCCTAAACAACGCTCTCCTCCGCTCTCCTGAATTCCTTTTTTTGACCTTGCTTCGGGGCAAACAACCCAATTTGCGGAATTGCTTGAAGTCACCCTACTGAAATCCGTGGCATAACTTGTAAGCATTGAAGGTGGCTCGTGTGATCTCCTTCTTTTTTGGGATAAAATGACCACTGGAATCCTGAGTCATCAAGTCTTAATTGGCAGTTTGCAATAGGCAATTGAACGTCTCATTTTGGGATTGTAGGGCACCACTCCAAAGTGCTATGTGGATTTCAAGCTACTGCGATATTCTCTCCAAAGTAGTGGATGGATGAGAGGACACAGTAAATGGCATCATGAATGGAAGTTGTCATATTCAGCTTGGCAAGTCTTTAAATCTGAGGGCGTGTCAATGGTGCTCTTTGAACTGTTACTGTTAGGCGTCAGACGGCCAAGTGAAGAAGTGGAGTTTATCGAGAAGGACTCGAGGAATTAAACCAATCACCAACCATGGAGGCATCTTTCGTATCTCACCACAGTCCATGAAAAATTTATCACATTTTTATCACACTAGAATGTTGTCACTTCTAAAGCATCGTTGTTTAAGTCGCTCCTGCTGTATGGACGAGCATTTCCATAGACAAAACGCTGAATTGCCAACGACATGATCGTCTAACCACGCAAGATGGATTTGATTTCAGCACGAAATTTGTCACTCAGCTGGCCAATCGCCCTACCATAGTGCTACCGCAGGTTTGTCTGCCCTTCACATTCGTTGTTTACCCCCAAAATCGTGTTTACCAATTGCAGGGTTTTGGGCAAGCAACGATGGCTCATTTTGCAAGACATTAATCACGCATAGCGTCGGAGGCAGATGGGTGTGCTTAACTATTAGCCGTCCATTGAACTCATCCAAATGTACACTTTGAACCTGTTTGGTTTCTATTTTCGCACATTATAAATGTTCAGTTGGCAACGAAGTGCAAAAGAATTTCTCCAAGACCACAAAACACAAGCATATAGTATACAAGAGCCCATTTTCCTGTGCATTGGAAGACACGCTGTTATGGAGCCTCTAGTTGTGCTCTGAACCATTTTCGTGACATTGTCCACCCTCAAATCATAAAATGTCAGCTGAACCTGATGGAGGTAAGTTGAGCCTAACTGCTTTGCCAACCAAGTTGATCTTGGCTGCAAGATTTGGTGATGAAATTTGCACAGTGCCTGGTGAAGTCATTCAAAAATGGCTCATGCGACCTGATTTGCGTGACAGCGAGCTAGCGATACCTTCCGATATTTCGTTTGACGCCCTGTATTCTTTCACGCCATATATGCTTAATGTCGATGCTTCGCATGTGCTGATGAGGACTTACAATTTTCTTACAAACGACCCCAGAAATGTGACAGAAATGGGTGTACTGGGTAAAATAACACATGTGAATCAACATCTTTAAATAGGCTAAACCTCTAGGTTAGTTTACATTTTACAGAAATAGGTATATATAGATACAATCGGGTGTCATATTAGCGGTGAGGATATGTAGAGATCACCACTTTCAAGACAAATTGGCGATATTTTGCTTGGATGGATGCAATGTGTAAAGAAACAAAATGTTGGAATGCTGCACCTTGATAAAATGTGCGCGATGAGGTCACACTCTCAAACTCTTATCGTTCCTCCATTCAACTCTAAAAGCACGAAAATAAATTAACCTTAGCTACCTCAAAAGATAGTCCAATATTATCAAACGTAAGATTCAGGTTTTTATTTACTTAATAAAACAATTAATTTGAGATACGATAAAGAAAAGTATACGAGTTTTGCCTATCAAGCTCCGCTTCCATTATAAAGATCAATTATTTTTGTCTTCAATAAAACATAATTCACGATACGCCCTATTGTTTTTATCCTTCGCTTAGCATATACTTACGTCACTTCACTTGTACCCGCTGTCAATGATCTCAGCAGAGTCAGTGCAATTTGGGAGCGGTTTCGAGGACCTAACGCATGTACTACTTAAATAAATAGGTAAATCGTGTTGTGATGTTAAAACTTGTTTGCATTATCGGTGGCCATTAACTGTGTCCAAAGGGATGAAACCTCTTTCACCACCTCTGCGGTGACAGAATTAACCATAGATTAACAATGACAATGCCTGCTGAAAGGGCACAAATCAGCATGTAGCCTAACGGAGAACTCAGGCGTATGTTGTGCTTCATAAAAGGATGAGTGAATTATGTAATATGACACCTCACATGTATTTCTGATATCATTTTAATGTGCCCATTTCACTAATGATTGACATTTCTGATCACCCTTCTGTATATTTCATGAATTTGATCAGCAATAGCGAAAACTCCTCATGTAATTCAGTCAGAATAGAGTGGAAACAAAAACCTCAGCTTTCAGAACAGTCAATTTCCTACTCGATGTGTGTTACGTACCACAGAACTAGTTTCTATGTCGTTTTCCATGCTATTCACCGACGCACTGGCCCCAGGAGCGGAGATTACAGTGACGCTGGAGGTCTGTTCGGTGCCAGTAGTGCTGGTAGTGGTGGCAACGGCGGTGGTGTTAGTGAATTGATTTCTGTGTCCACTGCTACTATCTTGCCACCCGGTGCCCAACATCTCCGGATCGGAGTAGAGGTAGGCGTCGGCTGAAGAGCTCACATTGATAGAACTGCCCGGAGGCTCGAACGCCGCGGCACAATTAAAAGGCCGTCGTCGCGAAATCTGCAATGACTCGCCACAGTCCGATTCGGACGAAAGTGCTCCACTTCCCACTCCGCTTAGTGGAGGACGACGCTGCTGACTTCGTACTGATATTGACTCGAATGCAAAAAAGATTGTAAGTTTTCTAGTTAACCTGTTTCTACTTTCTCACAGTCTTTTTGTCAAAAGATTTTGTGCATCCTTTCATTATGAGACCTCACTTTTGTTGGCAGAGTCTGACACTTCCCATACCCATTTTATCTTAACATGTAAGCAAATCAAAGCTTTGAAATATGCATGTGATGATTAGGTTTGACTATTTGCACACATATCAACACGTCGACAGGACATCCAAAGTTTTGTTTCCTCCAAAAATCAAAATCGTCGACTTGTTCAATTTCGCAATGATTGTAATTCGCGAAATATTTAGCCTTTTCCTATCGCAAAGCACATCTTTGCTAATCAACGCAAAGTCCCCGTAAAGAATAGAATAACTTGTAAAGAAATTTTGTTTATAACATAATTTATTTACTTTTTTTGGTTTGGAGGAGAGATACACCCTCTCATCCCCATTATTTAACATGCACCGTTGGAATTTGCCCTAGCTGCTATCCCTCATGTTGTTTTATGGGAAATAAAGTTGGAGATTCGACGACCTAACTTACCAAAGCCTCACGTTGCCTGGCATTTGAAGTGCCCTGGCTGTCACTCAGCTCCAGAGTGACTTTAGAGGAGTGCTGTGGACTGTCAAAGTAGTAGGAAAGTGATATAGAGGCACTGGACATAGTTCTAATGATAAGACAGCAACGAAAAAATATTTGAACAGAAAAATGACTTTTAAGTTACTGGTGATTGAGAGCTGGAAGTTGACAGGGATGATCCAGAGTAGAGCGTGCTCATAAAAATCCCCTTAGAATGGGAATAGCTTGATGTCAAAGAGTGTTAGCCTTTTACGACTTACTTGAGTATTGCTGTGTGTGTGTGTGTGTGTTTGTGTCTCAAACGAAACGGGTGTAAATTTTTAATTGCTGTTTCTGTATTGGTCGGTCTGCGTAACAGTGAATGATCGAAGTCAAGGTATGGATAACAGCAAAACTCCAGTCTAGACATTGGCGTTAATGTAATCAACTCGGTTTGGAAGTAACCGCCTGTGTACGGCAGACGTAAAGAGATTAAACAAGCAGATATCCATTATCTTTTCTCCCTCACTTCCTTAATCACCTGTCTTAATCATTCCCAGAAGGGAAGGAAAAATGATTCATTACTTTTAGTTGCCATGACAGAAGTTTAAAATGGATCTGGCTTTGCACCCACTTGCCGGGAGATGTGCTCTCCTTGGAGTCTAGAATGTTGCCACGAGTGGATTCGGGTGTACAGACTGCATCCATTCCTCGTCCTGATATTCCTGAGTATCCTTGCCACTTATCCATCACAGACGTAACCTACATCAAGAAGAGATATTGTCTCACCATTCGCGTAAATTCTGCATGTCTATCTAGTCTACCAAATATATCTGCGCTCCAGAACGACATTAATACAGGCTGGCAGATCAAGCAGCCTATTCTTCTTAGCTTTTAGGGTTTGTTCCAGCATCAGAAATGTCGCAGCTTTGTAGCTACGGTCTTGAAGACAACAAACTCTGCATGTCGCATATGTGTGACGTTAAGGGGTAGAGCGTTGAAGCCAACAATATAGTCGCAACTGAACACTATCTCATTATTTCGTTCTTGCCTTGGTGTCCATAGAGCATGAAGTCTTTGACGCTACTCTATTCAAAGTAATATCGTCAGATTGTATTACACCGAACACCAATATTCCTGCTCTACCGTAATACAGTTTTAACTGGAAAAAAAGCCTCGGCAGAAGCTGGTAGTGAATTTTTTTCCAACTTCTGTCTACCCGGTTTGTGAACCTGCAAAATGAGCCTGTTTGTGCATTTTCTCACTCCAGCAATACATTTCACATCATGAGGCCACCTCGCCGTTCTCCAGTCCCAAATATGTGATTACCTATTTATTAAAAGAATGCACAAGAACAAGTCTCCACCCAATAGATTAAATGTTAACGAATGTTAGTGGTTACTGGAACATTCCATAATCTACCAGAGAGGTTATAGCACCACTTTATACGGGACACATTCATTTGGCACTTAGTTCACACCACCGCCACTGTGCCTACACCCCCACCTAATGGCAGAGTCATTTCATTTTGGCGCCCCGCTTCTTGAATTAAATCCTCACCGCTCTTTCACATTTCCCTTTTTCTCGCTTTTACACCGATGCCGGTGGTAAAATTTCCTCTCATTCCCAATGCTACCACCGAACAAGAAGCTCTTCATGAATAATTGCTCAAAGCCATGCTGGCAACGCATTTTGCGTTGAGATGGGTGAGAAATTTGCCCTATTAAAAAGAGGTGTTACACTTAGAGATTTTTTTCCCTAAAATTGGCAGTTTAATTGTAAAAATTGTTTTGAATATGTCATTCGCGTTATTTTAAAATGGAAGGAGAGGACTAATTGTGGTGTCGGCGAAAGAACTTGATATTGTAGCATCACCGGGCAATGGCGAAGCGATAGAAATGTCTACATCAGCCACACACAAGCGGTAGTGATGTCGCCCGAGATAGCACTAACACTTTTTCATGACCCCTCCAACTACCAACTGTGAAGAATACAGCAAAGTTGGTTAAACGACTTCTATGTGATGCCTTTCCGTTACTTTTGTCCACGAAGGAGTCACTAACTGTCTAGACCTGTTATAACAACCACCAACTGACAGTGAGACTGAACGTGAGTCACTCACCGGCTTGGTGTTTGAATTCCCTCTGAGTAGGGCACCCGTGGCAGGACCAACAGAGTGCGAGAGATTTCGTGGTCGACTTTTGTGCGAAACATCGGCTCCTTGATGTTGTGGGGAGAGAAGGCGATTGCTACCTCGTCTTTGCAATGACATTGTATTTCCCACCGCCTGTTCATTCATGCCCGTAGTGCTTAGCAGTGACTCTGTGCCTAATGCTCGCTGATGACCTACCTCGTTGGTGAGAGCTTCCAGAGAGGCACGGGTACCACTGCTGCGACGAACTAGGCTACAACTTCGTCGAGGTAACACTGCGTTGGCTGTTCGTGGTCGTGAACAGTAGTTCTGTTGATGATATGAAGTACCGAATGTCAAATCCTCATTCGGTTTTCCCATCTGGCCTGGACTTGTCTTCAATAGGCGCATTAGCGTCTCCAGTTGGATTGTGAGGTCACGTCGATTGCCCTGTATAAATGGAAAAGAATTGTGCTTTTTCATTCTCTATTCTGCCGTCTTTTTCCTCCCAGCACTTTGGAGTGATAGGATGCCTCAAAATGCATGACATGGTGATGCTTAGATGCCAGTCCTCCTGAATGTCATAGTGGTTCTAACGCCAATTGTTATGCAATCATTCTTGAAGGTGTTTATCAAATCATGAATCAGATTACTTTCTCTGGAGGCGGTTCCATTGTCTTCCTAAGACTAGCTGCCGTCCATACAGCTCTTACGACCTGGATGTGACTCTTTTACGTGGTCAAACGAGTTTAGTGTGCTAGATTTCTCCACTAACCTGCAAATCATTCATTCTAGCCTCCAATTCTGACTTGCGTTGACGAAGAGCGTTAAGCTCTGCCACAAGTTGTGGATCTTCAACATCGGAGGAGGGAAGTTGTGGCTGCATCATGCCTGTTGGAGGTATTTTGATACCACTGTCTCCTATAGCTGCGGCTATTCCCGCAGTCTGATTTGCCTGTTCCATTTTTAGACGTTGTATCTCCAACAAAATTTCTCTAAAACACATCAGTGAATACTATTCGACCAGTGCAAGTAGAAAAAAATTTCATAATTTTCAGAACTTGGAGGCACTTTTATCACCAATCAGGCAGAAGGAACTTGAGAAATTGGATTCCGCTATTTACCCTGAAAGGTAAATCTTATTTTTACGCACTACCGGGGATGGTCCAGCGCTTGCCACGACTTTCTGATTGTCTTCAAAACTTTTTTTGCCTCCTTTTTTGCATCCACTTTCTGATGAGCGTCAGACCTTTTAGCTGGTCGGTTTTGAGGAAGGAGACGCGTAAAGCAGTGTAGAATTGCCAGTCTTTAGGACAATAATTTTCTTGTCAACTCTGCAACACCAACTCCGATGGCAATGAAGTGCTGTTGATTTTTTTTTGAAGTGAGAATGATTTTTTTCGCAATGAATATGGTTGCCTCTTTTTTTGCCTCCCTTCTCGATGTAGTCCAAAGCACGAACACCTGTTGGATTGTCGCCCTTAGATCCTCACATAAATGAGGTTTTTTATTATGGGAAAAAAATTGCCACTCTCCTACTATATAGAGAGACGATTACTGAATTAGGGAGAGGGTAGGAGACATGGGACTTCAAGTTGACAATGACCGGTGATAATGTCACAGCAATTAGTGTGTCGCCTCTAACAGTTAGATGCACACACAAGGATGTGAGTAAATTATTAAGGGTCGGATGAATAGGTGGATTAAGGGGATAGGTTGTTAATACACAGAGAAAATGGAAGCGTATTATGCCCCTCTCCTGTATCCCAAAGAGCACGCACTTGTTGGAATAAATGATACCAGTAGGTGGATGTTCATTATCACCCCAATCGTCACGTTCTTTAATGGAATACGGGCATACCTGTCCCACGACACTTTTTCGTTGAGGCGATGATGGATCCTTGATTCCCGCATCCCACATTTACGGTAACCATGTGATGCCTTCTTAGAAGCAACACCTTTGCCGGGAACAAAAAGGCTTGGGAGGTAGTGTTACTCTTTTAGATGCTTAACTTGGATAACGCCGAGCGTCTGTTTCCACTTCAAAGGTACAGATGATGTCTAATAGTGGCCTGGATCGAAATTAGACAACGCATTGTGTAGAAGACAATCAGATCAAGAATCGTGCCACTGTACCTGTTCTTAGCTTCCAATTGAGCTACAAGCTCC
Source organism: Taenia hydatigena (assembly GCA_036345935.2). Lineage (NCBI taxonomy): Eukaryota > Metazoa > Platyhelminthes > Cestoda > Cyclophyllidea > Taeniidae > Taenia > Taenia hydatigena. The sequence goes on from JADWOT020000003.1 coordinate 14,024,704, forward strand.
CGTTGAGACTGTGTTGACCCGACGACATCATTCATGGTCTAGAAAGGTTTGAAAGAAAGAAATCAGGGATTAGGCAATGCTTACCTACATTCACCTTTAAAAAGTCATCTCCTCCACCCTTATTCCCAAAGAAAGAGAATAAAAGGCTAGGAAACCTCGTTAATTGTTTTGTGAAACAATTTGAAAATTTGCGATTTTCAAGCAGCCCTCTTCTCGGGATGAAGCCCATTTGACCTTTCCAAAGCCAAGTGAACTTTTACCTTTGTAGGTCAAATGTGATAAAAAGTCAAATGGCGGAAAAATACGCTGACGATATAGGAATGGATTCTCCACCTTGTACAAACGACACCCTTCATGACTCTCAATGGTTTGATTACCGTTTAGGAGTAACTTTGTCCCTTAGGTTTTAAGCGCCACTTGAATTGGTCAATTTGAAAATGGCAGGGTGCTAAAACACCTCAGCTTTATCCACCAGATTTCTTTTGAGACACCGGAAGTAAACGCGGTAAGATTTAACTTTTGACACCAAAAATATATGCGCATTTTTCAGCATGAAAGTGACAAAACTTCATTCTTTTGTTCACCACAAAATGCTTGTAAAACACTTGGACTATTTAGCAGTCAACAGATTTGCTCGCTTTTAATAACCTGTCCAGGAAGGGTCCTCGAAGCCACCAAACGAGCCGCATAGCTGGCGATCATTTTGTGCTCATCTGATTGTCCAAGACTAGTCTGAACTGACATCTGCCTGAAGAGGCCTCCTTCAAGTGGATACTGTTGTTGCTGTGTGGCTTGTTGGATGTGCTTCCTTCCTAGGGTACCGTCTACCACACTCTTGGGTAGTACCATGGAGGCATCCGAGTTCCCGGGTGAAGCTCTATAAAAACCGAGGGGTATTTAATTTGGGTTTGAGTTGGCTCTAAGGCAGGAGGTACCAATTAGGAAAATGTGGCTGGAGAAGCAAACAACCTTCGCATTCGACTTAAGGCAAGTTTTACTATGCCACAAAAGGGTATAAAGGCCAAGTTTAAGAGAAGAACGAGACGTACATACAATTTTGAGGTCCGCTACCGTCACTCTGTAGTAAAGTTAAGCCCACATTTTAATTAAGGACAAAAAAGTAGACAAATCTGTCTTAAATTTTGAAAATACTAGTAACCACCGAGACTTGGAGAACAGACAAAGGTAACTGAGTCACCAGAGAAATTATGTCTTCTAAGCAGGATATATTTGCACTTAGAATTTGGAAGGAGATATAAGACTTAAATGTTTTTATCACGCAGTTATTCATAACTTCACACTGCGGAAGCTGTGGCTCTTTGCAATATGCCGGTAGGTCACAGCAAATTGTGGAAATCCACGTCAACTTTGAAGCTCATTACACTAAGGTGGAGGTAATGCTTGGTAGTGGCTTTCAATTCTTTCGGCCCGGAGCAGGAAGACATGTTTAACTGCCGCCGATTTCAACCCAACGCGGAAAATGGAGTACAAAAAAGGTGTTTTCTTTTTAACAGGAAGAGGAAACATTTACTTACGAAAGCCTCAGTGGAAACCATTTTGGCCACACGGACACAGTAGTGTACTGACAGACAGACAATTTACTCGACCTTAGACCACGCAAGCCCACCTCTCTAGCTTCCTCGCTATCCGCCTCAGAAAGCCTAGTTTAATGGAGAAAGTGAAGGCAAAAGTGACTCACACAACTCCGCAATACCCAACAGTAGTCGGTGTGGTGGGTGCATTGGCTGCAGTGCCAATCTCACCATCAGCTGAAAGCTGACGCTGAGGTGCCATACCGGACAACTGTTGTCGTTGAACCGGAGCCTGGGTTGTCGACTGATGACGTTGGGGCGGGAGTTGCTGTCGTGATACATTTGCACCTCGAGCCACCGCCATTGGTGTTGGCACAGAATCTAAAATGCAGGAATTTTATGCAAAATTACAACTATAGCATTTTATGTGAGGGCTACCCACACACTCCATGAGAATATACTAATAAAGTCGCAAAAGTGGTAGTAAAAATGACGGATTTATTATCAACGGTAAACATCACCTATGCAAGCTCTGCCTATCGGACAGCATTCTCTCCTACCAGCGTGTATGTGTGAGTGGAAGTTGTAAAATCACAGTTTACAATCTCTTTAATATGGACCAAAAGTCATGAAAATTATGTCTCGCAGTCCTGTCATAACTCTCACTTTAACTGAGCTGTTAACTTAATCGCTCCATCAATGTGTGTGTGTGTGTGCGTGTGCGTTGTTTGGTTAGCATCCAGCTTTCAACATTTTTGGTCACATAAACAAAAAAGACTTTATTAAAAGGCAAAAGAAACCGATGATTTCAAAAAGTACTGCGATTAGCAAAAGACCCTGATCCTTGACTAGACAAATGTGATGGTGCTAGCTAAAATTCTCTCCATTCCGAGTTTTATGGTGAAATTTTTAAATGATTTAATCGTGAATCCCTTAAGAGAAGGTGAAAAAAGGCTTGCAACAAATTTTTCAACTCACCGCTAATTACTTTAAGCAATTCCTGCACTGAGGCAGTTTAAACGATACAATCTGTATTCCAAAGCGGCTGTGATGATTTAGTAGTCCCTAAATGGTCATTTCGCTAGCAAGGCAATTACCTATGCGAGTTTTAGCACCTCGCATTTCCCATAAGTACTAAAAAAAGTCCTACCTCTTGCAAGTGGAGGCAGAGGTTGTACCGTGGTGGCATTGAAGCCTGATGCAAAGACCGCTTGTTGTTGTTGTTGTTGTTGTGAAGCTTGCGGTGGCGGTGGCAGCGGTGCCTGTGATTGAAGTGGCACCGAAGTGGCTCTATGGAAGGCGCGTGTCTGCATAACCGGTGTGGGTGGTGGACGAGCTAGAGCAGCTGGACCAGGTCCGGGTACGGAGTAGTAGAAGGTTTGAGGCATACCACTCGACTGTAACATTTGAGGCGGCAAACCGGGCCGATAAAGTCGATACTGTGGAAATGACGCAAAAGGCGCCTGTTGAGGTGAACGAATTGCACCCATGGTATTTGTCACTTTCTGCTGTTGTTGTTGTTGCTGCTGTGGTGACGGCTGAGCAGTTTGTCCAGTAGGTAGACTCTGCTGTCGTCCGAATTGGAAGGACTTTCTCAAGGAGTGACCAAACTGCCTGGAGTGCGTTTTCTACAACACCAGGGCTAGTTGATAGTTGAATTAAACAAGCAATTTCAATTTTCCTGCCCTCTTTTGCCAGGCAAAGGTCTCAAACACACTTCTAATAATTTTTTAAAATCTAACCTCCATCCAAATGCGCCTAGAAAGAATTGCGACCAGTGCATTTATGCGACAACGTTTGTCAAAGCCCTCCAAGTGGAGTAATAAATCCCTATTTTGCAACTCATTGTCGACTCTTTCAGAATGGACGATTTTCTTCTTAAATTCTGCTAAACTTTATAAACCACCCGCAGGTTTTTTGTGCGCAAAGTGGAGGCTATGGGGAGAAACCTCATGACTTCCCCTCTTATGCTTCACTGGCCCTAATGCCATAAACAGTCCCCAGCAGTGCTGTATCAAGGTGCCCTCTATATGTCACACCACACTGTCCGATAATAATCCCTTACCTGCCTGTACTTTAAATCCTTCGACCATTTTAATAGCCTCGGGAGGGCAATAAAAGTACGCAATTTACACCGAAGCCTTACTTATCCTCGAAAAAGTGATCTTCCTAAAGAACACATTTACTGTCCATACGCACGGCTATACAGGCCACTCGGTCACAGCTTAGTATAGGGGAATGTTGAAATCCCGACTGTCTATGTGGCTTAACAGACATAATGAAGTGGTGACCCCTTCTGTCCTCCCCATCCCCACCATCCATAATGTCGGTCGCAGCGCCCTTGTGTCCATCCAACAAAAAGGTCTACCTCTACAATCACTCAAAAATGCTCTCCCCCAGAGTGATAACCAATGATAACAATAGTCTGGCTTGCAATTCACTCACTCACCGTTGCAGAGGTGTACTCCTTCACATCATGGCTATTGGTGTGAGGATCGGTGGTGATTCCGGTCCAAAAGCAATCTTGGCACAGATTGTACCTCGGACAGCGGGTGCATTTATAGCGCAGACCGACAATTGGTTCCCGTTTGCAGCCTTCACACTTTAATGGATGTTGAACTGCGTGCAAAGAACAAATAAAAACTTCAGCATTGGGATGGAGAAACCATAGGCATGTTTAAAATGCAGATGCTTTGCATTGCATATTAGAAAATGAAAGTGAAGGGACGCCTAGAACAGCCCAACAAAGCCATTTCTGGCCCTGTTATCGCCTTGGTTACATTTTTTTCTCTAAAGTTAACTGAAAGTCGGTTTTATTGTCAACCAGTTAGGCTGTACCGATAAATTATCAGAGGCTTTTAGGGGGTATGTTCTTTGTAGTATAAATTTACGTCTTTTTTCCCCGACACTTTATGCAACTCCCTTTTTTGGAAGGATACACGATAAAATCTCCCAGTTTTAGGATAAAATACCATCGCAGAATGTGATAAAATCAGAGTTGGAACGGTTTTTTACCATAAACCAACCGTGAGATTATGTATTTTTTAGCTTTCTGAAAAACGAGAGACTCTTTTTCTCCCAAATCGCCTTGCATTTGTATGTCATTTTGAGGTGTGGTATTCACGCCTGATTGTCCTGATTCTCTTGTTTTTTTTCCTATTTAGGGGTGAAAAAAGATTTCCATTTGATCGTTCTCGGGTAAATGCCTCAATTTTCTCCCCTTTACTCCCACCTCCTCCACCACCACCGCCACCGCCCACCCACCTCTGCCTACTTTTCTTCTAGCCCTGAATGCATAAATGGGGAGTTAATTAAACCCTCTCCTCTCCTCAAATGTAAACATCAAAATATGTTATTTTTGATTACCCATGCGGATTAATACGTGACTTTTTTTCTCCTTCTCTTTTTTTTGGTTCGAAGGATTTATTTAAACGCAATCCGGTGGGCAAAAAAAGCGACTTACACCCGAATGATTTTGTTTTGATAAAAGTAAAAAAAGAGGGAATTAAATTAAAATAGGTTTTGCTGGTCAAAAGAGACTAAGAGAGATAAAATCTCTTTTCGTCTTTATAATCCATCTCAAAAATATGGAAGAAAAGCAACATGTGACTCCAATGTAGGAGGTTTCCATACATCACTATTTATTGCCTTGTTAATTGAGGCGAGGATTACTAGAGAAGGATTACCGCGCAAGAGCAAGCACGGGTTGTCATCAAAACAAGAGACAGGGGGAGAGAAGGGAAGTAGAGGGAGGATGGGAGAGTGAAATTCCAAAAATTTGATTTAAAAAGGCCATTTGTCACCTGCGACTCCAGACCCAGCAATTTCATTTTAACAAAGTCAAATGCAGATAAAAATGCTTAGTGTACTAAAATGCCGCGTTATAATTGAAGAAGAGGGTTTCTTTTGCCCCAACGCAAAAGGATTAATGCATTTTACCGTTTTCCACGATCCCCAGGCGGTGAAACACTTTGAGCCAACTGAAGGATTGCGGGCCGGGTTCTGTCAGCATACGTTCGAGAAACTCTTCCAGTGTAAATGTTTTCGACTTCTGCAAGTTTGCATTTCGGCATTTAAGTGAAAAAAGGACAAAAAAGCATTTTATCTAAGTGTCGCATAAAAAGCTGGCAATTTATTTTCAGCTGCAGAGAATGACTTCTGTGATTAGGATTTAGATAATTACAAAACAGGAAATTGAGGGTTGCCTATTTCTGAGAATTTAAAAAGCCATTTGATTTAAAGCATGTACATAAAGGGAAACTTTTTGGCTGTTATCCAAATGAGCTCCATAAAATCTTTCCTTTCAATTTTACGGCTCTAGTAAAGATTTCAGTCTCTCATTTGAGCATAAGTATTGGGCGACATTATTAACTTACGCCCGTAAAAAGGAATTTGGAGGTCTGAGAATTGTAGGAGAAGTTTGGTTCTTCAAACACTCCAACCGCAAGAGAAAGCAGCTCCTGAAGATAGGCTTCCAGCCTCTCGATTTGCAGTGCGCCTGTCGAGTTCACCAGTAAACTGTAATGGTCTGCAAAAATGAAACAAAATGACTTGACCACATTCAAGAAATTCATTAATCACAAACTGAAGACAGCGGTGTGAAATTAAGCTGCAGTGGTTTTAGGTTCCATATGTGGGTCTCCTGTTAAGCAAATGTTGCAGCGGCGGCATAGGAAGCATAAAAGATGTATCGCACATCTCTAAGTCCGCAACGCTTTTGTTCACTGCCTACGGAAGCGTGAATTCCGAACTTAGGTTTGTTCATGCATCTGATTTCATTTTATTGCTAATTGAGATGTGTTAGCTCCATTAGGTCCATGGAAGTGGTCGATAAAAAGGGGAATCCAGCATCACCAAAACCACAAAAGGAAATTGGTGTTTGTGATCTAGGTAATGGGATTTTAGTAAAGTATTCCAAGAACAATACTAATCAAGTGAAAAATCCTTGCGCATACATAAGAATGTGTTTTAAAAAGTTTGTTGCAAAGAACAAGCAAAAGATAATATGTTGCATAAATAGGATGTACTTGCACTTAAGTACTCTAAATAAAAGATAGCTGAAAATAGCTTGGACCACATTTTCATAAACACAATACGTATTTCTTTTTTTTCAGTCTTGGACAATAAATTTTCAAAACGGATGTTTACTTTTCTTAAGAAAAGACTTATGGAAATCAAATTTGTAAAGTTTTCTGTTGCAACCATTTAGATTAAAAAGTCGGAACTTTCTTCATTTTCCTGTTAAAATTAAGGTATAATAAATAAATAGCATTGTTTTATTGGATCGGTTCAACCGAAAAACATAGCTGCTTTTGAAACGGAAACACTTGATTATCTGCTTGTGAATGCGGCAAATATTTGCAAAATTGAAGAGTTACTACGCCCGCAATCCCAAATAAATACATACACATACATGTATACATGTACAACGCATAAGTTTAAAGCAAAAGCTATCAAAGACGATAACTATTCCAATGGCAAAGGATTTAGGGGCGACCGCATTTATAAGTAGATAATTTCTTAGATGTATTGCAATGATTTTACTGGAAAAACAGAAAATAACATAAGCGAATCAACCCATCAATGCAAAGTCTGGAAGAGGGGCCTCTAAATGTCGTCGGTTTGGGATGTCCTCCTTTTTAAGGTAGATTTTCACCCCATCTAATCTGACGGTCATGAGCTTAACGCCCTTACCGGAAAAGTGGGAGTTTAAGTTCACCGCACTATGACTTATGCGTGTAACAGGCCGATTAGCAAAAAATAAATAATGGTAGATAGTTGGTGCAAAGGAAATGCCGTCACATCCGCCGATACTGTCCCTCTCGACGCCCAAACCGAGAAACAGGTGACGGTGCCTTGTCAAGGAGTGGCGAACTGTGTGCCTGCCCCAATGTGGTGTTGCAGTCTGGCACTAATAAAAGGGACATGAGTATGGAAGTGCATCGTAAGGCCAAGCATTTAAATTAGCTGGCATCGTTTACGATTTCACCTAAAGTACTTGCTGGGTAGAGGAAGTAGAAACTAGCGTATTCTGCTCATTTGGGCTAGAAAATATTGCTTTTGCTTTTAAAAATGGTGAGTTTTTCCTCACAAATTCAAAATTAAAATGTTTAAACATCAACTATTATTCCTAGCTTGCATGCGTAATTACAGGGGAACAACAGGCGTGATAAATCAAAGCCCCGGATGCATTGTTATGCCAAAGTCTATTTTGTAGAAATTTTATGTGCTCCCCTATTACAGGAATGTTTCATTGTGAAAGAATAAATGAAGTTACTATACCGATGGGAGAACCTGGTTAGAATGCAATTAACTTCCATAGCCCCTGGGGAAAATCGGCCACCACGGCTCACAAAAGATGAAATGTTTGAACTTATTTGGCTAAAAAAAAGAAAACAAAACTAAAATCGCTAACATTATTTAACACTTTAAAGTTAACCGTTCTAATTGCAGCGCAATTAAATGCAACTTACTATCAAAAACTTGTTATTAAATCCCCGTCACATATGCGGTGAGTGTTTTAGACCTATACTTTCACTCCCTTATGCAGCAATTTATTGACCAAGAATGGTCAAGGCATGCAACTGAACGTGAGAGAATATTCGTGGACGTCTAGACAAATGCATCATTTTCCTCCCCATAAACTGGTTCAATTTATCTTAGAAGTTTCCTTATTTCTTACTCGGAAGTGTTCTAGCCACCTCTTATAGCTTCAGCAATCCACTGACTGTTTTTAACAGGAGAACTCTTAAAAATTAACTGCGGAAGCGTGGATATTGGAGCTGAGGAAAAAGATGAAAAAAAATGGCGAGGATGTCACGCAAGCCTAAAAGACATTTACGAGTATTTCTGTGTTGCAAATTAAGACACGATGAAGAAGAGGATAAATAAGGTAACGTCTACATCCTACTTCATTCCTTTTCTCTTTGAAATTAACCCGCGGAAGTTTTCTTCCCTTTTAAGTCCAAAATTTCGAGACCTTTTGGCACCCTTAATGTCAATTCAGAGTAAGACTTCTATTACTGCTCTATACTCTAAGGTAGAAATTTTATCGTTTTGATTAACTCTATGCTTTTGATTGGAGGAGTGGGAGTGGTAATTAGTTCACTCGCAGTGCAAAGCGATTTACACTATCTGTTGTGCCAGTAATCAGGGAGAAAATTAAAGAATTTTGGAATGCTAACTTCAAAGCGTAAGGTGAGCCACGAATCCTCCCCTAACTAATCCCATCATTTTAAAAAATCTTTTTTTTGCAAAATCAAGCAACTGAAGATACACTTACAAGTGAATTTATCAATTGGTCGTCCAGTAGCAAGAGTTGACAATGCTACTTTGAGTCCACTGATAGCCAAACGACCGCAGTTGGTGGGATCGAGGATGTAGGTTAGCCATCCCAGTAATATCTCACTGGCTTGAGTTATCACGAGTTGAGCGCCTGTTTCATTTGAGGCTATACCCTTCTCAATGCAAAGCGGTGCTATGGTTGTGTAGATTCGATTGAGAAGGTGCTCCGTTCCTTGACGATTAAGACTGGTAGATGGATCGGTCATGTGTAATCCCAGCTCCCTAAATGTCTCCAGTAAACGCCACAGTTCTAGAGAACTGACTGTAGAAAGAATAAAGTAGACTGAAATCAGGCAAATTCAACAGCTTCAAGTGTTTTTTTTTCCTCCAAAGTGCAAACCACATGTCCAATGAGGAGATGGAAAGCAAAAGTGAGCCAAATAATTTCTTGGCGGGAAATTTTAAATACCCGACGATTCAGACACACGGTGTAAAATGTCACGGAAATATCACTCACCCAGTCCCCATGCCAAAAAGGGAAATTGCCAAGGGGACATTAATTTTACCTTAAATGTTAAGTGACTTTGAATAAGTATACCTGTGTGAAAGCAGACAAATTTACTTTGCTTGGATGCCCTCGCTTACTGCACGAGGGAGAAGAAGAAGTAAGGTCAAGGGGAGGATCTAGAAATTTTACCAGTTACACTGTAAGTGAATTTTTCAACAAAGTGAACCAAAGAAATTCCCATTCAACATTCAGAGTTTAGCTTCGTTCAACCTTTAACGAAAAGTTTTGCATTGAGGAGAAGTCGGGCAAAGAAAAACACACGCACTCTCTTGCCCAGAAGTACGAATACTAATGTGACATTCGTCCTCCTTCTAAGCCTGTTGTATGATGCTAGTTGAAGTGGGAAAAAATAACATCTCTAAATTTCGTCTTTACACACACAGTCACCCGTCCAGTATCAATTACTCATGCGCAGCAACCTTCTCGTTTGGCGTGGAGGGCACTTGTGGTGTGATTCACTGTGGACACAACCTCGAACCGCCGAATGACAGCCTCGAAAACAGGCAAATGAGGAATTTCACAAACCTCCTATGTGTCTGGCCCTTTATCTAATGTAAAAGAGCGACTTCTTTCAGACACATCGATGCAAAGAGATGCCTGTGTATGCATAAATTAAAAATTGGCATCTGCTATCCAACGGCACAAAAGGAATTAGCAAGTTCAGGTGAGATCTGGAGTAGACACACAAATTCACCTTCTATAAAACATAGTGGAAGGCGAGGAATCATAATAGACTTTTTTTGTCATGTAAACATTTACCTTCACACCTTTTCACCTCGGAGGACTGGCTTAAATAAGACTAGAGTTTCTACTCCCATTTGGTACAAGCCGGGCTATGGTACTTCACGCCTTGTTGAGGGTAAAGTTTCAACTTATGGAGCCTATAGAGCGAACTTATCTTTCCATTTTTCTTTCCTCTTTTGCTTTACGCTCCGCACTTACGCTCATATGGCGTGATAAATATCGCCGGGATTTGGGCGCGCACTACTGCAAAGGCGCTTAAAGCCCCTTTCCTAAAGCATACTTTTTTTCAGTCTTTAAGACAAAAAAGGAAAAAAAATACTAGAAGGGAGGGCAAGAGGCCCGAAAAATCAATAATGGTTTGTGGAAGGTCCTCCGCCATGTCAAAATATCAAGACAGTTGTGTGTGGCCTCGTTTAAATTTTTAAGAGAGAGAGGAGTGAGCGTAAGAAAAAAGACCAGACTAATTCTTTTCTTCCTTTGTCTTCAAAAAAATGTCCAAAATTCCTACTGTGCTGTATTGGCCTCGGCACAGTTGCACATTTCAACGACTCTTCGATTAAAACAAAAGACTGCGACATGGCAGTTTATGCACACCTTTACTGTAAAAATGTTGCCAATGGATTGGGAGGAGTGAACACAGTCAGCGTTCAAATTTTTGCGCCCAATTAATAAAACATATCATTTAAACAAACGTGTGCGCACGTCTTCAAGAACCTTCTCTTCAAGAATTGTCATTTGAGGTTTAAGGCGACGCGCCACTTAATTGGTTGCAGTGTGAGGCGACAAAAAAGTGGTGGAAGGAAATTATGTTCGTTAGTTGTGGCTTCCGCATCAGCCCAGGTGGTGGTTTCGATGGCTATGCTGGTGATGTTGGTGGTGGTGGTGGTGGTGGTAACGATGGTGCTGGTGTTGATGCTGATGATGATAATGGCGGAGATGACTACAACGACGACGGCGATGGTGATGATGATAATGCTGCCTTAGGGCGAGGCGAGGCAGCCAATCGATAGACGACATCAACGCAGCCTCGAGGATTGCGTAAACGCGTAGGAAGAGACTTGGAAACCGGCCAACCAATGGACACACAGCAGGCAAGACCATAACTCAACAGCCAATGCCCATATATTCTCCTCTGTCTTTAGCAAAGGAGCCATTTTCTTCAAGAAAACCAATAAATTTGTTACAAAAATATGATCTTGGATGCATCGCCCCAAACCCCTCCTCCCCTCCACCACCTCGTTTGCGTTCGAGGGACGCATCAGACTCGCCTCAGTCGAATTGCGAGACAACATTTCAACTCACCTAACACCAGATGAGCCACTCAAGCGAACAGACCGACAGCTAACTTGTGCACATACTGATCGCCTCTGATTTGAGGTTGTTTATTTCTTTCTTACCTCACATCCAACAGCTGTGTGTCAAAAAGTCGGGAGATGGGTTTTAATGCATAGAAATGTAAATAAAACGGATGTGTTTAGTTTGTTTTGCATGGAACACGATCCAGAGCACGAATGTATCGGAGAACAATGCAGGCACATGTTGACCGTGTCCTCAAAATTGCTACTCATTGGTCTAGAAGTTGGCCATTTCAATGCAGTTGGTGAGGTTAAGATGGCGCATTTAGATTGGTCCAAAATTTAGGGTGCATTTGAATGAGGATGTAGCAGAAGAAAAAAATAGGATTACATAATGTCCACCGAGGGCTTAAAATTGACTCACGTAGGGTTCGCTTCTGGATGTACCGCAGTTTGCTTGCGGTACGGTACGCAGCGAAACGAATTTGATCAAATTTTTTGGCCTCTGGGAAATGCAAATAAGGCTTTATAATAGACTTTATAATTAAATTAAAATAGTAATATCTTATCCAGTTGTCGTTTACCTCCTGACTAAACATTACACTTGATCTAGTTGATTCATTGATGTCGTCCATATAGATATTGCTGCATTATGGAGGAGTTTTGAGGATTAAAATTATGAAAATATTTTGTAGTTTACAGAAAATAATAAAAAACTTGAGAATAGAGAAAGCCGTAAACTGGACTATTTCTTAATCAAATGATTAATTCAAATGCCCATATGGGAAATATATTACACATGATGCTGAACCCATTAGCGATTCGCTTTGGATAATTAATGAACCTAATTTTGGCATTCATATTTCACAGATTTATCAGAAATTAGCATCAGCTTTACTACCATGGACATTTAAAACGTAAAATTTCAAAAGTCATCCTTGGTATGGAAATTCTCAGAAACATTAGCGTTTGAAAATACTGCCTTTTTATTCTTGACGATACCACCTTTCTATCACATACATGGAGCGCGTAAAATTTTTTTTGTTATACAATCAATAAATTTATAAAGAATTCTCAATTATCAACCACTTTTAATAAACTTCCGCCAAAAACCACTAGTAGAGCATTGTCTGGCGCTATATAAGGTAGCGCTCAACGCAGTTGGAACAAGGAATAGATGCACTCTCTCTATTGTTTAGAAAATAACGGAAACTGTGGGCGATCATTCTGCCTAATAAGGAGTAAACATACTTAATTCAGCCAGGAGTCGACGAAAGCCAGCAAGAGCCGCATTATTAGCATCGGTTGCTGTTGCGTTCATGGGATACATATGTGCTGGCTGTTGGATGTGCTGAGTTGGACTGAGTTGAGGTGTCATTATCATTTGACCCCCATTTGATGCGTAGAAAAGATTGGCACTCTGCTCCTTGGACGGAACGGAAGGAGCATTAGTAGTCACTGATGATGCCGTCTGCTGGAAGTCTTGGGTGCCTTGCATCTTAAGGAATGTTTTATAGGTCATGGAAGCAAATCATTGGATAGTAATTCTACTCAACGAGTAAAAAATCTAGTCCATGTCAGTCAACCATGTATGTAAATCTCAACAAAGTAACGTCTTCAAAAATCGTTTTTTTAAGAATGCTTTTTAAAAATTGAAGTCAAAATGCATGAATGACGGTGAAAACTGATAGAGCAAATAAAATTACTGAAGGGAAACTAATGTGATATACTAAAAACAAATAGAGTGCAATGAAAAGTCCAACTCATTATTCCCTTTTTAAGTATTCTTAAAATATAGTAAGACAATCGCAGACCTGCTGGGACAAAACTACACGAGGCGGCAAAGAATTACATGCATTTATAACATATAATTGCATAGCCTGTGATCGGAAGGTAAAGCTATTACCTGGAGTAGTAAAAAAGACCACTTAAAAAAAATTGTCAAAAATTTGCGTTAAGAAACCATACCCTAGCAACAAATGCCAGTTTCTGAAGATTGACGTTGGCTACAGAAACCACTCAATTGATAAGCGATTCCTCTACATTTAAATTACCTCTTTTAATATCAAGTTGTATAAACGTCGTCAAGGTCAACTCTGCAATGGTAAACATCTTTTGACAGACATTTGTTATAAAAAAAGTGATGGGCGAGATTCCCTTAGCTCAATTTTTAAAACACCATAGTCATATTGGTTGCGCGTTTTATGTACAAAATAAATTAGTTGCCATTTACAATTTTACTGGGATTTTGACTAAAACGAGTCTATCCCTAACTAAACTTTAACTGGTCAAACTATCATTTCTATTAAATTGCTTAATTTTATAAAACTTGTTACGTTTAGCCCTACAGTGCCAAATTAATCGAAGTACTTTAAGCTTCCCATTGCGCTGCTAAACCCAAAGCAAGCATAAACTGTTATTTTAAAGTTAAGTGCAGGATTCTGAACTGATTGCACTATTTAACTTGGCACTCGTATATTTATTCTCATTTCTTGCTTCCAATATTTTCATGTCCTTAGTCGAAATGTCATCTGAAAGTGGTCTATTCGCTTAAACTGTTGAATTTGGCGTAAAACAAGACCTATGTTATATTCTTGCCAAATCTTTAGTGAAGTACCATTTTTCCTCACAGCTGATCTGGGTCTATCTCACCAGTCTATAATCCCCCACCAACTAGTTTTTAAGTCTTTGATTACGCTAGCATATTTTTCACCCATTTTTATGAAATCATCATATTCATTCGAGTCTAAGATGAAGAAGCTCTATTATTTACGCCACGAAATCTGGTGGATCAAGTGACGCGTAAAATTTTGTTCTCATGTATTCCATTCAGCTTCGAATTTTTTCGACTGTTTAGAGCTTTGAGTCTTTCTTTAAAGCACTATGATTTATGCCCACGCAACAGAACAACCATAGATCTGGGGGTGGAAGCCCAGCTTTGAGGAGTCGTGAGCCTGCATAGTCTAGTTCGCAATTTTGACCGACGGTAAATCACTCCATGCCCTCCTTCTTTTGACCATCAGCCTCGAACTTGCCTATGTTAGACCGTCCTCTTCGGCTGTAACGAATCGTTGCATAAATTGCAGCTAGCCTGGGGATAATATGATGAATACGTACTTCATAGAGAGCGTTGCCCTATGTACTGGACGTCTTGTCGAGTTTTCGGGAACCTTGTGTCACCTCTGAATCGAACCGGATTTTGACAATATTCTTCAGTAAGCACAGTGAGGAACAGACGCTTTTCGAACTTTCATGCGATGAATCTCTGCGAGATGACTCCACTTTGCAAGGTTCCACTTCTGTAACTATCCAGCGAAACTGGAACCCCTCTCCACTATCCACTGAGGCTAGACTTGCCCTGAAGCCGTTAGAAACCACTTCAAGATGGACGAAAGTTAATTAGCGTTAAAAGGAGCTGGGAGGCTAAAGCTATAGTAGGTGAACCAGCTGTAAGGAATAAAAAGCCCACATATCCCGATATCCAGTTAAGTAAGCTATCCAATCACCAAACTGAAATAATATTTACACAAGACTAAATTCTTTCAAGTTGTCAGGTCGTTGCAATGTTACCAGTGAAGAGTGTTCCTGGAGAGGTTCAAACGCGCCTTGCGTCCCTCTTCCCTTTACCTTCACCCTTAGAAAATGCGTTATGGATTAATAGAACATAAGCTCAAGACCAACTAAATCAAATAATGATGCTGTAACTGGGGGAAGGGGATCAGTTAGACTTCAAAAACGCCCTGATCTCGATTCCGAGGCTCCGAGAGATGGGAAAACGGCATGTGGACTGGATTCCTTCTGATTCGTTAGCGCTAATGGTGAACAGGAAAAATATAAGCCCAAACTACCCTTGAGGACAGGACACAGTTCCATTTTAACTTCAGAGAAGGCTCACGTTAACCAAGACGAGGAATTCAATGGAACTCGGAGTATCGAGAAGTGACAAGGATCACGACAACACGACGTAACTCCGAAACCCTTCGTCACAACACCCCCATTCTTACTTCGCAGCTTCATGATTATGCAAAACCAATCCCTCTCCCCTCTATACCCCCGATTTCTTTAGTTACGCCCAGGTGCCAATGGATGACCTCCTCCATCCCGTTTACTACTTCCAACAAATCGCAAATTAAAGCTCGGAGAGGTTGAAAAGTAAGCTTCTGGCGGATAGTAGCAGATGAGGAAAGGAACACGACCCCCTTTACGCCAAGAAGGAACAACCAGGCCTCAGCTGATGACACACCTACTGTAGCATCACAATGTAAAAGGCTTCGCAAAAAAAACGAGAAAAAAAAAACAAACAGATGAATGGTAAAATTATAATGTGTTATAAGTTAAGCATTATTGGAAGGGATATCGGTGATGAGCGAGGCGACAGTGGATGCCCAAGTGTTGTAGAGGTCACGTGATGCGGCTGCAAAGATGCCCTGGCGGGGATCGAGGTCGCTGGGGTCATTGTGATGAAAGTGGAGGGTGTCACCCGCCAAGGTGCGTACCACTCCACCGCACGCCTGCAGGATGGTCGAGGGCGCACACATGTCCCACCGTCGTGCCCCGCCTGCATGCACATAGAGGTCCGCTGCACCACGCGCCAGTTCAATCATCTTGTAGCCTGAAATAAATGATTTACCACGGACAGAGCGAAAAACGTATTGCAATGCTGTTTAATGAGATTCTAGCTACTCCACATTCGCAATCATCCCAACCGTATTCGAGCGGTAATCGGAGGACGATAGTGTTCACAGATGGAAAATATTTGTAGTGAATTACGTCCTACTCAGTTCTTTAATCAAATAGGTGACTAAAGGACACTTGCCAAGTAGTAATCCAAGGCACAATCTGTCACCTCTCGTCAAGGACACACAAAGTCTTGTAAAAAAGTCTAGTCTCTCAACGCATGGAGCACGACCTTAGCCAAGTCGAACCCTAGAAGGTCCCCAGTCACAATCTATCACCCCTCTTCAAAGACACACAATGCATTGTAAAAAACTTCCTCTCTCTAAACGCATACAGCACGACCTTAGCCACGGTAAGTGACTTTGTGAACATTAAGAAAGGTATTGTGATTGCCCTCACAACCTCAGATGTGAAATGAAAGACCTGCACAGGAAAAACGACTTGCCGACTGAGATAAAAAAGGGCTTAAGAGCTGCACAAACCAGGGCTACAACATCCCCGAGGGGAAGTTTGTAAAAAGCAGCCCATACGACGTGTTTCAAACCTGCCCAACACGGAGCAAAAAAATATAAAAGGCAATGCTACACCTCAAGTGTGTAGCCACTAACACGGGCAATCCTTGTCATAAGGCCAACAAAATTTCCAAAATAAGTTTTAATAGCAGTACGTTGGGTCAATTCACGATCTAGCGGTGCTTTTTGGCACGTGAAATAACCTCCTCCCCATATTTAAATTGAATGCGAGGATTGAAAGAGATGAAGGCCAAAATTTCCACGGCACGCAGTTGATTTTGTAAGGGTGGATCATGAGAGAGACAAATAGGTCAATTTTGCACCTTTCACTCAATTTAATTGCGCGATAGAATGAAATACAACCTGGTGGATGAAGCTCACTCTGCCCTAAACAAAACTAAGCTGTGATCCAAAAGGAGCCAACGGAAAAGGAATCATTTTAAACTCGGAGAGAGTTGGGGATGAAGCGAAATAAACATACGGCACATCCGATATGCTAATAATCCCAAGTCATGGTGCACAAGACAAAATTGAATACCTTAGCATAGTACAAGCACCGGCTTGGACAAGGTGAATAATCGAAGTATCTTTTCACACTTTCAAGGCGATGTAACGCAGTGTGATGCCAGCTTATGTGGGCAGCCAACTCAATCAACCCACTAAGGTACTAAATTACACGGATTATGTTTTAAAAAGATCTACCTGAACCGCCGGCTGGAATGACCTTAATTGGCGTAGAACCGAAGGCTTTTCTTAGCCTCTCACTGAAGTTACCTAAACTGTGCGATCGAGAGACGAGAATTCGCAGCGGATTCGATGGAGACAGAATGCGGTCTTCGGCTTTGGGAATGTTCCGCAGGTTTTTCGAAAGATGATTGCCCAAAGAGGACCAGTCTAGAGAGTAAGAGTTGCATAATGGAAGATTCAAGGGACATTACATATTACGTCATTGTGGTGACAGATGAAACGGTAAATCTAAATCGCTAAACTATCAAAAGGGGGAAAATCAGTTGGTTTTTTTTCCAAAACGCATACAAATAAAACGCGTTCTCTGAACGGTTGTGAGACCACATGAGTGATTGACAGAACAGAATGTGTAGTTAACGATCGTATCTATAGGGATATGCACTAGATTGGATCAGTAATGCGTGTTCCTCACTTGAAAGGTTTCCTCAAAACAATTGTACTCACAAGTGGTATTAAGGAAGGGGAAGTGAACAACACCAAAAACGGGTTCGCCATGTATGGATCCACAGCCCATTACCGAAACAAATTTGAGCAGATTCTCTGAAAAGAAAAGAGAGATCCAAAAAGAAGGTGCTGGAGGTCCCATCAAAGAGCGCACAGGAGGGCTTGTTTGTAATGAACTAATAACACACCACTGTACTCCTGTGTGGCGTCTAGAGGATCAACCCAGAGGGAGACTTGGCGCAGGTGTAGGAAGACGTCCTGCTCCGGCAGCATAGCAAGTAGTTGTTTGCGCCTTGTGGTAGATTGTGACCCAATGAGAATGGTTTTCATGGCCAGTGTTATAGATGACTGCTGGGGCGTCTCGCGCTCCTCTGAGTTGATCTGCGACTGGAATGCAGCACAACAAAACACTTCCAGGTTGACAAAAAACCAGACATGTACACTAATGGTACGCAGAGTTGAGCATGAACGAGGGTGAATACTTCAGCTATGTGGCAGAACATCGGCGACTGATATGGTAACTTCAGCCCCTTGGTTTTGACCTGTGGTTACAGCATAACACAACACTTTAAAATTCAGGTCACCAAAAAAAAACAGACGCAAATGGTAAATTTTGGGTAGCCTCAAAATAATCCCTCGCAATCAACGACGCAGCTTTTTAAGGGAATAATTACCGTCAATTCACAATTCTTGCTGAAATCTGGCACGGCTCTAAGGAGCTGGGAGAATAAGGCGGTGCGACAAATTTTACGAGGAGTTATGAAGCAAAATGGGAGGCCTGTAATGTTAGCACTAGATGACAAATGACAGCAGAATCAAAAAAGTGCAGAAATACAAAACCAGCGTATAATAATTATAGCTCTTGTTAAATAATGAAACAAAACGACCAGAAATGAATTAGGTGAAGCATTTACAAATCCCATGAAACTAACTTAAGCATGTTCATGCCATGAAAAAAGAAACTTGTGGCCTGGTGACCCAAAACAAAATGTAGTAAATGCGATTTGTTGAGCCAGCAAACTATCACGGAAAGTGATCTTGCCAGCCACCCAACTTTGGTATTTTAGAAAGGACCTAATATAGTTATGGGCAAGAAATAGCTCTGATTAGGCAGCAACAGTCATGCGGATCATATCCCCCAATTTAATGCAAGGCAAGAGCAAAACGATAAAAGAATTTGGGATAAGACAGTGTTCGGTAAAGAATTTCCTTAACTCGTTCGTCCTCAGGTCCTCAAAGGCGAATTAGCCACTGATGAAGCTCAACCCAACTGATACTTGAAAACTAAAAAATGTATTTATATTTTGGACCTCATTGCCTCAAAATACCAAACCGCTAGCGAAATAAATCAATGCAACCGATTCTCATGGACTGATAATGAACACGTACTAAGCAACGGTAAAATAGCGCAAACTAAAGGCGTGACAATTAAGAACAACATGCAATAACGAAAGCAGAGTGGATAGTTCGGTAACTTGCAGTCCAATCGGGTCGAAGGACTCTGACACATCTAGCAACGTAGCAAATACAAATTAAGCAAAGCAAATCATTTACGAGCCACCATTACCTTTAAGTTAGCCAGAAAGTTTCACGAAGATCCTACCCACCACTAACGATGAAGATTTGTTTCAATTAGCCTGGGTGCATGATATGGCTCGTAATCCAATTCCGTGAAACAAAAAACGGTGAAGAGGGTAAAGAGCGAACAATAAAGAGAAGCTGCAAGTAAGACTACGGTTTGCAAAAAGGTAGGAAATAAGTTAAATGAATTAGAGAAACACTATAGTGCGTTAGTAGTCATTACTATTTGTGCAAGAAATCCGCCAAAATTTGAAGTGGCAACTTGGATGAGTAGCCGCAATAATTGACAGAAAGCACATTGATAAACTTATTCATATGATCAGTTTCCAGCCAGGAAAGTGACACGGAAAAGCACCAGCTTACGATGAAATCTGGTCGAAGTAGTTTGATGCGCCTGATAATGCAATAGTTTGAGAGGAGATCAGCTTCTGTTACGACCTCCTCCACTGTCACATGTCCTGTAGGGTTCAGCGCAAGAAGAGCAGGCTTTTTGTGTAAGTTAAATGGTGTTGCTGATTGAAGATCATGCATAGATTTGATGGCACGACCGGCCTCTTCCATAGCCATCACCAAGGTTACGAAAATTGACCGAAGACTAATAACATCGGGGTTGGTCTCGTAGCTTGTTTGGCTACCATCAGAGAATAGGAAAAGAAGGAGAGCAAATCCTCCAACGACCAGAACAAAGACACCCTTGTGCGTCAGGGAAATCTGTACCATTACGTTTCTGCAAAAAGCATAAATAAAACCGAGAAGTTGTGTGAAGCATGAGCTTACGCGACAGAGAACCCCTATATCAACTTTAGAAAAAATCTAAGGCTAGGCAAAGAGAGTCGAAAGAGGAATGCACAAAGAAAAAAAAGGCCTATAGCCTCTGTACATCAAATTAATTTGGATACAGTAATGTACATCTCCAAGTGCCACACTTGAATTACAGATGGTTCACTATGGTCAGTCTACATTTTTGCACTATACCCTTGAATTTCAATAAAAAAATAGCGAAATAAAGCCCAGACGCAGGATAAATACATAGAAACACCCAATTGGCTAATGGCGCCTATTCGAAAAATATCAACACTATTGTGCTGTAGACCATACGCTTAAACAATCACTTCAAGGTATATTTTCTAACTTTGATTTAAATTTGAAAACTTTAAAAGCTTGCCTTTAGCGGCTTACATTTTTCGTGCCGAAATTTAAGTTTGCAAGGCAGACAGATTTTTTTCTAGATTTTTGAGCGTTTGCTTTCAGTCAATACTTTTTACGAAATTTGCTATGAGTTTGCAATCATTAACACTTTATTCACAAGGTTAAAATGAGATTACTATTTCACAATAATTTTGCAAATCAGAGACTTTAGGCGCATTATTTAGAAACCAAAATTTTATTTGCAATTTTATGTATGCAAAGTAACATTTTAACACTTAAGATGCCTACTGTAATGCTTTATTTGGTTGGACTGCCGGTATCGGTCAGGATGATAGAGGTGGCCATGCTGCTCTAGCCGCGTAGGCTAGCCTCAGGGCCATGCCAGCGGCTCATTCTCCTCTGTCTGTTGAATATGTATAGTCTGCCTTGGTTGTAGTGCATTTTTGCTTGAACTACCAGTTTCGGTCAGGGTCACAGAGGTAGCCATATTGTCCTAGTTGCGTAGGCTGGCCTCCGAGCCATGCCAGCAGCTTATTTCCTTTTGCCCGTTAAATATATATATTCTGCCCTGGTATTCTGCCTTCTTTTGCGATATAGGGAGCCTCGGGACGCTACATTGGTGGCTGCGGAAAGCAGACCCGACTCTATAGAGTTTCTATTTCGATCTCTACCGCCTGCGGCATGTTGCAGCGCTGCGAAAGAAGTGCATGTGCTACGGATGATCCACGAACGACGTCCGCCTCCGGCATCCACCCCATCTCCGTGTTCTACAAGGAAGCTATTAACAACTGAAGCAACACTAGCCACGGACCACCTGAAAAGTTTCGTTCTGAAGATTATTCCTAGTATACTTGCCTAAGGAGATCGACGTGCTAGCGCCTCCCTACGGACATACTGATGGTCGGCAGAACAACTTATTCTGAACTTTGTTTCCAAGCCAAACGAAACTCGAAGTGCAATGCACTGTCAAGAGGGATCACTGACGTTGGTTGCAAGCATCGCCTCGATCGCGTCGAATGTCGGCGACTGGCATGGTTAGCTCGTGAGTGCTTCTTCAGCACTGAGTATGTTGTGATGGCTGACGCGGGAGGTGTAAAAGGGGGCGCGTCGAGACGACGATCGACAGAGAAAAGGGACAATATAATATTTTGTTTGTTTAAACTACCGGTCACAGAGGTGGCCATATTGCCCTGGCTGCGTAGGCTGTTCTCCGGACCATGCCAGCAGCTTATTTTCCTCTATCCGTTGAATAAATATATATATATATATATATATATATTCTACTCCAGCATCCTGCCTTCTTTTGCCTTCGAGGGAGCCTCGGAATGCTGCACTGGTGTTTTGCCTTCTTTTGCCTTTTAAAGAGCATTGGGACGCTACACTCACTACTCAATTTAAATGCGAGACTTACTGTCATTTACTAGCTATAAACGCCATTGCAAAATTTGCCTATATACTCGCAACTATAAACGCTGTAACCTAACTTGGGATTAAAACTATTCCAATTTAACTCTTAGAAACGTCTTTGAATACAAATTATGCCATAAATATGCTTTGTAGATTAACAGTAGAGCTTGAATAGAATTGATCCCGTCCTTTGGCAAGTGATTCCCTACCAAAGTTTCGGAGCTAAACAATCTATTATTGTTCTTTAATAACAATAATAATGCGGCGAGTTATGCATTCCTGAAGCACAGTAGGGCTCGGACTAATATCACGTTTTAAAGAAGTCGTAACTCATTGGGTTCACAAAGGCAGTGTTGCAGTGTCTCAGTACTACCTTGAAGACGAAAAAAGACATAATACCTGTGCAAACAGAAAAAGATCGGTGCTGCTGGTATGGCTAGGAGACCAGCTCACCCGGCCAAGGCAACATGGCCACCCAAATGACTAGAACCTAGAGCGGCAGTCAAAAAAATAGAGTGTTGTAGTGTCTTTAATGATTGCACACCTAAAGCAGCGATTTGATCGAATAATTATGGCATTTTGTGTCTTTGCTATGATGACGACTTGATTTTCACGCTCTATAAGATACTTAGTGAATTATTTATAAACTGTATAGGTCAGTGACCGTTTCGCACTATCACATACTTTTCTCGTGTAAGGTAATGTAATGCTTATATTCTTTAAATGTGTTTCGTAGGCCAGAGGCGGGAGAACAATTTGAACAACGTGGCGGAGCAGCGTGGAGACTCTCTAGAGCGTGACACTTCCCCGGCCTGAACTCCCACATCTTGCCTGGCTGTGTAATTATCACCCTCTATATTAAAGATGTCAAAGCATACGCAGACTTCTACAGTAATTGTCTAGTATGTAACCAAGATTAGCTGATGAGCGATCGTACTGAATTCCGGTTAGATTTCATTCCAAGATTTTTTCGTTGCGGTAGCGACTGCATATTTCCTAACTAGCACTGCAGCACCAATATTGCTTATCATCCCATTAACATTTACTACGCAAGGCAAGAATTAGATGATTTACAGGGATTTATAAAATGTGCGATTACAGCGGATAACTCGGTAATATAACTAGGATGATTGGCCCCGAGTAGCTTTTAGTTCCCAATTGTCTGCGCATAAGCAGTATAATTAATCGTCACTAAAAATCCCATCGTCTAATCTAACCGCCCGCATTTGATCTTTTTGTCCAACTTGCTGAATGATTGCCCATCGCAGCTCATTATGCACCAAAATGTTTTACTATAGTATTAAAGAATGTGCATTGTTTACAAGGTCGACTTTCTGGAGGCCCTGAACATGATGAAAAGAGCGAATCTATTCAATACTGTGTACCGAATTCCTGGGGTCACAGTACTTTTCAGTAAGCGCTTTTCACCATTCTCTATTTAACTTATTTACTAACTCCAAAATCGCATGGGAAAGCCCACGAAATGTATGCAGGCGCAAAGTGTTCATGATTTAATTGCCGTCTTTAATAATTTTCAAGTTACATAAAACGTGAGCTCTTGGGAATTTGAGAAGTTGGCATTCACTCTTACGGTCCTTGATAGGAACCTGTGCTTGCATTGCTTTCTCAAGTGGGCAGTACAAAGTTATGTATAAATAATGTAAGTAAACACCGTTTCTCGTAGTCACTCATAATGGCCAAAGTATCGTGAGTGGAAAGGCATGAATAACAAAACAGCACCTTACATATGTCTGCAAAACTCCTCTCAAGAAGCAGTTAGAAGGAAAATGGAGCATTATTAAGCAAGTGATTGAGTTCTTTCTTCCTAATTTTCTCCTTTTCAAGCTGTTTGGATTTGCTTGCCATGCAACAATTAGGAGCAATTATCTTTCCATCCCGATGGCATACTTGAGTATTACAATTTTCGCGTGGACCTGAGGGAATCAAGCAAGTTAAATATCCTTACAATGTTTGACAGGAATCCAACCATCCGTATGCACTTCTTAGGCTAATCTCAAGCATCGCACTTGTCGAGGTTGTCACTTGAAGCACACCACTTCTTTTCAAGAGGGACGCTTCACTAGAATTCTATGTTGAACAGGTAAAGTAAAGGCGGTGCACAAGTATGGAAAGTAAGCGGACATAAAAATGAATTTGGGCCAAATGTCAAGATTTAAACCTATTCACTCTACTAGCATCATTTTCTGCTTTTCGATGGCAGTCAAGAACCTGAGAAACGAGGACAACCTGAAAATGTCTTAACACCTACTTCCACAGGAGTAAATAAATACTTCCCGCTGAAGTGCATGATGGATAGCTGTGTACTCTAGAGAAGATACGATTTATTACGCATATCTGCAGCACTTTACGTAGCAACACTTTGCCAGATGGTTCAATTTGATAGGGGCGATTCGAAAATAAAACGACGTACAGTGTGTTTGTAGTGCCTCCCTGGCGACATTGTTAGTGTTTCTTAATCCAACTTGAAATAACCCGACTTCTTTGTCATTCTCTTCCTTCCCTTCAAAGCGAACCGTAAAATCAACCTGTCGCACATTTCTATGGTGATAGAGGCACACGTTCTAGCCCCAAACGTTACAAGAAATCAGGCTATCCTACTTAAGCCATCAATGCAGTCAGCAAATTTCCCCGTTTTTATGGAAAAAATGCATATTACAAAAGAGTTATTAAAGCAATTCCAATCCTCATCATAAAACATTTCAACTTGCTTTTACACAGGATCGGTGAGTGTAATTATGCGTGCATAAATATGTTCCACTGGCAATTTAGCCGTTATAGCATCCCAGATGAAACGAATTGGGTGGCACCGAAGAACAACCCTCCCGTCTCAAGGTCACATAAAACTAATTGTTAGCCAAACATTTTGGATTCTCCACTCCTCTCTATTTCCGGTTCTGACGCACTGTCTGTAGATGCGTGGAGATCGATGTTGGGAGGCATTTTACAGACCCGCCAAACAGGCCAACTGCACTTGATACTACAGGTCGTGCGATGAAGTAAATATATTTTTCACATGAAAGAGGTGGGTGGTGATTTGCTGGTAGCCTACCCTTTCCTAAGCTTACTACTTCGATAAGATGCTTCCATCAAGGGTGGCCTGTTGGGCAACGGGTTGCGCACATTCGTTTCAAAAATATTCACTTTGATAACATACTTTTCGCATGGTTTATGCTTATAAAATCCCACATAAATCATTATTACATGCTTAAAAGGTCTTATTGAATCCACGATCAGCTTAGAATTTTCCTCCTAAATACAACTAAATTGCGTCTTCTGATACACAAGTGGGTAAAAGTTCACAAAAAAACTGACACAAAACAAAGTGGAAAAGTAGAAGTTAACAAATTTATGGACATTTGATTAGGCCACGGCAAGAGAATGACCAATCACTGAAGAGGAGGGGCCAAATTCTCTCGGGATAGCTGACATTTCACAGGAAACCTTGTTGTTGAAAACAACACTTTTGGGAATAGAGTGGATCAACCAGTACTCCTAAAACACAGACATATAAATAAACAGCAGAATGTAAGTGCATGATTTTTTCCTTTCGTTTCGTATCACATGATACTGAGCCGTAGATAGAGACCAAATTACCAAGGAGGTTCTTCCTACCACCTACACTAACCACACTGAGGGAGGAAGAAAAAAGGGAATTCCCAAAACACTTTTGATTAATGAATGTTATGCATACCAGATCATGGCGTGGCCTTATCAAGCACCACGGGACCACATTTCCAACTACACGGAAAGAGTTTTGGGACTCTGCTTGTTTGTTTCCCGAAAATAGAGCATAGACACAAACAAAATGCCAAAAAAAATCTTACAAAAAATATTCAATTACATGCAGAGACAAACATGAAGATTAACGGGCTTTTTATCGCGGTTTTTTGCCCAATAATGGTGCTTGCATCACCCCTCTGAGGGGGTTGGTTGGGGGCAAGGGGGAGACTTACCGTTTTAGCCCCGAATTTAAGCATTTTATTTTTATTTTACTAATTTACTACAAAAAAAGGCTGTATTTCCACTCTTAAACTTGCTCTTTGAATAAATCAAATTTTTGTAGATGGCTCATAGCAGAGGAGAATATGGTTCGTCTTTACTCCTCAAAATAAACTTCGGTCACGCGTTTCTGCAATTGCAATTTTATTTGACTTCCCATTTATTTTACTTTATTCGCACTTTGTTAGCAGGCTTGATGTGATCATGAACTTCGTCTTGTGTGCGGCAATGGAAAGGAGTGAAATGAGCCCAACCTCTCTAACCACGTTATGGGTCTTAAAGAGACTTTCCTTTTTTAGGCTGATACACAAGAAATGACAAAATTTAATGAGCGCCTACATCTCTCCTCACTTTTATATAACCTAGACCCAAATTTCTCACCTCATTACGACTGAGCCTGTCACAAGACATCGACCATGCCTGGGCTATTCAAAGCTGGCAAGCTGGAAAAGAAATATAATTTATTCTTAACCATTTTTGTAGCCTGTAGGCACGAATAGCGCAACTGACTAGGCGGAAAAAAAGTCTTGTTGGGTAAGAAAGCCCTACGGTACATGTCATTTTCCTTGTTGTTACATGAGGAACTATACCATTTGCTTTGAAGGCTCGCAAATAATAAAAGTTGCCCGATCACTACCAGAAAGGAGGCTTTTATCGAAAGGGAAATTATTTTTAAAATAATCACTGATAGTCACAAAAAACGCACAAAGCTCGTCCAGTTGGAGAACAAGATTGCATTTACACAGTACATGGCATTGGATAGACATCCACCCATCGAGATGGTCCACTTTAATGTGCACTCCACGATATAGCCATGCAATGGATGGGTTTGTGTCTGTTGTCTCTGTGCGAGTCTTGATTTACTAGGTTCCGAGCCTCCATAGTCTTTTAGTATAGCCTATTGGTATAGCATTGGCGCAGAAGCTGCAATACGTCAATGGCATGTGCTCTTGATGTTCTGCCAGATCGATGCGAAACGCTGACTTTCATTTCCACGCTCTGGTGAGAAGGGCAAAGTAAGTGGCAGCAGTGATGCATAATGCATATTGGAGAGTTGCGTGTGATGACCAACGCTTAAAACTGTCTGAAGTGAGTTACTGAGGTTGCTAGTTTTACCCACCACATCGCAGCTGCTTGGTTTCACTCAGGCACGCATCAAAAGCTGACAACCCCAGCTTCATGAATTTTCAAGTTGTTCCTTTTCTTTCCCACTTCCTTCACCTGTGCTGGTGAAGGCGATGAGACAGGATTGCTCGCTCACTGACTAACGCGATGTGGGAAAATGATTTTAAAGTAAGATTGATAAGTGAAGGAAAGAATCATTAGTGGCTATCAAATCACGTTCTCACCACCAGCTCTAAAATACACGTAGGCGGGGTGATGAAACCCGAGGGCGTGCAAGATACATTTTTTAGGATTAGACCGGAAGGCAGTCCTCTTTTACATTCCTTTCAGGCAGCACAAAGCATGTGCTCATGCCCTGCGCCCTTAGCAAATTTATGGGTGGAAATTTTCATTACAGTGGGTTGGGAGAAGGGAGACGGAGAGAAATCCAGGGTTTACGATCCAGATTCCACTCCTCAAATTAATTCCACTTTGCTTTTAACAGTTTTGTATCACGCAAGTGCACATAAAATAGAGTAGAAAGGTGAAAGGTGGGAGTGAGTACGACGAGGTTTTTATTTTTTTCCCTACAGCAAATCTAACTTGTACAGGCCACCTGAAGTACTCAACGAGACTAATATATTAAGCAGTACATTACCGAGAAAATTGAAATGGAAGGCGCCTGTTTACCTACAAAATGTTCAAAAGGGTGGAAAAAATCCTCCACGAAGCAGAACTCGATTGATGGGTACGTAGACCATCCGACTCTCGGGTCTGGAAAATGTCATTGTCTAAGATGCGCCTTGCATCACTCTTCTCCGTCGTACTGCACCTGTTTTCTCCGCAGAATTCACCGATTGTTATTATTATTATTATTAATTACTTACTGTCTTGACAGCTCCCTCTTACATTAAAGTAGTGTATACTGCCTACCTTGGTAGTCAAACTCTGACTCAAATGCTTATTTTACGTTACCACACTTTTTTCGTTTTGTTGTATTTTTTTGCTGCAAAGATGATGGCAGCATATTTCGAGATTACTTGGGAAAGTATTTGAATTGGTTCTTGCGCCAGAAGACCACTCAATTTAAACAAGAGCCCCTCGAGCTTTATCATTGCCAAGAAAAAATTTAGCATAACTGAGTAAAACAGCAAAGGTTGCAGAATTTTTTTTTTGGCGAGAAATCTTAAGCGCTGCTTTGTAATTAGCGTTGAATGTAACCCTCAAGGCAAGAACTCGACTATTATTTTCTTCTAAAATCTCATTAGTCAAAAAGTGTCTAAAATTATCTTATTCTCACCCCTCACCCGCAAAAGGCAAGAAAATTGGACTTTGCAGCTAATGATAATCATAAAATCCACCTCTTTGGCTTGCCAGCGTTTGTAAAAAAAATTGGGGCAACATCTAAAGAACTGCTCGACAGGATCCGCTGCTTTCTTATCACTCTTGAATAATTTACAGGTACACCGCAAAAGCACAAACTGATGTCCAGCCTTCGGTAGAGCGTCTTTTATGTCTTTGTCCAAGCAAGGCTAATTTCACAAGAAAAGAAAGTACGGATTTTTCAGTAGCACCCAGTTTTGGTTTTTTGGTCCTTCTTCGTCTGAAAGAAAACATCATCTAATCGTTCTTTGAAATAGTCCTCATGGCGAAAGGCGTGGGCTCCGCTCTAGGATCAACGGTCTTGTTGTTCGAATCGCTATCACCAAAACAATAACGCGGATCCATAGTCGTGGCATGGAAAGTGTTTTAAATGGAATCCTTTTGTGTGCAAGATTTGAGAGTTTATGATGCTACTGATAACGAGAATGAGTAGGTGAGGATGTGCTTAATTCGCTCTTTTCAAAAAAATTTCCAGACCTTATTTAGCCAATATTTTTTCAAAATAAGATCTAAGTTTCTTATTTACACTTGTTCAAATCAAATGATGCTTACAGGTGATTTGCCTACCGCGCCATAGGAATGCAGACGAAACAGACGTTGAATGATTCGCTGACCTCACAAGGTCGCTGTAACTGAGACACCCTGCAACAGAATATGCTACGATAAATAATTAACTCGAGACATGAAGAATACCTCCCAAAATAACCTTCTGCTTTACAATTCCCTACTATTGTTTACCCACTCCTCGAGAAGGAGCGCCAGTTTAATATTTGCCTGAAAATCATTTTTTAAAAGGAGTTCAAATCCTACGCTGAACTAAAAGGCGGAAAATGTGTTTGTTTAAAAAAGTGCTTTAACTAATCATCAAAACTCCTATTCAAGAAGAGGCATTTTAGAGGCTGGGTAAATTTAGTTGCACCCTCCTGACAAATCGCAACATGTGTTAATGCGGTTAATGATAGGCTTTGTCCACACTGCTTCCAAAAGGCGAGGATAAAAAGTTTTTTAATGTAGCCTTTTCTCCCTCTTCCTCCTTTCCTTCACTTTTTGCACCCATTAGGGAGTTTATACCGCTTGTTAGGTGGTGAATCTACAACACTCGCAGGGTCATACACGTCAGGCTTTCTTGCCTCATCTGTCAACCACCTTACTCCCCACCTGGTTAGCAGTTAAGGTGTCTGGGAGCCACCAAACATTCTGCTATTTTTGTTTTTTTTTTCTTCATTTTGTGAATAGGGAGCTAGAATCAGCTTGAAAGTATACGTCATGAAGACGTGGGACAATGATTTAGGTAAATAGGTAGATTTTTCCTTAGAATTTTACGGTACATTTCTTCAATTTTCTATCCATCTACTTCCTTCTCCTTACCGAAGTAACGTAAAGGGATAATTGCTTTACATCTTACTAGTCTGTGTCCATTTTATGGAGGGCTGTCTGAATAAAGCCTCGCTTCATTCGCCGTAACTATAAAATAACTTGTAAAATGCAGGAGTAAATGGATGATACTATGGCAACAAATTCATACAATAGTTTTATTCTTTCGAGAAAGGTGAACACAATTTCTCCGGTAACTTTCTTTTACACGTTCTGTGTAAAAGCAGTGAAGCTGCACTGCTGTTAGAGCGCTCTAACCGAGTCACATTTATGGGGAAGTTAAACTATCTAGACAAGTTGAGATGTCTGGAAAATTTTATCCAATTCTCCACCCTCTAAAACGCCTGGACTTTTATAAAGTTGAAGCAAAGCAGAAGCAGCTGGAGGAGTCACATGACTACCGTCTTCATTCCATTGAATGTGTACTTTTAGCTGACTTGAGCAGAAGTTGTCTGTCGTCGGCCTCTTGATGAGAGTAACTTTCTGCATATGCATTGATGCTGCGCAAGTGGACTTGCCTTACGATTGTGCTAAAGTAAATTTCGTGTTTGATGGACAGAAGTGCTTAAGTAACTTCCAGACGAGCTCTCAGGAATGGTCTCCGGTGGGTTGAAAGGATGAGTTAAGTAGTCTGGTGTAGGTAGAAGTCAATTCCTCAATACAAATTTTCCACTTTGTGCACTCCACTGCTTTCTGCTTCTTTTAAACTTCACATCACTAAGCGTCTCTATAACCTCAAACTTGTCTCTTTCACGAGACACGCATTCTCGGTTCCAAAACTCTTCAAGCTTCTCCCATAGTCTCTAGGCATAGCATCCACAGGAAGCACAGTAGATAGCAAAGGAACAGACCTCCCACGTAAAAAACCTCAAATAAATTATTGGAGTCTGTCGATGAATCGCTCCAAGGTAGATGCAACACGTTGAAGCTGACCTCCCCGTTCTAGAAGACAACAAAGCATTATGTGCTCGTAGGGGCAAATTATGCATATAGGAGGTTTGCATTCGAAGGTCAAATGCCAGTATGCCTGAACAGGGTGAGCGGGCTTTTGGTTTGGACTACCAACCACTTCTAGGCAAATCGGTCCCATCCATACGCACCAAAATGCGGCGCTCATTTTTGTTCAAGTTCATTTACTTCTTTCTCACTTCCATCACTTATGCTGACAAAAGGTACAAGCATCGATGGAGCAGGGCTGTTTTTCTACTTGATCGAGCATTTGATAGTTGAACAAATCTATGTTTAATGCCTTCCAACCGGCATACTTATTAGCCCCCTTCATCCTCTTCTACCTTGTCCTACACTTCTTAGGCAGAATACTCTTTTTCTGAATGAGATGTGTCGGTGCTCTTTGACAATGGGCAAAGACTTCGCTCTTCTTCGTATATAAGTCGCAATGCATCTTACAACTCATTTTAGGGGTCAACAAAGTGACAAGAGACCTAACATTGACAAGTCTTTTGCTCCATTTGCCTATCAAAATGAAAATAGGTGCCTACTTAGGATGGCAGACACTTGGAAGAGAAGTCTATTTGCATTGTAAACAAACGTATGCATTAGGCGTCTACCTAATGAACAGTTTGCTGTGGCCAATCTGCCCTCCACAAATTGCCATCCATTCCCCTTTCCAGCAATGGGTTATCTGATTATACAAATGCTATGCAAAGAATCAGCCTCTCCATAGAGAGGAAGAAAAAGTAGGCGTCTATCCATATCCTTGCAGTGAATCACTCCTAAGGCATAAATCACTTTAGCCAGTGATAAAACCTGAAGGATTAGGAAAAAATCGGGAAATCCACCTAAACGCTTTAAGCCTAGGTGCCTTTTAGGCGAGGAAAATCGGACAAACAATTCGTCCGTGCATTCCATTAAAAGGCTCATGCAGTTTTATGAGGCATAGCACAGGTAAGCACCACCCATATATTCACTTTATTATCATATTAATAACCCTTTTCCTGATAACATTATCCAATCGGACGTAGTATACACATGTAAAAGCACCCGCGAGGCCTACAACCAAGCATTCGGGCAAACTACTTTCCTCTGTTTCGTCCTCAGAGACAAATTTCTCATGTGTTTTGTCAAATAAAGTTCCTTTAACGAATTCAATGGAGCCGACAGCGGCCAGGCGGAGACTTCCATGCAGGACAAAGGCATTACCTCGAGCTTCAAGAACTTCAGAGTCGACCAAGAAAATACGACTTCTCGTGCCCATATCGTGTCAATATTGGACTGGAAAGCTTCCACTACCTTGCCCGAACACAACGCTGTGCAAGAGAAAATGTTCAGGACAGAAAAAAGTGACGCATGTCAGAATGTCATGCATCCTGTCGAGTCAAATAAAATAATGATAAACTTTCCCGTAGACTGACGTAAACTTGTCTTTTTGCCTCAGTGCTGACTGAGCTTGATGCGGTTCTGCTACGAATTTTACTGCCGCCTTGGTATTGAAAAGTGAAGCTTTTATACCCTTTCTAAGTATTTAAGACGATGTTAGAAGAATTTCAGCCGCCGTGTTTTCTTTAGCCCCATTTTTATTGCCTTCGCTCCGGCTTGCTTGAAAAATGATGTATAAATACTGCATTTACTGCATTTTTCTCGGAGCTCGCACTCCATCAATGTCTTTAAGTGCCTTCAAAATACCCTTGTTAGATGATTGTTTGTTATTTCTTACCAATGGCGGTGAATGGCCTCCTAGGGGCATACCAAGATGGGTTTATGAGTAATTTCCCCATAGGGAATAGTCGATACACTCCATATGAATGCGGTTCGCCCATTTTTTGCCATAAATTGGGATTTTACTGTCTATCATATGCTATGCACTTATAGATCACACCAACAACCGAATTGATGAACAAACAAAAGGAATGAAATAAGCTTTCCATACACTGTCACTACTGATAACAGCACTAGCCGGTTAGACATTTGTTTGGTAACCTGGATCTACCTTTGAATCGCATCAACCAGCATACATGACAAGTAATTTACCCTAGAACTGGCGTTTAGCCCGAATCGGTGGAATATATCGGTCCTCCAATATAATTTATAACTCCGTATTGGGCGGGGGAATAATTTATGCATCCAAGTGTCCCATAACTAAAATCGTAGCGCCCTAAGGACGTAAGAAAACATAAAACTCGGGATGACTATGCATTGTCAACGTGTAGAAGGGCGTAAAGGTTACTGGCCTGCCCCCAAGGCCCCAAGTAGCTCGTTAGCAAAGCTAGGATTTAGACAAAAAAGAAATAAAATTGGAGACATATTTGTTGCCTAAATTCTCCTTATGTACTCGGTTTAGTTTTAGAAAATTTGTTTAAAAATAGAATTTGTAAGGGTGGAAAAGACATTGGCATGATTCTACTAACGCTTTTATCTAAAAAAAATGTCATGAATGTGTTGCAGCACCATGGATGCAGTCTAACCACAGTGCTTGAATCAGCTGTTGTGAGGGCCGAAATCCCTGCAATTGGCTCTCCCCACGTGACCTAGAAAGCATGCACGCTGTCCAATCATTTGGCCTGCCCGAATAAAATAAATATCGCCACTTCTAGCGAGGGTACTAATGACTATAAGACCCTCAGCAAAAATGCGTTAGCAGACATGTCCATTCACCAGGGTCAAAGAGTTGAGCAAGTAGCTCCTGCAAGCTCCACTGAGAGTAAATCCACTGTAAAGACACCTCCCCGGCATTTTAGAAGTCATTTTTCCCCCCGAGTGGTTGAAAGCTCATCAAATGGAGTGCGATCTTCCATCAGATTTGATTTGCCTCGCTCCTCTCCCTCCTCCTTCTCATCTCTGTCCACACTTACGTCAATTTCTGTTTCGGGTAATGGAAATGTGAAGGACTCCACCGCAGTCCATCCGTCTGCAAATCTCGAATTCCTACGCAGTGTTCATAAGCGCACAAAACGAAAACGAAAGCTTCGCAAATGTCTGCGTATCTTTCATTACATTTTTGTTTATGGTCTACCCATTGGTGGAGTGATTCTTGGCATTACTGGAATCTTATTAGGTCACTTTCTTCATATTGAACCCGTTTTTGTGGGCGGTTGCCTACTCCTTATAACTTCTTTCGGATTAATGCTTCAGTCGTGTTTTTGGAAACGTAGTCTACCCAACAAGTTCCGCGCAAAAGAAATACCATTCAATATGCCCCCGGAGGACAGTTTAATGTCCAGGTCAAATGATCCGTCCGATCACGAGACCGAGAAGAGCGCGGGCGCAGACATTGGTGAGCAGCCAGTTAAGTCGCCAGCCATGGATGCAGCTCAGGTTCGACGACTAAGTCTGGCGTTGAACAGAGCCACGGCTGAGCTATCCGCTGCCAGACAAATTACCGCAGTCACTGGTGGTGGAGGTGGTGTCCTCAATCTCGCGCGTAGACTTACCATGGGTCCGATGCAATTCGGTGATTACAGTGATGTGCGAGAATTGGAGTCGGGCAATGGTTGGATCGCTGGCCGATTTCCACAAGGCGTACGACGCGGTCTTGCCTGGAATGACACAGGCGCCTCAAGGTTTTATGCATCCAACTATGATTAATTTACTTCACCTCGTTCACTTGTGTTCACATGATTGGGCTTTCGATAATTTATGTTGTTTTGTACTTGATACTGTCGTTTTCTTCACCTCCAATTCGATTAAAATTAGGCAAAATATACTTTTTATTTGGTAAAGTAATCCGAGTACCATTTCATTCCCCAGGAAATTGATTGTCTTGGTAAAATTATTGGAAGTTATACAAATTGTATAAGTTTTTTTGACAGTTTTCCAAGGACCCAAGGGCCCTTGAACCCCTCTTTTAGGCCAGAAAAGAATTCTCAAATGCTAATATCCCCTCAAAATAACGTCACCTATCAATTAGTGCCACCTCATTCGACTTCCGCAAGTACCGATGCCGCGGAAGAATCCACATTGGAAATCACACGTCTACTGACATTTTAGAGTGAAGGAATTCGCTAAAAATATTTCAGTCCCTATGCAATCAGAATGTACTCTTCTTTTTATGAGTCTCTGTGTCCTGGTGGACAATTTGCAACAGCCACGCAACTCAGTGTTTGCGTGTTTAACTCAATTTAACCGCCCAAATGTCCGCCTCTGCTTGCGTACTTCAATCTCCATCACCAACTTTACTGCTGCCGTTTTGACAACACAAGACCACCCAGTAAAACGCCTAATTGTGTGGTTTAAAGGTGATGCGATTCACATCGATGCTTCCTTTCCTAGTAGTGGAGTAAATCAGCGAATTTTGGGTTATTTTTGGTGCACCAAGAAGTGGTTTTGGGCGTCTAATAACGTAGAGCTTTTACATGCATCTTTGTTGGACTTCGAGAAGGAAAAGAATGTTGTTTGTAAAGTCAGAGGAATTTAAGTTGTTTCAATCTCTGTACAAAATCAACACCATATTTTATGGGATTCTTCAAATAACCATGCTCTCCATCGAAATTGGGTTGCTAGCGTGAGTCTTTCTACCTACTGACGTCGGAGGATAAACACACAAATCTCCGAGCGTAAAGTAATAACTTTTT
This sequence comes from Taenia hydatigena, assembly GCA_036345935.2. Taxonomy (NCBI): domain Eukaryota; kingdom Metazoa; phylum Platyhelminthes; class Cestoda; order Cyclophyllidea; family Taeniidae; genus Taenia; species Taenia hydatigena. The sequence continues at coordinate 14,060,053 of JADWOT020000003.1, forward strand.
ACGCAGTTATTTCCTCTCCTTAATAACTCCAGTCACGAATAGGGACTCTTTATTTCTTCTCTAACGTGAAACAAGTCGAGAGACACTCGACTTGGGTGAGTCAAGTAGCCCCGGAAAGCCACTCTTCGAGGCGATATAAAGATTCGCCCTCCGCTCCCTGGGTAAGTAAATCAACCGGGGAGGGTAGGTGGGACAGAAAGCGCCAGCTTTGGTATAGCTCAAATGGCAAAGCACTTCCTTCCTCCTCTACAAGCGTATCATAAAACAAGCCGTCTTTCACCATCACGGAGCCTGTCTCTCTCTCTCTCTCTCTCTCTCTATCGGATGGATAAAGTGCTTTTGACGATTGCACAATTTAAATCAAGTGTCTTCGACGTCTTTTTTTCCACCCTACTTTTGTTAGAGATATCGGGGTTGGAGGCGCCAAATCCCTATGTACTTTGAAAAGGTCATATTTTTCAGAAACCCCAAAGCAAAGAATTTACAACGAATTCCTACTGTGTAGGGAAATTTGAAGCCGTTCGAAGGAAATGCCACTCACTTTTGTTCAAGGCCCACAAAAAAAACAGGAAGCCCAGGAACGGCAACTGCACCGATTCCTTTTTTTCCATTTTCCTCCAAAACCCAGTTAGCAGCATATCGCATGCTATTTTTCTACTGTCATCTGTTTGCGTGAAATTTTAATGATAAATTGCCTTCTAAAAACTTTTTTAATCATTTCGTTTAAAATTTGGATACATTTTTGTATCCTATTCAGTTATATGAGGCCACAGTTTCATTGCCATTACTGACACAGTTTAATCCTCACATTTTTGAAGTGCAAACACAAAGCAAACAATTGCACTAAGATTAATTTAAACCGCGGCGTATTTAAGCAGAGAAAAAACAATCAAAAGTGGAAAAAATTGTGTTGAGGCATCCGCTTACGATAGGGTGTGGAATCTTAAAGGCGGTTTCCACCTTTCCTTTCCCATTTTCTCCCCATATCCCCGCTCCTCCCGCCGACTATCACGTCTTTGTCGGAGTTGACAATCGCGAGGATGACATTTTTATTCACCAAGCTAAACTACTTCGTGGAGAGTAGGAAGTAAGACACCCTAGAAATTATTTGTCTTGCACAGTTGAGTGCGTCTGAACTTTGGGGAGGAAAATTCTTCTGTAGTAAGGCAACCATGCAAGCCTTTGAGTCATTCAAACAAGCAATTGGGAAAGTAAAATAAATGGAATGCAGTCGGGCGAACCGCTTTATGGATTACTTATGTTCCATCCTAAAATAAAAATTTTCTTATTTCATTTTTAAGTTAGAAATGTTGGAATTTGGGTCGGCATTTAAACCACGACGCCGTAAGGGTATCCCTTGCTCCACACGCGTCCTCCTCCTCCTCCTCCTCCTCCCTCCGCCTTTGCTGTGCATCTGGCAAAATTAAAGGCAGGAAAGAATTTGTTCACGGTACATTCTACCTTATAAACAATACAAAAGGAAGTGCTTTACCTCACTTCCGTTAAAACTGCCACTCTTAGATACAGGAAATTTTCCCAAAACCAAATCCACTTCCGAAGGGTGACAAAACAAAATTCAATTAACATTTCGTTTTTTATTTTGTTTTTTTTAATGATCATTTGCTTAGTTTGATTAATTGGAAAGTCTTGCACCTCTTTCTCACAATCCACGCATATTAGATTTATTATAAGCTTAAAAGGAGGTTTAAAAGGTTCTGTAGACTAGAGCTCCTCCTCTCACGGTCTTAGCTAGTGAACGATGCCTATGTCATCGGTTGGGTTTGCATTTTGCCTGAGATTTCCCATTTTTTGTGCACCAAAGGTGGGAATTAATATGCGACGTAACTTTCCATCCATCATCTCCGGGTCATGACATACACCGAATACCAGCCTTTGATGCAATCAAGGCCTTGTAGCTCTTACGTCTTCTATCCACGTTTCTTGACGTGCTGCATTGTAGCCTTCTGATAGAACGTCTGATACTGACAATTCCCTCCGTTTGATTGAAACCTTGTAGCATAAGCAAAATACTTTCGTCGCAACACCCACACCTTCGATTAAGGCAAACGCTGTCACACATTAAAATTTGACAGATGTGATTAGCAATGCTCCATACATTTGTAAAGACCGTGTGAACGAGAAAATTGGTGTGAGTGCGAAACATTATAAGGTGGGAGATGGAAGTGACTTGACGAAGGTGGGTTCCTCACATACCTGCATTCCAGGTGAGTGAGGTGCCCACTTTTTTGTAGGCAGAGGCAATTTGTGCATCCTAAATGCAATCATTAATGACATTTTTTCCGCCTTGGCGCTGGCTGACACCGGTAGATCGATAACATTGGTAGTAATGCTAATGGACTATCTTATTTTGCCCCAGAAATCGACCAAAACCTTTTTCCTTGGTCTGCCATTAAGTCTCCACTAGATGGGCATGTTTTCATGCATTACTTAGTGCAAAAAGAGGTTATATTTGTCTGAGATTCCTTTTATAGGTGCTCTCTCAAAGCTAATGGCACGTGCTGTGGTTTTGGAAAGCATTACCCACATTTGGAAAATTTTGCGACTTCGACGCAGTAATGACAAGCTAGCAACATTAATTGGAGAAAATTAAATTCATATGAAATCATTCGTATGTTTAATTTCTATAAAACTTCTTCTCAAAGTATGAATTTTAGTCTCTATCGTAATTTAGATTAATTTGTTAGTTAAATATAGCAGCAGTTAAAAAATTTTGGGGGCAGAATTGACAGTTGCTATTTGATGGATGTGTCCATTTAAGTGTAAAAACCGGATTTTTAGAGCTGAGAGAATTCGAATTTTTGGTTTGCTAGCCCTACTCCGCCACATTTCCAGTTCTGGGTACTCTACTGCACTTACCGCGATTTCCACCAAACAGCCATCTACCTGGATTCTACTTTAGCTGCTAAAGATACTAATGAGGCATCATTCATCCTTCTAGTTTCCAAACCCCTTCCGTAGGCATCTACACTGACTCGGAGAGCTACTGAGGTTACCTTATCAACAATGTAAACAATGTAGACAAATTGCAAACGATATCTGGCGCGCAAATTTCTTCGATGATTTTTTTGCAAAAGTAGCACTTTGTCAAGCATTAAAAGCTTTCTATTCAATTAACAAATCCACCATTGCCAAAGGTTTATTTACCCAAAAAGTGCATTCACAAAGAGTAACCCTTTCGTTCTACATTAATCCTATGCACGCTTCACACAAAAGCACCGAAAACTTTTTGATTATTTATGAAACAAATTAGATCGGTTTTTTTTACGGGATCTTATTGCAATGAATTGTTTATTTGCATCATGTTGTTGTTTGAAGGGATAAAGCGCAATTTGGAAATAAACATCAAACTGATGTAAAAGCACATTCAACTTACTGACGCTGACATCCCTAATTTACTATAAATTTAACAACATTGTGCTTTATTGTTTATTTTTTGGTATTACTTAACTCAGATCAAGAATGACGAGTAAGATTCGAAAATTCAAGTGCATTAATGTGGCATTCAAGATAGCTTTTTTGTAGAAGATCGAGATGCGATAACCACTCTGGTCAGTAGGCATTTTTGCCATATTTGTCATAGGTATGGTAATAAGAACAGAAATTTATGTGTGTCCATTGCCGTGGATGAGTTCGCGAGATAACTGTTTATGGTGAAGGCTTGTTCCCTCACAATCTTAAGAGTTAAATAATTTAGTTTTCCATGCAAACGGTCCACAACGGTAAAATGCGCCGGCTGATTAGCTTTAATTGCTGACTGGCTTAAATTTTCTTCCTTTTAATTGATCGAGCAATAATTGTGATAAAATTTTACTAGAGAGCATTTTTCCTCCCATTTCGGCATTTTGCACCGCAGAATTGATTGAAGTCGCTCCAAAAAACCTGATGAATTTCGGGTATTTTCAACCCATTTTAATGATGCGAAATGATTATTTCCGTTTTTATTTCTGATGCTCAGTTAATGCACTTGCATGACAGCTTTAAACACACCGGGATGTTGAACAGATTTTAGTGCAGACGCATTAGTACTCCCCGGAGCTTTTTCCCTCCGCTTTTCGTGCAACTGAGAGCGTTCCTTTTTGATGCCGACGTATAATTAACGCATTTACAAATCATGTGGTGCAGAATCTGTGTTAAGGTACAGTTTCCTTGTTCTACCTTTCCACCATCACTTTTTCCTCCACACATCGAGAGCAACTAGGGGAGAACATTTTGTCTCGTGACGAGGCGGAAGTTTATAGAGACGCAGAATTTTTTAGACGTATCGGTGCTTTTTTCCTCATTCCTCGCCACAGGAACCGCTGATGCCTTCTCAGTTACGGAGTTGATCAAATTCGTCCGCCTGTCGCCCAAAACAGTTTATTCATTCAAGCATGTAATACGAATGTTCACAACAAAATATTTTTTCCAAAGGAATAGGATGCTTTAATTTTTTTATTAAAATTGCATTTTGTTTGCAAACGTCTGTGTAAGCAGTTTCTTTTAGCAGGGTTTTATCGTCAGATGTTTACCATTTCATCTACTTTTTGATTTGCTTTTCAAGGTTTGTCATTTGGAAGGCATTTTTAGCCTGATTCCTGGAAATATTTGCTTGTGAGCGATGATATTTGCCTAACCTGAGGAGGGAAGTGGGAAGTACAAGGAGGAGTAAAGGTTCTCTGCAGCTACTGTGGTATTTGTAATTACGAGGGGTCAGCAACGAACGCTTATGTACCTTTTGTACCATTTCCATCAAAAATTGCCGCAGTAGTGTTTGTGCGTGATATTTTTCGCATAGGATTAGCAAGTGATGTCCTTTTTGTCCTACTGTAGTGCCTTATTACCGCTCTCCTATTTTTTTTCTTGCAACGGATATTCCTCTCACCAAATCATCTGCAAATCGGATCGCACTGAATAAGTAAGTGGTCCATTTCAACTTGATTTTCTAGGCTGTAAAGAGCTAAATAGTTGAGTCCTAAGGTCTACGGCTCTTTTTATCTTAATAGGCTTCACAACTTTACTTCAACACACGCAAACTACCGCCTTGCTTTAAAGCATTACCAAACCCGAATGGCGTTAAGTATTACCCTTTGGGGGGATCTTCTCCAGGTGATTGCATACTCTTCCAATAAAGCACTAATTGTGCAGAAATCGTATGCCTCTTTGAAAACCCAGACGCCTTTACTATCCATATTATGAGGCCAAAGAGGCGCCAGATGCCTGTATTAGAAAGCGTGGCATATTTAGTCGTCAGAAGGTAGTTTACTGCATATACGTAGTTAACCGTACGACTGCGGCACTGGAGTGATGAAATTTGGTATCTAGTTTCGGCATCACCTTGTATTGTACCTACTTTGGTTGGCAAAAATCCAGCATTAGAAGGGAGAAGGGAAAAAAACGTTGCCATTAAATTTTTTTGGCCGACGCTTTGTCCACAACTAACTCGCCAAGTACAGAAAGCTCAAAATAAGTGATAAAGAGAGATTCGGTTTGACTCAAAAAACTAACATCTCCCGTTTGCCAACGCAAGGTGTGTTTTTTCCGCACCATAAACTAACTTCAATGCAAAGGTGTGCAAGAGGCAAGGAATGAGCTTTGGTGGTTTAGCCCGAGAGGGGTTAATCTTTTTTGGGGGCTGTTAATCTCCGCCGCGTTGCATTAAAATTACAGTCAAAAAAATTAAACAAATGTATAGTGTGCTTTTAATCAGATGCCGATGTTTTGTCATTCGCATGACAGTAAGGTATGTGGTTGACTGACTTTCTCGTCCCCCCTCTCCCCACCTCACCTACCCTTTCGCTTTTTTCGCCCCTGCCCTCCCATCTCCATTCCCCACCCCTGAATTAAGTCACTCGTAAACAATGCGTCCACCGTGACATCGGCGGGAGCAAGGTCTTCGCAGCTCCAGATCTTTTGCCTTTTGGACCTTTTAAGTTGTTATAAAATTAATAAGTAAAGAATAACCTTAAAAATTTTGCAAAGGGATTCTTTCCATCTTATCCTGGAGCGTTCAACAGCCTTCAACAAGTTGCAATAACCATGCTCCAATGCGACATCCCTTCTGTTTACAGCTTGAGTAGGATTACCGGTTTAGTGCTCTATAATTTTTAAGAAAGCTTATCCTAGATTTGACCACGAGGTGAAGTTACGGATGAACTGCTTCAATTTGCTTAATTGTGGTGGCGCATCCTTCCCTCAGTGCCCATTCATTACATTGCTCTGCTTTCATTTATAAGAGAACTTACTTCTTTATGCGCAAAGAAAAGGACGGTCAAAAATTTCAGTCAGATTTCTCTATACCTTTCACCATTTACTTAGTAATGTATTGAAGGGCTCTGCAAAGCATCACTCTTCGATGGTTCATTGGTACAGCGCCCTCTATTGTGCTCCCCACCGTCTTCCGCTTGCATCCCTCTTAAATGACAAACCTAATGACTGTGACTCGAGTCCATTCGCTTTAACCAAAATGGTTTTAATCAACCTCCAATGCTACAAAAGCTTCCCCTAGACAATATTAGAAATCACCAATCAGAAGTGCTTAAAATAGGTCATGGGGTTCTGTTAATCAAGCACTCAAAGATAAACGTAACTTCCGGTCATGTTTGAGGCGTGATGAAGCTGTGACTTCCCATCTACACCAGGTAACGCTTGCTTTATGCATAAATAATGTGGATGCTGACTTGCTCACCAGAACCTACCCATTGGCGTCCGGAATGGCAGGCGGTGTGAAATGAAAGCCTTCTTTCCCAGAAGAAGGTCCTGTTCTTAAAGGCAAATGCTGGACGTCCTATCGCAAAACCGATCTGTGAGGCAGGAATGGAGGGAGGAGAAGGAGGAGGGTACTGACTCATCCTTCGGGTTGCCTTGATGGTACTCCGCCAAGTGAAATTGAGGCTAGACGATAGCAGGATCGCTGTATAAACAGGTGCAGGGTAAAAATGCTGCAGAAGCGAGGATTTTCGCTTCTGCCGACACAACATTTGAGTCGCATTAGGCCACCAAAAAAATGCCGAAATTAATGTTTCTCGTTTTTTTCTCTAATTTATTAAAAGCTAGCCAATTGTCTACCGCCTCTTTAACAGATTGCTAGGTTTTTTCTCCAATGTTTTTACACAATTCACTTTTTTGTAACTACATCACTTTGAGATTCAACGCATGTCTGGAAACACGCTCTATGGCAGACAAATGGAAGCCGAGAAATGCAAACAACGGCCCATAAAATCAAGCGCATAGAGGCAGACAGATTTACTGACGTTCAAGTCAAAGCGGCACCATTTTGTCAAGGCCATAAAAAGCACAAAAAATAATTGATGCGTAACAAAGACCATCTCAGTCTAGACAATTTTCACTGTGCTGACAAGCGACATTGATGTTGAATATGTACGAGCAAAAGCTTATGTCGTAGTTTCCCGTAAGAAGGCGCAAATCTTGAAGAGGTTCTGCTAAATCAGCAGGCGATAGCGTGTTTCATCGCTCAGCAATCGGATATTTGGCCGGCTTAGACGTGTCAAAGATGGCCACCAGCTTTACATCTATCTATTAGAGATGGTTTCGGCTCTGGCGGTTCCTATCCTAGTCAACAACCTCAAAGGTTATTCCGTTGGCCAAGGGGCACGTTGTGAATCCTTCTGTAGGAAGGGTAAACAAGCAAATTTGCGGCCCTGTGCTGTTCTATAACTAGCGCAAGTACACTAGCTACCATAACAGCCTCATGCTTTTGACTTTATCTTAGAGGAGTAGGATCTCTAGGGCTGCCTCAACCGCGCTGTCAAATGATGGGTTGCTGTTCTATGCTGGGGCGAGTGCGCATTTGAATGTAAGAAAAGAAATAATGGGGACGGTTGTCACTCTGGAAATGGAAAAGCCATAGTCTGCTGAAGTCCTTTTCTAGGTGGCAACCAATTTCTACAGGATGGTAAATAAGTCGACGCTACACAAGATGTGTTTATAGCTAACACGAAAGAAATACCTAACTAAAAGGCTCCCGAGCAGCTGAACGTTTTCTAATCTAGTTTGTGGCATGGTAAACAACAAAATCGAGAGGCTAAATATCACATTTTATTGGCTTTGAGTAACATGGTCTAGAAGGGGAGGGAGAGGTAAGTGTTGAGTGGATACAGAAGCTGAGCATTCGAAATAAGGGGTGATGGTAGACCGATAAAGGAGAATTTACAAAGGATGGGAGAGATTTGGAGCCATGGAGAGACACAAATGCAAACGGTGGAATGAGGGAACGGGGACGGTCTTATCGTACATAGGATGATATATATTCAAGTACGGCCTTGTAGCAGAACTGCAATTGATCCGGTGACTGAATCATTCCAGGACGCTGAGTTCTTAGAAGACGCACCGTCTGGAGAATGTCCACTACACCCTCACATCGCAGGCGATCGAGAACAATCGAGAGGAGTATAAACACACCAGTGCGACCCGATCCACAACTAGATTCAGTAGAAGGGAACAGCTGATAATTGCCTACTTATAAAATTTAAGTACAACACACTTTCGGACAATACCTGCAATGAACAGTAATTGGACCATCCTGTCCAAATTGATCTTTTGTCTTGTGTATTTGAGTAATGAAGTTTGTAAATGCCTCACAATTGCTGGGCACACCGATCTCTGGCCACTCAGTGTACTGGAATTGACGAACAGTACGAGAGATACCATCCCTCGTATCAGTAACCTTGAACTCTCGAAGTGTGTATGTTGGCATGTTGTACTCAACCATAGGATCGATCACGAAGTTCTGATACCTGGCTGATCGTTTTGATGGCCAATAGGGGTAAGAATGCTCCTGCAAATTTACCGGCGAATTATAGTTTAATATGGTTTGGATAGAGACTTAATCTGTGGACAAGTCATTTACTCACTTTGCCCTGCTCAGTCGTTTGACTGATCATGACAATGATAGCGGAATTGTGCTCCCAGCACATGCGCCAGAAATCTTCCAGCGTTTCAGCCATCGGTCCTTGTGTGGCGATATACGCTCTACGTGCCCGATAGCTGTCAACAAAGCTTGCATTTATGTAGTCTGAACCGTCAACACCTCTTAACGGTGTTAGAGCAACCCTCGATTTCTCGTAGGGGAGAATTTCGAAGAAACGGTTCTTGCACTTATTGGGAGAAAGTAGTGCAGAAGTAAAGCTTGCTTTCGGTAGGAAAAAGCCCTCCAATTTCTGAAGTATAAGTAGTTGTCGGTAGGTATAATTTCCACTTAAATTTAATTAAGTAGACACAATTTCTAACCCCTATCACTCACCTTGAATTCAATATCAAATCCACAGTATCCCATGCCATCGGGTTGTAGGAGGGAGTTGTACTGAGCACAGAGACCTCTAGCCGGGACTTCGGTGTAGCCACCCTCAGCCATTTCGAGAAGTGCATCATACACGAAGATGTACTGCTCTTCCGTTTGAACCATGAAATTTCTTTGGGCCCTTAGAGCTGTCACGCAACCGAGAACATCGACCGCATTTTCGTACTTCATTTGATCGTGCATGATATCCAATGCAATCAACGCCCCTATTGAGGAGTTTATGCGCCATATTTAGGGTTTCAGTTAAAGAAGCAGATTAAGGGTAACGTGAAATTAAAAGGTAAAGGATTGGTAACTCGAAGCATCAATTTTGCAAATTTCCATAATACAGATAAAAACTCCCTTATGCTACCGTTTAAGTTTAGGAGCTGTCGATTGTCATTCAATTTACAACATCTCATACCTCTGTTCAAGGCATGCATGAACTGCTCCATATGTTGTGAACGGCCTTGATGTTTGACAAGTACGCAATAAAAGCAGTTTGAAAAGAGACATTGGAATAAGGCTGCAAAATGTGGAAGCGGATGGTTCAGCCCAAACTTATGCGTACAATTGGCGCATAGACTGAAATGAATGTTATGTAGTTAATAGTCAGTGCATCTTGTTGACCAAATGACCTTTATCAAGTTGACAAGTGACATTGATGTGTGTGATGAACGAAGTTTCTTGTAAAACAAAGGAGTAGTGATGGCGCGCTCAATCGTTCAGCGATTGGTCAGTTAAGTGCCTCAAACATTTCCATGGTGGTTAGTCGCATTTCTGTATGTCAGAGTCAAATCTGACCTCAGTAGTCACTCCCAATGGACATCCAGTTAGCGGGTGAACCAACTGATAAATGTGCGTTGTGTAGAAAAGAAAATCTGTTGCCCCTCAAGCAGTGAATTCATACCGGTTCCACTCCATGCATTGCGGCATTTTTCTCCACACACTTCAAACTTCCAAAGAGTTATGGTTTTTTTAAGTCTTCACTAATTCCAGTAAAAAAGCTATGAACTGTAGGTGAATAATGAAATATGTTATATAAGTGATTGTTTAAGTGATAATCGAGTGTCAAAACACAATTGCGTGCTTCACAATTATCTGTACCTACAATCGTCTGGTATTACGCCGCATGAGTGTCTAAACCATGTTCATTCCGAAAAAATATCCTCGAGAATGGGTGTGAGGTATTCTCCCCGGCTATTTATGACCTTGAGGATGCTACTAGGTCATATGCCATCCCGATAGCCTAAGAAAAGGACCCTTGTTACAATAAGCTTTTCGGGCTCATTTCGGCCTGATTCATCATGACTTTCAGACGTGAATTTTTAAAAAAGGTGAAACTATAAATAATTTTGCCACATGGCAATGGGAAGTACTTTTCCATTTTCCATCAACTCTACCTCTTCCGGTAATCCAAAAATCCTGCACTGACTCTACCCTGTTTGTCTCGACTATCTGATGTAGACACCTATTGATGCGCCTTCAAAGTTAAAAAACACTTAGTCCGGGTTTATCAGGTGTTTTTCATTTTTCAATTTACATGCTAATCTTACCAGTTCTACCCACACCAGCAGAGCAGTGGACCACCAGAGGTCCAGAAGTCGCCGGATCCGAATCACTGGAAGCTAGAGAAGTGGAGGCAGCTCCACCTGTGATGAGCGACACCGACTCTCGACTGCCCTGGGTGGAGACAGTGCGTCGGATTCGTCGCATGAAAAGGAGCAATGGGATAGGTGGACTGTCGGGTACTCCGTGGTCAGGCCAACTGGTGAATTGGAGGTGGGTGACCTCTCTCACCTCGTTACCACTGCAGTGGGCAATGGTAAAACGACGAATGGTGAAGTAGGCCAACTCAATCATGCCCTCTGGACTTGGCAGTGGGGCTACCGTAACTGTTCCGTTAGCGTAGGTCTCGGGCCCTCGTGATGGCCAGTATTGATCACACTTGATGCGAGCTCGTTCCTCCAGTCGGGTCATCATTACGATTATGGATACCCGCTGCTCCCAGATCATGCGCCAGAAATCCGAGTAGGTCTCTGGCAAGGGGCCCTGAAAAAAATCGTTGATTAAACTGCTTTTAGACTTTACATAAATAATTTCAATTCGAAATCCACAGCACTGACCAAATGGCGATACCGACCAATTCACCATTCAGTTAATACTTTGCATTCGAAATGGGGCGAACAAATCGTGTGAAAGTCAAACTGGAATTCATAATTTTGCAAAGGTGCATCACGACTTGTTTTAAAATACCATCAGGCAATTGCATAATCATCCAAAAAACATGATTTATGCTATCATTTATGAACGTTTCGCATTTTTACATTGGTTTGGCGGTTTTGTTTTCGCCTCAGAGGAATCCAATCAGCCTGTAGACGGTGGTAAGAAAGTTGCGTTCTTTTATGAATAAAGGACGTTACATACAACACCCTTTGTTTAAGTAGAGACTGATGTTAATTTAAGTAGTATTGTGTGTGAGTTGGTCAAAAATTGAATTTCTTCTCAAATGAGAGTGGAGAATATAAGAATCGGTCTTGGCAGTCTTTGTGGGCTCAGGTCGAGGTTATGCAGGCTTGAATTGCCGGAATTTGAATCAGGCTAAGCACGTAGGAGGTGAGGTTGAATTGATACCTATTGACAATAACCTCAACTTTCTAGGGAGAACCAGGCAAATCACCAACAAAATTTTTACGGATAATAAGATAACCTGTTAAAATGATCTCTCGTAGCCAAAAACTACAAGCATTTTGAACTTTTGTGAAATTTTGATGTGAATTGAGCCTCTTGACAAAAAGAATCAAACTAAATCCGGCTCCAAATCTACAGAGGTTTCGCTTATAGCGCCTTCTATCACATTCAGGTAAGGTGACATGGTAGAAATTGTCTACAATATCTGCCTTCAGGTGGAATACTTTGCCTGCAAATACTTTAAATGAGAAAGCTGTGGGGGCTAAGCAAATTGGATCCCATGTGACAGTCTTTTCAAACAAATTGTATCACAAATACTGCAAACCTAGAGTCTAAGCTAGATTCAATCAAATCAGGTCAATCCAATTCCAGTGATCACTCCGTGATCACTTCCTTTCATTAGACGAGGTGAACGAGGCGCCAGTCCTATCAGGGTGACGCTCACATTAAAACGCTTTAAAGGATGGACTTTTATTGACCGAATTGTATCAGGCACAAACATTCCTCCAACGGAAAACTCAATTAAGGGCAACTGACCAACTTCCCCTTTCCTCAACTTTTAATGCGAATGCACATGAGGATACTCGTCAAGGGGTAGCCAATCACTTGCGAAGGATTTATTTGCCTTCTTCAAACGCCGACCAATCAGCACGCTTCAATGGATCGCCAGACTTTGATCGATGGAAAAAAATAGCTTCGACAATTAGACTGTGAAATGAGGAGGTCCATAAATTCCACTTTGAATTTAATATTTCTCTTTTAATTGGTTATTAGCTCTAATATCCTGTTTTGGCGCAATTTGAATCATTTAAGTAACTTCCCTCCCATTGGAACGCACGAAATGCCCCTGAAGCAATTCTACGACTTTTGTTACAAAAAATTCGAAAAAAAAAAAAAACGACTAACCTACTCCACGAACGACTTGACTACCTTGTAGGTAAATTGGGGGAGATTTTGTGTTATTTTAACCCGCCTTTTTTACCTTTCTTGAGATCCACTCCTTGTCCACATTTTTTGTTTCTCCTCCTTATTTTATTCTTCAAACATTTGCTTTTAGCTTTTGAAAAATTGTTCTCCTTTGACCTTTTTATTGCCTATTTGGGACTAAAGTTTCGATTGAATCAGTAATGTTTATTGAGTAAATCTTCTTTCAACCTCCTCCGAGTATTGATGTGACTTCTATAGGGCAAAAAGTGATAAATGGCGGCTACTATTTCCTCACCTGGCGATTTTCTTTCCATAAATATGTCAATTTAATGCACTAATGATCCTGTGATTTGTAGCTCAGTTATGGGAAATTATGGAGACATTTTAATTTCGCCTAGTTGATGTTTAAAATACTGTGAAAGACAAGTGATCATTGCATGCCTCCAACACCAACAAAAAGTCTGCTTCCGTTAAGTGGTTTCAGTGCACGAATGATTCGGCTGGACATTTTTAGATAAACGTGCACCGGAAATCATCTGCACACTTCCTGTTCCCCTTCTTTTTGATCCCTCGTCGTACATAACTCAATCGTTCAGCTCCACCAATGATTACTTTGAAAGTGAAATACGTTTGGGAGATGGAACTCACCTGTGTGGCAATGTAACAATTGGGCTTTTTATATCCATCGATGTAATTTGCATTAATGTAGTCCGAGCCGGGAACGCCTTCGAGAGCTCTGAGAATGACTCGAGAATGATCGTAGGCCACAACATTGGCATATCGATTCTTCGCCTTGTTGACCTCTAAGTTCGAGTTCTCCCAGGTGAACTGATGACCCGGATCGATTGACTCATATTCCTGTGAGAATAGTCGATTGTCATCGGCACTCAACTTGACTATGTGCTCCGCCAAATAGGCAGCAGGTATGGGTCTTTGCGAATGCGAATCTAATGGAGGAAAGAAAGTGGGTAACTACAAAGCCTCTCTTTTGCAACGATGCCTGCATTCGCTCCACCTTTGTTGTTTTTTTCTTTTCTCAAAGAGCGAGAATCAAATTATAGCCAAATCCACCACCTCCTCCTCGTCTTGCTCCGCCCCCACACGCACATGCGCTAGTTCATCATGCATTTATTAATTCTTTGAATAAAAGTTCGCATCTTTGGATTAAAACAAAGGCGAAAGAGTGGGGAAGGTCAAGGGCGGAACTATTTCCTAGCCACTTCAATGTGAGAAGCTTTTAAATGTGAAAATTTCAGTGACTTCAATTGGAAGAAAGTGGTTTTGGGAGGTAAATTAGTAGGGATAGATGTACTCCTGGCTGGATGAATGCATAAACGGTGTCAGTTATTAACAGAAGAATAAGTGCACTATCATTTGTCTCGTGTTTCCTCCAGCTCTCTTGTATTGAATAAAGTTGAGATATTTTCTGGGAGGAGAAAAAAATAAATGTACGCTTTGGTTCTTTAATTATGCATCGGACCATGGGAAGGTTACTGGCGATAATCAAATGAGAGGGGAGTAAGAGAGGCTACGTTAAATGTATCGACTTGCTTATTGTAGCAGTATCCCCTCAAGTATCTAATCTCTCAGTATTCAGAAGTTACTCCGTTCCCTCGATATGCAACCTCTCCTTTTGTGTGCCAAACGAAGCGTGACTGATGACAACCAAATGGAGGGCTGTACTGTGAGTATCAACCCAGTGTTGGCACATTGATGCTAGATTTTAGTTGTCTTTAAAATAGCTTCAAATTTTGCCTTTTCAAATCCCTCAATGAGTCATGCAAGTATGGTTTCTTTGGTAGTGGAAAGGGCTAAAAATTTGTAACATTCTCACACAGTGATGCTGTAAAATGATCGCTTTTCTAGGCGGTGTTGAACTCCAGTGGAAAAAAGTTCCAATGAAATGGATTCATTTATTTCTCTCCCAAATCAGAATATCATTTCAAAGCAAACAAATCGCCTCATTTTTGGAATATATTTATCGACTACTGTAATTGTGTATCAAATGATGCTAACGCCAAGAGTGATATACAAAAGAGAGATGGGAGTGATATCGCCGGTTGACGCATCAAAAAACAAATTCCTTTTTTCCTGTAAATGGCGTATTCTAAACCCTGCATATCTAATTTCCAAATAATAACGCACTGTTTCCATAAAAGAGGTGCTGCAGTTCTACACTGTTGGCATCCTCCGTAGTAGCGGCATCATTGGCGAAGAGACCCCGACTGGAGCCATCGCCAAGTGATGCAATTTTCGAGGCTAGCATGTGACGATTGAAGGTGTTGTAGGGACCACTGCCGCCCAATCGTGACAGCCCTCCATTGAGGCGCGGAGAGGTGGGATAGACGCTACAAGAGACGCTACTCCCGTCCATTAGGTCGCCCTTGTTGTCCTCGCTCACGGAGGGGAAGAGTGCTCCCATTGGCGGTCGACTACCACTTCCACCACCACCGCCACCACCAGACAGGCCCGAAGACGAGTCGGAGCGATAGGGATAACTGCTCCGTGGAAAACTGTTTATATGTGTTGAGACTGTGGGGTCCTAAGGGAGTAACAATTCATCTGAAGAGTACTAGCTAGACCGCTCAACAGGGTTGCTAGCGAATAAGTGATACTGTCATCGCGGAATTAGCAATTTAAATCTTGACTCACTACATCACTAACTGGTTAATAGGGCACAGAACCCACCTGAGTGCCATTATGATAGGTGACACAAGTTGGAGGCATCCCAACGAGTTGCGTGTAACCGGGTGGAGACATAGAAAGTGCTCCATTGTTGGCACAAATTGTGCCCGTAATTGGTGGAGCGCAGTTGTAAAAGGCTCCAGCCGGTGCCTGCGAAGAAGCCACGCCGTCTGCCACGTTCATTAGAGGCTGTTTTAGACTCTGATCCAGATTCGTTGGCCGCGCCAAGAGCTTGGGCTTTCGGCGTCGTCTTTAGTTGAAAAATACATATATGCAGCTAATTTTTTGTCTCTACATCCAAACACTTGTAGTGTCACTATTCACCCATGAAAACGCTCTATTATTTAACGTAAGCACAATCACGAACTGATGTTTTGATTGACAGAAGCGTTAAAAATTGCCTTTATTCACAAAAATCTGGAAAAATTGCTAAATTAACCAAAAAGTATTTTGTAGTTCGCCTTCTCACCTCATTTCCTCTCCTTCCCTTCTCCTCCCTCGCCCAGGAGGAAAATTGGGAAGATCCTATTGCAATGGATTACTTTAGAAAAGATAGAAATGGCACATAAAAGGTGCGATGAATACACTCTTAGGAGACTTGCCAATTTCACTTAACAAAAAGGATGTTTTGTGAAGAGCGTTTGCTGCTTATTTTGCATCTTTTTACATGGAATTGCATCCACATCATCGCTTGCTCAAGGATTGGGGAAGAAGACTTTTGCTCTGAAAAATTTTACGATTTTACAGTCAAAGCCAGTTTATTTTTAGAAGGCATGAGCTGTCCTGAGCCGACAAACAAAAGGCTGTCTAGTGAGGCAGTTGTATGAAGACGTTTCTGCTAAACTCTTCTGTACATTTGGCCTCATGACACTTTAGAGTCCACCGCGATCAGACTAATAACTAATCCATCCTTGCACCTTGCAAATTGGGATAGGGTAAGCGAGGAGACTAAAGTGAAGTGGTACCGCTTACCTGAAAATGCAAACCAGGACAGTACAAATCGTGGTTACCACTGCAGCCCCAAGGATGACAGCAACAACTGAGACGGTGTAGAGATCAGTTGAGCCAAAGGCCATGGAGCCATCACTGGTGGAAGAAATGTGACCCGAGGGAGCCCTCAATTCCAGGAGGGCCGGAAGATAGGGATCCGTCGCGAATGGAGGTGACCACGGGGAGGCTGTACACGTTCCAAAACCGTCCATTGTGGATCCATTGCCTTGGAAGGTACAGGCTAGTACCAGAGCCTAGGCGATGACAAAATGCAACTCGCGCTGGGCTTTTCAGTACTCAACGAAATTGAAGAAATTAATAAATCGGTGAGTGGAGCACTAATAAGGTCGTATTCAACAACTCACAGCAATGAAACTCGAGAATTCTTTCTACTCGTCTATGCCAATTATGCATGCTCGTGCCAACCAATCACTGGCAAATTTGAAGTGCTTAAGCATCTAGTTAGCGTGGAGGGTTACAACACAGTCAATTCTAACCTGGAAATGCTGATATTTAAGGCATTACCTTGAGGTTTGATCATAACTCGTCCAATAGTTAACCACCACCTCCTGGTCACGCTAACATAAAAATTTCCTCGTCATTTAACAAGAACATTCATGTGAAATACACTACGTAGGATCATTGAAGCAGTTTTGAAGGTTGCTGAGCCTCGATTTTCAAAAATAAAAATTTTCATAGGTGGGGTTTGGGCGCACTCAAATCCCGATGACTAATTCTTCCATTAAAATTAAAAATTTCATGTCAACTTTCAAAATTTACTTTTATTTTTTTTAGGAAAGTTTGTGCTCAGCCGGATCAGATACTTAATAATTACTTATTTTATGTCGGTTGAGCCATAAATAGAGTGCATTTTTTAAGAGACCTCTCCACCTCATTCAACGAAGTGTTGAACATGGCTGAAAGGAAAAAATTCAATGGATGCTAGGATGCCGGTGAATAAGGAGTCACGAAAATCATCTTACACAGTAGACCTGTCCAGCCTCGAGTGGTTTATTGTCAAACACAACAGCAGCGTCCAAGTAAGCGGCAGCTGCAACCGAAGCCTCATCCACCGAGCCTGCATCATTGAGGAGCCAATTTTGCTGCGAGTTTGCTGAGTAGACCTTGCTCCGAACAACGGCAGGACTGCGACGTCTACGCTGCGTGCCAATGTTGAACGGTGGTGGCGGTGGTGGTGGAGCAAGGGTGGGAGAGGTAATTCCATTGCTTCCGCCCAGAATAAAGTCTCGAGAACTCGTTCCCGCTGGTTCAAAGTAGTCTTGTGTAAAGCGGGCCGCAATGTAGCGTGTTTTCGTAGACGGCAACTTCCGTGAAGATGCAATTATCTAAGAAAGCACGAGCGACACCCTTATGTCCAGTTTGCATGCGAGGTAATACATTTTTGGTGGTACGTCATGGAGTTAGCCTTGGTGGCAGATGCCATCCAGTTTAGGACGTGTAGAAACTCGAGAGCTTTACGAACTCATGTGATCTAGAGTGTATTACTATCGGGCGATTTTTAAAAGGGATTTGTTTATGTAGAGCCTCTTAAGTTGTCCTTAACAGGTGAAAATCCCCCTGACCTCCACTTGGAGCACCCTTGACCGGGAGCATTAAATGCCCACGCAGTAGATTCAACTGTCATAATTTTCAAAGAGGCCACTTAAACATACACTTTACGCAGGGAAAGATGTCCTAGAGGACGAAAATGTAACGTGTACTTCGTCAAGTAATGAGGATACGACATGGCAATTTATCTGCTTTAACCGAGAGGCTACCGATCCATCACTATCTAGTTAATTTAGATTGTCGTGTCATGTACACTTAGGAAGGAGGTTTGTACGTTTAAAACTTTCTTATCAATTAGAAGGAAGGGTGATTTGTTTATATAATTAGCTTTTAATGTTGCAACACCATCACAAAGCACGGAAAGAGGACTGATGAGTGTATTTCCTCTTTTATACAGGGTAGATGTCGTAGCGATCTTCAATTACTGTTTATTCAGGCGAATAAGCGGACCAAAAAGTAGTTGTCGAGTGTTATTTGACGTCCCACACACTTTTCCAGAAAAAAATTTAAAAAGTAAGTTCGCTCTTTAGACATTACCAGTTATCGCCATGGCAGAAAGTATGTGCGTGCGTGACAGACATTGTCAAAAGTGACACAAGCCTCACAACCGTGACGGATGTCTTAGAACTTGACAAGAGGTGTGAATATTTATTTGTGCTTTAGCTTATTTATTTCTCCCTCCCCACCCCTGCCTCCGTAATTCAACAATTTCTTCTCCTCCTCCATCCTCTTGCCATCTGAGTGAAGTGTAGGAAATTTTATTTAAGCAAAGGAAAGGAAACCGCTAAGGTTGCGACTCCGTACAATGAAACATTCCGAAATTCTGCCTGCCAAATGTCAAAGCAGTCACGTTTATTAACGGTTAAGTTTGAATAAAGAGTGTAAAGTAAGACATTTTACCTCATCAACCAAAAGCATATCCAAAGGCGCCGTTGTGAGATGCCAAGGGCTAACCATCATATAGTACTGACGAATTTTCCCCAGTCGTTCACTGACACGAAAGACCTTCATGTTGACCTGTTTTCGATCCTCCAAAGCTGAAATTGGTAGGGGAGGAGCAACCTTCTCTGGTTCTAAAATGAGTGAAAGATACAGGATACCACCTCTGATTCAACTCAATAGTAGGGCAATAGTGTTAGGATGCAAAAGGACCAATGTAAGACGTGAAACGATTGAAATCCAGGTGGTGACATCTGAGATACGTAAAATGACTAGTTCCACAAAATTGCGTCGTGAATTTATGAGTTGGAAAGTAATAAAGTAGATTTGGGATGTTTCTGATTTCGTGACTATGGAAATGACCTGAGTAACAGTTGATATGGTCAGAAGCATTAGCAACCCTTAATGGCACATTAGATTATATCGTTTTTGGCCTGTGATAGGCCAACACACTGACAGTTGAACAATAACCTCACTAAAACTAATTTACGCTTTTAATTTCAATGCAAAGTGACCGGACCTGTCCGTTCATTCAGATACGACTATCAATGAAAGTTTTTTGAAGTACTCATTTGATTGTAAGTTTAAACAACTGTTGCGCACATTTCAAACCGCAGGGAGAGTTCCGTTGGACCCAACTTCCGGTCCGAGAAATGGGTGTGTTTAGACTCTGAAGAGTTATCGATGTGGCCTCAAAAAATGCGATGTCAACCAGCCTGAAAAAGGCTTGAGTTTCTCTCCCTTGACACCTAATCTGTCATTGACTCTCAAAAAATTTAGGGACAATGTGTTATTTGGGTGTTAAATCAGGATGGATCACTTACTCTGCATTTCGGTGTGACAACTTGTGGTCTCCCAATTGCTTTCAAGATTCATTCCTGTTTCATAATAGGCGTTGACCTGAATGTCGTAGATGGTGTTCGGCTCCAAATCCTTGACAACATAATCATAACCGTCCTGAGCGTCGAAGAAGGCTTGTCGAGCACTTCTTGGATCGAATGTTTGTCGACGCATAACGCCAGACTCGTCGGCATACTCCTTCGAACCGGATGCTCGTATCTGAAAAAGCCGTTTTGAAGCCACACTCACACCTCGTATACTAAGACTTTATCTCAATAAACTGTGCTTCAAATTTCCTCACCCTTCAAAACTAATTGTTACGGGATAAGGAAGACCTGTTTGGACCCTGTCATCCTAGATTTTGGACTATTTTTGATACATTCTAAATCAGCACTACTACATTCTGTTTTTTCCACTTTCAACTCACTGTTGACCATCTGTAAGCTCCCATCAGCCAGAGTGAACCAAAATAAGTCACAAATGGTGGGTGTGTGAGTCAGCGACGTTTTAACAGCCATCGGACCAGCAACAACATGTGTTCATCGGTAGGACCTTTGACCACTCGTGATTGCAGAGTCCGCAAAAGAACAGGCCGGTGTATTCTTTTCGTGTGGTCAGACCCAACAACCTTTAATCTCGTTTACCTATACTTGAGATTTGTGAAGAGGCTGAAGGAATTTGACTTGCTGAAAGCGCACACATAATACCAAAACGCAAAGAGTGCAGATTTAAGTAGCCTTGCATCCAAAAAAAACCCATCATCATCATTAAAGAAGAAATCTCCCTCACCCTTCACCTTATAGGTAGTGCACTTCCGCCCTATGTTGCAACAGGTACTACAATTTTCCGTCTACTATGCCTGCTCGAATATCCTACAGTTCCCTTGCTTCCTCTCTCTCTCTCTCTCCTTCTCTCATTCTCTCATTTGTGTTAAATCAGCACAGGTGTGACTGGGTGGGGAAGAAGAGAGCAGCTTAAGAGTTTTGCCTGTCCATCGTGCGCCTGTCCTAACGTCCAAGGTACGATTGGGCACTAAGTGCTGATTGAATTCTGCGTGATGGTGGAAGAGGCAGCAGCAGTATCAGTAGCAGCGGTGATAATAATGCTGATGATTTGTGGGGTGGGAAAAGGGCACGAGGAGGATGAATATAAGCATGGGCGTTGACAGCGTCAGAAAGACTGGCTTGACGCAAACAACACAGAGCTGCTAGGCTACTTGTCCTTAATAGCGTGACTTAAAGCAATGTGTTCTCCTTAACTAGGTCACAATGCCTTCCGTTTGTACTACCCAAAGGTACTTCAACTTTTATCACCAACAGGATTAACAACAGAGTGACTTACGTTGAAGCCAACAAGTCCTTTGGTGTTTTCAGGCCGTTGCCAAGTAATCTTAGCACTTGTGAGCCCAGGTATACATAGGAGACCCCTCACGGAGTAATCAGTTCCCCATGTGGCCATAGTGGATCGAGCGACAGCAGGTGGATCACTCCACTCACCGTAGCGGCCATCTGGACCCTTGGACTTAACTCGGATAATGTAGGGTGACTTGCTCTGGAGGTGGGAAATGATAGCCATTTGGAAGGGTCCCACCTCATATGTAGTCCATCCGGAAGAGTCATAGGGACTATCGTTCGGAGCGTAGAGAATCTGAAATCCCTGAATCGCGGCGTGACGGTAGTTGGCGCGTGAATAAGGGGATGAAGAAAGTCGAGTGGCTGAGGAATCCACATCGGGCATTCGCCAAGTCACCTTGATTTGGTGTTGGTTAATCCGGATCGCTTGCACATCAATTGGCGGTGGAGGTCCTACAAAAGTCATGGGCCATCTTATCAGTTTGACAAGATTAGATAATCGAAGAATCAGTTCTTGGACAGGTAGTGATAAACGAATTGTTTCTCTTCAAAAGTTAGTCCACAATTTATAAAATCCACTCCATCAGCCAGTCAAGCGCGTGTTTATAAATCTGGTCAAATAGAGGACCCTTAATTTGTCACTTTCGAAGTTGATTAATGGAAACCTTTTCTCTAATGAATGAATCACCTTAAAGGGAGAATTATCAACGATGCCTAGGACAAAAAGGCAAGCTGTCAATAACAAAGATGTTTGGTTACCTGAAAAAATGTGCTTCCTTCCATGCCAAAAAAGAAAGGTAGGTGGGTGGACACGTTAATTCGTTGCAGAACGCATTTCATAGCGCCAGCTGCTTCCCCATTTCCTCCATCTTTACGACTGCCAACAAACAGGGTAGTTTGACCAACTCTATAGCACTTCCAAGGTGCATGTACAAACGTACAGCGTTACTAGCCCAGTGACAGAAAGACAACCCACTGCACTCGTTGCTGATCCTAACACGGCAGTGAAACGCATGTCACGGCATTGAAACACTGCATTTTTTTCCCCTCCCCAAACATCATTGAATACAAGATTAACTTGACTTCTTCCCCGTCGGTGTATTGAAGGCAAATGCAATGTACCGCGGGGCTTTACTAAAACTGCTTTGAGAAATGGGAAAATGTCGTTTACAACTTTTTAATAAATGAGTTTTCATGAGTCCTGTCTGATCTTGGGTTCTCAGGGTTTTTTCTTCTCCAGATTTGAAAAGTTCTACCTATAGGGCTGCCCTAAAATCGCTTCAAATTGCTTTATGGCTATCGTTCATCCCACCAGGGAAGTGGAGAATGGTTATGCAGTAAACCTGGGATTCAATGGTGAGCTTTATCTATCCTAGTTTGTACTCCGCATAGCTAAAAGTGCATCCAACAGATTGAGTAAGCATTTCGTTAGTGATAGGGAAAGTTGAAAAACCACACAGTTTTTATTTCGGAGTAAAGTGCTTCGTAAGTCTTAAGCAACGCTTAGGAATCAGTGACAGTAGAGATACTATGAGTGAGATAAAGCTCAGGATTAAGTACTTTTACCTATAGGAAGCTGGGAGGAATTTGTGTACCGAAGATCTCTCACAGATCGGTTACGATAAATCGCAAAGAAATCCACCTCTCATATGCCCTTCTGAACCCACCTAACAGTCTCCACCATTCTTCGACTACTGAACTGCGTGAATGAGCATCAGTAGCTGGAAGAAGTAGCGATTTGTGTAGTCAGGACACCTCAAAGGCAAAAAAGTCAGTACAAATGCAGCCACTTCAGAGCTGCCCAGACACTTACATCTCGATTTCATCAAGACGATTCTGTCCACTGGTAATTAATCTCTTTACAAAAAGGGCTAGAAAGTATCCTATTTTAACGTCTATCCTGAAATTAAATTAGCCTAGCGTGTCTCGGCGTCCCAAGGCATGCAACCACTTACGATTTGTTTATAGCTTTTATTTAATTATGCACCTCACTGAAATTTCCAGCCAAAGCGAAGAACACTGAAATCCGCCCTAATGTCGCATTAAGTATGGCGACATTTTTTAATGACACAAAAAAAACGTTCCGCAGCTCTACTAAGAAGATAATACTTACATCCCGACAATCTAACCGACTCACTTGCTTTGTAGGTTAAAGTGGTGGTGGCAACACTCAGTGATCGCCTCATACCTTCAGCCTGGATATGTGGGGAAAGAAAAAAGCTCCCCATACCTATAAGAAGCAGTGGATTTTAAAACACATCCAACTTCTGCCCATTCAACTTGCCTGTAGCTAACGCTACAGGTCAATTATTAATGAGAACTATTCCCTGAGCAACGCAGAAATGGCCAGCCTAACCTACTCCTCAACCCATCTTTCCTGAGTCAGACAGAAAAATTAAACATCCCAGCAGTAGTTATTGAGTTAGTTAAATAATGGGTGGGTCAAGACGCGCATGTCGGATGCCAGAGTGGTCACTACTTTTCATACCACTGGAATCAGTGGTTGAGCTCCTATTGTATGGCCACGGGTTGGGAGATTGGATTTCGGACCAATGGATCATGACCGTTCAGTAGTGTGTAAACGCTCCACTCAGAGAGGGTGGTATCTAATCCCAATAGGAGTGGATCTATAAAACTTCCAAAGTAATTAGCTCCTTCACAATGAGCTTAGACGTTCTATGCTTCCTCGGTCATTGCCTTTCATTCGCACGAATGCATTTGTTTTAGGACAAATTATTTCTAGGGACCAGCTAGAACGGAGTAAATTTTCATTCAAGCCACGGCTGTTAGTGGCATCTAGGCCAACCCAAAAGACCCTTGACCCATCATCATTACTTCAGAGGTGCATCCAATTAGCAGAGGCGCGAGAGAAACGATGAAATACTTTAGTAACAAAAGGAGTTGCTTACTTTCACCGGTTGTCTGGAAGGTGTTTGAACGTGTCCACGGTCCGGGACCGCTGTTTGTGAAAGCCCTCACCATGAAGTGGTAGTAGGTCTGCGTTTTGAGATCTCTAGCCGTGTATTTCAATTGTTCCGGCACAAGCACATCGAAAAGTTGTTCAGTCTCACTTTCTGCACCGTCTTCGTAGTAGCGTACTTGGTAGCTAGTGAGACGTCCGTTTCGTGTGTGTAAAGCTGGCGGTTCCCAGGTCACTTCTACCTCACTTGGACTGATTCCACGAACTCGCAGTTTTAAGGGAAAACTGGATGGATCTAACCGAAGTGGAAGGAAAAGATTTTAGGCGACGAAGTAACTAACATTTTCAACAGCACATCCCACCACGAGACCATTTTAGTGTCTGTGAGAGACGTGAGGAGAGATAAGGATGATTCACTGTGTCTAACTTTTCTGCAGTCCTTTTTTTATTTCAACACTTTAATTCAAACGAAAACCGTTGGACGAAAAAGAAAATAAAAAGAGGGTGGCCCAGAATTTGACTGGGTATTTGCATAGTTGGCTTCAGGCCAATGTACAGCATTTTGCGTCGGTTCATGAAAATGATTTGACATTTTATTAAAGTCGCTAAAATCACTAACAAAGAAGGACTACTGATGAGTTAAATAATCCAGCAATTTACCCTTGCTCAAAAGAAGGACAGACAACCGGACACTTTACATCGTCCTTTTAATACTTTTGTTTGTGGGCTACTTAGCGTTCAACATTTGTGCTTTCAGTGGGCGGCATTGCCTGCAGATCATGCTATAGTTCATCAGTACCTTTGTATGTTGACAATACACTTTCTGTTCTATTATTATGGCCCCATTCGACTTCATGAAAGACTCGAGCAGCTGCAACGATGGAGGGAGCGGAACCACCCCTAAGGAGAAATATCCCGACTCCTTGTAATGAACGCTAAATCTGTTAGTGACGGAAGAGGAGCGCATGCTGTGAATGGGAGAACTTTTGAAGGCTCCTAATAGAAAAGTTGAAAATTATATCTGCCTTCAAGAATTTCTTCACTCCCGTCTTCCACGGGAACGATGTCAACAACTACAGCGACACTAGCTGTGAACTGTTTGGAAAATTCATTAAGGAACTGGCTGCGGTAGCTGGGTAGAACTCAGATGGACATGAATGGGCAGTATTGAAGTGAGAATAAAACAACGAGGAGGAATTGACGCGAATCCCTATTCCCACGAAACTATACTGAATCTCGTCCTTCTAGGTCAGCGTTGGTACGAATCGCAACGGACGTGGGTGGTGGCCTGCTCATTCCTTCTTCCTTAAAATGCAGTTCCCAAACACGATGAAGTTCTAATTCAGTGACTTCGTAGTCATATATCTTCTTAGTTGCACGCAAATTTGATGACTAACACAATTTCTCCATGGGTACTTTTTTAATGCAGCATCGACGACATTGAGACGCTCCCTGCAGGAGGTTGATTAAGAGATGCATCAGAGACGTTACTTAAAAGGAAAAGGCGACCATTAATTACTTTGCTTGTCTGCTTAACGCTGAATTCTGGCTATGCAACCATTTACTACTCCTCTGCTGTACTTCTGCTGGGTGATATGGCCTTCGGGCCATGCACTTAGCTTGGCAGCCTCTGTACTTCGTTAATACATTTTCTGCCCTAGTATTATGGCTATTTGGATTTCATGGAAAACTCCGAGAGCATATGACCTCGCAGAGTAGTAAATCAGATCCTTTATTAATTGTTCCTTTTGTGGGGAATTGACACCTCAGTCTCTTTTGCAGAGCAACATCAGTTCAGATTGGGCAGCAAATTAATTAAATCTAGAGGAACCGCCTTGACCCCTTGATTCCATCTTTAGCCTTGAGTGTAAAGTAACTCATCCGGAATAGTGAGGTGATCACGGATTTAAATCGTTTACCTTTTTTTCCGAGCATCTTGAAAGAAATTTTTGGAACTCTCAGTAACGTTAAAAGAGGGGGTCTATTTTGATATCATAACTGTATCATCTTAGCAAGACGCAATGCCCTAAAAGCTACTTATTGTTTATAACATAACAGTTCATGATAACTATGCTTAATTCACCTCAGAAATAATAGTTTAGCAGTGAGTTTTCCTCTACAGTCGACTTTGAATTGAGGAATAGGTGCGGACGTGCTCTTTGAAGGTGGTAGACTAGACAATGAAGGAGGGCTTACGGCTTTCTGGCGTAGTAACGTTGATTCGTTCTACAATTCCGTTCATGGTTGT
This sequence comes from Taenia hydatigena, assembly GCA_036345935.2. Classification (NCBI taxonomy): domain Eukaryota; kingdom Metazoa; phylum Platyhelminthes; class Cestoda; order Cyclophyllidea; family Taeniidae; genus Taenia; species Taenia hydatigena. Next base: position 14,086,509 of record JADWOT020000003.1, read on the forward strand.
ATTGGCTACGGCCACTTGGAACTCGTAAGTGATGCCAAAACCTAAAATACACAAAATAAGGCTATGCGGTCAATTAGTTCGCCTGGTGTCAAGGAAAGTGGAACATTTGAAGTGGCTCTCCTGGCATTGGTAGTGACCAGTAGTCATCGAGAGAAGAGGCTGGCTAGGTTTCACTTCAAGCTAATGATACTGTGAGGTTAAAAAATATGGAATTTTTTACTCCAGATCGAGTGCCAAAAATTGGCGGAAGTGACGAGATCGTGGCAGGCCCTAACCCCGAATAATGGATCACTGTCACACACCGGCACCATTTCTCCAAACTTTGGTGAGGACCTTTAAAAGGTCTCACTTGATGGATTTTTTCCAGACAACTTATTGCATGCAAAACCAGACGCATTACCTATGGCGTCATCTGTGTTGCGTGTTTACTATCGTTTTAAGAGTGCAAATATGTGTATCTTCATTAATCTCTATTTAAATGAATAAGAAATAAACCTATCAACCCTCTCGTCGAGGTGTAAAATAGCCTCCTAGTGCCTGCTGCTGTGATATATTGCGATTTGGAAGCTTTTATGTCCCAAATAACTGTACTTTTGAAATGACGAGAAAAGAAATTTGGATGCCATTACAGTATGAGAAAATGTAGAAGAGGACTAGATCAGACGCAGTCACACTTTGACAGTGGCACATCATATCGCTTATCAACTGCAGCAAGCAAAGAGGAGCAGCAAGACACTCGTAGTAGAGGGCGCTTGGAGGCACCACTAATCGCATCTTAATCATCAAATGTTTGCCTTACTCGTGATTTGTTGGAGCTGTTTTACTTCGAAGAACTTTACTAAAAGATGGAGGAAAACCTTGATGGGGAGTTAAGGAGAAAGGTTAGAGGTAATGAAGGGAGGCGCTCGATCCAAGCGCTCTTTTAGAATGGATCTCGAATGATGGTGAGGAGGGCGTCGACAACAATGGGAATGGGATAGGGCGACGCCTTATCAATTTGGTTTACCTGACTTTATAAAAAATCTTAAGCAATCATTTTAATAGCAAGGTAGATGAAGTAAACACAGTTTGTTACCATGACACAGTAGGACATTTAAGGCAAGAGATGGAATTCTCAAACTCGCCCTTGTGAACCTCACGAACTAGTTCATTTGAGGAGTTGTGAGATAAAAACGTTATCTCCCAAGAGTCTGGCTCCATTATCAAGCAACTTTTAAGGTCTTAAAGGTTGAGAAGAAAAAAAGGGCAAAAATTAAAAGGATGAGAGAAAATGAATTCCGATACGACGGAGGTTGTCGCTAACGCAGACATGCACGTAATGCATTCTCAGCCGAATCCAGTCCAAATTTTATTAGCTGCGATGCATTAGTCGGCTTGAACGGCATTGAAAATCAAGACTAGAATCAACCCACCTTCCGATGGCACTACACTGCACCGCACCGCACCGAACCTGACCGAACCGAACTTAACACTCCCCTTCCAAGTCCAAGTCTAAAAGCTAGTGCAAAACATTAGCAACTCGCGACGCCTGTGTAGTCTGACTAATCTTTGTTGAAAAAGAGCTGGAGAATTCGTGACGTTTTGGCAAATATCTCTAATGTAGGTGTGTTCACCGTTATTTAGTCCAAACCGGGAAAATAATATCTCCGCCTCCTCGACTTTCTTTAAGAACTCATATGCTCACTATTTGAAAATACTAGTAGTAAATGCGAGGGGGGGGGGAAATTTAGAAGCGATGTAAAGTGGTGTGGGAATAGAGATACAAATTAATAGCTTGTTAGAGTACCCCTTGTTGTAGCAACAGCTCTTGATATAAAAAGTAAACTCGTTAACAGACAAATTGGGGAATGTTTTAATGACCCTAATAAAATATGTCATGTTTGAAGAGGTCCCCGAATTAGATGCCGCCAGAAGGCTTCAAGAGTCTCAACTTGTCAGTTCATCAAGCACACTTAAACCTACTATTCCCAGGGTGCAAGCGATCTCAACTGCCACTGGTTAACACAGCACCCATCTAACCTTGAAACATGATCGATCTATGAACTTATCATCCCTAATTTAACAGACAGAATAGCATAATTAACTCACAAAACACAGTTATGTAGCCTATCAAAGCATCCAACGCGACTATATTGTTTGTGTGCATCAAGCATACCATCACAGTCTTGATTAAACCGTTCTTCATCACGCAAATCACACTTTTTTAAGGATAAAAGGGGAGTAGGAAATTCACTTTTGCGGTTTCATCTTCCTAATTAAAGTAGTTCATCTTATTCGGGACGGATCAAATTTGGGAACTTTTGTCCCCCTTCAGTTTATTTGCATTGCCTCTCAAAGACAGAGTTTTGTGGGATGATTTATGACAGTCCAAAAGTGAGATTCTCTCTCTATTTCACATTTGACTTGAAAAGAGATACAATCCTCAAGTGCTCGCCCACAGAATAGAAGGAAGGCTTGAAGTTAATCATTAATGACAACGCTACCAAAGTGCAAGTCAATTAAAGCCTCCTCCATTGTTTTGCTTTCAACTGTATTGTCTATTTTCATTCAGTCATTTATCCTCCTCCAGGGATGATTGCCTCTCACTCAAGCCCATTCCACTTCCAGTAGGTAAATCAGTTACAATTTCATCAGAAACTGTTTAATTTTAAAATATTTATAAATTAAAGGTCAAAATCCACAAACCATTTTTTATTCTCTCAGAGTGGACTAAAAAGCACGATCTTACACGGTCACGCCTAGGTTATTGCCTCAACTAATTCGCGTCTCTAGTTCATTAACTCACCCAAATCATCGCCTTCTGTGGAAGAGAATGACTCAGATGAAACATTAGCCAAAATTCTAGTTCCTTCAACCCAAGCACCGGCACGTTTTGAGGCTAATACGGAGGCATATTCACCGCTCTCTGGTACACGAGCTTCCGTTGCTACCAGCGGTAGCACAATAGGCCTTGCGCTGACCTGTATGGAAAGGAAGAATGTCAAAAGAGGGGATACTCGACACACCATTAGGACCACAGCTTTGAGGTGACAAACCTGATAGATTAGCACGCCTTCAGTATTAGCAAACTCGGATGGACGAACCCATGTCAACTCTAGAGCCACGTAGGGCAGACCAAGGGTGCTTCTCAGATCCTCTCTCGACGAGGGGAATCGACGCGGTTGCTTCTCCAATTGGGAAACCTTCAATTTCAACGGACGCAGAGGAGCTACGGGTGAAGAATAATTCGCTCCAGTTAATAAAGACAGTAGGTCAAACATCTTCATATGTTTATCCACCAGCTAAGAGCGTCATTTTAGCTGCATTTTCAATAGTCCGATTAAATTCCTTGCATTCAACACTGCTTTGACGATAAAACACGCCTGTCGCACAAATTTTAAGGCTGTAATTTCTTTCTGGATTTCCTAAACCGCCTATTATTAGGGTAAAAATAAACCAAAGAAGACTTTAGAAGCTCTAAGAACACTCATTCCTAAGGTAATGCAACCAATTTTTCACGCAAAGGAACTGAACGCTGTGGAGCAATAACCGTGCTTCTTCCACTTGACCCAAATCCCAAGTTAATGAGACGGCAATGACCAGGCCTAGATAATGATAATAAAATGCGCATAAACATCGGCACAAACAAAGCGAGTTTCGTTATTGAGTACTATCATGAACGCGGATCATGCGCTCCGCGTATATATTGCCTGTCCGTGGGACGGGGAATACAAAAAGTGGATAAACCAACGCCAGAATGAATCACTGTCCACCCCATCGTGACTCAGGCAACGGGTCCTACTATGGAGACGCATGATAGGCTTGCCATGAGAAAGAAACCGTCTCTTGAGGTAGCTAACAAAGTAGATGCCGATTGGTGCACGACTGCTTATATTAATGGAAAATAGAGCACTACAGCTCAACAATTGAAGGTATGCTCAACATAACAGCACATCTCTTTCATTGTTTGCCTCGACAAGTCTGCCTGAGACATGATTCGATCCGCCAATTGCCATAAATGGGAAAAGAACAGCTGTCACATATAAGTGACGCAGAGTTATCGGATCCACTATCCAGGAAGTGTGTGCTAGAACTGGACAAAAAAGGAAAAATAATGATTTGAAAGCATACACAGAGTGGAATGAGGAAAAGAGGTGCCTTACTTTAGTCAGGACAATCACGTCCGCAGCTCCGAAATGCTATTTCAGAAGGACTTAGTGACATTTCAGTGAACAGAAAACAGCCGTCTGGAATGAATTTAAGATTGCATGGTTACTTTATTTTATCTAGTCTTGCTAATAATGAGAAAGCGACAAAGGGGGAGGGAGACCATCTAGCGAACAATAACTCTGCTGTCATTTATTATTAAAGAGCGCACTCCCCTATGCGAGGTGGACCAAAAACAAGCTGAGAGACGCAGGCAAAGATAACAAAAATCTCAGTTGATGGCGCTACCGCATGTAGGACTGGGAGGCCTTGAAAATGCGCATATATAGCCACCGGTGATTTACGTTTAGCTTTAACCGGACAACCAGAAGTTGATGGTTTTTTTTACGAAGAAATCTTTGCCACATCATAAGAAACCAACTTTCTCTCCGGTATGACGATTTAATGCACCCTTTTTTGGATAGAAGAAGTTGCTGCATAGGTGAATTCTGAGGCCATCATAAAGCAAATTAAATGTGCATTATAGGCGCATTCCTAGTGGGTTAATACTCTGTACAAACGACGCTTAAAGTGGAACGGGTTGCTGCTAGGTTAAGTGCTGGTTTAACCTAGGCTTGTTTATGACAGTTGTTGGGCGGATGAAATGTCCTCCACGTTTAACCGATTTGGAAAGGAAAAGGGACGCTTTTCTTTCTCCTCTCCTTACGTGACGCGGATACGTTTCACGGGGAGGGAGAGGGAGGAGAGGGGGAGGGTGGGGGACTTGGGGAATCATTGAGTGGAAACTTCATTACAGTCGGTGCGAGAAAAGCATGGAGAGGACCTTTTTGTGTTGGGACTATCAGCTTTACTGATTAAAATAAAAAAGGCAGGAAGTGGAAGACATTAAAAGATGCGGTGGAAAAAACAATAAAGCGACCACAATTGGATGTTGGTGTGGGAAGAGGAGGGGGACAAAAGTAACAGAATGGGACAAAAGCATTCTCGACTCAGTCCTGCGTACGAATATCCGGACTTGTTTGTCCCTTCACGAGTTGTCCCAGCAAAAGTCCACAAGAAGGGCGTTTTTGTGGTGTGTGTTTGGATGCGAAATGGAGGCACGAATTAAACGACATTTGCCAGACTATCTCTCTCTCACGTCTTGTAGGAAGGCGCATTAGTCAGTCTAACGTGTAAATTGCTAACAAAGTCCGAGTGACTAATGCGGGTTTGTAAGTGTTAAAAAAAATTTGCAGCGACAATTCCTTTTACTTTCCGCCAAACGGTGGTTGTGCTAAGCTGTAGCAAGTCTGTCTTCCCGGTGGAGGTTAACTGAAACGTCCACTCCAATGGGGATGACTATGTCCTGACTTCCTTGCCGAGCCTCACGTGAAAATGGTGGCAACTGTAGCTTCACAAGGTCATTTCTGATCTCAGGACAGTGGCACGCTTTGTGGTTACCTCAGCGGTAGTAGCAACCGATTTCCATTTGGAAGGCATATGATACATTATGCGGATGTTGGGATCACGGTAAAAACATTTGAATGTTTTCATAATACAAGAAATACTCTACACTCAGAGATGCAGAAAAAGTACATCCGTACTTTAGTCTTGGATTTATGCCACATTTATGGCTTAAACGTCTTCTCAAAGTCTTAACTACAATTTTGTCTGATACTTGCATTAAGCACCTCCAACTTAAAAAGGGGTTTCTACGCGAAAAAAAACCCTAAAACCGTTCTTTTGAAGAGCGAATAACAGTACTCAATTCCAGCATTATGCTCCATCTAAATTGCTGCTTGGAAACTCAGCATCAATTCATGGCATATGCTAGCGAAGGAATAAAACACGCCCATTCCGAGTTATGGGGTACTCGAGAGTACACAAGCAGCAGTCGAGAACCAGTAATAAGTCCTAATTGCAGTCTGTTCCGTTTTGTGACATCAAACACAAATTTTACTTCATTTAGTGGCATAAAGCTGAGGGGAGTCGTAAAACGCCTTTAAGGCGTGGGCTAAGGAACATTTGAGTGGAATATGCGGATTCTGCTGTTTATCATAAGAGGCACTGCCTTAGTGAAAAAAAACGCTGAAAAGGGAAACCGCAGGTCATACCGTAAAGTAATTTAGAGCTCACCTGCACTAAAAGTTAGGCTAGGTCAGGTGCATTTATGATTTCTATTGGATGCGTGTTGCAGTATAAGGTCAAACACCTCATCTCCCACCTTCTGAAGTACGTGATGGTAATCGGACTTTATTCATCGGTACGATGAAAAGATTTGCGATTTTGTCCTCTGTAGCAGCAAATGAGAATTGAGAATTTATTAATTAAAGGGAGCACATAATTTCCCTTTTATTGGGTCATTCTCCTCTTTTAACAGGCTTGGCATCACCACCACCATTATTACAATGCAACAAAAGTGTTCTTGCTTTGTTTATTCGGTTTTGATCTAAATAGTCTCTTTTAATTAAATGCTTCATATATGTGTGCCACACATTTGTGACGCTTGTCACAAAAATACGAAATCAAGCTAAAAAGATCGCAAATCAACTATCAATAGTTGGACGAAGGCGTGAGGTAGACATTAGAGAGTCCTTTAGTGAAGGAAAACTGTTGCTACAATTTTGACTCTATTCAGGACCAGCAAGAAGGTATGAAAACTCCTCGAGTGGGATTTTAAAGGCTTGATTGCAAAGGTGTGTATGGTCTACTTTGAGGAATGAGGTGGACGATACTCACCGATAATTTGCTTTCTTAAATGCCAATAAGACTGCCAATCAGAAGTGGCTTCCAACGGTGAAACACCAAGGAGTATCCCAATGGCGAAAAATATCCATACAGACATTGGCAAAAGTGGCTTTTTGGCCTTTTTTCGTGCCAAAACTTGACTAAACCGTTCTTGTATTCTATCTGACTAGATAGTGAGCGGATAAGCCCGTGGGCGAGGATGCACACACGCACATACGCATGCACACACTCGCGCACACACACACGCACGTGAAGACGCACGGCCGCACGCCTTCACGCTCAAGTGTTCATGGACAGCCTTGCCAACCCGTGGCCGGCGCTCATTGGCCATGAACACATGGGGTTGGGATTGGTTCTGCCTGACGAGCGCATGCATGAATCGCGAATTGGCCGGTTCATTGGTCCACCGCCTTGTTCGATAATATGCTCAATGGCAGTTCAGTTAGGGATCCACGAATTGAAAGGATAATTGTGGACTTTGGTGCATTCCTTTCTCAAATTTCTGAAATAAACCGCTTTTCGCGCATCCGATGCACTCACCGGTGAAATTATGCATTATTTGATGCTTGCGTAATCACATTAAGGCGACTTCTTTGCAAAGATATCGAAACTGTTCATCCATTTGAAAAAAAGTCGACAACTTGATCTCTAATCAAGCTTGAATAAATTCAGTTGTTTGGGCTTTAGACTTATATCCCAAGCTGTAGACAAAAAAGAGCAGAAATTCCAAATGTTAGATCCTGGCGGCAACTCCAAACCCACATGGCTCTGGAAGGTTGTGAATCTGTTCCGTTTATTGCCTACACCTTTAAATTAACCATGAAAAAAATTTAAATTGTTTTATTATTCTCTACCACTTTCCATTAGAACGGGGAGCTGGGCAAACACTCTCAAAAGGCCAAAGTATTCATTTGAGGTGACCGCTCCATTATCGGTCAAAGTTGTCAAGCCTGCACACCTGTTGCGACCGGAAGCATGTACCTTTTTGAGCATGCATTTGGATTGCATGTGAACAAAGAAGGGAATTAAACCCAGAATTTGAATTATGTTTCCAATTTTGTTGGGGCAACTCAACTGTTTGATTGTACGCGGGCCAAAAGTGTGTCCTGACACGGGGTCAGCATTTGGATGGCGACCGATCGACAGGCCTAGACGGCAAGGCACCTGACGAGCTCCAATTTTTCAGCTTCGTTATCCCATTTTCAAATCATCTCAACAAAAGAAAGTGCTTTCTGTTTTTCTTTTTACAGCTCCGTTCTCTCCATCCCCATGGAGCTATTTTTTGCATTATTAATGGAAGTGAAGCAGTGAATATGTATACGTGCATATTTTTTCCGCACTGCAAAACTTAATAGCTCAACTTCTGGCATAATTATCCAGTTACATGCACTTCCTATTCCCTGGCAAACAATTCCACGCTTTTTCCTAATTACCGATTCGCCATTCTTGGTGAATAAGGAAATTTAAGCACATTGTCTTCTCGCCCTCTATTTCCTTCCTCTCGGTGCGGATGATGGGCAAAATTGAGTGAGGAGCAAAATTTACACTAGGCTCTGTAGAGAAGTGGCCAAAAAAGCTACATAGTCTCTGCAAATCACATAGAAAAAACAATGGAAGAAATAAATGGGCGAAGGAAAACACTAGCATTAGGCAGCTAGAGATACTGCTTTGGCGTGTGTGTGTGTGCGCGTGCTTGGGCTCGGAAGCGACTTGTAGGCATTTAGCGGGTGGAATTTTTAAATATTTTCTTACAAAAAACGGTAATATTTGTGGTTTTGATTATGATCATGCCTAAAGTAACGTCTTCTCAGCGAAGACAAGTTTCATGCGTGAACATTTGGAGTGGAAATGTGTTCACCTTAGTGAGGCGGTTCCTGACTTCATAACGACGCCCTGTTAACCAACAGTCGGTGCTGCCGATACTGTGAATTTATTTGAACTTTACCTACAAAGGTCAAAGTTTTTAAGGATAGGCGCCCGACAAAAAGCGCACCTCTCATCCAAATAGCCAGCTGTTTGCAACTTGGCTACGCATTTTGGATCAGTAATAGTACATCTTGACACCGTAGGTCAAAATTCACAGTTGTCAAAACTTTTCCAAAAACACAATCCATACTTAGAAGAAGATATGCGAAGTAAGAAGTGAATGGAAAAGAACCCACGGAAAGATGTATATCTTCGCGCTACACACATGGTATTTCGACACAAGTGGAAGTAGCGCATTGAGGCCAATGAAAACGTAAACAAAATTTATGACTTGGTGGTGAACTAAAGATACGATAGAGTTGTTGTCTTTTTGTTTTTGTTTCACAGATATGTTCCACCATAAGTTGTCACCGCGGAGCAATGAGTTTTCCTTTAACTAAAGGATAATGATCGTCCATGAATTATTGAACCACTTCTGAAATAAATGAGACGCCGCGCACTTCATCCTCCCATTGTACTTCCATGTAGTTGTGGTGACTGAAGACGCACGATCCTTTCAATAAATCGTTTCAGTGCATTTTCGGTTTGTATAGTCACGAGTAGCTAAAATGGGGCGAGTTCGGACGAGGCCAATTTGTGTATGTCCTCGATCCACCTCTTGCTTCCCAAAAGTAAAAGCGTGCTTTGTTTCATGTTCAATTAATTTGCTTGCTTAGTGAAAAACTTTGTGCCGCCATTCCGTAGCCAAAGCGATGCCGATTGTAACTAGCAACGAAGGTATTTATCCACTCGTATTTGCCAAAAGGGCACCACTGAGTAAGCACAAAATTTAGAGCTGCTTCACTACTTCCAACTAGCTTTTACTGATCTACAAAACATTTCTCAGCGTCTTTGAAGTTTGCCCTTTCAATTCCTCTAAAAGCTATTTGCCAAGAGGTCTTCTTGCTTAAGAAGTGATTTTATCCGCCTCTGTCCCCTCCTCTTCAAATTAGCATAATTGAGAATGCGTAGGTATTAAGTGTCAAAAATTTGGACATTTTATTTAAACTTCTAAATGATTGACAGGGTACTTTTCTGAGGACATGGATACCGTGAAACAGAAGCCGGCTATTGGTTGATAGTTACTTGGGGGTACCTCAACACAGGCGAGGCACAAACTTCAGACCACAAACCACAACTGCGCATATTAGGGCTGTCAAATTATCATCTGTCGATTTCGGGTTTCAGGGGAGATCAGAACTCCCCAAGTTATTGCCAACTAAGTTTGCAACGGAATAACCCAGTAATTTATGCCTTCCATTCTGCTGTGGGAGTTGCGCATTGGGGTTTAAAAATACAGCGAGGGCTGTACCCATTTGGTAAACATAGTAGTTATATTTTATGATAAAAAATAGCTGTTTTCAAGGCGAAAGACGCTATCAAACATCACTTGGTTGAAAAACACAAATCATATTGGTCTCTCTTTAAACCCGACCACTTTGTTTTCCGACTAAATATGGACATTAAGTCACACAAGGTCATTCGTTTTGTCTCCATTGTTTTCTGAGGCATTGCCAGTCCATTAAACATTTATTTATCACTATCTCGCCTTCTGGTTTGAAAAGGCAACCACATAAATCCGTGAAATTTTCCTAATGGTAAAATGCTAATAAATGGAGAGAGCTTTGTTTAAATAATCGTCCTTGCATCCGGCCATTCTCGCCTAAGGAGACACAAACTTTAGCCTTCATCTAACTTCTTATCTGTAGAAGCAAATATCTTCGCTCTGGTCACCTTTATTTTTGTCTCAGTATTATTCCCCTACTGTCTGGTCCAATTTTTAGGCTACTGGTTAATGCCAAGTGATGAAAATCGACACTTGGAGCTTAGGAGGAACATCAGTTACTCTAGTAGACTTTGCTAGCACTTGTTACATGATTAAAGGGTAAACGACATGTCTACAAGAGGCAGTATGCTTTATAAATGGCGCTTCAACGCAAGGCGGGAGCTTGGCAACTTTTATCTGTAATTTTCTCTAAAAATGTATGACATTTCAAAAGCAACATGGCGATTCTCTTTTCCCATTCATTTCCCAATGAGCAATGAGAACTTAATACAGTATTTCTTTTGTTTTAAACCTAAGACAAGATTCCTAGTTTTTTAAAAGTTCCTTGCAAAGCACCATTTTTAAAGTTTAAATGGCATTTGAAGATCCCCTTATTTGACTGCTGCATAGTTCTCCTCCAACCCAAATTAAAATTCTATCATTTTAAAACGCACCATCGACCCAGGTAGTTACAACAGGGAATTCGTAAATCCGTCCCATTCCTCTTAAGCCCACAGCAGCGACGGAGACACGATAGGAGGTGCGAGGCATGAGATCGTTTATAGTGGCCGTATAGATTTGTTCGGGATTATCGGGATCGACGAGGATGTTGTGCGAGCCACCACCCTCCGATGTCTTCTGGAGGGGCTCCCATGACAGTTTAAAGTGACGCAAGTCATCTAGACGCCTTTGTGGAGCCTTCCAAGCCACTTTTATGCTGGTTGAATCCAACACGGTGATCGGAAGGCCCACGGGAACATCCGGCACTAAAACAGTAAATTGTCGCCTACTTAATTGAATTCAATAGAAGAAAACTTTACACCAAATTTGGAGCACTTGGGTAATTAGGCCAGGGCATTCATGTGTCAGTTGCTAATTACGCAAACGGCCAAATCAACACATCATTGTTTTGAGTTTTTCATCCACTTCTAAAAAAGTCATGTGGCAGTGTCAGTGATATGCAGACAGTTTAACCCCAAATAATTAATATATTTTGACGTGGCTTTTATTGTTAGCAGGGTTAGGGCCATAGAAATGCAATCAAATTACGTTCAATTGCCTTATACTGCGAGTAGAAGGCTTAGATTATGCAAATATGTGACATTCAAAAGGGTTGCATTATCATGAGTCAAATCTATGTGCATCACGCAATACTATGTACTTCTGTAAAGGAAGTAAATAACTGGACAGACTGAGTGGCCATATGTCAATCCAATCAGCATACCTTCATAAGTAGACATTCATCTTTTTAACTTGAAGAGAATACAATCCCAAGTGTCTATGGGACTTGTAAGTGATGTTATCACAAATCATAGTGCCCCAAAATCTAAAAGATTATTCACAATAAATAAAAATTAAAGAAACCCTTGAAACAAACACGAGTCCACCAATAGTATTTCACAGTGGAATAATTAAATTTATTCAGAAAGTGAAGAAATATATCAAGTAGAAGGGAATGCATTGACAGCTCAACCTTCAGGACTTTAAAAGCTCGTATTTTGGCTTTTAATTAGTCCCATGCGCAAGTATGTTTTGAGGTGTGTAAGTTCCTCCTATTACCTTACGAGCATGAGGAAAAATTTTGCAAAATTTTACCAAAAATTAATCAGAGAGCAAGTCGACTTATTTTCTGTTAGCACCACGGCTGCGCGTTGTGATGATATCAAGAAGACGCAATTAGCAACCTCCATTCTATGATCATAAACCACCAAATGGTGATAAGACGAAAGAGCAAATATACCAGCAAATGAGATACGCGGCATGATAAGGCATACAAGCACTTAGTCTGGTCGAGTTGGAGTGTCTTAAGTTAAGAGGAGGGCATCTGGTACTCACGATGTTCTCGAGTACGAAATGCAACAGTGGCCGAGGTTCCGTGACCGTTGGCCGAGCGTCCTGCCAGACGAATGTGGTAGAGAGAGTCAGCGACCAATCCCCGGAGTGTTATTTGTGAATCCTCGGCTTTAATCACCAAAAGGTCTTCCTTTAAGCTGCTGGACGTGCCGTTGGAAACAGAGTACCAGAGACTGTAGTCCAGCAGTTGTTCGCCCTCCGGTAGGTCAGGTTTCGTCCAGATGAGTTGTGCACTGTCTGCTTCAATGTTGATTGCGCGCAGGTTCTGCGGCTGTGCTGGAACTGTAGAAATAGGTTTTGTTGCTTTCATCATGATCCATTAGACTTATTTGGGGGCACCCGCGAACTTGAGCTAAGTATCCACGGTAAGAGATGTCTTGTCGTGTTAAGTAAATGGGCGGAGGAAGGGAGAGATGCACATGGAATTTTAATTCACAAAGGCGCAAAAGTGACCTTCTTGCATATCCGACAACCATGATGCTGGACGGTTAAGTCTAGACCCTAATAGTCAAGCCTGAATGTGAGGAACAGTGACACCGAACACGTGTACCAAATAGCATATGGTGATAAACGAAGTTTTTCCTGACCTCAAGCACAGTACATTATAGTGATTTGTCCCTACTAGGTGAGAAATCTAAAATAATCCCAGTACATCTGCAAGTACTTCAACCGTAGAGGTCTCCAGCTGACAGCACAGCTGTCTGGCCCAAAACGAATTTTTTAGTAAAATTAGTGAATACAGCCACTGATTTTGACCTAGACTGATGCAAATTGTAGCAAACTGTCTATGAGGGATTAAACCGCACCACCAAATCTTAATAAGCCGAAAGTTTGTTAGGGACAAGGCATTAGTTGAACGCTGGGATAAGTGGATACGTAGAGTGTAAGAGCAAAAGATTGTGAAAAATGAAGAAAATTGTTTTCTCCTTTGACTGGTCTCCTTCCCTAACCAAATTAGAAGGCTCCGTTTGACTTGGTACCCCGCAGTAATGTTACCTCATAATGCAAAGTAGCGAACCGATATATGAGGACATTTAGATTATCTTTGAAAAGGCTACCTGGTTTGGACTAGCAAATGAGTTCCCATCAAAGAAGGCGGATTTTATGCCGAAGCTTACTAGATCATTGCTTATTAATTAAGTACAAATCTTAAACTGGGAACCTTTTCCTTTTTTCAGTACCATAGGTGATGTCAAACCTCCGCGTCTTCAGAGTGGTCGAAAACCATCAGTTAAACTTGAAAGACTTGGCTTCAACCACGTACAGTATAAAAATACCACCACAAAAAGATTGCTTTGGGACTGGCTGATTTTCGAGCAGAAGGGATTTTCGTGTGTGAAGTGAACAAGTGTATCGCTCCCCATTCGGAAATGATAAACTCACATTCTAGTTCCACACTTCTAAGGCACCGAAGGCACAAGAGTGTGCTTGCTTTCTGTGTGAGTTGGCAGTCATGGATTGTAGGCGCCATTATTCGCTATAAATTTTTTTTTACTGCGAAGGCCTAATCACAACTTTGCCTGAAATCAATCCACTCGATACTACTTAAATGTCTGCAGGAAAGGCATCGCCGGATTCTACTTTTCCTGCTCTTTGATCTTCATCTGTAGGAGGGATCTAATCCTCCTCAACGCAGGATCACAAATCCCAAAATTTACTTGAGAGAAGATATGGATTTGGGGTGAAGGGACAGTGTGGTGAGTGAAGACTGGACCACCATCAACGTCCATGCATTTCTTTAGGTGAATACACCATTTTATTTCGTAATTTTTGTCCCACAGTCGCATATGACAGTTGTGAGAGAAGTTGGGTGAGAATAGTAGTGGCTAGGGTTAAATTTCAATCCTATCGAAGTGAAAATCATTTCAGATTTTTATCCTCACTTAATAGATCCCGCATTCCAAGTTTTCTCGCGAGATTAATTTTTTGGACTTTTAAATGTCAGAAGAGAATTGCCGAACTAGAGTCACTCGAAAATTTTCTCATGAGAAGAAGTTGCGGCATGTGAGTCACAGTGGATGAACAGGTCAAGATGACAAGAGGATGAAAGGCACCTTCAGCCAGGGCCGAAGCAGGAAACAATTGTAAAATGGCTTAAAACGATAAACCAAAACAAAAGGCAAAAACCAGTGTGTAAGATTTTTTTTGCTTGAGGATGAGGAAGAAAATACAAAGGTTGCTAAGGTGGAAGGTTTTACAGTCCTTCTTTTTGTGATTTATTTATCAAAGAGATTTGAAGTTTTTTTGGGCAAGAAATTTTGTCATCTATTTAGTCCCGGTTTCTCTGAAAGTCTTTCCTTCTTATTGCTCAAACAAAGGTGTCATTCCTTCGATGCTGGATGGCGAAATATATGGCTACCATTAAAAATAGATTAAATATCATCTTAAAATCTTACCATAAATTATTGCTAAATAAGAAAGATGAGTTGTGGCCCAGAAATGTTCCTCGGAAGCTAATAAAAATAAACCAAGATTTACTAATTGACAGGGGAAGCATTCAAATAGCCATTAAGGGCATCAGCCAATTTAAACAACGATGAGGCGCACTGGAGAAGTGAAGATTGCAAACGCTAGGATAAACAAAAAGCTCTGTTGGACAAAAAAGTAGCAATGTTTGAAAAGCTTTTTGACAAAACGTAGTGTCGTGGTGAACATGTTTTTGATCGCCACTTCTCGAGAAGATCTCAAGAAACCGCAAAAACATGACTTTTCATCTCTAGCGCCCGGAACGATTAATAATTTTTCATGGGCCTAATTGTAATTCATGGAAATGGCAAATCTGGTCGATTTACCCACCAAAAAATAGGCACTCAGTATTTCACTTAACCAGGTGTTTGAACTCGTGGGCGAGCTTTACCTTTCGGAGGAGGTACTTCCGTTCTACAGCATGGTCTTTGAGACCAGGCTAATGGCTTTCCACCACTTCTGTACTTTGATCTGTCACGAGTTCTGGCAAGATTCGAGGCGCTGTGATTATTTTTAGGGAACTCAAAATATTTAAAATATTTCACAAAAATTCACCGATCTCTATTTTTGTTCCAGATTTGGGAGGAGGTTAGTGATCCACTCCGTAATTACCCAGCATATGCGAAAGACGTTCAAGTCAAATGGAGGCTTTTATGGCGTAGTTGTTAGGAGTACACTTAAAAAAGCACTACACTTTAAAAGTCTGTCAACCTACGACAAAGTAGTCGCCATTGTAGACATCTAGTGACACGACTACCTGACTATACACTGCTTGTGTCGAAACATATTCCGATCTGTGATGTGATTGTCCAAAAACAGTTCAAGAGTTCCCTTGTATTTTGATTCACTGATGTTGACAACAGCATTTTGCTTAATCACTGACACATATCAAATTCCAAAATACATGTTTCAGCCCTTTAGGTAGCATAATTGATTAAACGTCAGTCCTTGCATTAATCCCTACGCTACGGTGAATAGAGTCGGCGAAGCGACTTGCAATGAAGGAAAATGCGGAGCGGACACGTGTAATTAAAGCGCTCTCTGTCGAAGCCAAAAGGCAATGGGCGGATGAGGATGCCGATGACGACGATAGTTCCGACGAGTCAATTAGAGGGTATTCTAGTGAGTGCACAATAGTCCCCCCAGTAAGGCGTGGACTAAACGCTTTTCGGGCCAGGTCTTGGTGGCGCCATCGTGTTGCTTCTGTCTCTCTCTACTTAATAGCCCTCCGACGCACATGCGACAATAATTCTTGAATATTACACTACTTGGTATTCTATTCCTTTGACTTTTACGGCAGTGGGCACTTCAACTACTCCAGTTTGAAATCTTCATCTTTGATAGTGCGTTGCTGTATTTTCAAAGTGAAACCCTCTGAATACTACTTAGCCCTGAACTGAGGCTCTTCGGAAAATACAAGTCCATTTTATGCTGAATTGGAGATTGTGATGGAGATAATTATGCTGAAATTAAAAGAACCATTTGGCATGCTCTGAGGCGACTTCAAAAACACCAAACCGCCTCACCTTAAGGGGTCCGGTTAAATAGAAATACTTCTCCCAGTGACTCACTCTTTTGAGCCTGTGGGACTGTGCACACCTCATACTCCATCACTCGCTCATGCATCTCCCCATTTCGTATCCTGATGTGTTCACCTTAAAAGCTGTCCAGATTTATTAGCAAAAGATCCATCAGGCTGTATAGCCCCCGACAATGGCCATTGCCTCTATCACCTTCGGAGGCTGAAATTTTACATGCCACAGAAAAATCTCAAATCCACAACTCAACGCAGGCTTTCGATTTAATGACGTCTACAAAAAATAAAACACATGCTTATTTATTTATTCATCAGTTGGGGTGTTTGGTGGGGACGAGTTAATTAAAGTTGTGGCTATGAAGCGCAGGGACGGCGACTTGAAATTAAGGTGATAACTCAATCAAATTTACCATTGCAAAAAAAGAAAGAGGCGGGGAAAAATAAGTTTTCTGAATAGAATTGGTTCAAATTTGTGCACAATTTAATTATTGTAGCATAAAACCTTCTCATTTCGCAAAAGTGGCGACAACATTTGTCGCCTTAATAATAATCCTAACTACGTGAGCCCTTTTAGTCTCTTCCGGTAAAACTATGACCCAAATGCTGACAGCAAACCATTTCTCCACTTCTCTCAGAGGGCTACAGTGTATTTTTAAAGAAAAATTGAAGTCCACTGAAACACGCTTTTGGCTTTTTCTGAGCAAAATACAATTACGACTACCTGTTTGTCATTTTGCCAAATTGCCTTTCAGTGGACTCTCACCATTTACGGCATTAATCCAACCCTCCGCCCCTGCAGGCAGGTGAAACACAAGATCGTTGCATCGGCCTTAATGGACGCAGTGTGATATTTTAATACACACCGGCTATGAGAAAAGGCCGGCGAAAAAGAGGTGACTATAACATCTGATGGTTTTTTCCCCATCATAAAGGAGGCACTACAAGGCTGGAGCAAGTGTACGTCGTCGCCAGACGATGTAAAAATAGGCCCCATTTTATTGTTTATTTGAATTACTATCATGACTACATCTAAATTCTTCCCCTCTCCTCCCCCCTTCCCACCATCCAGCTCAATAAACCGGACGATATTCAAAATTACTCCTCCTTTATGATGCCTCCTTTTTTGTCATTTTCAAATCCGGCAAAAAGGCTGCATACGCTAATAAGTCCAGTCGCCGAAAAAAGGGATTGTTGCATCTGGTCGTTCAAGGGAGGCCAAGAATTTATAGCAATTTTTTATTAGAGGTCATTAAATCCCTGATTCCAAATCATCGATCGTAAAGAGAGATGTTGGGAGACACTGAATGACTGAAATGTTAGTTGTGAATATGTTTTTTTTTTCATTTTGTTAACCATCTTTTTTTGGTTCCCTTTTTTACTGCCAAATTTAGACTAAATGCATTTAAAATGGCATGCAAACTAACCATCAAGAGTAATGCGTTCATAGTCACTTTTTGGACAGATAAATTTGTTTGTTGACACACTAAGTCGCACGTCAGTAGGATTCGCGAAAATAGTAAGTTTCTCACATACTGCTACATTTTTGCTGTCCCATCCACCTATTTTTTGGTGTTTATGCACTCCGGAAAACGAGTAATCTTATCCTCCTGCTGTAGTCATTACCTACTTGCAAATGGAAGGGGATGGTCAAATTTACGAATTCATGCTATGTTTGCGGTGGAATGGCTAGACACCGCTTTCATTCATGTGTACGGCTACTAGGTCCTGGTGGAAGGCGACACTAGGGGCGTGACAATACTACCTTACCACGCCAAACGCTTGTGACTACTTAATCTTCCAAAAGTTTCATTTGAACATTCCGAGATTTTGGGCTCTAGCTTCATGCCTCCTGATTGGTTCATGTCAGCCAGAGGCGAACTCTAAGGTTGCTGATAACCTCTTGAAGGTCACGGTCGATTAGTTACAAATAAGTGGAAGTAGGACCTTTTAAACTGACTGACCGACCGTTGTACCCATCTACGTGCTAATGTCGGTCATTAAGAACATCCCTTTGGAAGCCCCTTTCCATCGGGTAGCCAGTTAGGTAAGTCGGACACGAACCTTAGTCTATAACAGCTGGTGACTCAGCTTATAACGGAAACATTTAAGAGATGAAGTTAAAGCACGCAGGTGATTTGGTGAACCAAAGTATAGATAAGATGGTAAGAAATTTTCGCAACCAAGAAATGGGTTAATGACTTACCCCCGGGCAAAATGAGACTGTAATGGTCTTCACTCATTGGTCCATCACCAGCCGCATTATAAGGGCTGATAGAAACAATGTAGGTAGCATTCGGGAGGAGGTCCTCAAGGCGTATTTTCTGATTCGGTGTCCTCTTCACCTGCCTCGCACTCAGAGGATAGGCCTTTCTTGTTGTGTAGTAGACTTTATAGCCCTGCAAGGCAAAGGTCGGACACATGTTTATCACTAAACTTAAGAGAGGCCTACTAAATTGACTCTAACTAGCTGGAGAAATTTCTCCTTAGGAGGATCAACAATACAAGTTTTGTGGTGTTCACCGACCAAAATTTTTCCGTTAGCCAGTTGAGGTGCATCCCAAGCGATTTCCAGAGACGTGGGTCCACTCACACGCATCCGAATGTCCTGCGGCGGTTCTCCTGGTGCTATAAAGTGTCAAAACAAATTTACTGATTAACCCCTACAAACTATCAAGTTGTCACTTAGCAGACTTAGTCCCAAGAAGGAAGAATGTTTTGGATTTAAATGACTAGAGTTTTGCGTAGCTTTTCTCTTGGTAAAAAATAGGTGTAACTGCCTAGAAAAAGGAAAAAAGAAGCAAATGCACAGGCAAGATTACTTTGTGATTGTCAACAAGGCCAAAGGAACAAGCCTCCACACTCGTCAGTCTGTATGAATTCCTTTTGGATGGGCAAAATTTGTAAGGCAGGGCAAATTAGGCTCTTCTTCTCTTTCCCCCAGTCTAATGAAGATTTTATCATACCCTAATAAAGTACAGCCGTTAGCACAGATAATTAATTTTGTCCTCGTAAACTCACGTCTTTTGACCACTTCATCGGGCCTACTTATCCCTAACGATTTAGATGATAAGTTGACAAATCACCCAGGAACGAGAATAAGGAACAAACAGACCGAGTTCGAGGAACAATGCTATCATCTAGTTCCTTTCCGCCTCGCCGGGTAGCCTCAGAATGAGTGAATTAGTACTAAGCCCTTTTAGGGTGTTGCGTGAGCAGCGGCTCCCAATAAATGCCAGAGGAGAAATGAAGCGTAGTTAACTTCTGCTCCAACTCTCTTCGCCTCTGGGGAAAATGCACATAGAGTTGGAGCCACCTATCCATGACAAGGCGAGAAACAAGTCTTCTTAGGTCAAGAAATGCAAAAGTTTGCCTCCTTTACTGGTCACAGATAAATCACATCAGAAACAGTAACTTATTCCATCCAGTTGTTTGTTCTTTCATCTCTTCGTTAGAGCGCAAACCTTTGCAAATCGGATCGGCAATACAAACTAACGTCTTGTCAATAAAGCAGACTGGGTTTTCGACGGCAACTTTTGCTCGGTACAGTTATTATTAAATGAGATAAACATAATCTTTTCCGCAGATACCTTTATTTCTCTAAGGACTACCTACCTATTGTATAATTTAATCGGGTCTCAATGCAACTCGTATGTGCCTGATTAGAGGGAGAAGGCGCAGGTACGATCAATGCCTCCTCTTTTTTTCCTCCGTGGTCGGCAATAATGCCAAAACGCTATGAAATAAAGGTACTATAGCTACACCCTTTATTATGTGATGATATATTAACGCAATCACTTAATCATCATCTCTGCAATAAATCTCTACAATAGGTCAATTAGAAAGGCTGAATTAATAGACGTGGAGTGTCCATTGTTGATGTTAAGCGCTGCTATCAATCGCCTTTTTTCCTGCCTCAGTTATTGTCCCCTGCGCAGTATATTGTTTGCACCAGTGAATACTTAAGTGGAATCACTTGACTCATCTCCGTCATCAAACAATTGGCGAAGCTGGACAATCATAATGGAGGAGTCAAGCTTAAATGTACTATGGGGAGGGGAAATTGACGCGGGTGGAGGCGTGAGGAAGGATTGTCAATCAAAATGTCAACATATAATAATGCGTAATTATATAAAGACCCCGAGGGGCAAATGTCCGGTCGTAGCCGGAGGTAGGGCAGGGTAGTGCGGGGGGATGCGAGGTCTTGGTAACAGCGCTCCATTTTAAGAGTCTCATTTGGCCAAAATTAGAGGCTAGTGCCAAATTATGTTACATCCTGGAGGTAGCAATCAATAGACAGGCGGATGGTTGCATTTTTAAACAGAGGAAGTTTTCTACTAGCAGAGAACAGTATAAAATGCTATGCTTTTAGACGTTTTTACGGGGATGATTATTTGATCTCTTCCTAATCTAGATGGAATTAGCAGAGGACGATAAATATTCCCATCAGATGCCTGACTAATATAAATTAAGTCCATCTACAGCTAAGAGGGTATGGTGTGTTCAATTTTGAGCTAATTAACTACGGTTTACCAGCTTATTTCTATGCCGTGGATAATGTACTTATGCGGTTTCGTGCTCAAGTCAGAGTAGAAACGGCTTTTAGACATTGATGACGGGAGTGCGGCTGTCGGAATAATTCATGAAACTGCAACCCAATCGACAACGCGCACAGGCAGCCCCAACACCCACGGGCTTTTATCAACACATTAACCCCTCCCTTCGCCTCCAATTCCCTCCCCAACCCACCCCACCTCGCCCCACCCGGCCTCGCACCCCCCAACTCCCCCGCTCGACAGTGTCAGATTTATCTATGCAGGGTCACGCAATATCATATGTAAACTAACTCCGGATCTGGTAGATTACTGATCATTTGGATAATAATTCAAACATTCTCGCTCAATTTTGATAAATTAATTTCATTTTAGCGTGTTTACTGGTTGGAGGTGGATCAGAATTTTTAATAACTTTGACAAATTTTTGCTTTCATGTTAACGCGCCGATTGATGGGTAAAATCCACCTCTGTGGATGAAGCAAACATAAACTGCCTGTTACCAACACCTAGAAGATGGAAAGGTAAAAAACAAAAGACTTTCTAGCCCAAGGGATGCTATCGTGGCGGTTCTACACACATTCGTCTCCCAGTTTGCATGCATAATGAAGAATTAGCACAGTAAGGCGGAGGGACATTTAAGTTGCGTGAAGTGTTCAGACGTATCCGTCCATCAGCCCGTTAGTAATGGTCCACAACGAGTTAACACGAGTCTTGGGATCCCAAGTAAATCATCACCGACTACTTCTGGGTTGAACAAGAGGGAGAAAATCTTCCAGTGGAGACAATTAATTTTGCAAAACAATGCCGAAAAGCCATCAAACGCTATGTAATAAGAAAAGTTGATCGTTCTAGCGTGATTTAGCTGCACTGACTTATCTTGGTCTGCCAAATCCTTGTGGATAGCGGTCCAATGTGAGAAAGCATTTAAAAATTTAGCGACAAGAGGTGGAGGCAAAACTTATTTTGTAAAATATGACGCGACTGTTCAAACTTACGAATTTCAGCAGTCTGAAACTCCATCTCTTCACTGGGCAGTGAAAGTCCAACCTTCTTATTCACCGCTTGTACAGTTGCCTTGTAGGTGGTGTAGGGAAATAAGTCAGTCACATTGAATGTCACAATTTGGGAGTCATCACTGAGAGAAGTGTGAAAGTCCTTCGTGTAGATGTCCGCAATCTGTCGCCGCAAATCCATCAAAGAGCCGAGACGCTTCTTCTTTGATTCCACCGTCAAGGTGTATGATTCGATTTCACTGACTTTGTGCGCCTTCCATTGCAGAACAGCGTACGTACCACCAACCGGTCGAGCATCAATCCACGTTGGAGGATCTGGAAGTGCTAAGAAGAAAAGTAAAGAGTTGTTATTTCTTTATTCGATGCCATCATTTTCTCTGTGAATAAAACTTCCTTCGAACGTTACGAGGCATCTTCTTCTCCTCTTTTTACTCGTAGTAGAGAAATTAGAAAGCGATGGTCACCATATCAAATGTTAAAATAATGTGTTGTAGAAAACCCACAAATTTTATTAATCTTAGCCATTCTACTTTACTTTAAGAGCGTTAGCGAACCGAAGGAATGTTTAATTACTTTTGATAGAAAATCAAGAGATGATTAAACTAATGAAATATGGCTCTTGCGTAAGGGATTTAGAGAGGAGGTGACAAGAATTTGTAAAATTTATTACCTAAAAGCCTAAAAAAGTAATATTAAGGCTAAAAGCTTGATTTTGTTATGCAAGGAAAAATTGGTACCAAATTAAGATGAGCCCTCGGATTAGCCGTCCCGCGAACAAAAGATAAGACTTTCCAAGACCCCGAGAGACGATCCCTTTGGATTGATACAAGTAGATTCAAATAATATTTTTCCATGCTTGCAAATAATTTGTCATCTGTCAAAGCACTGCCAGGCATGATGGGTGCTCAAAACACACCAATACCACCAAAGAGAAATGGAGGCGGGGAGTGTAGATCCACCCACGGATCAATGGGCATCACCCTTCAGAAAGCGCTAGACACCTCCAATGAGACGGCTTTCTTTAAGCAAAGATTAAAAAGATAAAGCTTGCGCCATGATTCCTGGAAAAAGCTTTACGACTTTAAAACGGAATCAGAGAACACGGTAAAAATAACCCGGTTAAGTGAGACTTAATATGATTTTGTCTCACCAACAAGCCTTAACTCTGGAGGAATAAACACTTCAGCTAAATTGACTCTTGTATTGTGTATGCTTTAAAGAAGGCAGCGTTTTTTGTAGCACATTAAAAACCTTTTTAGGTATTAGTGAAGAGAGAGGAGATATTTCCCGCTGATAAAATTAGTTTCCAGACATTGTGCATTACCCTCGAGTTTAATGCAAATTTGGGGAGTAAGGCGTTCATTGTAGGTAGTGGAAAAAAGGGAGGGTATAGGAAACACACTGTAACTCAACTGCGCATTTAAGTGTTGGTAAACAGCACCAAAATCCATCTCCTTGGCTTTTTGTTTGAGTAATTGCGAATTATCCCCCCTCCCAAAATACATGAAACGAATGGCATGGAATTTGCAGTTGAATACGTTCCTTCTTGAGTGTTAAGGTTGGACAGCGGAGGAGGAGTGAGAGCATGGGACACTGTGTCAAGGTGTTACCATCCGAATTCCTCCAGACGTCGGGGGGACAAACAATTTGAGCATTAAGAGGAAAGCCTGTCACTCTCCTTGCAATCAGTAAGTGGATCAAAAATTAAATAATGAAACACTTCTCAGTCCGCTTTGCCTTCTTTATAAGGTTATCTTATCAGTTTTGAGGAGATGGGAAGAGAAAGTTAGAGGCAATGAAATGAGTATGTCAGAGGCGTAGGGAGTTTTGACCTTATCAGCGACAACTATCTCCAGGAATTAACTGTTTCAATCAGGCATGTGTGAAGAAAAAGAAGTCAAAAGTTAGCAAAAAAATTAATTTGCTACAAAATTTGGAAAAAGTTGTACTCTTTACTCAGCAAAAGCGTTAAATGGCATCTTTGTTCATCATAATAAGGGACTCAAAAGATAGTTCCATCTCGGCGATCGTTTAGCCTTGTATCACAGAGTAGAGAAAGACTATAAGCCAGTCCCTCCTCATTAATTGATATGTTCTACATTTTCAAGCCTCATGTGAACTAGAAGAATACGATTACTTCAAAAAATGGGCTTAACTCATTTTCATATTCGTTGTTTGGTTTGTGGAGGGAACTGTAGACTTGATGGTTATAATGCATCGCGTGTCGTGTCACTACTGACATGCCACAATACTTGAGCATTCTCAAGTCAACAGAAACCTTCACGTATCAACTTACTGGGCGAGACATAAATGATTATTTAACTTTTTTACGTTTCTATCGGCTGGATGGTCATGGAAGGTGTTAAAAAGCCATGTGTCAAGCCTTACCAGGTGACAGCTAGCTTTAAAGACTTTCAATCTGAACTTCTTAGCGTCTCTTCTATGCTCTAAGACAATCTAACGTTTCGGAACAGCTCATTTGATCGCTGACTGACTAGAGACGAGAAAAGGCCTTTGTATTTTCACAATTTGGTAAGTCAGTCAGCAGATCATTTGTTATTCACCAACAATCCGTCGTCTCACACTTCTAAGGTGTTTACCACTTCACAGCCACATTAAATTGCTTACTTTATGTCTGCTTCGTGTGTATGTGTGTGTGGTGGCGGTGGATTGAGGACACAATCATTGTCTGTGGCTTTCCTACCATGAAGACTAAAGCACAAGGTTGTCTGAATCTCCTCCACTCCACACAACTCAAATATGTGCTGCTCTTCTACTTCACCTTTCTCCATTTCTCCCATTCCTTGAGTCTCAGGCAAGTCCAGTGAATCAGATCTCTTTCCTCTTAATCCTACAAGACCACACAACAGAGGACATCGCACCACAAAACATACTCAAAGAAGATGTAAACTTTGTGGGAAGAGGGAGGGAGCGAGTCAGAAGGTGGGGAGGTATGAAGAGTGGCAGACACTTCTCCATTCTTCCGCTCACCTTCATTTTTCTTAATTCCTTCGCATTTCTCAAGGTGATTATCAACTTTCTTGCCTTAACAGTTAAAAATCACAAACAGGAGAGAACGGACAGTTGGGAGTTAAAAGCGTGGTGCTGAAAAGTGGAGATATCCAATGTCCACATAAGAATAAAATAGCCTTTTTACATTATTTAAATTTAAACAAAATTAATCTGTTGGTCAAATATTAAATGGGTTATTCTATTAGGATTGGGCATGGCTTTGTGAGGAGAAGACAATACAAAAGAGACTAGGGAAAGTAGGCTCCTTTTAATTAGTAGGTAGGACTTATTCCAAGCCTAGATTGACTGACAGATAACACCTAATTGTACTGAATTCCTCCGATGACATGTAAATCATACTTATCTACGTAACAATCTCAAGGTAAGGGAGGTTAAGGTTCGGAAGAGGCAGTACGGAGCATCGGGAAAGAAAGGTCGAAGAAGCATCGACTACGACAACTTTATGGTTCTCTCGCTCCTTTCTCCTTGACTTCAAATAGAAACACGTATAAGCACTTTAAAGAAAATTCGTAAATTTAGCTTTTCATTTACATAATATTTTTAAAATGAAACGAAATAAGCCTACTTGTTTGGATTAAATCTTGGGGCCACCCAGGATGAGATGTGCTTAACAATCGCAGCAAAGACATCAAAGTTCTTTGTTTATTCTTGTGTAGATATGCATGTTGATAAAGGGATTCGCCTAAAACTCTTGAGGTATACGATGGAAAAAAAAATACTTAGAGTTCCAAGCTGTACAATTGACCGTCCACCTGAGTTGAAGTTAGTGGGAAGGTACTCGCCTTCACTCGCTGCGGCTGCGGAAAGAGGATCAGAAGTCGCTTTCTGTGACGCACAATGCAGCGGCAAGGGCTACAACCCCCGCGCATCCAACTTGGATGCCTAGGTTGAGGAGAGAGGCAAAAAAGGAAAGACATCCCCTCAAGTTGTTTCAACAAGCGCGTTCATATTTTTGTTCTTGCAAATTTAAGTGTTAAATTCACCACTAAGAAAATACACTAGCTTGCATCAAACAAACTATATGCAAGATTTATCAAAATTTATTGCTTCTCTGCCTAGAAAAGTGCGCACTTTTGCCAAACTGGTGAATTTTCTATGAGGAGCACCGTTACTCCATTCAAAGAAGAAGCAATCGTTCCTTGTTCTTTGAAAAGCGCTAAAAGAAGTAGTTTTATCACTGTGGTGGACATAAAATTTGATGAGAAATTTGGTTTATGAAGGATTTTTGGACAAAAAAGTATCCAAATTTGATGGCTTATCCATTGACTAGATCTACTTTGAAGTGTGACGTCCAAGGGGGAAAGGGAGGGGGTCCATTCACCGGCATTGTGTAACAGTGGCCCAACTTTTTCTTGCTTCACTTGCCGGCCATAAAAATAGCTTTATATTGAAAATGAATTTAGATTAAATGCAAATTTACGTTTAACAATTACGCTGATATTTCTTCTCACGATGCCCAGGCTGTTCTTAGCCACACAGATATACGTCAGTTGGTCGGTGATATCAGTCAGCCGTAGGGTCGCCTGTTGTGCCTGCGGCTTTGTCAGCGGACGCTCTGCGTAGTAGTGAATAGGACTGGTCTCGTGGAAGTCACCTTTTCCTCCTCCTGGCGACACGATAGGTGCAGAGCCCGCGGTGGCCCACCATACCAACGGGAGAGGAAAACCACTGGCTTTGCAGGTGAGATTTGTTCCTTTGCCAGGTGAGACAAAAACTTGAGAGGGAATTTCCTTTATTGCTGGTGGAAATTCAATGCCTGTAAGACAGGACGAGTAACATTAGAGAGCCCTGGAGGTGACCTGAGGTATTGCGTAGCTACATCCAGCACATGCGAGCGGCAGTTTTGACAGTTTGGCAGTTTTCAAGAGGGATCACAAGTGACTTTGATTTGGTCTTCGCCTGCTTAATAACGATGGCATAGTTATGTGCTCCTTGAACGACGACGACGCCCTATTTGTAGGGTTTCTTTTGATCTTGCGACTAAGATTCCTTCTCAATTTTGCGAAAATATGGAATAAAAGGTTTTAAAATATACCTCTTTAAACTTGTGACGAAGCACATATAACAACTTATGTAACAGAAAGTTTCTCGAAGGTTTTATTTTCTGAGAACGGGTAACAGCGTCATGCATACCGTCCGGAGTGAAAGCGTATCGCAGATTAAAGGTGCGGCCACCTTTTTACATGCGTCCGGTCTCACTCTCTACCAGAGGCAGAACATCAAGTACATAAATATGTAATCAAAAGAAACTCCACACATAGAAAATTCCTGCGTGTTTTTTCTCCTCGGGTAAAAATGAAGTGAAGATCGTCTATCCAGAGGAGCGTTATGATTTCGTCAACTTCGTTCCGCTTGTATTTTGCCCGCTGTCGAAAGTACTCACCTTTACCCAAGTTTATTTGTTTTAGGGGTACACTGAAGCCTCTCGGTAAGTACAAAATCGTAAAATGTAAAAAGGGCAAATAGAGGCGATTAGAGAGACTTTGGTTATAATTCCGGTAAAAGGCTAGAAGACGAAGAAGAAGGTGAAGAAGCTAAACAATTAAATATGCTTGCTAAAATTATGCCGACAGCGAGCACATGCAAGAGCGCAAGACAGAAAGCTTTTAACTATTCGGTCAGTGCTTCACTTGCCCCGTTCGACTAGGTAATGAAAGAGCAGCGTAAGATTTCCTGTAAAGACAAATCGGTGACAATGGTTAAAATATACCATGATTATTTAAGGAGACTCTCTAAACCTACTCACTTTACGTGTGTGGGGCAAATTTTACCCCGTTAGTGTAAAGGATCATGGGGCGCACATAAAATTGCCTGTAAGTGCAATACATTTGAGCGGTGAGGGGAAAAAATATTTTGCAGACATTACATTAGCCAGTTTTCAAGTTAGCACAAAAATAAATGACAGTCCGAGGCAACTGTCAGCTGGAGAAAGATAGCAAAAACGCTGTTAATGGTGTTCACCCTGAAAGGGGTAATAAATATAGACCCTCGGTTAGTAGTCAGGTTTTTCAGGCATACGATGGGTTTTCAAGCTTTCTATTGCCCTACTGATGCTTGTTACAGGACGAGCACGGAGAGGGTGACGGATGCCCTCCTAGTGATAGGAAGTCGATTTTACTAGCTAATCTAAAGTAGCTTGGCCGCAAAGAAGAGGGTGAATAAATGTAAAAAAAAAAAATTAATTAACCCTACAATTTACTGTTAACTTGACCTGGGAGAATTCTCTAGTGGATAGAGGACTAATTATAGAATCTCAAGAGCCTCCTTATAAGTGTGTCCGCACCTCACTCCATAAATTAAGCCTGAAAGGTGGTGATAAAGAAATAGGAGGACTACATGAAAGATAATATTACCTATCTTCTGTGAGATGTTGTCCTCTTTCCGGCTTTGAGTGTCACATGTCACTTCGTCACAACCAAATTTCAGGTACAACTTCCAACTAAGTGGAAATGTCTTCCAAAAATCTAAAGGCTACTTGGAAATCGTCACATGTCTAGGTTCTCTAGTGATAGATACGAACTGATGTGCTAAATGTCGGCTAGAAAAAACGTCCATAAGTTGGGTCGGGCACTAAACAGTTTATCGTACACAAGAATTTAAGTGAAATCGTTAAATACATTCTTTTTTGTCGTTAAAATTCTACGAGTAATGCAGTGGGGATGGTGGTTGATTTGGCCCTTCTATTTACTGTATCACCTTACAGTGATACCTTTTCCCATTAGTTTGGTAATTCGGTTAGGAAAAGACGGAGATTAAATTAACTTTGTAAGGCTAGCGCAACGGATTTTTTGGTGGCAAATTAAGTGTAGGATTGCCTTCATTCCTATTTGATACCGTCAAACAACTTAAAATGCAAGGCTTCACAGTTAACTTATATACTTGTCAAGCCTTCATTGAGAGCTGCATGCGATTGCTCGCCTAATTTGTCAAGTGACAGGACTGCGTGGTAGTAAAAAAAAGAGTGAAGTGTTTTACAAGCATAAAATAAGTGCTAATAAAAGTTTCTTATGACGGCTTACTTGTTGAGGATGAGGATGGGGCAGAGTCTACTACTCTTCAAACTCCTCCACCTGACTCTCACCGCCAAGTTGTGCACATCAACTTTCATGCGTAAGTTTCGTGGTACAGAAGCCTCAGATATGTAGTCTTATGAGGTGAAAAAAGAATGCCATTCTTAAGTAGTTTTTCTAGCTCATTAACGCTACTCCTACTTGCTTCTCAAGATGTGGGAGGTGAGGAGAGAAGTGTTGAGAAGAGTGATTTCAGATAGAATTGTGCTTTGGTCTTCGCAGTCAACAATCGTGTCTACAGCTTCCCATCACCTTTACTATCATATACACATATGAAGGGGGCATAAAGCAAGCGAAATATCATGACAATGAAAGGCTGCACAATTTGTCATCACTACTCATTCAGCCATCCAATCAGTCATTCAGTTGGCAAGTAAACTGTCTATAGGGTGTGGTAAGGTAGGTAAAGAGGAACAAGTTAACATTCCATGAAGTTGATTTTGATCTGGTGGTGATTGACTCATGGCATGAGAGATGACACATGTGAAACTCAGTTAAATAGATACCTTCCACAACCTTTCAGACGATGAGCCTTAGAAAAGGTTAAAGTCTGCATCCATGCCCTGTAAATGCATTAAAACCAGAAGGACTCCTCTAGCGATAAGACACAAGACAGCACAACATAACACACCATGACACGACACGTAATTTTTCCTTTCATTCAGTTAAAAAATATGCTAATAGTTAGGTAAAAATTGCATCTAGAATTAAGCCACTTTCATTTCGTAAATGTGACAATGTGTAATCATATCCATCTGGTTCTCGCTGTGGCACTAGAGTTGGCAATGCAAAGCAGCAATGAGCCAATTTGCACCCTTCACTTTGTGTTATGCATAAGTAACCTTTTGGATACACTTTATTAGCCCCTAAAAGATACAAAACATAATTTGGCCCAGCTTTACTTAGACTGCACGAGCTCTGCCACTGCCAACATGCCTCTATAAGCTTAACATATTTGCAGCTTCCCGCTATCTTACCTTTAAGAACTGTACTTTGTTTTAAGATTTCCTAAAATTTGCCAGTCTAATATAATACAAACATTTTAGAGAAGGGCTTACGCCGAACGTTGAGATGACCTCCATTACTAATCGCCGTGCCGATAATGTTCCGAGCCATGCATTCGTAGACTCCCGAATCCTCCTCCAAAAGCGATTCAATTACTAAGGATCCGCTTCCTGAAAGAAGAAAAAGAAAAAAAGACAAACACTTTGCTCCTTTTTAGTACCGAAATTCTAAACAGTGAACTTCATTATGCCTAGACGAAACTTTCCTAACTCTGGCAACACAGAAATCATGCCTCATTCACGATGTCTATTGTTTTTGTAGCCTTTTACTGATTCACATAATTTCAATCATTTCTGTGTGCTAACATTTTTTTGCTTTTTGTACCAAATAATACAAAGAGCTGGAAACTCATTATGACCTGAGCTAGCATAATCGCCAATTCCCCATGGAAATGTCAGTCCTTGCGTGCATTAGAGGCTTAACAATGCATGTTCACTCTGCAAGGCTCCGATAAAACACATGCTCAAATCCTGGGGGAGAGTGCATAAAGTAAAGTAACTTTGTAGAAGTACTTTTTGAAAGAGCAGTAGCTTTGAATTCCAAGATATTTAACTATGGTGTTCATTATTTCACACCAAATCGAGAAACAGCTCCACTCTAAACATGCCTTTTAATTTCTTTTAAGAAGCTGACAAATTTCGGTGGGTTAATACATGTCTCTAAAGGATAGTGACACAAAGCGACTAGCAAATTAAGTGCAAAAGGAAGCTCCATTACTGTTCCAGACTTGTAGTGGCATCAGCACGACAAAATACGAGTGATGCGGAAGTGGGTGAGTATTAATACCCTCCTATGGCATTAAAAATTCCATACAACTGTAGACTTTAAGCCTCAGGTGTAGGCGAGAGCGGAAGCAAGAGAGAGTGAGGCGTACGCCTTTATCGGTGGAATCTCACTTTAAACAAATTTACCGCACACGTGGTCGAAAAGTAACTGACAGTTCTGAGATCTGGTATTCTACACACACACACTCCCCATCCAAAAAGTGACTTTTCGGCAAAGTGTAAATGCTAATGAAATAACTCGTAATGTTGGGCCAGAAAAAAATGCCTCGGCAGAGGATGCGATGGAGAGCAGTGTCCTGCCTCATAAAGTATTATTGCTCATTGGAGACACTTAAAGACGAGGCACATTTCCTCACCGATTAGCCGATATCTGGAGTCGGACAGATCAAGCGGAAAGAAGGTGTCCTTTATCCAAACCACCGAAGCAGCTGGTGTAGCCGATACCTCGCATTGAAGGTGTGTAGAGTCGCCAACTTGACCGATCGTGGTTGTCGGATTCTCGGTAATTTTGGGCAGACCTTTCGGCGGAGCTAATTAAGAAAATCAGCATAACTCAGTTAATTCGTGTCCGAGTCTTAGACAGAAGAGTTTTGCTAATTTATTTTCAGTCCTTCGACTTCATCAGTTCTGCCGTGTTATGAATTAACTACTCCAATGTTTTGCACATTGCTTTGCTGTACGAATATTTTTGAAATAAAAAATCCTATCCGAGTTTTTAATGGTAGGGAATAATGTTCCCTGAAAGCATGAATGGCGCTAGGAATTAAAAACGGGATAAATGAGACAGTATTTTAGATCCAAAGTCGCCAGCATCCTCGTCATTCTCAGCGGCATTATTATCGCAGTTAGGGCTGGAAACAACTGCCCATCGTAGCCCAGTTGATTGGCATTAATTGAAAGCTTTTCACGCCACTAAGAGTTGTTTTGCGTGCCTGCCAAGCGGGGCTACTTTTGCATCCATCTGAATGAGAAGTGACATCAAAATATCGAGAGAGCTAGAGAGAGAAAGAGGGAGCGAGAGAGGGAGGGTGAGTCCGGACGGAACCATTTATGCAGTGCATATACTACCCCATAAAAAGTATCCATGATAAAAAGGTACCAGCATCTCTATGCAATCAAATCCAGTACGAGGTGTTTCAGGCCTCTTTTTTCCTTCCTGTCGAATGATGTAAAAAGGATTTATGACAAATACTGCAATTTAGGTGAACTAGAAAGGTAGCAGTCTAGAATTTTGCATTTTTGCATTGCATTGCTCCATATACTGCAATTAAATTCAAATTCTTGTACAAATAAATCATCTGGGAGGTTATTATGGGTTATAAAAGATGTGATTCCATGGGTGTCAAGGTCGTCTGTCAATAAAACATCCTTATTTCTACGACGCTTCAAGATGAGATAGATAGGTGAGCCAAATATAAGGTCGGAGTTTATGCCATGTAAGTCTCAAGTAAGGTTTTTTTCTGATTGTTGAGGAACATTTAATTTAAAGATGTGTTTTAAAATTTTGGTTGGACTAAATTGTATGCACAAGTGGGTAATAAGAGAGTCTTGGAGCAGTTAATCTAGGTGGTGTGCTAAGATCACAATGACAAAATACTTCAGTCCATGGGTGTCTGCTTATGTCCGAAGGCGACGTCAAGCGAGACACATTGCGGTAATGAACCACACAGCCGCTTAACAATAAAGTATTTTTACGATTTAGACTTCTAAGAGACGACCGCACGTTTGTCATCTCCTCAATCCCGGCTCTGATTGTTTCCAGGAGCCACTCCTGTGAACATTCAGTGAGTCGGCGGACAAACCGACCGACCGTAACATGAAATCGCACAAGTGGGAAAATTCTTTTTGTGTAGTCCTAGCGGACATGCTATAAATAATTACAAACATGTTTAATTTCGGGATTTCGTGACGTCCGAGTACCAAAACTGGGGTGATGGAGTGTATGAATAGGGGTATCGGATGGCTGTGGGAAAAACTGCATAATCTCCACCCCTTTTAATGCATTCTACTTCTAACATTTAAGTTCTGATTTTAATTAAACTTGTCTCCTAATAAAGAGTTTAGTAAAACAGAATTTAAGTTTTGGTGGGTGCAAATTAAACGCACGTTCATTAGCATCATAAACAGTGATTCTAGCTTTGCTCGAGTCGGTCCCGAACTGGTTGTACACCCGACAGGTGACCGTGTCGCCATTATTGGACATCTGTAACTTCGCCCGAAGAGTAAGTCCATTGCCCTTAGGCAGAGGTCGCACAATCATCCCCGAGGAAGGAAGTCCAGGTCCACTCTCGCCTATGGAGGGACCCAGTTCTTGGGAGTTCCAAAGAAAGGTCACTTGTGGGTCGGGATTGCCAGAGGCTCGACAGAAGAGCACAACATCTTCGCCGTGAATGGCTTTGGTGTCCTGAGGTCCCTCAATTATTCGAGCTGGTTCTAGAGACAAGAAAATTAAGTTATCATCTGTTCTGCGTAAAGGAGACGGGTAGTGCAGCTTTCTTGACTCCGACTAATGTCTCAAGACTTTAGGAGTCCCGAAACGGAAACATTTTTAGACCGGTTTTCAACACCCAAAATGGGCGTTTGCAAAGTTTAAATTGTAAATTCGCAAGTATAGAGTTGTTTTTAAAGCGATTTTGCAAGATTTTCTTGCAAGAAAAATGACAAAATTAAAATCTCCTACTTTACACTTTTTTGTAAAATTGGTTATTTTCCGTATGAACAGAAGACGTCCACTTTTTGTCAGTTGAAAAATCCTCCACTTGTAGGCAGCACTTTGAATGCAGGAAAAAGTGATCAAAGCAGTAAAACACCTTTTTTAACATCGTAAAGGGGAAATATTTTGGATGGTAAGTCTCATCTGCTATAAGGAGACTTGGAACTTCTCCTTTTTGATCGGGTGTTAGATACTGTGACAAATTGTTCAGAGGGTTTTTGCAAGCAGATCGCATTTCTAACAACCATTTTCGCGCGATTAAGCAGATAAATATGAAAAAAAATGGTTGGAAGCTCAGAAAGAAATATTTTATCAATAATTTGTCCAAATTTGCAATTTTCTATCCTTCCTCCCCAAATATGGAGAGGGAGTTGCGTCTTGCATGAAATCACAAATTAAGCAACCTTTCTACCTATTTTGACTCAAAGAATTAAAAAAAGACAAACTAATTTATCACTCTCACTTGTCTTAAGCTTTTTTTAGACGAGTCAATTAAAAGCGAGTAAAATTATACATTAGGTACTGGCTTATTGTAACCCTCATCAAGGGAGCCTTAGAAGTCAAAACAAAGTCGGATTCAAAAATCCCCTCACAGGAAATGATTATATGGGATTTTTTGCCTACTTCCTCCTTGATTGTGTCATCAAGATTGCTTGGTTCTATTTTTGCAACTGTAGCATAAAGGCACCTTATGAAGTGCATCTTTAGGACAGAAAACAAATGGATGTGTCCAAATTATGCACACTCGGCATTAGAGACCGTGGCACCATATTTACCGCTACCTCAGTACGAGGTGCCCTTAATTCACTTTTTTCAGGTGATCATGTAAATGCGGATTGCATCATAACACTCCGCTCCATAGAATAGGTATTTTTAATCCTGGAGAGTAAAAAACTTCCTAGAAAAATTGATGTTTAGCTCAAATATGCAAAGAGTGTCAAGTTTGGTTTAAACTTAAGCATTTGCACTTGTTGATAAGGGTTGATATTACTTTTTAATCTAAATGGCTATGAAAACACCTTTAATTATAGAAGGTTTCTGCACCAACGATTCTGTCCAACTTTGCGCGTCAGAAGTAATCATCATGGAACCAGAAAGGTTGCATAAATTTAAGGGAAAGCGCCAAAACTTTGCCTCAACCATACATAAGAAGTGCAAAATAAGATTAATAAAAAAAGGAAATTGCGTTTACCGTAAATAAAACCAGGCTTCGTGGTATGAAGTGGGTGTGTGTATGCGTAAAGAGATCGCCCTTCTTACCGGTGAGATTTAAGTACTCCTGAATGACGTGTACGTTGAACCAGGGTTGCGCATGACAAGCTTCAAAAACGTCCAAAAATACATCCACAAACAGCCACATTGTGAGTGCGGACAGGACGCCTCCAATCCAATGAGCATTCATCGTGACCGCCTGGTAACACAGGCCTCGTCAAAGTTGGGGATTGGCAAACCGCAACGCATGCGTTCCTCTTTGTGAATTTTCTCTTCGATAAAAATTATGTGCGTGTGTGTATTTCTTGTTGCAATAATTGTAAACCGTGTGAATAAAGGGCTCTATAAGACGATGGATGCATGACTCGTTAACCAATAAGATGCCTCTCTCCAGTTGCGTGAGCCAATGGATGAGTAGCAAATGTGAACCCATGCGACTCGCTACTTATGTGTTTATTTGTATTTTATAAGTTCGCAAAAACGTAAGCATTATGTCGATGCAATATGCCTCTAAATATTTGTCCACACATGAGTTGCTTTTTGGCTCAGAGACGCGCCCCTAGACTTGCGCCAACTGATAATGTACCCGCTTTCAAAGTACGATAAAATTCTTTAGAAAAATTACCATTCTTACAAGCTTATTTTTTATCACCAGAGAGATAGAATGCGGGAAATCAAAATAATGGATCGTTTGTTAATTTTCGTCCATAATTCGGCCATTAAATGCCTCGTTGAGGTCTGAATGGGAATTTCAGGTGGCCCTAGAAACAGACCTACAAATGGCGATTGTTTCAGCGTAAAATATTCTACCAAAAATATAGCTGTCGCAATAAATGGTCTTTATAAAAATTTTAGTCTGACCGTTGAAAGAAGCGCATGTTAAAGGCACGATCGGTAGTATGCAACTTACGTCCTTTGAGACTGGAAGCATAATGAACGCAGATGTATAGGAGAATGACTGCAAGAGCTTGTGAGCATCGCATTTTTCTTAGCAAAGACATGCAGGGCTTATTGTAATGGCGATCCTACCCTGAACTTCTGGCATTGAATGGTGAATCTGAAACCATTATAACATATTTGTTATTTGCGTATGATGCTTACAATAAAATGGTGTAAAAGCAGGTGTCTACGCATGCATATGGTGTGAAATATTCCATAGTCAAATGCAATGGGTGAAATAATCTAGTTAATGGTGTTGTCCGTGTGACTTCCAATTTAAGAAAGCGTGTTTCTGCTACTAAAATAAATTAAGTAGGGAATAAATGATGAACTAAACACTTCAGATGACATTCTTAGCGCATTCGTCCTTTGTCGTGAATACTTTGATTTTCCATGGTACAATCAAGAATTTGCTTAAATCAACTGTGTAAATGCAACAGCATGTAAGATGGGCTCTTTTTATTCGATTTTCTTGAATGAAAAAATCGCTAACTTAAGTGCGTATCACTACTCACATTTCTGGAGCTTATTAATGTGCGATTATGGATGGTGGCACAATTGCGTACGATCCTTGCGAGTCTTTAGGGCACCGTGTTTCTGCATCTAAGCTAGATGCTTCAAATTTGAGGTCTTTGTCGCTTCATGATGATTGGCTGGATAAAGTCGTACCTCAAACAGGCATTGTCGGAAATGATTTAATGCCACACTTTTTGAGTGAACCTTTTTTCAGTGCAAAGCGTTTTCTACTGACAATTAAGTTGAAAGGTAAACATTTTTATAAACACCTTGCATTTTGCTTTTGGTTGCAATCATGAGGAAAGAAAAGGTTGTTTTTGCCTATTGTGTAGGGAGATTGTTAAACAGTACAAATGCATTTCAAAGCAGACTCTAGTGAATGGGACATGTGCGGAGCCTGCAGAGACCCTCTAACTTAATTAAGAAACGAGCTAAATGTGATAAGAATGTTTTTAAAACAAATTAAACTGTAAACGTGGCTACAAAGTGGGGTTATTAAAGACAGACAGCGTTCAAGCCCCCCCAATTTTTACGCATAGTCTCGTTCCAAAGTGGGTCCAAACGCAGGGAACTTGTTTATGTCGCATCTCTTAATAACACGATAGAAATAAATTGAAATGTACGACACATTTTTCGCCCTAAGATGTGTCTCAACCCTAGGCGTTGCGTAGCAACAAATTTGGAGAAAAGCAAAACTCCTGCATTTTTTTTAGCATCACTTCTTAACTCTTCATCTGCCTCAACATGGTGCTGGAGGGCAATCTTCTCGCAGAAGTCAATTCTCTTGTAGAACCAAATGATGGATGGATTGCCAATGGGGTTTAAGCTGACGAAACAAAAGTGGGAAAAAAATTCACAGAAAAAAATTAAGCAGAATTAAAAATTAGGCCATTCTACAACTCTTACAAAACTGCTTTGGGGTAATATATATAGAAATTTTTTATAACCTAATCAAATTTTAGATTGAAGAAATGGGCATATGTGGGTGGCGCTATATTGAGGCGACTTTAACTACCACACACTTCCAACACATGTTTCAACTACTACATATTTCAACTCTGATTATATCTAAATCCATGTTGGGCACTTTTTTCCTTCCACCTGCTCGATAAAGACAGCCGATCATGAGACCTCACCTCAAGATTAGTTAAAATTCTAGTCACATCCCGACTTTAAAATTAGCCTGCATATACTATCTGCTATCGTGCTTTTTTCTCGAGCTAATCTGATTAGTTTTTAGGTACAAGGTTCGGAGGGTGGGAAGAAAGTAAAGTGGCCAAAATTGTAGTGCATTAAAGTGACTAATGCTTCGCCACTCCTCCGAACAGGCACAGTTACCACGAAAGGAAAGGTGAGTTTGATGCATGGAACATGACTGAAACCCTTTTATGCCAAGTCTTTGCTGGTGGCACGGTGAAGGAGAACATCACACTTTTTGCGCCCGAGGCTCCTTTTTTTCTTCATCCCCTCCAATTCTTGAGGACTACGAGTCCACTCGATCCCGATCCTTTTCCATCTTTCATCACTAAGCTCATAGTTACCGTGGAATCTTCACAAGACGCTAACAAAATCTTTCCTCGAGGCTACGCAAAGCCCTACCACTTTGCTAGGAAGGTCTTTTTTTTAATTTAAAAATCTAAAGTGTAGGGCAAAGTGGAAGCAAGCAGCGCCTCGAATGTTGCCTTTCCAACAGCACTGCTTGGGATAAAACCATTGCACTTTATTTTGGTACAAAGTTAAAAAGGCGTTTAGATGGCTGTAGGAAGGAATGCAAATTCGCATCCAGAGTTAAGATCTTCTGCTTTTCTACCTTCTAATAACATCGTATTCTAATGGGTTTCGGTAGAGGTCGTAGACAACTTCCGACTTCAAAGCTGTGGGGCTTGAAAAAGGGAGAATAACAGAGCAATACTCCTGTTGAACGAGCTTAAAAACAATATGATGGAATATTTAAAATGGAGTATTATGAGAGGTGTAGCCAATTTTTTTTGTGTGTTGACTAACAGTGATGGGAGTTAAGGGGATGAAGACCTGTACACCTGCAGACTCGCAAGATTGAAGAAGATGACGCAAGCAAGCCGTAAATATGCTAGCCAAAGTAACCGCTTCTTGTAGGTCTCCCACTTAATCTACCTTACGGATCTGATATCCTTGAAAGCAAACAAATGCCGCGTTGTTATCATGCTGTCTCCCCAATTTTCACTCCTCGAGAGATCGTGCATTATTCTACCAGTCAAAATAGCAATAAAACCGTGTGTAATTAGCCGACTCGAGTTTCGAAACAATAAAGGGTAAGAGAGATAGAAGACACAAAAAATAGTTGCTTCCGATCTGATTTACAGAAGTACAGTTGGCTTTACAACCGAATTACTGGGCACTCCTGTACTAAATGAAAGTAAAGAAAGGACGACACACCTTGTTCTCTTAAAGAAGGGCATCTTTCTTCCTAAATCTCTGCGGCTGTGTTCTTTACCATTAAGCCTATAATTACGTCCCAAAAGGCCTTAATTGCGCTGTCATTCTCGATTGTCTTACAAAATAATAGGCCTCTGCGTTGTTATTAAGTCCTGTTTAATTGAGCAATTAGATTTCTGACCGTATAATTGTATCTGAAAGACTAGGGCTTGTATAATAGTTCTGTAAATGGGCTAGCAATGAATAGTTAATCAAGAATATTTAATCAGAAGAGGGAGGATAAGAGGAGGTCTGCAATGAAAGCACCATTTAGTGACACATTTTCTGTCCTAAATGCAATATTTATAAACAACACACATTTTTGGTCACAAATAACTTTAGTGGTTTAAGTTATTTTAAACTGGCATTCTGTGTTTAACAAAGTAGTTGCCGTAGACTGCTTCACAATAACTGAACTGATGCATGCAAGCTTATTTGTTATTCAAGTGCTAAAACAAAAAAAGTGAAAACTTCTGTGTAAAAGAGAAAAGTCTTGTATAGATGAGAGAAAGCGCCTAACGTAGTGCGGAGCTAGTGACGAACTGTCAATTCTATCTAAAGGTCTGACTATTCCAGCATTTATCCAGTTTGTGGTCTCTTCCATTCTAAATGGCCAATCAAAGAAGGGAGTTATTCAGCCGGCACTCCCGGCGCCTAGAAACGTTACGTACGCATATCCGGTGGCTAACCTTCTTATCAATCAAAGGTTAAAATACTAAAGATACAATGCCGCTTCCTCATTACTTTGTGTTGGAAAAGTCACTCAAGTAGTTTAATCTACAATTAATTCTTCTTGGCAAAAAATATCCGAAAAAGTCCTTGTGGTCAAAAAGCGTCCCTTCAGTACTCAAAATAACACTACATAGCTATTAAAGTACTGATATTAAACCTCTTCGAAGCGCATTCATCATATGGAAGGCATAACTGATGCCTCGCCTTACACGTACAAACTTCGCATGCTTTTTGTGTTTCTTTAGTCAATTTAGATGATAAATTGCCACCCATTTAGATCAAGAGAATGCAGAGGAGGGCAATTTTAAAAGGTAATTTGTGCTCAAAATAGTTTCTTTTGGTTTTTACCAAAGTGGATTTGCTCCTATGAATCAAGGTATACCACGCCCCTTATATTCTTTGTCTCTCAACATCTCATTAGCCCCATCAAGTATCCAAGTAAAAAGACCTGTTTTTTTAAACTTGCAAGACAGTAAATTGACCAAGGATTGCCTACCAGTGGTCGATGGATTACAATTAAAGCCATCACGGCCTGTGTCATTACAAACACAGACCGACGTATCAACGCCAGGCAATCTGCAACGCATGATTATTGCAACTGTCTGTATTTGTATCTCTGTACCACTTTTGGACGCAGATGCAAAAGGTTTATCTGGCACAGAGTTAGCTGACGATTGTACACCATAGGATGGAGATCTTTGTTGAAGAAGGTTCCCAAATCCTAGCTAACTGCGTCCATTCTAGAAACAGATAGTTCACCTTCTCTAGAGTATGTCACTAATCCGCCGTCACAATGTTCCACCGCTTGGGCAACTGTACACTTTGAACAAGTGAGGCAGTGTAGCGAAAGACCATGGAAGGGTAAAATGTGATTGTCACTTTTGAGGTCGGTTAGAGAATGAGGTCTGCACGCGAGAAAACCATTGTTTTTCCAATTAACTTAGAATGCAAAAGTCATGTATTCACTTTGTCTCCACACTCGAGGATA
The DNA here is from genome assembly GCA_036345935.2 of Taenia hydatigena. NCBI lineage: Eukaryota > Metazoa > Platyhelminthes > Cestoda > Cyclophyllidea > Taeniidae > Taenia > Taenia hydatigena. The sequence continues at coordinate 14,127,042 of JADWOT020000003.1, forward strand.
TGTATGTGCATTACTCCACTGGACCCAATGAATGACTCAGTCTTTGCGTATGCCTCGTAGACTTTGTAGAATGTTAAAACAACTTTTTTGTGGGGCAAAAAAGGTTTACTAAATGATCAATTGGTGCAGCAAGAAGGGAAGGACATAATTGTGATCCAGGTGAAAGGATACGAGGGTGAACACGATGCCGACGTAAATTACTCCGACAATCAATCGACAATACCGCTTTCTATCAAACAAGTCACGAAAGCACAACTTTGTAGTCAAGGTCATAAATGTACACCTTATATTGTGAAGGGGAGTTATTACGCTTTGGCTTTCACTTTTCGCAGAAACCTCATTTCCTTCTCAGTTTTTTCCTAATTCGATTAAATTAAAAACAAATTCTGAAAGTAAAAAGTCTTGCATGCTTTCGTCAATCAAATGTGGGAAAGAGTATCCCAAGTGGGTGGCGTCCCAGCCAATTTTACTGCTGACAATGGTGAGCATGCCAGAAGTGATTTTTAACGACAGGGCGGTGGAAAAAGAGAGATCCTGAAGGTCTGTTAATCCACCTTTTTTCTTCCTCGCACGCAACAATAAAGTGTCGTGTGGTTGAAACAAAGCAAACACGCCTTACAAATACACCCTTCAGATTTTGTCCACTACCGAGGATTTTGTAGAGGAAGAGGCGGGGACAGGTGGAGGGGATTGATGTGATCACCCGACTTTTTTGTGTTGAGAGAGACAAAATCTTTACTATTGATGCAACAGTGAACAATGCTTTACACAATTCTAATCAAACCAACATTTCTACATTTACAACTGTGCAATTTTTGTGTTGTTTTAATGCTTGTAAATGCCTCCATTACCGAGCGCAATGTCAACCAACTTTCACCGATCGAATACTGCCTCTGTTGGATAGGAGATAAGATCTTTATGCGATTTTGATGGAAATTATTTGGAAAAATAGCAATCTTTTTCATAAAAGATTTAACCGTCTGGGTGATAAATTTACTTAAGTACTTAATGATTTTAGCGCAGTTAACCAGACCTCTAAACGAAATACACAGCAGCCAAATGTAGAAATGTTAAAAACTCGAGGACTTTCCATTGTTCTGTGTGTGTGTGTGTGTGGTGTGTGGAAGAAGTCTATGCGTTTTCCGCACCTCTTAGTGGTGTCGCCAGTGTTTTGACAGTGTCTCAGTGCCGGAGAACTTGGGAGAGGAAAAATTCTCCCCACACCACAGTTAGTGGGAACAGCGTTTAGTCTGCCTGATATGAAGTAGGGAGATTATTCCAACCTCATCTCATCAAACGATATTTTTATGCTTCTGGTTTGGTCTAATACCAAACAACAAGCCGTAATTTTTCTAAATTTAAACAATTTAATTGAAAATAAATCATTTTCTAGCAACAAGGGAAGGAAACGCATGAAATGAAATGAGTGCGATTCCTCATCCGAGTTCTTGACATACGACAAGTCACTGGGCAAAGCATTCATGTTATCTACGAGCGACTTATCCAAAAAATTAAAACCCTTCTCCATAGGAAAGAAGTCAAACTATGGATGGAGTATTGTTTGACAATACCAAGGGGCACGCGCAGAAAGGAATATGAAATTTTGAATTTTTATCCTGTAATCTCAATCCTGAGGACACACCGCTTAGCAACGGATGTTGAAAAATACATGATTTAACGCAAACGATCGCACACACACGTTTAAATACTGTGGGCTGCTCTGCCCAGAGTCAACAAGGTCAGTTTCTTTGAGGCAGGCAGTAAGCGACACCGCGATTTCCTTTCCTTAATTGATGCTTGTTTTGCCGGAAAAAAATTTACCATTTTAATAGGGCAAAACAAAACTACTGCATTACGTTTAAAATCGCACCACTTTGTCTCAAGCGGGCAAACACACCTTTTGTTCGTTTAAACCTGACTGGGGAAGAAACAGTGGCAAAGGGGTTCGTGCCTTCTTGAATCGCATATTACCAGGACGATAGTTGACTTATAAAAATGAGTAAGCAAATAAGGTGCCAGCTTTTTTAGCTTCTACTGTCCTTTTTAAATGTAAGTAAAAAGAGTTGAGTAATTTCTGACCACGGCATGCATTGCGTGCAGGAAATACCATCGAGGGGAATGCGGAGACCGCTACGCATTGATCAGACGGTATGGTGCTCTGGTAAGCTACTCAGTCCTACTGTCATCCGACCGCGCTAATCAGGCGAAACGCTTCGATGTAGTTGGAATACCTTGCAAAATATTTATCCTATCACGCACCACCCAGTAAAGAGGAGAGGGTGCCAATTCGAACAAAAAAATAACAAGGAGATTTTTTACTACTACCACTTACGGGGCGGATTCGCGCCTAAAAATTATATGCTAACCAAGTTGGCAAAGAAGAAAGTGCCTCAAGCCTTAACTTGAGTAGCCATTTTTCTGTCCACGATACTGTCGTCTTTTGTGGTGGAAGATTGACGGACCGAAATGCGGTAGGTGAGGCAACTTTGGCAATGACTAACTCAAAATAAAGCCAGTTCTATATTTATGCTAACAAGAGATCTCGTCTTGAAAGCTATAGACAGTGGGAGCTTCTTAGGCTTACAATTAGTATTTTAGGCCATTTTTCATACTTAATAATTTAATTTACTTTTGTTTATTTTCTGGGCGAGGTGAATGTCGGAGCCCTACTTCATCACACAGCCATTTGACTGGGCAACGGTTCAGGTAATTTAAAGTTTTGGCAAACGAATGCCAAATTAATTACCCTCTCGGTGTTATCACCGCAGTATATCTTGTATGTTTTAGAGGAAAAAAGTTATTATGACGTCTAAAGAAGACCAGGGTTCTCATCACTCTGTTTGCTCTTTCTTTTGAGGTTTAAACCAGTAAATTTTGGGGTGAAGCTCAAAAATTTATAAAAATGAATGGCTGTTGGCGTGAAAACAAAAAGTACTCAATTTGGTGGAGTCGTCACTTTTGAATGTTGGTGTTTTATTGGTGGCCAAAAAACAAACCACGACGCCAATAGATTTAATGACTATTTCACCAATCACCAGGGTAATTCACTGATGCCGGAAGTCATGCCAAAGCAATGCCCCGAATTTAGCCCTTGTCAAAAGCCCTCTCCAGAGCCATTACTGTCCATTTTTCAGTGATAAAGAGGAAACAAAAAAGGGTTCAGATGGTAGGCTTGAGTTCTTGAAGAACTCAATTTTAGCACACCGCCTCTCCACCCAAAACACCATCGTGACAGTGTTTTTTAGAGGCCTGACGAAATGGAACCCTGTCTTAATGGACCTCTAGCAACAATTCAAAAGGGACTTCTTATCCAAATTATCTCCATCTACACCGCGTCTGGGCTTCAGATTAAGCTGACCGACTGAAAGTGGCTTAAAAAGTCGACAAGGAGATGGGAGAAGCATGAACAAAGGTGTGAGTAGACTTTTTTAAAAACCTTATTAACCAGCTAGCATGGAAATTGAAGAAAATTAAAGGAAAACTCTCTTAAAGCAAAATAAAATGATGAGAGTATGGAAGAAAGTAGATTCTATTTATAACCTGAAGTCGATAAGGGGAGATTTTTATTTTTCATCTTGCCGGAGTGACCTAAACACTGAGGTCACAGGGACAAATTTGCCTAGGTATTATTTAACGATCATTTCTATCACCACGAGAAGAATATCACCAATTTCACAAAACCCGAATAGATATAGAGCTTCTATTCCAATTTAGCCATCTGTTTGCCACCAATCAAATCCATCATCCATTTTGGTTGTTGCGCAGATGACCTCCCCTACGTTGCCTTGTGGAAAGAGTCAACCTTGTCACCCCTCTCAAGCATTTGTCTGCTCTACACGTGACGTCCTCGGATTCAATTTGTCAAACTCTTGCAATAAAAGCAAGCAAATCTGCAATGATTGTTTGACACCCCTTCTCTCCCCCCACCCCCAACCACCGTGAGCATACACTTCAATTTTCAGCTTCGTGGAACAGATGAAATAAGTCTCCTTGTTAAATGCCCAAAATAAACCACAAAATGCATAAGCTGAAGCTGAAGAAGCCTTGAAAACTAATTTCCGTTTTTCATAACCCAGCGCCATCAAGGGAACATTAAAGAGGAGAGTTGTATGTCCAAAATCAGCCAAATTATGTGGTCAAAATTAGTAGTCCTAAAGGGTTTGGGGTTTGCGTCCTAATGAGCCTCACATTTTGTGAATGTGGACATTTTTAGCTCCAACCTGAGTAAAAGATCTTCCAGACACTTGTTGTCGTCTCCGGCCTAATGTTATGCCGTCGTTAAGATAATATGGGGTATAAGTCACCCGCTGGAGGCGTGATTTGGAGCTATAAAAGTTGTTTTAATATTTACAAAGAAGGTAAGTTACTAGGTTCAAAATAACTCTTACGGAAAGGTCATTTGTGGGCAGCATTAAAGAGCAGTCGGTGCTGGATATCATGAACTAGAGATAAGAGTCTGAAAACTACGTGACAGTTGTAGAGCCATCACGGAAAGAATCCACCATGATGGCTAATTTTTCTGATGGGACAAAATGACCTTACTAAATTACGCGCTCTGAGCAAATTAAGTCTCCCTCCTGGTGGTAATTTGGACATGCTTTTCCATAATCAAACCCTATCCGACCGCTGCAAAAAGCATCACTTATTACCCATAATACATTGCTTTTAGCATGTAATTATACATTGCCTCTCTTTAAAGAAGGAAAAAAGGAGCTTAAGTTAACCGGAGGTACTTGCTCTGAATAGGAAAACATATTTATTTACGCATTTCTTATTAAATGAAACCAAATTTTTGAGGAAATAACTTCAACTAGCTTTAAAATTTTGAGCCTACAAAATAATGCCAGTCACCTAGGCATTTGGAAATAGATAACATTAAAAATCTAATTTCGAGTATTAGAATGTTAAGCTATCTCTGATTGCCATGTAGAGGTATACGGGTCATTTAAAGAATCAGCACCTACCCGTCACCAAACCCACTGTATATTAATCCAGTTGTGCTAACAAGTAAATCGTAATCGCCACAAAATTTCCTTTTAATTTTTTTCACAAGCTGGCATTTAGTAAGAGTCAGTCCTCGTTTAGCTTTCTTGGCCAATAGGAAGCCGCCTTCCAGACGACCAATAGGAGGCGCGCATTTTAGTTACCTATTCATGGGTGCCCAACCTGTTGTGTAAACAAACAGAAGCCTTATATTTGGCTCTACCGGTGAACGAGACATTTAACCCAAATGTCATGTACTCGCATTAGTAACCGACACATTTTAGGGGGATCTTTCAGTTGCCTTCTCTGGGGCGTCTCCGATTCGGTGGATAAGTACTGGAAGTTGGTCTAATGAGCAACATATAGCCACAGACACCCACCAAATCAATCTAATGGTCACGTGGAAAAAGAAATTCTGTTATAGTAAGTGGCTGTGAAGCAGCCCCTAGAACTAAGTACACCCCAAGAATGTAACTCCACTAGTTAAATGAAGGAAGGTGCTTGTAGTGGTTCTGAAACTGATTTTTGTATATCTACTGCACATTTAAAAGCAGCAACTCGTTTGTTTTAGTAGTAGTAACAGCATTACCCCACCCGTTTGCAAAATAACTCTAACAGTATTAAACTTAAAGGTCGTGTTTGTTCTCCTTTTTATTTCCCTTTTCAGCTATCAAAAGCATAAAATACTTTCCTGCTTAATCATCGCAAAGGCGCTTGTATCGGAACTCGTTCGTCTATTTTAGCCTTTCCCCTTTTTTTCGCATTTTTCGAAACTTGGAAGAAGTTAGCAAATATGTAGACAAGTTCTTGCAGGAGGAAACACGATGTGTCTGTTGTTATCCTTCGTGTGATAGATACCCAAACTCCTAAACCCACTGTAGAGGATGCAACTGAGTTTAGTGCTAAAAAGTGCCCTAAAATATGCCAATAGAATCTAGAAGATCGTAAAAAAAACTAAGAGAAGTGACCCAGCGTGAATATGTCAAAAAGGTTAGTCATCAGGTGAAATGGCAAATTCAAGGAGTGGAAAATCATCTCTACCTTTGACCAACTGGTGTCAATCAGCCTATTTAATCAAGATAAGCTTGAAATGCTTTGGCGCTTCAGATTTTTTGCCCACCTGAAAGACACTTTAACAGGCTAGCTGCAAATATTAGCTTTTCCGACTTTTAATCAAAAAAGGAGGAACATTGCTGGAGGAGCATCTTGTTCTGTGGACTTACAGCAACACAATTAACATGAACAGTAGACCCCAGACACAGTAAAAGGCGCAAAATATGGAAGGGCGCTATAAAATAACTAATTTTTAACCTCTTGGGAGAGAGAAGTTCTACTTTCCAGAACGAAAGTAATTCTGGAAGGTTGCTGTGTTGTATCCCACTAGGTAAATAGCCTAAGGCAACACAAATCTTAGGAGCATCACGTATAAGGCGTGAGAGTGGTTAAAATCATCCATTTACTTCCAAATCCAATCGTCAAAATTAGGCGACTTTACAATACCAATAATATCATGTATTTATTTGCCTCTTCTCCGACATTTGGAGTCCAGATTATGCGATTATGCGTTGGAAACAACCGGAAGATTATTATGTATTCCAGCGGTTCAAACATGATTGATGTGATGTTGGAAGAAGTAGAAGCACATCTTGTTCCCTTCCTACAGCTTCTTTGCTTGCCTTTATTACCTCTTTGAGAAGCAACCACAAAGACTGCAATTGTGTTGGATTTAACGACAACTCCTCCGACCTACTTCAACTCGGGCAAAATTGGGGATTGAGTTCACATAAACGCAGGGGTACTCCATACCACAGTTGCCGTTATTGTATATATCCCAGATTTTCCTTACCGGAAGCCAAAGAAAGGAGGCAAAAAGGCAGCATTGGGCGTCTGCAGAATTAATGCGCCGAGAGTAGAGTCTTTTGAGAAACAAAGCCACACGAACGTTAGTACTGGAGGCTTGGTTTTGTTCACTACCGTCTTTACATGGATGTTTTTGTTGTCTACGTTTAACTCCGCCTCCTCCTCCTCCGCCGGAATTTGTTGCCAACAGACTTTTAGTGAGAAATTGATACAGCTTATCACCTTCGTGAATGTAAATAGGACATTTGACGCATTTCACCATCTGGTTTGGCTTTTCTTTTTACTTTTTAGCTGCAAACTAAACTAGAATTGCTTGTTTAATTCCATTTTTAATGAGAGTTGCTCACTAAAAACTTTTGTAAAGTGGGAAAGGAAAAGTTTTGGTCACCAGTCACAGATACACACACACACACACACACACACACACACACACACACATGCATCGTAATTGTTGGACAGACCTCATTGGCACTCTAAGGTCACACGACGGCTGGAGCAAAGCTGTCAGAAACAATTAAGTGGTCTTACTCGTGTCTCTGAGTGAAATGAGGCAGTATCCGTTTCTTCCCACCTCATCTCAACACTTACCTCGCCATGCTGGCCAGCTTCTGTGAATTGGGACCGGTAGGTCTGATGGGCTAAAGATTTAGTGGGATATTTTTGCTTCAAGAAGGAGGTAGGGATAGGCTTAAATTAAATTTGATTTATTTTATTAAATTTGGTCAATTTTGCCTTTAGTATTAGCAAGGTAAAGAGAGCAGAGAATGGACAAAAATGTGGGTCTATCAGCGGCATGATGCATATCCGCTTGGAAGAACTCTACGGGCTTTCTATTTACTATTGCCTTCTGAAATAAATCTCACAGAAACCGCAACAACATCGCATCAGAACCACTTAATTGACCATAGTTAAACTGGATGAGTGAACAAAAGCCCGAGGAAGCAAATTTAGCAAAAGGAGAATGTTAAATGCGGCAGTCTTTGACAAAATTTGTAACATTGTTTCTTGCCGTCTTTTCCATTTTAAAACCGATTAATTTTTGCCAGGAGGTTGGACTCGTAAGCGCTCTCGCACGCGCTTGTTAAGACACAAAGAAAAGGCATTTTGGTTGCGTCTCTCCTCCTCCTCCTCCTCTTCATCCTCTTGTCTTTCCCTCCCCTTGCTACTTCTCTTTCGCTCATACACACACACACACACACACATCCCACCCGTTACAGCTTAATTCTCCACCAGTTGCAACTCCTATCGTGTATCCATTTCAAAGTGGCGAAATTGGCACTTCAGCTAAGTTTTCGAGGTCGCGGTTACAGGCCCTCCCGTTTTTTGTTCCATTTGATACACCTTCTCGCTCGTAAAATGCTGCAACAGCCATTCTTATTTGGGACAGAACAATCAGGCTGTCCCACTCACTCTACTCACCCTCAGGCTAGAGAAATAGGAGGGGAAGGAGGGAAAGGAGGAGGCGGGGACAGCTTTTTCGTTGTTTGCGCGAAACTGTCAAGTGTTTCTCACCCCAGTTTTTTGTGCCGCCAAGAAATTTTAACCAAAATGAAGCTCATAATCATGACGATTCAGGTTAATTCTTAAAGAATAGATGCTTGTCCCTTGTTTTAATACATTAATTAACATGTCGGACCAGCTATCTAGGTGGAGAATTTGTATGTACCACAATAACTACTTTTGGCTTAGGCTATTTTCCAGGCAAATATGTATTACCTCAACTCTTTGAACAAACAATTAAGCGTTAGAGTGAGGACGCTGAGCCAGCCGCCGATTCTTCACATTCATAGTGCACTTGTGTTAAAAAATTTCTCAAATTTAATGGCATAGATTGGCTGCATTCAGTCAATGTTCATTTTTGACTAGAGCCATCTTTTTAGGGATGAAAACTGCTTAGGATGCAGAGTGTTCCTACTGATCGGACCATCGAATCTCCTCATCTTGTAGTCCTCATTTAAGTTATCGGGTGGTGTGCAGACTTATCCCAGTCCTTGTGATGGTGGTGGTGGTGGTGGTGGTGGTGGTGGTGGTGGTGGTGGTGGTGGTGGTGGTGGTGGTGGTGGTGGTGGTGGTGGTGGTGGTGGTGGTGGTGGTGGTGGTGGTGGTGGTGGTGGTGGTGGTGGTGGTGGTGGTGGTGGTGGTGGTGGTGGTGGTGGTGGTGGTGGTGTGGTGGTGGTGGTGGTGGTGGTGGTGGTGGTGGTGGTGGTGGTGGTGGTGGTGTCATTTGCTTAGTTTGTTGTGTCTGAATGCTGTCAAAATGGCAATCGTTCTGGTACCCACGGCTATTCAGACCTGTCTCATCGAGGTCCCCTCATTAATGGGAGTGACCTGTTATAAGAGCTTAGCAACAATTGTATGAACACGTAAAGGATGAAACAATATTAAGTCCCAAAATGTCTTAAATGCCTTTTGAATTGGCAAAGTACTGTCAAAAGCACCGAAAAATGGTACACGGTGTAGTCCACTACGCCCTGGTTTGCACCCACCGCATGCACATCCGCCTTTTCGTTTTTTAGGTGATTGTAACCGAAGCAGAATGGAACGAGGTCATTCGTTAACCTGCTTAAATATGTGCCACTTGGTGTTCCTTTACCGAGGCAAAAAGCTGGCGGAAGGTTGCAAGTTAGTGCGACTAACTATTGCAGCGCCAAAGATCTCCTCTGTTGACTAACTGATTTTGAGAGAAGTTTTTTTGCTAATTCAAAATGAGTTATTGCTGTGTAAGGAAAGACAAGATGTTTTGAAGTGATAATTCTCTTCGTTTTCGTTTTGCAGATTTCAAAGTGATTGATAGCCCTATTTTTGTGTGTCTCATCGAAACTGCTGCAATGCAACGATGTTATCCATCTTGATGCATTTATCTGTGTGTTGGTAGACCTCCTCTACGGAAAGATTTGTGTTTGTAAGGGTGGTGTTGTGCTTTTGGGACGATCGCCAATAAGGAAACTAATTTTGCCCCGCAGTCTGCGTAGATTGGTAACTATCCTTTTTTGTGGTAATAAGACCTTACTACTTAAAAATGATTCATGGAACTAAGGTAGGAATGATTTTTTTTATGCTGTTTTACAAATTAATAGGTTAAGTAGAAAAAGTTGATTTAATTCCACCAAGTGGATAACAATTGGATCTCCTCAAGTAAACAAGTGTAAAAAACATCCCCTTCTTCGATGAACGCGTTCGCGTTGGATGAATGAGAGTTTCATCAACCTTGTGACCCGAGGTTGAGACATCGATCCTCGAAAGAGGAAGGCAGGAGCCTCGATTGTCTCATAAAACTTTAGGAATTTGTAGAGGCTCCCATTAACAGGATACCCTTCTTGAGCCACAGGTAGGAGTCCGGAGGTAGCAGTTAGTATATCGCAGCAAGCGCCTACTAATGGACCAAAGGACATTCGGTTCCACACTTACCTGACAGATTAGTGTTTTTAATTATCATTTTTGTTAATTCCCATTTTTGACAATGAGAATTTAAGGAAAAAATTTTAGGTGAGTTAGGATGTGCATAAGCAAATCACCACTTTCACACACCGCTATGATGACAGGTATTGTCTTACCAGCTTAAGCTATATTTAAATTTGGGGGGAAAATTTTGACAAAAATATCTCTTTTTTGGGTTTTTGTTAAATTTTGATTGTAAGCTTCTATTTGAACTTCATAACTTAATTCAATAAACGGAAATATTTTTCCATTTATTTGATAAACACCTTTATAAGTAGCAATGTTTGCTATTTAAGCAGTGTTTCAGCGTGAAATTAAATTGCAGTTTCTGCAATATTCAGCCCTGTTAGCAACAAATCACTGTTTTTCATAGAAGAATGCTTTAAGCCAAAGTGACATCACAGGGTGGACGTGACAGTGAGCTCTGTTTGGCATTTAAAAACCCAAATTTATAAGGATGGAGCAGGGACCGACAAGGGACTTAAGTACAAGCTAACGTAATACATTGTACCAGGGAGGATCCTCACCCCACTTCCTCAAAAAAATTGGATAATGTATAGCCCACGCAACACTGCCTGAAAGTTTGCACAAGCTCCGTGAATATGAATATATGTGTGTGGGTGCGTGTCCTAATTGTATTCATCACCTCTGCAACAGCATTAGTATCTTTCTCATCATTCCTCCATAGAGTGAGTATTCCACCGATTCATTATCGTTGGTATTCAAACGGCTGCGTACTCAATCCGCCCTTACGGCAGAAGTGGTTTTAGAAAGCTCTTTAGGGATTTTATGGACGATTCTCACGCATCGCTTATCAACTCCGCCTTTTTGAATGGTAGAGGCAGTAGGTTGTGCTTCCAATGTCATTCCTTTAGGGGCACAGTCGTCTAGGTTCACAAACCATTGTCTGCCTCATTTGAATTCACTGAAGAAAAAAAAGCAAAACAAAGCAAGACTGACAAAGCAAAGATTGGCAGAATTTAGTAAAATAAAAAGATTGCTCCGTTTACCAGACGTTGAGTTTAGCCAGTGGGAAGATAAAATCACAAAATTTTGGCGAAGGGACAATTCACATTTCTGTACTTTTGATTTTTACTATTAAATATCAAAATTTGCTCGCGCGTTTAGTCTCTTTATTTCGACATTTGGATAATTTTGCTTCTCTTATTTGCCATTTTAAAATAGGTTGCTTGATAGGAAGCAAGACCTACAGCGCAAGATACATTACTGCTTGAAGGACAGGTAACACCATTAAAAGCAGCAACCGAGGCATAAATGACTGATAGACATCTAAATTGAGTAGGTTGCTGAAAGCAAAATGTGCAGTTTTGTGTGCTCATTAGTTTTGACTGGCTGATAGAATACCAGGTGACCGAATATAATTTTGTCCACCTCTCGATGTGATTGGGTGGTTGTCATATTGACGTTTCAGTCTATCGATTAGGTGGTTCTCAGCAGTATGCGTCTGGAAGTAGAAAGTGCCACATCGTTCTTCACAGACTCGCAAGACTTTGTAGCAACACACGTAAGTGTCCAAGGACTTGGAGGCGAGCGTGTGAAAACTATCTCCAGTGATGCTTGAGGTGCGTGATGCAACAACTAGTTGACATGCATTACTTTTGTATCCACCGTCTGCACTCATGACACTGTCAACAATCTTCAGTCTGATGAAGGAAAAAGTGGCCAAGTACCTGATCTGAGGTGGAAACTGACTCCTTCATTATGATTCTCGCTGGGTCAGCTAACCTATCCCTAGCTAACATCAAACGATCCACCACCAATACCGCCACAACTACTGTGTATGGTACTCTGTAGATCGAATCATCTGATATACATAGACCACGTGCTGCAAGCGCCAAACAATTACTATTGACAACTGTCTTCGGCACACAATTCACCTTCTGCTTCCCCTCCCTCTTCCGACTCCTCCTCCTCATCATCATCAACATAATCATCACCATCATAAGATCCTGCCAAAATCATCAATCGGCAGGTCAAGAGATCAGTGGAAGGAACGTTCCTTTTGCATTTTGGGAAGCAACATGGCATATGACATCGTACCTAACTGTGCACACCTCCATCACAAAGCCTGTTATTTGGGGGGTTTTCACGACAAAATGAGAGGGAGGAGGCGAACACTAGCCCATGTCCCTCCTTCCTTCTCATTCTCGTCCTCCGTGTCTGTCTATTGATAGTGTTCAAGTGATTAGCAGTCACTCGTGACATTTGTCTCCCCTCAGACGCCTGGAAAAGAGACTAGACTGTCGGTAAATAAAAGTCCACGTATGGAATTAGAGGTGTCTAGAGCACACATTTGTTTGCCTCCGGAGACAAAACAGGCTTACTCACAAACGGAACTTTGCAACACAATGGATTATTGAAGGTAATTTCATTTAATGCATTATAACATTGTAAAATAACATTCGATTCCTTAAGTACTTTGCACTTTTTTCCCGTCCTCAGACACTGAATTAGGCGTCAATGGCGATTAATGGGATAATCCAAGTTAAGTCAGGCCTCTTCTTAGTAAACAGTTTAAACAGTTCGGATACTTTTGTTCATTACAACGAAGCAAAGTTCGAACTATCTTTGAAAAAAGCCCCAAAACTATAACAATAAAATAAGTTCAACGACACTTAACTTTTGTTTTACGTTTTACCAAACAGCCAAAAGTAATAAACTCACAAGTTTCCTTGCGTGCAAAGACCGCAATTTGACGCAAGCTGCAAAAAAGGCGCCTGTTGGATTTTGCATTTTGCATATATGTTTATACATATCGACATATAGCGCAGTTTTTCTACAAGACCTTTAGAAACCTTGGTTCTATCTCTCTTGTCCCTTGCATGACCCTGAAATCCGCAATGACTGTCTCCTTTGCCATGTTTGTGGCTCACTCGGTTCGATGGTTCCTCAAGGCCCATTTATTTATTCTATGGTAAGCACTTTGGCTCATTTTATCTGCCTATCATTTGGCCTACGTGTTGGTAAATAAAGTTTATATGGCAGAATAAAACGTAGGTAAAATAGTTCGTTTTGGCGTAAAGAGGACCGATGTCGCTCAGGAGTTCAAAGGTTACCGAGATTGGATGCAATTATTTCCACCAAATTCTTTATCACCTCTCTAAACTCATCAAAATTATTAAATTATAAAGAATAAATCCACATCGAATTGTGCGAAATTATTTGGCCGTCAAAAATTTTCCGCCATTTAAAAAAGAAGGGGGAGTCAGTGAATTTTAAAAAAAAAACAGAACTAATCTACGGCTTGATGAGTGGGGAAATTCGCATGCATGACCTGCATTTTTTACGGTGGCACATTCGTGGACCTCAAATTTTGCCGCAAAAGTTCATGCGTATTTATGGGTTGAATATTAGCCTATAAAGCAGAAAAAAATTCATTAAACAGAGTTAGAAGGGACCGTGAACTTCTGATTTTGAACTGCTCTGTCTGTAGAAGCGGTAGTAAAGTGCATCTCTGTGTTTGATTAACGAAAATTGCAAATTTATCCCCACCGATGTGTAGAGTTTCCAAAATGAATAAATAATACAACAGAAGGTAGTCAAAGCTACCTCTTATTAAGCAAGCTTTGTCGAGAGGTTCGCTTTTAGTAGAGACCGCCTTGCCAGTAGAAGCACCTCCATTCGCCTAATCGCATTACCATCGAATGCCAAGCCATGAATATATTTTGAAGAACGCGGTTGAAAAGCTTACATCGTGTTTCTTGATTGACTACTTAGTGGATTGATTCTGCCCAGTCCAAATGGAGAAGGTGGTGACGATGGAATGAAGGAGAATGGGAGGAGGAAGAGGATTAAGGGGTAGGAAGGAAATTAGAAGGTAAAGATGTCAGGTGTGGTCGCCTACTATGGAGGTGGTGGTGATATTGGATCGTTTGGTACTAACCAAAGGTATCTGTCGAATTAAGAAGCATCTTAATGTAGAAGTCATTTCCCACAACAGGTCGGTTAGTTTGTCATTCAAGTAGTTGTCTGTTAGGCAAAGTAACAATAGGCAACACACAACGGGATAGAAGTAGAGACTAACAGCAACCGGATAGTCCCTGCATATTGTTGGGCTGGAGGATCCATTCACTTGGTAACCTCCATATCCACTTGATATGTGTGTCAACCAATTGTTCAGTTACCCGCCTCAAACATCGCTAAAGGCTTCTCTGCATACACTCGTCCTTACGTATTTGGGCATGTATTCGTGATGTCGCAAACTTCGGCTTTCCTATGAAGAGCACTGCAGTCACCCACAAGGTGACGCGGCTCTTTTTGAGTGATTTATCAGTAGTCTCAAGCTCTGCTACCACTACTACACCTCCTCCACCCCCCCCCCCCCACATGGAAGACGTTCCAAAGCGGTAGCCGCACCTCTGAAACTGATTCACACTAAGTTAAATCGACACACTTGTTGATGCGGGGATAAAAAACTACGGAGGAGTTAGTAAGAGTGCTGAGTACGCCCAACCGACAGCTTTATTTTATCCCCATCTGATGCTCCGAAGTGCATAAACATGCATTTTACAAATTCCTCCGTGTGACAGTAAATCAATTAGCCCACTTACGTTAAGGAGAGTGTACTCCTTTTCTGGTCATCTGATAAGGGAGGTAAGGAGTAATTTCCCAGTTTTTTTAAATTATTTTTAGACAATGTTTTCTTTGCCCTACGAATCTCTTCAGTGTACATTTAAGTTTAGTAGTAATTGCAGTTCGTATTTACTAAAGTAAATTAAAGTGATTTTTAAGAAATCCTGGTTTATTGAAAAAAAATTGCATTTTAGTACTTCATTCCCCAAAAAGTCTATCTACTTCACTACCCACCCTCTTCTACATTTCGTTTGAAAGGGCTTCTCATTCTAAATTCTTCACGATCGCTTTGACGAAGGAACGATCATTAACTTTAACATTTTAGTGTCCGCCTGATGCTATAAAATGTTTCCAAAGTCCCTGGTGATGATGCCCTGTCAAGGCAAATTTCCAAACAATTAAACCACCAAACAAACAGAAACAACTTCAAACAGGCACCGCACCCGCCCCACATCATACGCTCCAAATGAGTTTGAACGCGTTTACGCCTCGAACTTTTACCATCCAGTGCAGCAAAATCATATTTTATTTAACCTTTTTAAAAAAACTATATTCACAGTTTATTTTATATAACTTGATGATGGTTGAAAGTTGTTAAAGTCAAAATTTGACCGCCTTACGAATAGGAAGTGCCATGCATTCCACATCCGGTTGTTTTAAGTCCCCTCGGTGAGAGAGCCGCCATGGAGGTGTGGGCAGTTTAAGTGAGAACCGTTGCCCTTAATGGATTAGTCTGTGCTCAACTGAAATATGTTTTCATCAGCTCCTCATTTTATGGCATCGAGTAATTAATTTCCCGTTCTTCAAATGCCATTTTGAGTCTACCGGTGCCACGACATGGGTAGAGTGATCAACAATTTGGGGAAATTCTTTGTGTGTAGAAGGAATTAAGATTAATGAAACCCCAGTTTGAATATGGGCAAGTGTTTACGGGCCCTCTCATTTATGTCCCATTGAGCTTAGAGCCCGTTTATTCGCATGAATATTAGATAAACACTGACAAAGAACTTAACTGTCTGTTAATAACGCGCCTTTACTCTTCCATGCCGTGATGGAATGCGTCTGAATCAGATGAGGCAAGCGGCAATGCCGACCTCGGAAATATAAACACTGGCAACTTTCCCATTCCCATGAGTCATGCGTCAAAGTGGGCGGTGATGGCGGCTGTTGGAAGGGGGGAGAGGGGGGATTGGGGTGGAGGGCTGGGGAAGGGCTGGTGTATATGCTAATTCATTCATTCATTCATTTACTCAGAGAAGGCATTAATTGGTGGGTGAAGCATCAAAACTCCCAAATTTGTCGCTGTCAAATTGGTATTCACCGAGGTTTGGCTGACAATTAGGCATTTGAGGGTTGTTTAAAACTTAATCAGAGATTGACCATGTAGAATTGACACATTTTAACATGGAACTGGAGGTTCGATCCAACTGGGAGGACTTTCGAAACCACTTTTTGTGCATTCCTATCGTTTTTTCATGCTGTCTTTGCTGTAGTGACGCTAAAATCACGTTCTTTAAACAACTTGTAACAAAATTTGTTTTGATGGGGCTTTAGAAGCATCACAGTCTTGTTTAAACACATATTTTTGTGAATGGGTGTTTGCCTTACTCGAGTATCCAGTTATGCTGGCCCTTCAGGTTCACCGAATGGACCCCCATCTCGATATTGATGGGGTCTGGCTTTTTCCTTTGGTCTTCACGTCTTCAAGGCTGTGGTGAACAAAAATAAGCCTGTACTCGTTTGGTTGGCACAACAGAGGGAGAATGTCCCTTAAGAGTGGCTAGCTCTGTGAGATCTCATAACAGAGGATCCGTCAAAGTTGTCGACTTTAAAATCTTTGCAAAGCTGCTGACTATTTTGTAATGACTCAGTAATTTATGCTATCAACTGGAAACGTGACATCTTTCTCTCGTTGCTTTTAGGGAGCTGTTTCCCCCAATAGTCACTAAATCATGAAATCCACGCTTTAAAGGACGAGTTTATCAATAGTGAACTACCGATGCAATAAGTAGCTCTTCGTTGACCCGGTCTTGTGAATAATTACAGCTTCAGGACTTTAACAATTGAAGTATTCCTAAAGAGACTTAAACTGCATTAAGCTGAAGGACTGGTGCACTGGATAGGGTGGTGTTTGCCTTGTCAGTCATGACAAAACCGATCTGGTTGACTTTATCGAGGGTGCCTCTTCAGGGGGTTAACACCTACCGCATCAGAGAGCAATCTTGAAGGGAAAATCAGCCATCAAGCATTAAACACTGTGGCAATCAGGACCCCGATTGTCCTTTAACTATTTCCCCTTTTGGTGCTTTTAGGCTTGACTTTGTTTTCTTCATTTCCAGATCCCATTAAGTATAAAACACAAATTCTTACCCATTACACTAGCCTATACCAAAATTTATCATCAAATGCACCAATTAATTTTGCTCATTTATCAAATTTTACATCTCTAATAAAGCAGAACTGCCATTAAATGCTTAAACTGTGTCTAGTTTATTCTGACAATGGATTGGTTCGACCCGAGGAGATGCTTCACTGCCATCAGAGGTTGACACGTTGAAGTCATCGGAAGAAAATATGCGTTCAATTTAGGCAGTGTGCAGACTTCCCTTTCTGGCAAGAAAAGCGAGGAACAGTCTTTTCAGGTGTTGTCTTGTTGTGGCTTCTGTTAAAGCAGACTAAGTTTAATGTGAAATGCTGAATGTTGCTTGGCAGACTGCCAAACTAGTGCATCCTTCCATTGTTTACTTTGCACATTTTACTTCAACTATGACTCTAAAATGGTGCAAAAGCAAGGAAAATTGGATTAAAAATATTAAACTGCATTATTATTGCTACTGAAGTTTGAAATTGCGCACGATCTTAAAGCGCTTCTCGCCAATTTTTGACTCCATCAAATGCCGTGTCACACATAAATAGTTCAACCAAATAGAATTCCACTGATGAATCACTCAGGGTAGACGCGTCACGTTGTGGACGACCGCATTATTCTCTCCAGGAATGCTGTACTTCGTGGTAGCGTGGTTACCTACCCAAATATGCGTAGATGAGCATATGATAAAGAACTTATCGAAATGGACATCAAGTGGGACGAGAATGTAGGGGATTGGTGGATACCAAGCGAAACCAATATGCAAGAACAATCCAAATCTTGGTTTCCACTACTCCTTTTGTCAGGTTGTAGGGCGGACAACCGAATGACTGATCAACGAACTGGTAATGAGGAATTACATTAGTAATGTGCTACTCATTGGATCAACGATTCATTGCTAATACTTCTTTGTGTGGGGAAAGCAGCAGATGGGATCGTCCGCCATCCATTGACCACTTACTGCGAATACCAATACGATTTGACAGCTTGCTTACTCTTCTGTCTTCCGATTGTTTCTATTGTTTTTCTAATAAACAAATTGAATCAGTCAACAAGCCAACTGCCTTTCAGGGAGTCAGTGAAAGGTAGGAAGATGTCCAGGGTGAATTGAGAGGGAGAAGGAAATCATTTTTATCTTCTTTACCCTTTCATCGCCATCTTCATCCTCCACTTTCTCCGGACGATTAACACCATTTCTATCATCATGGAAAGCAGAGTGAACACTGGGGAGACAGAGGTGATAAGGGCTAACACCTCTTCTTTGTTCGTTTCTGCTGACAAAACACTTTTTTTAGAGGTTGAACTCGCATCAAGCTTTTGCTTTACTTAAAGGAGAGGGTTGGTAGTAACTTGGATCCCTTCCATTAACGGGGTAGCCTTCTGCTGTTTTGGAACCGGAGAACAACCATAAGGAGTACATTACGGCTGCCTCTACAGACAGAGCTATCGAAAGTACAAGTATGTAGTGGTTTCCAAGCCATATAATTGGTGTGTCTGCTTTACAGACAACGCGTCCCATAAGTAATTACACCTGTCTCGAGATTGCCCTCTTCTCTTTTAATCTTTGTGGCTCATCTGATGTGCGTCAAAGAAGCTTAGTCGGAAATACTAGCTGATAAGCTGGCAGCAAATGAAATAAATGGAACAGCTTCACGACTATGGACGCTTATATTTAGTCATCCATTGACAAGAAACATCTCGTACTGATTTGTCCTCTACCAATCTACTTATGATGTATTATTTTGCAGCCACTTGTCACATGCACTTGTCATAATACATTTCACATGCGTGAAGGTGGTAGTGAGCAGCACAATCGTAAATTTATATTTCTTGCATGTTTTCGACAAATGTACGTCTCTAGAGAACGTAGATTTTGCATCGTTCCTCCCATCCTTTGACTGATAAGGCTGATTTGTAAACACTATGGGGATGCATAAATAAGGAAGTATAGTCTTGACGGGAAATTAAGATATGTGATCTCAAGGGAGGTAAAATCCTGTCGTGACAGGCGATCTGTATTCTCGACAGGTCTATCAAAACGCATCGTCACTGCACCCCTGGATAGGCGCTTTTAAGAGCCCTAAACCAACAGATGAAGTCTTGCATTGGTAACTAAGATCTCTTTAAAGTACAAAGAAAAATGTCGAGGTTGTAAACTCGGGATATGATTAGCGCCTTGACAGATTTATACCAAGATAGTAGTATGAGGCGAAGTCACGTTCTACAATGAACGGAGCACGCGAATCCCCACTCGAATTCACGCGTGTGTGTGTGTACGTGTGGGAAGGAGGGAGAAGGGAGGAGGGGGCCCAAAACAGAGCGTAGTAAAACGGGCGTAGTTAAAAATACACTTTAGTGCCAACCCGATTTGGAACAATAAATGCTCGAGTTGTTAGCAAAGCTTCAAGTGTTTTGTACGAATATCTAACCCGAAGGAAAGCATGATTTGCAGTTGAACTGCTGTGCGATCAACAAGAATTAAGTCGCTTATATATCAGTCAAGCGAATAATTGGGGCGTCGGCAGACCTCATTTTACGAAGTAACTGTCCAATGAATTCAGGATTCAGAGTGCAGGGAAGAGGTATCCGTAACTTATTCCATCACTTCTTGTCCTCTTCAAAGTACATATGATAATCCTACTACCATTTAAAGGACTTATCAAGGGATTTTCATCCCCAAAACTTGCTTTACTGTTTTGGATGTTACACTTTAGAGTGAATAGCTTAAAAACAACAACACAGTGTATAATCAGTAGCAGTTACAAGGTTTCATTGGTCGTTTATCAAGTAAGGTTGGGAAAATTCCACGACCTTGAAAAATGTAATTGCCAAAAGTGGGTGAAAATTATGAATTTGATTACTTTTCCCTAGGGACAAGGATTTCGTGTGCGAGATTCTCTAAATTTTAATGAACTATAAACTCTACTAAATCCAATCCCAGCGCCATGTACTTTAAGACCCGAAAAAACCTTCTCCGGTCTCACCAATTGTGCTTTGCACTTTTACCTATTCACCATATTTGTTCAGTCTTCTCGTGAACAAACGCACGGCACAACTAATGACTAAGGAGCCTTTAGACGAGTGAATGGTTGGACTTTGTACATAGGACACTTGCTCTAAATAAGTAGTATCTCCCATATGCCTGAACTTTTACTCATCTGGAGTGATTACATCATCTTTTTATAAAGTAAAATGAAGCTTTTTCAATTTTTGGATTGCATGCAACTTTTTTGTTGATAGAGCCAAATTTTACGGGCACTTTGGTTCTTCTGAAGTTGGGGCCAGTGGCCTCAGTACTCAGAGATGCAATAAATTATTCACACCTAATTCAATGTCATGAGACGGAAATGTTGTCACTGGGGAATTCAACTGATAAAATATTTAATTTGAGGTACTGCTTCATAGGAGATGGGCATTACGGTGGCTATCCATGAAGAATGCAAATAAACTCCTTCAAGCCGAAATCTGTGAAGCTCCTGGATCCGGTTGAGGTGTACCCAAAACCCAACTTATATAATAATTTCATTTTTTCCATTGTTACCTTCCAAATTTTATCGCACCAGCGAATGCAACAAGTATATGCAACTGGGATTATGACGATTAGTTTAAGGCAGAAATTCTTCCTCACAGTCCTTTCTTCAGTGAAGAAGTTATAAAAGTTGCCTATAAGCCCTCTTTAACGAGACAGAAACAGGCTGTAAATTCCAATTTTATAAAACATGTTTTGTCTCACTTTTATTTCGCAACTGTCTGGTCTCCTTTACATTCGTTCAAAAGACTTATCACTGTAGGCGAAGAAAAGGCAATCATCACGTGGAGAAATGTCTGGAGGAGATTAGGGAGGACGCAAATTAGTAGGCTTTTTACGCTGACGATATGCAGCATAAGGCTCGATTTTAGAGGACCTGTATTTCGAGGGTTGGCTGGTACTGCCTGCTCTTCATACATGTCCACTTCCATCAACTTGTTTCACTATTAATCTCAAACCCTACTGGAGGTGATTCTTCCCATGCCTACCTCCACGTATCGGGCCACGTAGTTGTGCCGTTTATTTAAGGTCGTCCACAAGGCGATGCGTCTCTCCTTGAGTGATTCATCAGTGGAATCACGTTCTGCTATGTCACTCTGCTACCACATTTTGCTGTCTTTCCTTCTCGTAATCCCATGCAAGACTTTGAACCTATTCGACTACGTGACGATTAAAAACAAATGGAGAGTTAGTCGAGAGCCCAAAGTGGCCTACTAAACCGATAGATGGACAAACATCAATCCATACTTTGTAACATAACAATGGCATGCATTTGGTTACTCTCTATTGGACTACAGTAAGGATCGGGAGTGAACCTCATAGCAGACACAAGCATTCCGTGATCACTCGATGCATACTTCGATTGTGTTTACTTTGCCTCAACAATTGTCAAAAGTCTCTCTAGGATCCACACCACCTTCATGAACTTTTTTACCAGTTTTCATGCTCTAATGGCCACGTTTCTCAGTTTTAATGCGTTAATGTTAACAGGATGGGCAAGATTTCTCCAATGCACAAATACATATGTGATTTAAGGTAAAACCTGCAACTGGAAGTGATGTTTGCAATTTAGATAGGCATCAGAATGCATTAAATGCAATCCAATCTGTAAGTTCACACTCCAACTACAACACTAAGTACTGCTACGTGCGAGCCCCTTGCATTCGCGTGGAATAGGATAAAGTGCCCGAGTCGGACCTATTCGGAGGGTAAAAAGGGACTATATTTTATGCGGTTCAATAGATTCTATAAAACTTTGATTGTTTATTTTACTCGTTGTCTCGGTCACGCATGCGCTGAAGGCTCTGCAATTGTACTTTTGCTGGGAGATATGGCCTCCAAGCCATGCCACTAATCTCTCAGCCTTTTTGTACCACGGAAGGACTCGAGTTGCTACATCGGTAGCAGCAAGTAACGTAACCGATCTTTTGAAACATTTACCTTGATTTGTATGATTCAATGAGAATTCTAAACGTTGAGAAGAAAGAAATCTGCCAAGGATAGGAAAATCTGCAACAGTCTTAACTAAGGGTTAGAAATGGCACGTGTATTCAGTAGCCACTCTGGTACCGTGTTTTGCAGGAATGTCGTTGACAACTGAAGCGACACTAGCCCGCACCGGTACGAAGGTGTCAATCAAGTTATAAAGCGATCTCTCCTCCAATTCTTTACTACCCAGATAAAATTTGGATCCGTCCTTCACAAAGCGGCCCCCGGATTCATTTTGCAAACATGAAACAACTTTAGATCCAGTGAAATAGGTAAGATGGATTAGTGCCGTTATAATCAGAAAATCTTTTCAGGTGCACGCAAATCCGACTACTGGTGCAGTTCTACAACACTGACTGCGTTGTGATAGTCAACGCGGGGAGTTGGGTAAGGGTAGCGCCAGAGAATGACGCTTAAAAGAAGCCCTTGACTATGTGTTACTTAGATTACTCAAGTGCTCTTTTTGGTTTTGCGGGTAATTAAGACTCTCCGACTGTTATTTTGCTGGCCTCTTATTCAATTTCTTTGGAATTACTGGTCGCTTTTATTTTATCCTAGCATTTAAAGCAATCGGGCCAGCAAGTTAAGCACCTTTCATTCGATGGCGTAGAAATTTTCCCCTGAGTCGCTCTGCTTTACTAAAGTGGCTATGCACCATGGAAGCCAAAACATTGCCCAAACTATGCTGATGTATGTCCAACATTTTTTGGAGCTGCCACCTAGTAGCTGTACTCTTGTACCCAAGGGGCAAAAAGGGACCTGTACATGTTGCATTTAACTGCACGATTGCATAAACAAGTCCATTTTAGTGGTTGGGTATAATTCAGGTTTCACCTTTAAACAGATTAAGCCACTTACTAGTTTTAGTGGGCCAAATTGTGAAAGGGATTGATAAATTCCTGACACAAGTACACACCATTTTGGCTTTCCTTAAACCACCATAAGCAATTAATTTTAAAGGCGAATTAACGAAAGGACGTAAAGTACGCAAAGGGATGCATAAAGTGTTGCTGATCATTGGGGTGATTGAAACTAACAACGGTTTTGATTCGTCAGAATGTATGACCCACCATGAATGTTCGAAGGGAAGAAATTAATATAATATCCCCAACTCCGTAGAATCTGGGTTTTGCTTGGCCCTCGTTATGGTGACGATGTGCTTATTCCCATTGTCTTTAGCCAATTGTTGTGGAATCACCAGAATGCGTCAGATTACGGATGCCGAAGTGCTTCCAAAACTTGCTTAGCCCTGCGAAGTGCTACCAATCGGCTGGGATGAGTAAATAAAGAGCATATCCAGGAGAATTTCTCTATAATTTGCTTGAAATCCGATTATTTCTTCCCCTTTGAAAAATAATGGATCCTGCTTTGACTTTAGGAAGTGCCAAACCTAGCCACTTTCATTAACTTTAACTTCTTTAGGGAAGACAATGTTTAAAATAGTTTTTTCCTTTACCCATAAAATCTACTGTGGAATGGCAATTTGATGGCTGGTCACATGAATGGTGGCTGTCAAATAAACACTCACGATAAATCACATGTCCACCAAACAATTGCCACATACTACTGGAGATGGTATCAACCACCAATGCATGGCTCTAATGCAGGGAAGGAGGGACAAAAGTGCAGGAATCTCGTCAAAGCAATAGACTACTCTTCCAATAGTAACTTTTTTAATGTAGAAAGAGAGGACTCATCAAAGAGTACAGAATTTTGACCACTTTGTTATGCTATAACTACAGGGTATGAGAAGGGCTTGTGGATATACTTCAAAAGTGGAGGATGAGGGAACATTTCCCTTCACTTCCGCCGCAATAGCCTCGTCACCGCCCCACATTTCCTCCCTCTCTCTCTCGCTCTCTCACTGGAGACGCATGTCGTTGGATGAAGTTGTCTGTCTGGCTGCATCTATTAAACGCAAAAAAATCGAGAGATTTGCACTAACTGTCAAGTTTAAACTCATCTGAGAGTTCTTTTCTAATGCTTCCTTTTCTCTACCCTTTCCCTCAGGTGCTGGCATCGGGCTTTAAAATTGTAATTAAAAAGCCAGCTTGTGTGCGTGTATGTGTGTGCCAGCGCGAGCGCTCATGAAATGTGATTTGAAAGGCGTTGAGTAGGGGAGAGGTGAATAGGAGGGGAGCAATGCCAACTCACTCTAAGCTGATGGCGGTGGTGATGGTGGAGTCTTAACGAGCCCGTCCATTGATAGAGGAGGATGAGGAAGAGGAGGCGAGGAGGTGGCGTTGGTGGCGGAGGAGGAGGAGGAGGGCAGGATGAACGACCGGTTGATCACACCTCCCCCTTTCCGTCTTCTCCCCTTCCCTCCACTGGGCAGGCCTGGCGCCATGGCCTCCGATTTTACGGGCTGCAGACAAAATTTTCAACCTGTGTCCTATGCGCTCACAGTTAATTAATTCCCCACCTCACTGTGTATGACTGAGGCATTGCAGGTTACCGAGGCATTGCTGCATTACTTTTACTGCTTTAATCGATCCTCGGGGACCACGGGCATATTTATTAATTAAAATAAGTAAATGTTATCAATCATCTTTTTTAATTTTACCAGATCTGAAGAATTCCGATTCAAACGGTGACTTTTGTGCTCTTGTTGAAATAAAAAATAGAGAGGAGAGGGAACAATAGCCACTTTGCCGCACCCCTCTCCCGTTGTATTCAAACACCAGTACATCTTTTACCTAAAGAAATTTTAAATCGGAATAGTGAGCGTTTCATCCAAAACGCCTTCTAATTTCCTTTAAGAAAGTTAATTCTCTATGACGGGATTAATTCTTTAAGCTGGTCAACAGGCCGCGGCTTCATGCTCACTTCCTTTTGCACAACAACTCGTTGTCGCCCTATAGATTGTGTGTCCATCGAGCATTTAGGACTTGGTCTTCCACGATCTAGCCAAATGATCAGAAGTAGTTGGCCGAAATTGCTGCTTACCATCACGATGAGTGTAGCACCACCACGGTGGCAGGTCTTTGTAGAGGTTAAATTAAAAGTCCACAATTGATTTGCAGGGTCCTAATACATTACTCCTTTCTCATCTGCAATGACATGAAATTGGCTTTGTTCCATTGTTTCGTTTGGAACATTGTTGCGGTAATTTGGCAGAAGTAGACTAAATACGATACATTGAAATGGTTTATTTGCCTTCGACATCAACCTCCATTCCACCACCCTGTTCCTCCATCTATGCTGCTCTTTATTAGGCAAGGCTACCTCCTTTTTGTTTGGATAATGCGAAAACACCACCTTTTTTGTCCTTCTGTGTGCCAATCCTTCACTTGAGATTGTGGTCTTCATCACTTACCGAATAGCTGTTCATTTGTCTAAAACAAGGTATTTTACTTGACAGGAGAAAGGAAAGAACCCACCTTCAATAGCAAGCAAACTGTAGACTAAGACCATATAGATAAAAGTGCAAGCTATAAATTGCAAAGATGAGAAAGCAGTGTAAATCCTTATGTTTCTATCAAGGGCGGTGGCATTGGGTTCGCCTCCATATTTGGGAGTGGATGATACTGGGGGATGGAGTTGAAACGACACCGGGATGCATCAGAATGCGGAGATAAATTGGCAATGAAAAACTAAGTGAGTCACAAACCAAGCATAAACAGACAACCTGATGGTTGACCTCCACCCGCTGGGCTTTTGGAGGTAAATATTCATCCATTCGCTATGGGGTAACAGGAAGTGGACATTTGCTGCATGGCTTCTATAGGCCATAAAAATTTGGTTTAAGGGTACAATTTATGTGATCGTTTCATTGGCTAATGGAAAACTCATCACTGAGGTAAAAACATTTAATTACATCCGGAGGTGTGTGGATTTTATTTTTGCTACAATTCGCCCTCCTCCCTACCTCCCTCCTTCCTAAGTTAAGGGAAGAATGGAATCCGGGAGACTTTGCAACAATCGGTCTAACATTTGGGTCAGCGGAAATTAGACGTATTTTCCCAAGCAGTAGATACTTAAAATGTCCTTATTTATGCTGACAACGTAAAACCGCCTTTTGCGGTAACCAAATTCTTTGTAATGGCTGCACGAAAGCGATGTCATCTAGTGCGAGCTTACTTAGACTGATTTATTGCAGAGTGAAAGGAGGCGGTATGGTGTTGTGCCAACTCCACCACCTCGATTTAACTTTTGTGGGTTTTCGCGTAGTAATAGATGGCACTCCTTCGACAGGTCGGTTAAGCTTTAATTAATAGGTGGTTTGCGAGCAATCTCAAATTCCATTGCCAAGCCGATTACCCCTCTCCGCCAGTTGGTCGATGAAATCAGAACACATGTTCAACACCTTTGGATGCTTTGTAGCACGGAAGCATTCTTTAACCAATTATCCTGTCTGTCAAATGAGGAGGTACTTTGCAGGTGTGTCCTGTTGCTATTAGTCGGCGCTAATGTCCAGGCGCGCAGGCAACACTGACAGTTGTAATTTTGTGTGTCGACGACTATCCCGGACGTGGTGGTTCCGGTCCTGAACAGCCGGTGGGTGAGTAAAGCGCCTCTTCCTCGTGAGGTTATAATTAACCTGGTCACCCTCTCGTTTATTTGCTTAAGAAGTGCTTCTACAAACTCATGGATATTAAAAGATTTTCTGTCCTCTAATTACCTATCTGGGAACAGTGACAGTGTCGAACAGCGATGATGTCCAAGGCTTCCCTAATTTGAAAACCTCCTCGATCATCTCCATTTCTAATTTAAATAAAGTTGACTTAATAAGTCTGAAAGTTTACAAATATTTACCATTTAAGATATATATCCTCCTGTACTACTCTCTGAAGTTTTATGTGAAAATTGATGGTATTTTTCATTGCTGTAATGCATCCACTTAACATTTGTACCATGGCACAGATTAGTTTGCAATAAATAGAACTGGAGCACGCAAAATCGGCACAGAATGACCGCGTATTGCTAGTCCCCCATTGAGGTTTTATGTACTTACTTGATGGCTCCTTAGTACACTGGCATGCAAATGCAGCGTGAATTTCGTTGGTAAACAAAAAATTCTGATATTATTAAGGAATTTGGTGAATTTCTATTTATTGTGAATGAGTCTACTGGAAAATCTCCCTCCCCCTTCGCCCTCCCAGCCGCCTCCGTCACCATCATCATCAACCAGTCCCTGGCGTCTCAAAAAGGCTGGCTTTAAATAACAAATGGGAAAAATCTTAGCAAGAGAAAATTGCTTTTTTGTGATAAATAGGTTTAGTCGTAACTTTCAGACACTGGTGACGCATCAGACTCAAGAGATGGAAGCATTCAAAATTCACCCCGTTCCACCCCCCTGAGAGTAGAGTCGTGCTAAAATGAGAACCTTCTGAGCAGAATTTTCAAAGCCCTTGAACTGTGCACATTGAATACGCTTGGTGTGACATTTGGCAAACACTCACGCCATAGTAAATGACTAAGCGCCTGCGTGTTCAAAGGAAACAACTTTCAAGTCCGAACAGTCAAATTAATGGGAGTACAGAACCTCATCGACTCATCTTCGTGGAAGAGATAAGAATAAACGGATAACTTAGCCTTGTCTGGGTGGACAGTAACTATGCCTGAAGCTTTAACTCCGGGTGAATAGTTTCTTTATCACCGCCAATTTAGCACTGCGAGACCTCACTGAAAATAAAAAGGAGGCGTCATGGTGGGATAGAATATATATCGCCGATGCACATTGGGGTTTGAAGCTGCTAGTGTGATCTAGAGGAAGTAAAAAAAAAACTTCAGTTAATTGCAAAGTCAAAACTAAGTGTGTGACTAATTTCAAAGTATTGCATAGTCCCTCTCCCCTTTCAAGCGCCGTCTCTATCGTTCAATATAACGTAATCGGTGCTAAAGGGAAACAGCCATTGGTCAACGGCGACAGTCATTAAAATTGCAAACAACTGATAGGGTAAATGACCGCAGCTTCACTGGTCCCGCTTAACAATTTCATCGGATCTGGAGTTTCGTGTTATACAGAAACTGAGTCATATACCAAAGAACGGGATAAATATCTCCCCGTAGTGATACGGTTTCGCGTCCAACTCTCCTCATCAATTTGTTCTCCTTTTGAGCTGTAAAACCTGATCTATTTGGATTCCATCCAGCCAATAGAAGAGGCATCCCATGCTCTCATTATTTACAGCCTCATGCAGTTACCTTAGGCAGCTCCGTGAGGGACTTTCCAGATAGTTCACAAATGGTTTCGCTTCAGCCGTTAATAGCATTCTTGCAGAACATGAGACTGGAGAAGTTGCAACAATGGACGCCATTTTTGGTCCTCCTGGTAGGAATCGTCACATATTTTTCCATCCCCAGCATATGCACTTCTTCCGACACGCTAAGCTTTATTACCCAGCAATGGGACTCTGGATAGTTGCCCTTTAAGATCAAGTATGCTTTCCGCTGCTCTTGATATAGCGCCTTAAGACTTCCCAGAAGATGTGAGGAAACACAACACAGAATAATGTCGACGCACAAATGGGCTTGAAAAACTATTGGTATGGCTGCGAGCTCATTCCACCCGGTAGAGGTTTAATAGCCGAGTCCCATAGTGACCCGTTGCAAAAACCAGAAATTTAATGGTCGAAGTATTGTATATAGTTCTTTTAAAAAAAGTGGCCAAAGGCAGTCAGATGTCTTTGGTCTACAAAGTTTATACCTGCTTCACAGGTGATTGAATATGATCGGCCGTGGACAAAAACAAGCGTCTACTGAATTCCAGAATGCCCGAAAAGTAGTATCTGACTAAATGAATTTATTTTAAGCTCATTTAGCAGGTATTAAGCTACAACCCCATTCCGCTAACTTCAATTTTCCCTTTGTGAATGTTTACTGCAAACTCTTCCCAAAAATATGTCTCTAAGTTTGTCAACCTGCGCTCTCATATTTGGTATTTCTAATCAAATTTCGCGTTCATAAATTATTAAAAGTTTAGCGTCTCGTGTCATCCGTGAGAGCTGATGCGTGCAATTCATTGAATTCACCCAATTCACTTGATTAATTAAAGATTTCGTTCCGTCAAACTCTCATAACAGACGGTTTTACCCCTCCTCGGGAAATGCGTGGCTGTAGCCTTGGGTAGAGAATGATTGACCTTAAAGGGCTCTCCTAAACAGTGGTGCTATCCTGCGCAGTGGCTGTGTTGCATGGGAAGGTTTCCTGAATGTGAGTGTGAGATACAGATTTATCAGTTTAGTCCACTTAAGAGTGACTTCCCACAAAGAAGCCTGACGCCATTTGTTCTTCCCTTTGACTGAACCCGTAGTGAGCGACTCCATGGCATGGAAAATGCGGTGCAGTGGAGTCACAATGGGGGAGCTACACGTTCTGCTTGCCAACAGTAGGGACGTTTTTTAGCCGAACCGGGTCCAATGAGTTTTAAAAAACAACAGGATTCAGAATTTTTTTCCCACATGCTTCGACATCAATCCGAAAGCAGCATCACCATAGATTTAGTAACACAATTTAATCTTCTTAAGACGATCTGCTTTACTCCATTACTAGACAAGTAAGAGCTAGTCTTTAAAAATCTCAAACAGTTCTCCGCATGCTCGCCACTCCTACGGAGAGCCTCGTCTTCCCTGCAATTTTGTGACAGGTTCAACCGCAACGAGCATTGGCCTGTAGGCTAAAGGAAACCATGGCGACTAAGGTAGTTAATAGCATACGCATGGACGTCCTGCCTCCTGAGGAATGGACTTCGACACCTTCGGGTTATACCGCTTTGTCCGCAGAGAAACTTGTTCATCAATACGCGTTGTTGCCTGCATGCATGGACACTGGAGCCAGACGTCCTGATGGATGATGTTTGAATGGAGTGGGTTACCACACTCGCTTGCCACTCATTACTTTCACCCTTTACTGTAGAGTCTGACGGAAATCGGATGAAATATGAGAAGTGTAGACTTGGAGCTTGCCAATCCAGACCATAGCCTAACCCGTCTCTTGTTTTTCAAAATAGTAGTCAGTAGACAATCACCGAAGCGACTTCATTTACACTTCTATTAATTGATTTTTGTAAAAATGCAAGCAAGGGCGAAAAAACCCCTCTATAATGAAAAAAAACATATCCATTAGGGGCATTGCGGTATGGCCCTACTTTCGTACTGTGCCTTAGTGTTGCTCGTGAGAATTAGTATGAATGGATTCTCACCTAGACGGAATCGTCACCACCTCGCCCCTAAGAGAAAAAACGTTATTTAAGGACATTTTTGTTCCCGCCTCTCCTACTTCGCTCCTCTCCCCCAAACAACAAAACAGGGATCTGTAGCCTATTTTTCATCCCCTGGAAGACAATGGAATGAGTCTGGATGGCATTGTCTCGGACCGGAGCTCGGGTTGTGTAGGTATTTGTATTTCCTCTAAAGAGTCCAGTGATCAGTAAAGGCGGCTCACCTTCTAGAAGTACATCCATCCACCTATAAATGTGATTTCTGCATTAACGATCCGGCAGGGCGATTGCGCATAGATAATGTAAGTTACGGCTTTCATTGCATTAACCTTGCGGTTAATTTGTAAACTTTGTGCAGTTGGTTTGAGAAATATAATCCGACTAATGCGTTAGGTGGTAGAGGGAGAGGGAGAGAGAGAGAGAAAAAAAAATTAACTGCCTTATCAGAAAATACATTGAGTAGCTCATCTTAGTCTTGGGATGGCTGAGTGGATCTTCTGATCGAAAAAAAGACAATAGGGGAAAAAGGGGGGAGATGGGATCGGTGTTTGGAGTAAACTCCAAGTACGTTAGCCAATCTCGCTTCTTTTTCCTATTGTTTTAACCAAGACTGTTAACCTTTTTTTGCATTTAATGCATAGACAAAAAAGTGCTACTTACCTTCCACTTTTTGACTTTGGGCTGAATAAGCCCTCTAACCCACCTTTCATTTAGTTTAGTGCATTAGTGCCTTTGCCCCCAATTTTGCTCCCACTCACTTTCACATTGTTTGCCTAATGTGACCGCCTAGGAAGAGGGATTTCCCTCACTCCCAAATCATGAGGCAAAACTCATGACCATTAGCATTATAAAAGCAATGCTCCGCCCCACCTCGCTCCCACCTTTCACCTCTTGCTCTTCCGCTGATTGCGGAAATGGGTAGCAGATGCATTTTTGTTATGATATGGACAGATGCCTGACAGATAATTTTGTGAAGAATGCTTCATCATTTCGGTTGCTCTTGAGGAGCTCTTTATTCGAAAGAGCTGAGTTGTAGATTATTCAGAATTTGCATGTCCTGATGGAGATAGCATGCTGTTCCTCTTGTCAACGTATGAGATCAATTTAACTTGGTTAGTCTGTGGCGTTGTCAATCAATCAAAATTTACCGTACTCGAGATATTAAACGGTTCTAGTGGGTTGTAATATGGTAGAATTTTGGAGTCGCATGTCAACTATACCAATATGTTGAAAGGTGTATGGTTTAAGGGTCTTTTTAGCCTAAAATCGGTTTCAAATGAAAGGATCCGTCTTCCTCTTTTAAAGTATCTTCATTTCACATTCGTAACTCTGTCTCAGTTTGTTTATAGTGCTTGAGAGGAGCTCTAGGCATGCCAAAATCGATCCTTGTGGCAGGCTCACTGCCTCACCCCCTTGCTCGCCACCTTGATTGACGGTGTCTAGATTAGACAGATCTGCGACATGGACGTGAAGGACGCATTTGAGACGGTTGCAAGTCTCTTTAAGTCAAATCCTATCTTTTACTTCACATGATTTCGTATTTTCTCTTATTGTCTGGCTTGCTGGCCCATACCAGCGATAGAACGTCTTCAAGTGTAGCCAATACCTCTTAATTCCCAAAAAGATTTAGCATATTTTCATCGGCACATCGAGACTCGGGTCTACTTGAAACAGCTGAAGAATGCTTATAGCACACGAAATAAAGACAGCTGCGATAGTGGCTAGGAAAGAAATATGTATAAAAGCCCCAGTGTCAACTACTCAGCCAAGAGGCGATTGCAAAAGTTTAAGCTGGAGAGAGTACAACAGATTCATCCGTAAATAAACTAAAATACTTGCTGCACTGAACGTTAACAATGAAAAATGTGGGGATCCCGAAAATGGGATACAGCCTGATGTAGGAGGATGCTGGGAATAACCCAAATGGAGGGCCATGAACCATCAAAATCACAACAAAGCTGAAAAGGCTTAACCTTAAAATGCCGAGTTAACTTAAAGGACTTCACTTCTAGTAAAGTATTCTTACTCATAATAAATTACTTCTCAGGGGATTGCAACTCGTAAAAATTATGCCAGCAGAGAGCACACGAGACAGATTTATGGGTACTTTGTACATGACACTAATAACTTCATACACATCCTTGAGCTTTAATCCCAAAAGTCAGTGTACAATATAAGCAGTACCGGTTTTCGAGAAATTTGACTTCATGTAAATAACAAATACTGCCAATGGTAACGTTAATCAGCAATTAAAACTTCTTCTACTTAGGAACGATTTCTAATTAGGGGCGAATTTTAGAAACGCCATTAGATAGGTGTTAACGAATTCGCACCTTATTACGCCCACATTTTTAAAATCAACATAGAGTGACTGCATGAAAAGTGTAAAATTTTTTGCTTAAGATAATTTGTACAAACTAAGAAAGCGGATTTATTTCCTTCACTGTACTTCTCCTCCGAGCTTAACTGTCACTGAAGCTGAAACAAACAAAAGTTATCCTACAAAAATGGGAACAAAGCCTGTTGAACAAAAAAAAACAGTCGAGGGGAAGTTATCTACACGTCCCAAAATTAGGGGGCTGACTGATTGATGTAGCTTGATGGGAGGCAGCCAGGCTCTTATGGCAATGGGTCGCCCTCGTAAACACGACTCAATCATTTAAACGTGAACGATTCGTGCCAAAAATGCTTTATTAGACAATAAATGTCTGCTAGACTCTACGTGCAATTAAAGAAAACCGATTTAGACCTTGGCATTTAAGCGAAGCCACTTTGATAATGTTTACTCATTTTCTACTTTTACTTAGATTTTGGGTTTTACGTTTAAAAGAACCGGTTGGCATTGTCTATGCGACAGCCTTATAGTTAACTCAAAGTTGTGTGTTGCTAATCTCTGGATTTCTAGGGACTTACCAGTGTATACGCCATTTCGTGATACGCTGTTATGAGTGAAAATCAAAGACATCTGGTAAATTAGAAATTCAGTGGTTTTACACCATCGAATGGGTTAAAGAATTCGGACATTTACTGGACTAGAGTGAGTTTTTGACTTGATGCAATGGATACAGTAAGTGAAGCAAGAATGGGAACATCCTTCAGGCAACCAAAAAGGGGCTTGCAGTTTTCGGTGATGTGTTGTAATTTGTAGGGACTTGTAAATTGCATACAACTGTTCATATGCGACCACCAATAAGTACGGTTTCGCTGAGAGGATTTGGGCACCAAGCTTTAAGTTCACATCAAAAATAAATGTTAAACAGCATTTTGATGCGATCACACAGTTCCTAATTTTAACGCCTATCTAAATACAGTTGAAAATGCAATGGGTTGGGTTAGCCTGCGCTTGAAAGCAGCTAACGTTTTCGCAAATGTTATGCCTTGAAAATCTACTTAATTTTTTCTCACTTGAACAAAGCAGCCATTTTGTGTTTTTGAGAGGCTACACCATTTGTCACCCTCTCGACCAGCAGTTAAACAGGGCACACGGAAAGGGATGCTGGTAGTTTCCAACACACGGCAGAGCAGCAGGACAGAGCAGCCGAAGGGAACAGGGGGGCAAAAGAGGGGAGGGGGAAGAGAGGGTGTGAGGGAGTGCGGCTAGGCCTTTTGACAAGTGACAACCCTTAAAAAACCAAATAAATTAGCACATGGTATTCGTCTCTCTTAACAACCCGTTTCGTTTTGTTCATGATTTCGCCCTCCTAATTGAAAGGCAAATTTTGTGCTGTCTCGGTGTATTCACCTGTGTTTATGCCTGTTGTTATGGTCGCAGGAAATTCTGAAGAGGGGAGTAGGTAGGACTTTTTATGTCTGTTAAATATTTTAGAGTCTCATATTTTATCAATTATGATGATTGTCACGAAATCTGTAGAAGATGGCTGTCTGGTCCAAAAAGTCTCGATTAGCCCACTAGGCTGTCAGTACAAATGGGGTTTAGATAAATGTTCACGACTAATTCTTTATCACTCCGAATGGCTTTGAATTTTATTTTAAGATTTTTATTCTAAAACGCAACTTCAGTAGCATTGACATAGGGTCCTCGTGTCTTGGGTTTGCCTTGTTTACCAAATAATTCATTAATCCTATGCCTTCAGACCTTTGCGAAACAATGGGGAAAACTCAAATCAACTAAGACAATTGAAGTTCGCGAAGGATAATGTAATTCTTTTTTGAAGTACAATTTCTTAAACCTTATAAAGTGGGGCAACAAGTAAAGAACAACTTTCCTCACGAAATTCATGAAAAATGTTTAAAAATAAATTTATGCGATCCTTTTATGATGATCAAATGAAATATTCGTATTGTGGCGCCCTGAGACTTCCCTGAAGACGAAAGAAGGCATAATGCCGAGGCATAATGTGCACTGTCGACGTGTAGAAGGGTTGGAGGTTATTGTCCTGGCCCAGATGCCAGGTCGTCCAGCAAAGGTACAATAGCGGCGATCCTAAGCGGCCCGCTACCAAAACTACGAGTTAAACTAGCGAGTAAAGCATGACATATACCCTGCCGCCCCGGTTTCCGTTTCCTCTCAGTGATGTGGCGCCCCATTTATGTCTACGAACCTATGGTTTAACAATGAGTTAATAAAAAATTGCGTTAGTGTGTGTAATCACTCAGGGCGTCATATCTCGGAAGGCTAAGAGTCTATCTCAAGATCAGCAGGAAAATGAGCGTTTGCGATCTATAGAGACATAGTAGCTTCTAATTGAAGCGAATTTTGGAGCTGGATTGGCTATTTGATGCCCATGGCTTAAGACGAGATTATTAGTATTAGCCCCACAGAGTTGTCGGCGCAATAGCAAAAGGGTTCCGTATACACTATAACTTTTTGAATGTTAACTTAGGTGATGTGAATAGGAAGCAAAAATAGTCTTGTACAACTGTGCGGCACTTGGGTTGAGCGAATAAAGTCATCTCGAATTGTGCTCTTGCTTAATATTATGGCCTAGGACAAATACAGTAGCACTTCACTCTACTGGGCGTTTGTAATATCATGGCAAGTTTGACCTTTAGCCCTTTTATTTCGCCCCACACTATCATGGACCAACTAGACTGATTTGGTAATAATACGACAAGGTACAGTGATCAGAGGAAAACGTTTTCAAAGCCTCCTTTCTCAGCAGTAAATAACACTTGTTTTGTAGCGGCATGCATGTTCAGTAAATGCTTTCAATTTGGAAGATGTATTCAGATAGATATGCATTATACTGTAGTGTCTGCCTCAAGGCGTAGCATTAAAAGGCACAAAGACAGACACAAGGTAGGATTGTATTCTAAAAAAGATCCAGAAACAAAGTATAGGGTAGTTATTTGAATTATGCTGTAGGATTGTACAAAACTGTGTATACTAAAGAAAACCTTGTAAAAACAGCATAAAAACTATAAAATTTGTAAATAGCACAAAAATATACCTAAACCAAGTATTGCACTAAATGTACAGGATTGCACTACTTTGTGATTTGATCCATAAAATTATTAAGATGAAATGTCCTACCTAGACTAATCAAGGAAAAATTTTGAGTTATAAGCATGTCAAGGGTAGGTGTAATAAAAGTGAAACGATTAAGGATTTTACATGCTACTAACTGCCTACTTACTAAATGCAATACAGTTCGTTAAAGTGGACAGTTATGAGATCCGGGCACTTCAAACAGTACTTGAGATGGTATGCTACTTTTTATGTGGGAGTTGTTTTTAGCATTTCATCCGCCTGATTCCACCTGCTTGCCGTTCATTCATCAACAGAGGTATTTCCACCTCTTCGCATCTGAGTGCGGGCCTCAAACTGACGTTCGCGTGCCCACGTTCTGTCTTCTACAACAATGTTGAGGTTAAGCAGGTAGATGTACCTGGTAGCTCTGGCGCTTTTGGTATTCTTCCAGAGCATGTGCCCACTATCGCTACCCTCCGTCCTGGGGTCGTTGCTGTAACTGAGGAAGCTGGAGCTACTAAGAAATACTTCGGTATATTGTTTTGCTGGATTTTATGGTCATGACATGATATTTGATCATATTTGAGGTATTTTTTTCAATTGTAGTTAGTAGTGGAACGGTTACAGTCAACGCTGACTCCACTGTTCAGATTTTGGCTGAGGAATGCTTCCGTTTGGAGGAAATAGATGCTCAGCTCGTTCGTGATAACTTAGCTAAAGCCCAATCCCAACTCTCTTCGGCTTCCACTGACGAAAAGAAGGTTGAGGCCCAAATTACAATCGAGGCCTACGAAAGCATGCTGAATGCTTTGTAAATGTAGAAATACTTTGTGAATCTTAGCTAACCTTTTAGACAATTCCTGCCTTGTTATGTCTTCACAGCAATGGAGCGGTCTAAGAAGATTACAGTTACTGTGACAATGTGGCTATATGATATTAGGCGTCAACTTGTATTTCAGCCGCACGTGTTGATTTACGACTTTTAAGTTAGGCTTATCGGTAGCTAGGACCGTTCTGTGAGGTTATGATTCCTTTTATTTTTCTTGTTGCTCTTCCTATGCGATTGTGATGACTTAATTGCGTATTCAGATGTCGAAGAGCCAGGTTTTTATCCTATAATTCCAGGGTAGCAAACTACTCTTTGATATTGCTATCCCATTTTGTTCTAGAACGTCAAAAGTGTCTGACTCTGATTGTTATATTTTGTAATTGGAATTTCTGAGATGATGAGGGATATCATATTGTAGGTTGCATTACCGTTTCACTTCATTCACGGGATGTAGGCTTGTAGCAAGTTTTCAGTGAGGTCTCTTGAGGTTCACTGGATCGGCGCAGTGTTGCCGACAGCTGGGATTCATGGAAACTTCACTGCTACAATGTTTTGAGTGTTAAAAAGGTGAAATTTTCAACGCGCTAGTGGAAACTTCTTCACGAAATGAGGCGCGATACCCCCCGGAGCATCGAGGTGCACGAACGCTTATTCCGTGGTTTCTGGGTGCTTTGATGCGCTCCCCAAAGAGCTTAATGCAAACGAACTACCTTGGAGACGGGCTTTTTCCAAGTAACTGTGAGATTCCCACAATCCTCGAACGGCTTATTTGGTGGTGCGCAAGTCAAATTCTGGAGTCCTTCGCCCACGTAGAGACAATCTAGTGGTGCGGAGCCCGCCGCTGCGAGGCCTACATACCTGTCTTTGCTGACAACCAAAACACCAAAAAACCCTGTCTGGAACATAGAGGTGTCGCAGAAAGCAACGCTGGCTCCCCGGAAGCAGTTACGTCAAGAAACGTATTCGTCACCTTGTTTATCGTTTAGCTGATGTGGGTACTCGAGGTAGCAATGCTTCTCACCGCGCTCGACTGCAACCATCTTAGGCCCGCTGGCCAAATAATTGTGACTATCCAAACCATCATTTCCGCCGTTTCTTCGTGGTACCTTCGGCTTCCAATTTCTCAGAAAAAAGGCGAACCGAACTGCCAGAATATTGTCACTGTAGTTCCTTCCGCGGATCCCGTTTGAGCTACGTTATGATCGCTGAATGAGATGTTAAACTCACACCAGTACAGATGTTGAGTGAAATCGGTGTCACTCCGGTTCTTCATGAAGACATACATTAAAAAAAAAAAATCAATCACTTTATTGCCGTACACATAGCCAAATTTCAAATGCGAAAGCCCTGTAGCAGAATTTGTATTATCCTTTCCGACGAAAATGGTCTAAGCGCATTGGATACATCACCTACGACACAAAGATGTTAAATTTATTCGCAATACAAAGATTCGTTTTCTTGAATGAGGAATCAGGTGGCATACCGGCATCGCATTCGAGTAGACGGCCACTTCGCCAACAAATAAACAGGAGTTCAGAGATTCGTATTAGGAAGAGTTCTGAGCAGGCGCCTTCAGCGAAGACTGCACCAAACCGGCAAAGCAAAGGTTCAATTTCTGTAGGAAATTTTAGCCTCCACATGGTAGGTACCATATCCGAGGCCATTCCACTCGAATTCCGTGAATGCTTGCCACGATTCAAGGGAGTCGCAAAATTCTAACATAAATGTTTGGCATCAACAATTCGAGTCCTGAAACGCTATTAATAGCACGGTGTCTCACCTCTAGTAATTCGCAGTGAAGCTCCGCCAAAAGGGAAGCGACAGGTTCACTCAAGTCCTGACTGCAGTGGAAAAGTATTAATTTAAATTAGTTTGGAACAGGCAAAGGTAAACAAAATATGACATTGTCCATACCAGTTTGATGACAAAACTGTCAACCACACAAGTCCACGTACGGGATGCCAAGCCTCAGCTAAAAGGAGAGGCCAATCCTGCCCCTTGACTTTGGACATATCAAGGAAACGAGGTGGATTAGTCAAAAAGAACGTTTTCCAATCGACTGCAGTCCAGTCCTGCCG
This sequence comes from Taenia hydatigena, assembly GCA_036345935.2. NCBI lineage: Eukaryota > Metazoa > Platyhelminthes > Cestoda > Cyclophyllidea > Taeniidae > Taenia > Taenia hydatigena. The sequence goes on from JADWOT020000003.1 coordinate 14,165,800, forward strand.
AACGATCTGCGCCTGACTGCTTTTCAACCAGACAATCAAGACTTCGATCACCAATGGAGGTGGAAATAGCTCTTTCTCACCTGAGATTTGCTTGTGCTTAGATTTAACCCACCTTGAATAAACGGCGTTGAGTAGGCTAGAGTGACGCCTGAAACGAGAGCTGAGACGAAGAGGGGAGATAAGCGAAGAAGATTGATGAACGGTTTTTCAAATACAGCAGCATCAGAAAAGTCTGCGTTCTCGTGCAAGTCTTTGCAGACTTCTGACATCCCGCCAACGGTCAGCAGGCTATCAAAAATGCGTCGAATAAAACTTGAGACCGGTCGAGCAGCTTCGACCAGTCTCTCATCCAAAAGACAATAATCCTTGGAAGAAGATAGTGACTGAATCACTAAAAATATTTGACCCTAAACAGATAATTAAACACAAAAAATCACCTTTAGCCACACCGCAACCAAATCAAGCAGAGGTGTCAAACCGACGCATATAGCCAACTGAGTCAACCTTATTAAAAATTGCTCCCGGAGTGGATTAACATTAAATCCACAGGGAAAAAGCAGGTGGAAGACCATCCTCCGAACCTCCTCTTCGCATGTCGTTGTGAAGTGATCGGCGAAGGCATCCAATAATTCAAGAGATTCCAGCTCATTTGGGACTTCACCGTTCACTAAGAACAGCTTGTCAAGCATGTGCTGAATGGTTTCAAAGTTGATTGTTTTGTCTCGGCAAGCACATTCAAAACTTTGCAGCGAGTCTCTGCATGCGGCCGCGATGGCCATAGTGCGCCAAAAGACTCTTCAACGACGTGGGCTAAATGATCCCTACTACCGCACTGTGATTCGTAGCTGGCATTTTGAGGTAGTACGCATCTATTTATGCGAGCAAAAAATAAGGATTAACTAATTCTCAACTGAACAGCACTAATGTGGAAAAGGAACCAAGGACCATTCTCTAGTAAATATTGGACTAAGAATAACAAGTTTTAAAGGCCTAAAGCTTAAAACTAGTTGAACGGTGTAAGCGAGTCGACGGTTTATCACTCTGTTGATATTGATTAGCAAAACACTTCTTATTTGCAAAAGTTCTGAGTCTCTATTGAAATTCACAGGCGCGGTATTATTGTGTAATGCAGAACAATTGTAGCCAAAAGATTTAATGTAGGAGACCACACATCCTAGGCAAAAGATATGTTGTTGTTCCCAAGATAATTAAAAGAAGCTCTACACATTTCGCTTATCTTTTTTTCCTTGCAGTTGCTGTGGGAACAAACGTGCTGACTGACATGTGTCGTCCTTATTGATTCTGGTTTATAGTAAGCTACGAAAATTTTAAGGCGGTTGGGAAGGTGAGTATCTGCCGCTTCGAGAAAATCAAAGTCCTCGCTGTAGTACCTTGTTTGTTGGAGCTACCGGTTTTGGTGAAGGGCTATGCCAGTAGCCTAATTCTCTCTGTCCGTTGAATATATATATTCTATCCTAGCATTCTGCCTTCTTTTGCTTTCGAAGGAGCCTCGGGACGCTACAGTCGCCAAACTCGAAACTTAAAATGTATTATCGCCGTCCGTGTAGAGGTACGACTAGAGTACCCGACATATCAAAACTTGTCCATTAATAACGAGTTCGTTAAGAATTTTGCCTCCTTGTCTACCACAACCATGTTAGAAGAGACCCACGTTTTCCTATAATTACTCGCAACCTTAAGCACTGGCGACAGTTAGGCAGGAGTTAAATATGTTTGTTGCTTAATTAGCTATTAAATTTAGTTTCGCACACATGGCCAGCCATTACTATTTTCTGTTATTGCAGTTTCTGAATAATGCCAACAGCCTTAGTCTCTTCTATACAGTTAATTTTCGTGTTTATCACTGGTGTTACGGTTGCATTCGTCATCACGAAAATGTCTGAACACTATATTACTGGCAGCAGCGGAATTCAATGGAGCGTCCAACCACTTTCCCGAAGACGAAAGAAGATAAAGTACGCTGGTAGAATATGCATATATATATATATATATATATATATTGTAATTTTAGCGTCTCGAGGCTATCTTAAGGGCAATAGAAGGCAGGATACTAGGGCAGAATGCGCGTATTCAACGGGCAGAGGGAAATAAGCTGCTGGCATGGCCTGGAGGCCAGCCTGCACAGCTAGGGCAATATGGCTACCTCTGCGACCCTGACAAAAACCGGCAGTTTAAACAAACAAAGCATGACAGTGATACTTTGTCCTTTTTACTGCCGGTTTCAATCCCTGTTACTTGGGTGATTAAGCTGCCCTAGCTTTTTGCTTGCCATATTTATTTAACCTAAACAGGTTTGATGCCATTGTTATCTCAAAGAGAACCCCAAGGCGCTTGCAGTACTTTATTCGTTGTAACTACTGGTTTCGGTCAAGGTCACAGAGGTGGCCATACTGCCCTAGCTGCGTGGGCTGGCCTCCACGCCATGCCAGCAGCCTATTTCCCTCTGTCCTTTGAATATATATATTCTACCCTAGCATTCTGCCTTCTTTTGCCTTCGAGGGAGCCTCGAAACGCTACAGTGCTACATATGTTTTTGGCATTTATAATGGTTTGGGGCTACTGGCACGGCTCAAAGGCTAGCTTACTCGGCATAGCTACAACTGGCTAACCAAGTGCCCTTAATCAAAACCTACATTCGAACACACACCTAACGCGTGACAACGGGCTGCTTTCCACCTTCAAAAGCTTACATGTGTCCTTCTAGTCCTAAATGGTGTTCAAAAGTAGGATCTGCATTTTAAAGGTCGTAGGATGCGTGCTCTGTAATTATTCCAAAAATCGTATTTTAAGCAAATGATTATTTCTGCAATTTTCAAAGCAAAAAGGCCCAGTAATTGTCGACGATTAAGATGTTTGCATAAGGTTTTAGCCGGCTAATCCTCAAATTGCTTTATTTTACCCAAAACATTGTTCATTATTCAATAACATGATTTTCCTTGCAAATTTTCATTTGCTTGTTTATTTTGTAATAACCTAAATACCAATTTATGGATTGGGACAAATAGGCACACTTTTTATTGGTCTTAGTAAACGACGTTTTCTATTGGGTACTTGCGCCGTGACCATAATCGGGCTCGCAGCGTGCTGTCACTGCCGTCATGCTCGATTTCCTCTTATGATTACCCAGCTGGTAGTCTCGGACCGACCAGAAATGTCTGGTTCCGCAATACAGGAGGATAACGATAACGTGGTGGCTTTAACAACTGCTGAGGAGAGTGGATTGTTCATACCGAGGGAATATATATGTGGTGGTGTTGCGTCAATGATCAACGTAGTTGTGGTCTTCCCGTTGCACAAAACAGTTTTCTTCCAACAACTGGAGGGCATAAGGTGGTCAGCTGCATTTATGCGGTTACGGAAGGAAGGACTGTGGCAAGTATACAGAGGTGTTGTTCCACCCCTCCTTCAGCGTGCCTCTTCGGCATCTGTGATGTTTGGTTTTCAAAGTCAATCTCAGAGATTTCTGCATAGACATCAGAGCACGATGGAGATTCCTCCCCATATCAAAACTATCATTTCTGCTACAATGGCTGGCTGTCTAGAGGCCTCTCTAACGCCCTTTGAGCGGGTGCAGACCCTTCTCCAATCCTCCATTAACTCTCGCCCGTACAAGAATACATCTTACGCTCTTTCTAGTCTGTACAAATCCTATGGGTTGCGGGAACTCTATCGTGGTTTCACTCCTATCCTTCTACGCAATTGTGTCGGTGATATTTTGTATTTTGGTGGAAAGGAGTGGTTACGTGACAAGAGTCGTCCTGAAGATCTTCCGTTCGGTAAACGCCGTCTAACAGATTTCGTTATTGGTGGGTTCTTGGGCTCCACTATCGGCGCGGTCATGTTCCCCTTGAATGTCGTCAAAACGCAGATGCAGTCCACTGTTGGTACAGGCTGTAAAAGCATTAGATATGCTCTACACAGCCTATTAAACGAACGGGAGCACGCAAAGATTGCCCGATTGTACACCGGACTTCCTGCCAATTTTGCGCGGTCCTTGCTCTCATGGGGTGTTATAACCATGATGTACGAGTGGCTGCTTACCCTGTGAGAAAGTGCTTTCCCTCTCTATCTGCTTTTCTGTACAGTGCGACTGGTTCCTTATCTTGTTCATTGCTGCCTTAGATCTGAATCTAGTGGTTCCCACAATTTGTTTATATCTTTTATATTCTATTTTTTAAAAGTAGTCACTATCACTTTTGCGTGTTTTCCGTTATTTTATCCTTTAATGGTACCTTAGCAGCGCTTAACTAAAGCGGCTTCTGTGATTAGTCTCTGATTCCAATGGACTTTGCTAGTATTTTTCATCGTCGTGCTTTGGAAGGGATTTGGTCTTTGGTTTGAATTGGCTCCAGGCTGTGATTACGTTCGTGATCCAGGCACTTCAAAGGCGTTGAATTATTGCGATGTAATGTGCTTTGAAATGTTTTTGGTTTTACGGCAAAACTGATTGTCTGTCCCACACTGGTCGACTTTTAGGTGTAGTTGGACTGTGGTAGTGGTGGTGGTGGTTTATTAGCAAGAGCACTTGAAAAGGTTCCAAATACAGTGGATTCCCATCAACTGCCTTTCCTTAGCAGAAATTGCGGGGATGTTACAATGGTCCCTTCATTGATATTAGTGGTAGGTGACCAGCAGTGCTCCGACTGCTAGTCTGACTTCTCGTTTCGGATGCATGGGTACTTACGGCTTGTCCGCTGTATTTCCAACAGGCGGTATGGTCTCTGGATCACAGCGATAGGCTTTCAGCTATTCTGTACTTCGACAATGTTCAATGGTATTTATGACTACTCAACTTCGGGAAAGACCCAGGGAGTTGCATTGGTGGCGACGGAAAGTGAACACGATTTTGGAGAATGTTCCCTATTTCTCTGACTGATTACTGAACCTTAGTGTGGTGGATAATCGGTGACGATCCCTAACGAAAGTACCGGAAGTACCGTCCACCTTCTTGAAAAGTCTAACAAAGTTGTTTACGTTACCGGCATGACGACGCCATTAAGCGAACGCATGATATCTCTCCACTAGCTGGATAAAACCCCAATTGACATGGCTGGAGAGCAATAAAGTGAGGAAGAAGTGCCAAAAAAAAAAAAAACAAACGCGGTACAGTTCCCACAAAAATGGCTGCTTTTAGGCGTGTGGTCGTACGACTAGCGATGGGGATAGGAAATGGACAGCACTCACACTCCTCTCCAGCACAATACCTAAATAGGCAGAATTCTTCAATCCAATGGAATTGTCTAGAGGGGTTGGTGAAGCGATCAAATACCCTCCAAGCTGCATGCAAACTCGGTGACGCGCAGCTGGCTTGTGGGTACTTTTCCTACAGCATCGGGAGTTGACTAAAGGGAGTACCGAGGACTGCACCCAAAAGGGAGAAGGGGAACTAATGTTATGCTCCAGTCACTCGGTTAGCTCCTCACTTTGATTGTGCAGGCACTTAAGGCTCAGCCACTGTAAACCAGTCAGGTAGCATGCCCCTTGGTCATGGCTTAGAGCGCTACATTTGCATTTCAATTTGGGATGCGTTACTTGGATGCTTATTCGGTGGTTGTGATTTTAAGTGTAGCTGTAATACTTTGCTTGTTTCGGCTGCCGATTTTGGTCGTTTGGGTGACCATATTGCCCTAGCCGGGTGGAATGGCCTCTGGGCCATACTAACAGCCCCATTCCCTATGCTTGCTAACTAGATGTATTTGGCCCTAGTATTGTGCCTTCTTTTGCATCCAAGGGAGTCTCGGGACTCTGCAGTAGCACTTTACTTTTACATACTGGCTTGATTTAATTTACCAGGTGCGGTTATTCACCGTTTTCATAGTGATCACAATTCTACTTAATTTAGCAAAATTATTTTAAAGCGGTCCAAGAGTTGAATCGGATGCCTCAGATCGATTGTTTCTCCTACTCTCTGACGGCTGCTTTAGTTTAGCCATTTATAAGTTTCTTTCAAAAATATCACAACCATAAGAGTTCGATGTGCCTCTCGCCCACCTTAGCCTACATAAGCTTAGGTCACGCAGACAAGTAAGAAGAAGGTGTGCCTTTTGGATAGTGGTAATTAAAGGGACGCAGGGACCACAAGTATGCGGGTTCGAGGCTGATTTTCTATCTGAAAATTAAGTGCATCAGATCCGTCGTGAGATCCACATTTACTGACCTCATTATGTAAAGGTACAGCATGAGCTGCATTAGAACTATCGATAATGTAATCATCCATGCAGACAATACGAAAATGATACAAGAGTTGCAAGCCATGGTTAGAATTCGCTAACTATCTCTATTTCCGTAATCTCCAAGCGCAGTGCAAAACAAATAATGCGCACAGTGGCATCAATCACGTAATCGCAACTGCTTGTTAATCAAGGACACAACAGTAGCACTGAAATGTTACAATTAATGCTGGCTTGACGAGGCTGTAAGAAATACTTGAATGTTCGGAGTCATTGAACTGAACAAAACAATACTATCAATGAAGTTCATCACTTACGCTTAGGAGACTCATTTCGTTTGCTCATTGGTCGTGAATGTGGTGTTTGAGTGTAGCCTGGAGATGTCTTTCCCGCTTGTCGTAAAAGAGTTCTTTGTATTTACAACGCAAAATAGAGAGGCCTTTGATCCAGTAAGCCGATTTTTGATTACTAGTTCTCATTATAAAGTCACGAGATGTGTGGATTATGGTGTCAAATCTTATTATTTAACACTACTACCATGTGCGCGCGTCGCCTTAATTTTTACGCAAGGATTTTGGTTCATTTTGGTTGGTAGTGTAGTACGAAATTACTTGCTTTAATGTAGAAGAACTCGACGTTTTGCTTTCAATATCTTTTCTGCATTTTTAGGAACATAGCAAGATTCTTTACTTTTATCCAGGTAGTAAATCACGGAATGATCAACTGGCAGTTGTCGGATTATGTGATGCGTTGTTATCATTTTCCGATTTTTTCTCAACTACCTGTACCGCTTTGCACACACGCAGTGGAAAACGCTATTTCCATCGAGTTTCCTGCGATATTTGGGCCGTCTTGGTCAGTTTTAACAACACCATATTTTGTATTTGCGCGTTCACCGTCAACGAAGTGTCATTTGTTTAACTATTCGAATTCAAGAGTTTTACCGTCTATCTAAGTGAGGCTTTACAGCAATGTGTGATTTGATGGTATTTGTGTGTGGGGCTGAGACTGTTTTCATTAATTTACTATTCCTCATTGCTTAGCAGCTGGGCGCGTCATAATTTTCAACACAACCTGACAGTTTTGGATACGTGCTTTTAAATTTAAGTGGAACTTCGTCTATTCGTTTTAGAATGTGTCCGTCATCGAACCATCGGCTTTGCCTCATGGATGTGAAATTTGTGAACGCATCATTGATGACAATGTGATCTCTCACAAACTGGCAAATTTATGTGAGCGTTTTGAGGTACGTTGCCTAACTCCCAAAATCCTACGGACTTGGCTTCATTTCAGCTCTTACACGGGCCAATATTGATAGCGTCTGATGCGGAAATGGCCGAGTCAAGAAACAATTTGATGAAATTTTTCAACAAAGTAAGATCGCTACGAGAAACGTTTTTTGAAAAAGTTTGTCGTTAACGTATGATCATTTCAAAGGCATATCCTTGCAATTTTAATAACCTAATCTCACATAGCTTACCCGCACGTCATTCTTGGTTTCCCCTTTAGGAGTTGACAATGACTGACCTTAGCTTTCGCGACATTTCTGACCTGTTTGAGGCCGTTCGATGGAAGTTTTGGAGTCCCAAAAGCATACTAAGTATGGAGAATCTGGGGACTTGTATTCAGCTCTCCTGTTCATTTCCAGATACGAGTGCGGCACTCCTGTACGATGCACAGCTGACTTGGTATGCGATTTTATCAAATCCGAGATTTCGACTGCTGCATGATCACATCAAAGTTACAAAGCTTAGTTTTATGAAAATGTTTTTAGCCAGTTGATTGTGTGCAAGGCAGCCGTAAACAAGCAAACGATTTGAGGCAGTATCTGAATAGTAAACTGATACGTAGAAAGCATTTTTTGGAATAAAAGGTTTTGCTTACATAACAGATTAAATAATGTTATTTATGCATTTAAATTGGTGTGGTGTGGATATGGGATGCTGTTTAAGACTCTTGTTTATGTTTTCTACGAAGAAGCGCCCGAAGTGATATCATTTAAATTTGTTGTAGTTAACAGAAATTATTGAATTGACAGTGGTCGAACTTGTCACAACCACTTTACCATCATCGTAACTCGCGCCAGCATGCTCACAACACAAACTGAGTGTATCAATTTTTCGCAAGGTTGGCATTCATTTGCATGCTTTAAAAAGGGCATGGTTTGTAGGTTAGGCCTCAGTGGCTATTATTCGTTGTTATGACCATGAACGATGACCTTGCTTTTATAAAGGTCATCGCTGTCTGTAAAGGATTTTCGTCCCGTCCTTCGTTACATCACCTCTGAAGTCATGAGTTTACCTCCCGATCTCGACCTTGCCGCTATCTCACCCAACGCACCGCATATGGGCAGGTGAGTTTTTTTCCCAGAGGAATTACTAGTCAAAATATCAGGCTCCTCGTCCAGTTAGACTGGTTAATGCAACTTTGCAGATTCCTAACTGGCCCACCGGACATGGACAAGCAGCTTTGCCCAGCACAGGTCCCAGTTCCAACTATCTTCCGAAAACTCCCAAATTCTGAATATCAAAAAATCCATGTTGTGCTTTATCGTGCCTTGAGACTAACTTTCTGCCTCCTTATTGACGGTCAGTTCCTTTTCGAGGCAATTTATTCTGAACACTATTTCACGATTGTATTCAATGCTCTGAATTTTGTTTCCTTTTGAATATACACCTTTTTTGCTTCCAATTATAGGAAAGTATGCACTCAAAAAGGAATTCTTCACCACCTTTGATAAGATGTACGGGAGCGCATTGACCGAGTTGTCCACTGAAATCGAAGGCGATTATAGTGAGAGGTACGTGTATACGGTCCTAATTTGGTCTCCCAGTTCCTACATTTTCGTTGAAGTAAGCTTATGTATCAACGGGGTTATTTCCGAGTGCTTCGTAAGACAAGGAAGTCGCATTACTAGGGGTGGTTCAAGATACATTTGAACTTTTGGGTTTATGGTTGAAATGAACAAATTTCAACAGGTTAATACCCCATATGTCCTTCGAAGTTTCTGATGCACTTATGCACACGGATTTATTTTGTGCCTAGCCAGCTTTAGTGGCTCTCAAGCCTTCCATTCTAATTAGAAGCGAAAGTGTACGTTAGCTTTTGAAATTTGCAAATGTTTGTAATTGGCTGCAAGATCCGTATTTGTCTCTCGACCAACCCCAAGGCAGGTTAAGCTCCGACTAGGCGTTCTGCGTGGCAGCTGAAGGTAAACAAGGATGGCCGCTATTCTGAGTTTAGGGGATGGAATTTCCCTTTGTAGGCGAGAAAGGTCTACACCTTCATTCTCCTTCACAGGAGGCTTTATCCATCATCGCACTTCTCCACATGGATGCACCGACACTGGTGCTGTTTGCGACCTTGATTGACGGTGTCTAAAGGGAGTGTCCACGATGTATGCACCGGCCATTACTAGCGTGTACAGTAGTATTCCCGTTTGAATCAGTAAAATGAAAACTCCCGGTTCGACTTGGGCGTTACCCAACAATGCTAACTAGTTTCTAGACTAATCACGTGATTGGCATGAACAGGGCTCTATATCAGTCTGGTAAAAAATTAATTACAGAAGTTTGAAATGGTTATGTATTCAAAAGTACACCCGAAGTAATCCTGGATTGCGGCCTTCCTGTAGGAAACCAGCATTTGGTCGTGATGGTAATTACCGAAATGCTTGTTTAGTCAGTTTAAACTACTGAAACGTTAATCCACCACCTCAACTGCCAGCAGAAATGTAACGTAGCTTATTCCGATCGTGGATTTCTTAAATGCAAGTACAGGAATGCTGATCGCTCTATTCTGCCACTTTATTGAAGCCTCCTCATTACCTCCGATCTTGCGACCCTGTCGTTGAGCACCGAGCCATCCTCAAAACCTACCCACGGTGCTTCCGGCTGTTCCTCTATCGGAGGTTTTCTATTGTGGGAGCCTGAGCTAGCCTCAGTAACCACAGACCTATTCACTCTCCACACTGGCGGCCTTAATGAAGTTATTCCAGCCTTTGCGCCTCTCTTGCCAATCATCTACGCTGCTCGGGGAGACGCCATCTCCTGGTACGTGAGGTCTTATCCAAGTTGAAGTGCCTTTTTACATGTATCTTTTCTAAAGCTTTGGTCAATCCTGGTACGAGTGTCTTGTCAAACTGGAGCCCGACATCTGGCTGCAAATTCGGCGCCTCAATAAGCGTGAAATTTTCTTCATTTTTCTTGGGAAAAAAGTCGACATTCTTCGGGTGATCAGTGAGTCGCCTTTTCTGCTACCTCGCGTTGGTATTGTTCCATACAAAAGGATGTCATCTTTGTCTCCTTTTTTTCAGGCGACTCAAAACAATTTTGGGAGGAGAGATTGACTGGTCTTTTCTCCGTGAATTAATGCACCGAGGCGGCTCTATCACCTTTGTAAATAGTCCCCCTCCTTCTTTCCTTTCTTCCTTCATTTCCTCCGAGATTCCAGTAATTTTGAACCCTAAATTACTGCTTTTTTGTCAGTTAATGGATCATATTTTTTTTCTTTTTTTCCTCTGGGCGAATATATGCATATTTTGATGGAAAGATTGATGGTTTCGTTTCACTTCTACACAGCTAACGCTATTACCACTGCACTGTCGTCTTGTTCGCTTGTCTAACCGTTGTGGCTTAATCTCTCTCATTTTTGCTCACTCGTCGAAGTATGCTACTTATATCCGAGCTGGAACTAGTATCGTAGGCCGAGTAAAATTTTCCATCTTGATATACACTCCCACGAGATTAAGGTACTGGCGTGGTGTTGGTTAGTGAAGGTGACCAAGCCTTTTTGATTCATGGGTCTAATCACCCTCAACCACGTGAAGGTGGGCAGTCAAATTTTGGGGTGTCTGGAAATGAGTAGCATGCTCAGGTAGACTTCCATTTCTTCGTCCACAATAAATTCTTAATGCGGCTTTGAGAACATTGAAATGAAACACTTTGGACAAAGCGCTGGGCTGCGGTAAAACCGGGGTTAGTTGCAGGAGAAATAGACGTTTCAATTGCAAATTGGATACCCCTTTTGTAGTATCCAGTGCTTGTTAATAGAGGATCAAGCATTTTTCAAGCTTAGGCGCAGACTTCACTTCATGTTTAACTAATGAATCACACTGCAATCTTTTAACGTGGAAGCCATTAACCTACGTTAAGCGCTTTATCATCTGGTAGATGTAATGGAGTTCATCTGTCGACACCTCGTCCGTTGTTGCATCCGCCCGCGAGGCCTTGATTCTGCCCACTGGGAGCGAGTAGGTCTCTACAGTGACGATGAGGATGAACGAGAGACAGAAGTTGTGATGCCCCTCTACACCTTCGCCCAGCCACAGCCGCAGACCTCGGTAAAATTGGATCTCGCCTCTGCTGGTCAATTTGCAGTGATTGTGAAGAACAGCACACGTCTATGCGGCAGCGGGGCAGCCCGAGCCACTGTTCCGATTGTGCAGGACAAGGCCTACTTTGAGGTGAAATTGCAGTCGGGAGGCCTGTGGGCTGTCGGTCTGTGTCATTCTAAGGTGAGACTTCAAATGTCGCCGCTTCATCGGCTTTATCTGTCAGTCAAAAATGGTATCCCTTCAAGACTGCTCCACCATTCGCTCCTGGTGATATTCCTCCCTGTGTCAAGCATTTATCATATGAGAAAGAGAGTTTAGAAATAGCAAAGGAGTGCTCCAAGACACAGCTTTGAGATTTGGAGGCTTTTATCGCGTTGAGAAAGTATAGCATCTTGCACTGTTCGTGAAACGCCTGTAAATCATTATCCATCAACACCCAAACAGGCCAATCTGAACGTGGCCGACGACATACGGAGACAGAACTCGGCATGGGTCCTATTCCATAATGGCATCATCTACCACGACTCCATCCCTCTAATGGAACTGGAGTCACGAGGAGGCGCCTCAGCAGCGCTAGAAGAAGGCGATGTTTTGGGTGTCTTCTATGATCACACTGAACTTCGATTTACCATTAATGGAGTGCCGCAGTACTTCCATGACCACGGACTTCGATGCACCGGAGTGACGGGTATTCGAGGCACTGTCTATCCCCTGCTGGCTGCTGACGAAGGCGCTGTTTTGGACGTTCGCTTCACCAGCTTCCAGTATCCACCCAGGGAGGGTGGATACACAGAGCTTCGTTTGGAGCAGAATATTCTGTGAAACCACCCATTTCACTTCTACCTCCTTTCTATCCAACTCTCAGTCAGTGATACCTTTTCCTACTTTCATGACCACTGATCATTCCAGTTAGGTGCAACATATCTCCGTTTTGAATTAATTGGGTGTTTCAAAGATGTCAGTAGTAAGCTTGAGGATTCTGCCACTCTCTTTGAGGATCCATTAGGTTCCGATTTCCTAAAATTTCCTGCATAGCCTCTAGGAATAACTAAGAAATGCCTGTCGAAATCATAATCAGAACGGTCATGGGCCAATGCTAATAAGGTGGAAGAGGAATGGATGTGTCTGTGACTGCTGGCAGTGCCATTCTCACTTCACAGGTTGTACTATTGACTAAACTCAGGGGTGTGCACAAGAGCAAGATATCCGAAATGCTTCAGAATATAGCTTCAAGGAAATTCAAACAAGGGGGTTTTCTGGGGTTATGAATAGTTCCAGTAGGTATGTACGGCACGCATGTGCGCCACCTACCGACTTAACTGTCTGGGATCAGATTAAACACAAGGCGTCGGGGTTCGGCGGCGACAAAGGCATCATATTAGCTTTCACCGATTTTCTTTCCCTACAACTCTATTGTAGTATCTTGCCTTTCCTGAGAGAAGGCTCTGGCAGTGCATAAGCCAATGTCGAAGTCAAAAAAAAACGAAAGAACTCGCATAGCCAAAAGTGAGGCTCAAACGATAACCCTTCCGTAGCATTCAAGACTATCTAGGTTTCACCTAATTTCACGTAGGAACAGGAGCACCTTCCTTTTGCTTGGCTTACAGTCCAGCTGCGTGAACCTCTCCTTTGCCCCATGAGAGTCCTTCACTTCTCACTTCACCGAATCGTCCCTCCATCTCTTTATTCCTCTTCAGTAGTCCACAAAAGGATCCACAGGAAAAAAAGCTAGTGAGGGGATCGCAAGGGCATCTGCAATAAATCTACAACAGGCATCCAATACAATTCGCGCTTGTGAAACTCTTAATACTTGGTCAGGACATTATTCAAAAAACTCCCTTGAGCTTGCGTTTATGGACTTCCCGTCTTATGAAAGCTTCCTGGAGAAAAAAAAGATGCCCCAAAATACATAAAACATTCAAAATATGCGGATATCGAGAAGCACTTGGGCGGTACACGCTATCGACGCCCTTCACTTGCTAGGAATCTTTCAATTCTCAATTCAATACGGAAAGAATTCATGAGTTCATCAAAATGAACTAAAAAATAAAAACAAAAAAGCACAAAGAATGACTTCAGGAATTAGACTAAGCCTCACACAGGTCAGCCTTAGTAAATTAACATATGTGACCATTGGAGGGAGGGAGGCGAATTATGCGAACTGAGTAATATAAGGGAGAATCGAGTTTGTTTGAATGCAAACGGAAGGAGGGGTGGAAAGCACCCGGAAGAGAGAAAAAGCGAGGATCTCACTCAAGACAGATGAGTTGCGGTGTAGGCGGTTTCAATCGACCGTTTTCTCCCTCCGGCGCGTGCGAAGCGGAGCCCAAATCATCGGAGGGCGGAGCGGGCATCTGATCAACGAGGGTGGACGACACTGGTGGATCACCGGGCTGGGCATATTCGATTGACGGTTGCATTGGTGGCGCCAGTGATTGGACCATGTCTATACAGCAGTGAGATACACGTGTGTCCGGTAAAGAATGAGGATTAAGGCAAACAAAAGCCAAAGCAAGTCGTGGAAAACGCACGACTTTGGATCTATCACCATAAATCAAATAAAAGCACTCACGTTGCATGTCGAAGGTGTCAACCGGTTTTTGTTCGATCTGTGCTGGCTGCTCATCGCTTCCATTAACGGCAACAACACTCGGGTTCGGGATTTCCATTTCTACTGGAGGTTGTGGCTGTTGCTGAAGCGACGGGTCGTAGGGAGTCTGAGGTTGTTGGGCATAATACTCGGCGCCTTGAGGATACCCAACGGCAGAAGCGCCGTAAGGCATCATAGGGGGCATGGAAGGAATTGTGTTATACGCTGAGGGTTGTGCATAGCCGTACTGACCGTACTGCTGTTGGAAAGCCATTGACTGTTCCATCAACTGACGGCTTTGGGCCTCCATTGCGTCCTCCAGAGAAGAAATAGGGAACAATTCCATGAATAAATCATTTATTCGGCTGTATGAGCCCCATTAATGGTATTATAGTACCAAAGGCATTGCAAAGACTTCAGCGATATAGAGGGAGGGCATCGGCCGTGGATTACTGAATTTGTGCAAAAAGGACTGAGCAAAGCCGCATTAAAACCTGATAACTATCCCAACCCCGGATTCAGCATGATATATGTTGAAGTAAACTCAAACTGCCTTTGAGGTATTACAACACTGTTAGGAGCAAAAGTGGAATTACCTAGAGATCCAACACCTCTTCCACACCAGTTAAATAGTCTATTCGCAAGGGAGACCTGACAGTTGGACTACCCGCCAATGATTGACACTGGAAAGTGGGGACGCTAAGGTCGATTCTCAAACGAGAGGGAGATAAGAAGTTGGAGGATCTAGTCCACCATACTGTATTCTTCCGTCTACCGCATATCCACCTCTACTCCGATGTTACAAGACTATCTACCAGCCGCGCTAGCATGCTCTGCGGCGTCTTCAGGGAAAACTCTAGAAGCACACAACTGCTGATTGACGGAAAAACAACTAAATCGCGAAGTTTAAGTAAAAAAAACATCAAAAAGTGAGATAGCCGCCTCAAATCACTGCCATTCCCAACTATTGCTTGTACACTCCATACATTATTTAGTAAACCAGAAGAAGCTTCAAATGACACCAAGAGTAATAAATATCAGGTTATTCCTTTGAAGCGTTTAAGTGAGGCATTTGAGTAAGAAATGTCCTACCCTTTTCTGTTGCCGCAAAACCTCCACCTTCTGCATCATCAAAATCTGACGCTGACGATGGGCCTCCTCCTCCTCACGTCGCCTCTGTTCCGCATAGTCCCTACGCAGATCATCCAAGGCCTCGCGTGCTTCGCGTATCTGTGATGTTTGATCCTGCAGTTTCTCCAGAGAGGCTAATAATAAGACAGTGTTGAGAGATCACAAAAATCCATCACCCACGTTAAAACGATGGATGATCAGGTGGATGTGGGAGTTCTAACTTTATTCATGCATAAGTAGATTCGGTTGACACCACCACAGGCCCTAGTAAGTGACTGGTGTGTGGCATTACACACTAGTAGCAAACGCATATATTATTGTCCGATTTAGCCTAGTCACCGTCAGTCAGAGTGGAAACATGGTGTAGTGACAAGCGGAGGCGTAAAATCCGAACTCACGGATATCCATTCGGATGTCTGCAGGGCCATAAACAAGACCGTATGTAGGCGACAATTGGAGCCGTGGTGATTTCTAGCTTACAGGCTGGGGAGTCGGCCCGCGCTTGGAGCGCCAGACTCTGAACACCCGATCGACCTATGACCTGCCTTGAAACTGTACTCAATTGAGCATAAGTCCAGAATTTCCTTGATTATGTCATCTCAATCTGTATCCAATATGAGTGACAAAGGACCGAAGGTTTACTGAATCACCACCACCACTGAGGAGGACACGAAGCAACCTATTTCAGGATTTTCCAACACTAATTATTCATCTCCATACCAAGCCTAAAAGAAGTTCATGAATGCAACGGGAGATTGGGCAAATCACAAATGCCATTGCTTGAAATTTGTTACTTATTTGAAGTGAAAGTCTCTCGAACAAGTGGACTAAATAACTTGCAACGAAAGAAGGTAAGCAGAAACGAATTCACCGGGCAGCTAACTTACTGCGCCTCACTTCCAGATCATTGGAGTACTGCATCAACTGCAGATTCATTTGATGCAGGGTCTTGAAAAGCGTCTGTAGAGTGGAATCGGTGGCCACCTGTCGACCGCGTTGACTGCTGACTCGCATACGGTTGCTGAAGACATCAAGACTCTTGCGAAGAGCAGCGAGAAATTCCTCCTGTTTAGCCGAGGTAAGTGGAGGCACACCGGGAAGTGCACTGCCTTCTGGCGGCATCTCAACAGAGACAAGAGCCCTCTCCAGCTCCTGTGGCTTCTCAGTCTACAGTGGAAATCATTAATGAAAAACATAAAGAACATGATCATGTCACTGAACCAAGGCGAAGTAGGACAAGGGAAGCTGACACGAACGCCCAAGAAATTTACTTGGACCTAAGTTACCTTAAATTGGCTGTCCCGATAGCCCATCGCAACGACACTTTCGTACACTGGGAGCCTCCCAATTGGGCAAGCAGTGTGTTCTATTCGAGGCACTTAGAGCAGGTACGTGTGAGTCCATGTGCGAAAAACGCTCAGCAAACTTTCAGCTGTTTCGTTTAGTAATACATTTTAAACACAGACTTTTGAGGGCCACAATAGCATGAAGCAGCTGCAGAAAAACTGATCGAATTTTATAATACAGAAGCCGCATCAAATGCTTTGAGATTCCTGTCTTTTAATCTCCTACTATTTGTTGCTTTATTCACTTGCCGAAAAGTGCGCTGGGAGAATGAGTTCAAAAGGCATGCGAAAATTCGCTGGAGATGTATCAACCGCATTCATAAGATTAAATAAATAATCACCAGTATTCCGTGTCGGTCGGTGGTTAATTTAAAAAAACATTACACCAAATTTGGCAAGTCGCGGGCAGAAAAATGGCAATAATCAGGTTATTGTAGCGATTTCAGTGACAGGAATGCAAGCGGAAGGAAGGAGGAAACAACGAAATTAAACAATACCGAGGGATCAGTTACACTGGGAGCATAGTCCGGATTGACAGGAGGCGGAAAGGCGGGCGCCGAAGGACTGAAACCGCCGATAAAGGAGTCGCTATCGGCAGCAGCGGCGCGACCGGTCCAATAGTTGCGATTCAAGTAGTGGGCCAACTCAGGGTCCACTTCGGTAGCTAAATCACTAGCCACATCCGACGGTGGTTGTATTGGGGCCACTGGGGGCACACCAGAGGTCGATGACGTCGACAACTTCGCTTGCTGCAGCAATGTTGATGGCGTCTGTGAACCAACGAGAGAAATAACAATGATAAATGACCACAGCCCCACAGTTACCAAATCGTAGATCAATGGGGGATCGAGCTTTCCCATAAATACGTCGAAAGATTGCAAGGTATCGTAGATGGAAATGATGAGTCTTAGTCACATATTTACAAGTAGTTTTATGCCGATATAAGCAAGCGAATTTCGAGAAGTAGAAGTTCGATGCGGAAAACTATCCTAGTACTCAGTGTGAGTTGGCTGAAATCGCTCATGTTCGTGACAGATTGTATTGTGTTTATCGTTGCCAGAAAGAAAAACGCACCTGAGGTTAAACAGCCTGATAACAAAGTAGTCCTTAATGTTTGCAAATTTTCGGACAAGGGTTAAGAGCACACGGCTTTACAGCCTCTGCTCGAGTGAAAAATGATAAATTCCTATGCAATGGACCGGAAAGTTCCAAATAATAGTCAATAGAATGAATATTAGCAAGAATGTGCTAGTTTGAAAAGGTTCTCGGTAATCTCCACTACTGTTTAGGGAATATTACCTATTCACCAAGTCAAATGCATGCGAGTTACAAGGAAACGTTAGCAAGAAAAGTGCCTCCGTTGTCATTTGGCATGCCACGTAACAGTTATAGGCGTAAATTGAATAAAGCTGCAATCGACTAATCAGTACTAGCGTTAGAATCTGATAGGACGGTAAAGCTACCCAGTTTTTTAAAGCATCTAAAACTACTGAGTGGAGATAATTTCCGGAAAGAACAGAGCAAGGTATATCCACAAAATTCGTGGCATGTGACTCAATTTGACAGCAGTATAGGTGAGCTGTGCGTGGCCCTACGTGGGTGCAGTGTTGTTACATTGGAGTGGGCTCAAGTCACGAGCACTAATGACATCAAGCAAAGGTTAACAGTGCAAAAGGAAACCCTTAATATCCCCTTCCAAAACACTTAAGGTGGCCCTATACACTCCTAAAAAGAAAAGCGTGTTTGATAAAAAGAGGCGGAGCTGCATTAATTAAGCTTCGAGAAGTTCAGTAAGGCGCGAACATGATTTGAAATGCGAGAAGAGGGCATGTGGTAAGCGGGGAAAGTAATACCCGTCACACGATTTCCATATTTGTCAACTACCAAAAACCAGCTAAAGCAGAGCCAGTTCTGTCATTAATAGTGTAAATTACTTGGCTGTCTGAATACATTTGAAGCAGAAGTAGTTTCGAGTGCCACTTTGGCGAGTTGATATCTCAAAAAAGTTCCTTAATTTTTCAGAATAGTGCTGCATACGGTAAGCCCTTTAAGGCACTTATGCAATCACAAGGTGTCATTCAACCCAACGCCCTCAGGGGTAAAATCGCGCACAGATCTCATGAACCTAGTTTGAGAAAACGTAACACTTGCGTAACAATAGGGACAATCATCTCTGCCATAAAACTTTCACAATACTGTGTAGGGCGTGGTGTGATGTAATTGACTGTCAGCTTTCAAAAACGCAAATCATTTTAGTAAATCAGCAAAGAATAATTAAAGAGAGAGCTTTGCGCACCTGACGTTGTTGCTGCAATGGCTGCATTTTCTTGGATTCGGCCTCACTGGCGCTAAGAGCGAGAGCCAGTTGAAGCTCCTCCTCCTCTTGCAAACGCAGCTCCTTCTCCTTTGCCTCCTTAGCCGCTTGCTCCTGTTGCTTTTGAAGCCTTTGATGATGTTGCTGTTGTTGTTGTTGCTGCTCCTGTAGGTGCTGCTAAAATAACCAACCAAAAGGTAAACATTCCACCTAAATAGGGAAATTAGTGAAGTTACCAAAACAGGGAACCGAACGGAGGTACTCCCTAATTAATTAGCACATCTGTCGATCTGGATGGATTCAAGACAAGATTTTACCCAAATACTAACAAAATCAGAATCAGGTCAAGCTATGGAAGGTTCGTGACCCTAAAAATAGTAGCATTTAATACTTAGTTTAACATGCCTGTGTTCAAAACAGAAGTAGCTAAAACTGACAGTAATACGAAAATTTGTAAGCAAGGGAAAGCATTGGGTTAGGGCATAATAAATTGAGCAACAAATTCGCAGATGATTTGACGATAAGGAAAACAATGAAAGTGGAATTTGTCTTCCGTGATGGGTAATGAGAGCACCTAGGAAGCATTTTTTACAATTGTGAATAGCGATGCGTAAGGGATTTTGCCGACTTTACCGTATGAGTATTCGATTTCTGAAAGAAGTTAACATTACGGTTGAATCACGGTACTAATAGCGTGAGTGTTTTAGAGCATTAAGCTTTATTACCATCTCCCTGAAAAATTCACGCACGGCCCCATGCTAGAAAACAGAGTTAAAATCATGAGTTGGGAGTCTTAGAGGCCGAACCAGAAGCGAAATTTCAAAGGCTCCTCACGAATGTTAAAAGTAAGCACTTTGACGAACCTTGTTTTCCTTTTTGCGAGCAGCACTGCCGCTTCCACCAGCTGCTAATCTGGAAAACAGAAGATAACAAAGTAAAAATGTTTTAATACTTGAGCCTTGCGAAAACCATTGCCACAGGAAAATTATAGAAATGGGGAGTAGAGACAAAGGGAACTGCCCTAAATGTTGCCAGGGGCAACGACTTGTTACCAGAGGGAAAATCATTCCATTGGCTAATCCGCGTCCATTAGTAGTGAGCGTAGACTCATCGTTCAAATTAAATAGGTCGTTGTGAGTGTAATATGAGTATCTTTGAATGATGTTTACTGCCAATCAAGTACCAGAAATATTACTAGTAATGCTTGGTGGCTGAGGAGAAGTAACCATAATAGCGATCTTCAGATATGGGTAGCAAAAGGTGGTAGTGTATTCACCTACAGGATAACAATGAGTCATGTCTTAACGAGCCACGAAATACTCGATAGTACAAAGTCGAGCACTTCATATTCAGGAAACGCGCACGAAAAAATTTATAAACAGAAACATGGAGCCCAAGTGAAGAGAGGTCTTACTTCCTGAACATCTCCGAGAAAACTGACGAGGAGAGCCACAGAAAAAAAGAACCAATAGTGAAAAACCTCTTAAGCTGAATGCGTAACTGCACCAACCAACTCACCGGCATACATCATGCGTCACTTTGTACGACATGGTTTCGCATCTACAGTAGCATTAATCCAACGCTACCTTGATGCAGCGTATGCCTGAGAATTAACTAATTCACAAACACTACCACAGCTGGCCAAAAAATCAAGGGAATCGTCTAAGGGACATTCGTTTAAATGTTTACGTATTTAGTCCATGAAAAAAATTTTTTTAAGGGGACATTAAAACGCACCTTGTGAGGTCGTAGAGACAGTTATCGCAAACCCGGACTTCTTTTTCGATGCCGTATTTGGGTATTCCAGCTCGACCAGTAGTGCATTCCCCACAGAATACATTTCCGCAATTCCGACAGTGATGCTAAAAACGAAGAGGCACCTGAATTCTCATAACTGATGTGACTAACGCGCTGAGTAATTTAGGCAAAATGCTAACACTCAATATGTAGCAAAAGCAAGATTACACAAGCATCAAGCTGCCGAAATCGAACATTCGTTAATGCTATCATTACACAAAATTTCACTACAATCCATAAATTGCGGTTGTAGAGGATTTCTGCACGGGTAAGGCAGCGATAATGGAAGTCTTTCTTGTAGTAGTTAAACACACATTCCTCACCTTTCTTCGAAATGTCGTAAAGGTGGATTTACAATGGAAGCATTCGTCTCCATCTTTCCAATTAGGGGCAACTTCTGCAGAAAACATGGCCTCACTTTCGTGGAACGGTGGCAAGGGATAGCCGGATCGTTTGACCTCATTATAAGCCTCATGAAGGTAGTGGTAATTTTCATTCTTTTTAAATGCAAATTCCCAATTCTGGATAAAACCAAATATACGCGAGCGGACCTCTTCATTTACCTAGATAATTGAACATAAACTGGTATAAGCCCAATTACATGTGTATATTCAAGCAAATTCATAGCAAAGTCAGTTCCCAAAACTTCGTCATGAATGGGCGTACCGCAGTTTTTCATGAGTGCCTCGAGAACCTCAAGCAATTTATTAGTAAAAAGGAATTACTGAAAGTCCAAGCATTAAAACGTGTGGATTTTCAGGATTAAGTCGTTTTTTAAGACTGTTGACCGCATCCTTCGGCCTGGATGGTTACAAAAATTCAATTATATCTTACGTTACTTCTTGACCACGCACTAAATCACATATAGTGAGGTTCGTTTCCCAATCTGCCTCCATCAGCAACTCGCTAGTAGACTTTGCTAAAATAATTCGCTTAGAAATGAAACAAACATTACCTAATAATTTGTCAAAACGAGAATTCCGAAACATTGTTGGAGAGTAAACAAGATGCGCGCCTTTGCCTCAGATCGATTTGAACGACTTCCGACGAGCCGATGCCTGCATAAATCTCACTAGAAATAAAGAATAAATTTTGTTACATTTTAACCATAAGTTAATTTTTTACTGTGATAAAGCCCTAGTTTGTGACCAAAATATTATGGAGCACCACTTTAGGCATGCTTGTTGCATAGCAAATCAGTCTGTTCTATCAGGCGAAAAAACGAAGGTCTGAACTACTGTTAAATGTACTAAATACAATTTTATATTTTTAGCATTATATGTTGATTCTTCGTCTGAGTCTACGAATGGAATTATCCCACTTTTTCTCTTTGCGATCCTTAAATTTTTGAATCTTCCATCATTAAGGGATGTAGTTTTGTATTATGAAAAAGTACTCTCATTAATGCGCTTAAAAATGCTAAGTACTTGTCTGCGACATGGCTTAACTCTCCTTAGTCCTGTGAGGCAAAATTCCGCAACAATTCCATCTTGTCTGTTGTCACTTTGGTTTTTCTTTGATCTCTTTTAACATGCGCCTCGCTTATTATTTTTTAGAGGTAGATTCGAGCTGCGAGTGACAGGTTTCGAGGCTCATGGCAACACCAAAACATCATCATCTTTCAAAGAATATTTGCGGAAGCGTAGCCCTTGATTACATGTGGAACAGTCCACTTCACACACGATTTTTTTAATTTCAGGTAGTAATCTGACTGGTTAAAAAACTTTTTACCTAGTAACCATAGTCCAATGCGTGGGCGAGTAATGCATTTTATTCCTCCTTTTACCGAACCATCTGTACCTGCGTTATCGTCAGCATTTTCTCTTACAACGGGGATAATGGGAGCTTCTTATCTCCCAATTAACAGTATAACTGACCAACACACCATGGCAGATATTATTTTGAAAAATTGGTCCATTAGTGTGCACAACGCATGGTGGTACTGCAGCGTAGTAACGGTTGCAGATGAGATAGATATGTAGTTTATTGATAAAAAGCGGATGACAAAATTGCCAGCCAGCTTGCTCTTGCCTTTTATCCTAATCTTGGGACATTATGCAGTAATGGCATGTTGAATCCATTCACGCAGCGTTAATTCAAAATGCAAGAGTGAAGTAACAGTTGCCTTTCGCCCCTTTAAAGCAATAGCAAGTGGTAGAATAACTTTGGAGGTAAAAGTGAGGTGGAGTCATGCCAATAGGTCTTTGGAAACCATCGCACCATGCTTCAGTGAATTCTTTGTCCAAAAGACCACACGTAAAATTATTCATCAAAACAAGACTCATAACAATGTAGAGATAGAATATGAAAATCTTAACTCAGTAACGCCGCAGAGAAAAGGCGACTCGGATCCGACCGAAACCGAAATTTCTTTCGATTGGTCGGGGAGCCATGGTAGCAATCCATGGAATCGTGACACCTACCACGATCGCTGTAGCATAAATAGATGTTATATTTTTTGCGATCGTATCATCGCCTTGCTCTGAGTGGTTTCTGAGCTCTGAGCTGTTGCGATTCGTCCAGATTTGTACCATCTATAACAAATACGCAATGCTACGATTTATTCAACTCTCACTTTCGGCAGAGGGTTATTTGTAAACCAATTGTCTCCTGGTCATGCTAGTAGCTTTCCAGACATTCTACACGCCGTGCATATAAATTGACTCGACTATTGTGTCTAGGGCCACTACAGGTAAACTACCCATAAGTTAATCAACGTGTCTTCAGTAGACAGGACCGTCAAAAATGCCTTCAATTTGACACTTGCAATTAATCATACTCCGATGGCACAAGCCTTCTGCTGAGTCTAAACAAAACTTACAGGCATCCACTTCACACAGTTCACAGCACTGAGGTACTGTATCGGTAAATCGTTCCAACTACGCTTCACTTCCGAGAAATCGCATTGACTGAGAGATTTAATGGCACTCTTATAAAATGTTATGAAGACATAACCTACCAAGCGCAAGATACGCAGTCCTTCATCATATTGGAAGCTTGAACATAGCCTTGGTGGAGGAAAACCCCTTTTTCAATTAACGGAGACCATTTGTACCACATTCCGACAAAATTGAACTATAAGGGAAGAAATCATAGTGGAAGACTCTAAAAGACGTACTAATAGTGAGTTAACGGCGTTCAGGTGAAGCCTGGAGAAAAAAATATTGAAGTTCGGAATTGGTGGCAAATGCTTTCCACCTCATGTTCAATGAAAATCTGTTGTAAGAGATGTTGCTTTGTTATTTTGCGGAGTTTGGGCAAAATCCAAGCTAAAGATTAACCCAGGTCAGGCAATCATTGTTCTCCAGAAGACCGAATGCATTCCCAGGGGACTCGGGCTAGCTACTCACGCAAAGTGGTCTTGGGTCAACAATGCAATAAACTCCAAAGATCTCATGGAAGGTTGATGGCGATTGGAAAAGCAGATTTGAGACAAGAGTCAGCAACAAGTGCCCCGCGATGCTTCTCACCGAAGCGCGAAATGTTTAGGTATCCACGTCAACTTGAGGGCTTTCAAGAAAGTTGCATGAACAGGGATTTTACATTTGCCTGTGCCAACGGTAAAGAACTTTTCACTCACATCGACACTCCGTCAGCGACCAGATCGAGGAATATAGATTTAGTACATAGAATTGCATTTTTAACAGCCGCCTGTGCCGTACAGATTTCTGATTTCCAAAAAACTAATTTTTCATGCCCTAGTTTGCCACATTTGCCAGCGCGTCATTTTTGAACCTTTAAACCCATTGTCTGGGTGTAGCTAGGTGCTGAAACATGTTCGGTTGCACGTTTTACTTTCCGTTTGTGGTGGCAGTTCAACTGCCTCTAGGTTAAATTGGAGCACAGAAGCATCAATTCGGTTATTTCACCGGCCCTCACATCCCAGTCCGGTTCATAATGGATCTAAGACTTGAAAAAGCGCTTTTTGCATGATCTATCAGGCTATTTTGTCAATTAATTGGTCGGAAAATAACTCCGTCTGTTGGCACTGAAACAACTCCTTAAGTCTCACTTTTCTATTCTTGGAAGGCGTGTGGAACCTACCTCCACATGTAGCGTTATAATTCTCTTCAGGCTCTCATAGGGAAGTACAATCGGAAGGCCATGAGGTGCTATTTTCTTCATTATCGCTGCATGGAAGTGAGCCGTTTGGTTCCTTGCCTTCAAGAACTCATTTTAGTAGTACTACAAACTTTTCAGCGGCGTAGGAGCGGCTCGATTCTAGGAGTAAGGAAATGCTATTGCTATGCAACTCTGGCTTGACCAAACTGAATGGTATGACAGCATGGCAGCAAATAACCAAACAAGGCTCCGGAAAGAAATTCAGTATCTTATCAACTGCCAAATTAAGAAACTGGAAGCTCCACTTCTTCTCACTTAAATCATGCCCGTAAAGCGAACAAGCCGTTTGCGTTTCCTTTTATCACCCACACTCCCACAAAAAAATCAAAAGTCAAATTGTAAGGCCCTACAGAAGATCTAAAAACTTTCTTAAAACCTTTTTGACAAATCTGAACATCCGTTCAGCGTAGCACAAACAATGGTTTGGTGGTATCCAAGTTAAAGTGAACTTTTTTGTGCAAATACTTCCCCATTTCCGTATTAAAGCCTAATTGTAAGGATGGTGAAATTTGCGGTCTTATCTTCTCCTTCTTCTTTTAGGCCATAAAAAAAGTAACGCCTATCATTCTTTACAAGGCACAAAGAAAAGATGGTCGTTGGAAGTGTGCTAAAGGTAGATTAATGCAAGGTAGTAACAATGCCAGAGAACTACTTCGTTCATTGTCCACCTACCGGAAGTTGGGAGGCAAGGCGAACAGAAAACAAATTAAAATACTCGATTTGACTGCAATGACAGTGTCAAATAGAGGATCCAGACACGAAATGGAGAAAAAGAAAGGATGTGTACGCATAGGTTTGTGTGGTACTTTCTTTTACTTCATTTTTTTGTCTACTACATATGACTGCTTACTTGCCACCAGTGGCAAACGACAGCTTAAGTGAAAATAAAAACAAGTATGAGACACCAAGGCGGGAGTAGAATGCTTAGAAGTGGTACATATATGTATATATAAAGGCGTGATGTAAACATTAACAGATCTATCCCGAGGGCTACGATTAGTGGAACGCGAAGTAGAAGAGGAAAGGGAGAAGGGCTGGGGAGGTGGGGATGGAAGTCGGTAAGGGAGACACAATTACTTGTACTCTTATATATAAAATATAAGGCGCTGTTTTGCATTGTGAACATTAACTTTTAGACGTAGGGATTGAGGCTGTTGTCACGCTCTGCTGAAGAGCGTTGAGTCAGGCGTCGCGAACGATGACGTTCACGCATTTTTGAGCTGCCGGCTGGACGTCGCTCCTCCAGCAGGATAGTTCGTTTGTTGGGTTCCCCAATTTGAGCTTTAATCCACTGTTCCATATTTTCGTTTAGCAGAACCACCTAAGGGAGGAAAAGGAGCTGGTGACTCGATTTACTTTACAGTATTAATAATTGAGTTATTGTTTACCTGTTCTTGCAGTTGTGAGACAGCCTTAATGATGGAGGAGAGAGCTCTTTGACTTTCCGTGATGAGCGATCGGACGTGTATTACCTCCTCCTTGATCCTCGCATTACCCGCAGCGCTATTCAATTGTTCTGATTGACTCTTTCAAAGGAAAACAGAACACCGCCGTAAGCCGACCTTTTGACGTTGTCACAATCGGAAATACATATGCATTTTTTGGATTCATTTTTTTGTGAAAAATCTCAAAGATAAAATAGTATTAACTCCTGGGAAGAAATCTCCCGTAAGGTTGGGAGGCATCCACAGGAAGCCCATCCTAGTCAGGCCGAGGTGTGAAGACAGCCGAATGACTAAGAAAGTTCTGGGGATTTTTATCCCATTCACCAAGTATCTTAACAGCAAAACGAAATAAAAAAGAGGAATTATGGACACATCATTCTAAATTATTTAATATTTTGCCTTCCTTGACAGTCGAGGTCAAATATTCTCCTCCTGCTCATATGTGAGAAGATGGTATCGAGAGGTGTGACTCCACATATCAGTCCATCTTTGTCTAGGTGCAAGACAATTTCCCCTATTTGTTCGTCATCCAATGAAAATAGTGAAAAAACCTTTCTACCTTAGAAATATTACTACAGAATTATAAAATGTAATTGAAGGGTATCTAAAATGGGTTTTCGAGAGTGGAGTAAGGAACGTGCAAAGCAAAGCCTCTCTCCTTCAACTTCGCAATCAAAGACTGCTTAAAACCACCCAAAAATGTGTAAAATTTTATCTCCAACGGTTGGTGATGATTGTCCACGTCCGTATTTGTAAAATGAAGCGCTGGAGACGATCCAATGGGTTATAAAACTGTTGACGCTTCCAACTCTCGCTTTGCTTGTGCTTTCTGAGTTTAAAATAAAAATTTTTCACATCGTAGACAACTGTTTTGAGAGATGGTCATCAGCCACTCATTTCTTTCTCCATATTCTCACATTACTGAGCAGAAACAACTTTTAACAGCATAACAACCATTAACTGGGTAGAACCAAAAACAAGCTCATTTGCATTCTCTGTCCCTGTTTAGGGTAAAATGTCATTTTGAAGGCTCAACAGAAAGTGAGAGGGACGGCTGCAATTAGCTCTCTTTTTGAACCTCAAAATACTTGCATTTAAACGGGGAAAAAACTTTAGAAAGGAAAGTTTTTTGTGTTTTATGAACGATGAGGAATGTGAGCAGAAAATAGGCATAGCTTAAACATTGGAGGGTTCGGCTACCGAAAAATTGTCAAATCAAGCAATTGGCAGAGCAATAATTATGGTTTTGGTAGAATTCACTAAATTCTGCATTATCCAGCAGCGTCACATATGTGTGACGGCTTTGACTTCTTGCTTCAGCACCACGCTTTAGGCAGCAAATTCGTCACTACGTAAATTAGATGAAGAAGAAACTTTAGTCTATAGCTACCTGAAGATTTTGAAGACGCATATCAAGGACTTTTTGCGAGCGTTGAATGCCATCCAATTGGGGCAGTTGGATATTGAATGGCGCCATAAGACCGAAGGGAATCCCTGCTCCTCCGACAATAGAGCAACGTTTGGTACCGCTGCGTCGACCTCTGCGTGCAGACGTTCCTGTTGTAACACCTCCCGGTGACAGACTGTCACAGAGGTTACCAGCTGGTGTACTTCGAGATTGGGACATACCCACCGGCGGGATATCGTCTTCAGCATCTGTAACGATTAATTTGGCCTTGCTCGACTAAAAAGTCAGCCTTTTAATTTAGTCTCTTTATCGTGAGGCATATGTATGGTTAAGTAACTACAGTCCTTCAGCACCTAAATAATGTCCCATTTTTGTTAACTTTCGGTTTTAGCACCCAACCGCTGAAGGGCTTCGTCTACCCTCGAGTCCACGTCAGCAGCTCCAATCCCTTCCACGTGTCGACAATACACATTTTTCCCGAGAAGTTTAACTCCTTTCGTCTTCAGGGGGGTCTCAAGGCAGTAAAAAATTGCCAGTTAGTAGTTGCAACCAAGCAGACCAGGCTCCTCAGTAAATCAAACGACCGATGCAGCGTTATTAACTTAAGGCAATAGACTACTCGGAGTTTTCTTTTTCCATGCCTCTTTTTTTATCAAAACAAAGCAAAAAGTCTTCCCATTAAGTGACTGTAAAGAAAAATGATCTGGCAAACCCCAATCGCGGGGTTTGTCAATGTCGTGCGCATGCAAACTTCTTTCGTGTAGTTGGAAGACGACATCAACATTGACGCTACCTTAATTATCAACAAGTGTGTTTTTGACTTCCCCACTTAATTTAATTTATAATCTTCTTTATTTTGAAGAAAACAACTCTAAAACTGGCCCAAAAAGGATCCTGTTTCATGTACTAGTTCCTTTCCCGTCGAGCCTACCCGGTAGGAGCTGTGCCTGTTAAAACTCGTGTTCTGAGCACAGAATTTTGTAAATTAAGAAGTCGGGTTGCGAAAATGTATAATTATATGCATAACTCGTACTGCTTCACATACCGGCAAAATCCATGGCCCGATCGCCTGCCGCATACATGTCCGCGGCTGTCAGATCGTCGGCACGAAGATACATGCTTTCCTTCGGCTTTTCGCCTTCATAAAAGGGGAACACATTTTTGGAAAGGAATCTTTGGGGTCATAAAAAAGCATTATCCTCTTGCAAATTTATCTCACTACTTGGAAAGGTCGCGAGAAACTGCGTGGGAAGTTAATGAAAAGGGATGGTACCACGGCATGGCAATAAAACCTATGTCCTATTGCGCATTAATTGCCAGTACACATGCCTTGGACCGGTCCTGTAAAGACACAGTCCACCAGGATGGAAGGCGATCGTGATGGTGCGTACATGCGTGAGACCCAAAATAGCGGATAGTGATTCATTCAAGTCACTGGGAGACCTGGTGATGAGAAACCCAACCATTTACCAGCCAGACCTTTGACTAAATGTTGTGAATGCCCCAAAGGCGGCTGTAAACACATCTGTACGTCACTGACCTTTGCAACCCTAGTGTGTTCTAACCTACAGTCTATGCGCGTTGGACCGACGCCCATATTGTCTGGTTCTGGGCACCGAGCAGCGTCTAGCCTGCCTAGGAGCAGCGCGAGGGATGATTGTTGTGGGCTCATAAGGTTAGCGCACACCGAGAGGATTAAGAGAGTCATAATAACAGGTCAGCCTACTCCGAAACTTTTCCAACACTGGTTAAACGCTTGGAGCAGGGTAAAGATGTAACCAGATACCCCATGAAGAGTGTTGTCTCCCTTTTTCTCACATAAAATAGATCCACATAAGTAATTGGAAAAAATCGGATCCTTGAGGAATGAAATACCAAGAAGTCGACTTAAATTTTAGATCTCAAATTGGCCTCTTTGTGGATTGTGCCGCAAAACAAATATCAAGGAGGAGTTGATAACAAAGGCCCAATCCTTTCTTCCGCCACACCCAGAATATTTGTTTATTCATGAGCTTTCCAGTGCGGTTTTTTGTGCCATCGACACCTAGTCTGAGTGAATCGAGAAAAAGGGTCACTAAGGCAATAAATGTGTTATCTAAAACCATCAAAGCCAACATATTGCTGCAGTTTCGCCAGTTTATTTTCCCAACTTAAACGCTAAAGCTAGCTAAAACTTCCAACTTCAAAGCACCCAAGTTTCTTTCACGTTATTATGAACAAATTTCTATTTCACGTTTGGTGTGTGTATTTGTTTATCTTGTCAATTTAAATACAACAGGATTGCTGTAGAAGGTTACGCAATTGAAATTTGACCTTGAAAGGAGGTATTTTGCATATTCGTGGCCAAGTTGGGACCAAAACGAGGAAGGAGGGGAACTAAACTAACCTTCAGTATCCTTGGCACGTTCTCTCTTAAAGAGGTATCGCCTCACCAGCCGTTGCATAATATCCGCATACGAGGTTTCGTGCACCTCGAGATCTCGATTTTTGCAAACATTCTCCCGCTTGGTCTAAAAGTAGAGATGTGACCCCCTCAATGAGTCATCTTAAACCGTGGGATTCATCAAACCCAGAGGGCATCCAGTTGCCAGGCATTTCTTTATTATATTCGTATTACACAGGGTTGGCTAATAATGCTTTTAGATAGTCATAAAGGAACGCCCTTGTCAAAAGGTGAAGAAGAAGGAGTGGAACTCATGCTTGCCAAGTCACCAGGCGTTTGCTACTGCTGTTGCTATACAACCCGGAAGGTTGCATCTCAGGCGTTAACTAGACGGGAAAGTGTTTAGTGAATTAATAATTTGCCAGATCTTAAAAACGACACCGTAGTTCTCCTGTACGGGTGCTCAAGTTATGTGTTCTTGTGAATAATGAACGAGAGGTAGGGCTTAGGAACAATTGAGAAACAGTCCCAAAGTAGTAATATATTTTCCTCTTCCAGTTAACACATTCATTCCTAGCCCACCCTAATGAAACAATTACTTGAAGAGCATCATTTGAAAAATAAATTTTTGACTAAAAAAGTGGTGGAGGGAGCTTGACAAATTGCCGAACTATGCAATCAATGGGGCGAAACCCCATCTATGAGTAATCCTTTGAAAAATCGCAACTGACTAAAAGAAATCGTGAGATGAGACTTTGGAGATTTTAGGTGGGTTTTGTTTCTGAGAAACTCTGCGCAACCCTTTTCGTGGGATCTTGGGGACAGTGAGGGAAAGTTAAAGGGGTCGATTTAATGACTCGACTTATTCCAACTCTAATTTTACCAAGTTCCCTCAACCTGTGCATGAACAGTCCGGGACAGCAAACTTTACACTTCATTAAACGGCTTTTAGACGTTGGGTCTATTGGTCACGGTAGCATTCGTAGCGGTCCCACCGAATATCGACGGTTAACCGAAGCAGGAAGTTATGATGTGAAAGAAAGAGGAATAAACAGAGCATGTCTTATCTAGTTCTCATAGTCACCGTAGAAGATTTTGTGTAATTCGGTAGACCAGTGGCGTTTTCCTCCGCCGATTAACTCTACTTCACAATTACTTGGTGGGAAGGAGGAGTCGCTCGACTAGACCAAAATGCTATAAACCACAGAGTCATAACCCAAAGAGAAGTTTATGGATGTTCAAACATAAGTCACAAAAAGATACGAAGCAACACTAAAGACTACCATGAAGAGCAGTGAAATTTTCGAAATCCGCATCTCCTACTTTGTGAGAATAAAAAGTGGTTGCAACGATGGGATCTCTTTTTCTTCTTCCCGACGTAAGCTCTTTATGAGGCTACGATAACTTCTATCTTACTAGGGAAGAGGAGTAGGCAAGAGGAGGCGGTTCGGAGCCTCCTCCAATTCAAAGACTTGTGGTGCAACATTAAAATTCAACGTCCAGTTCGAAAATAAAACTTATGCAGTAAATACAAAGAAAGTAGACTTCATGCGGACCGAGGGACTTTTAAAACAAATTTTTATTGCCTCGCGAGACGTAATAATGCACTTTTTACAGCCCTTACCTACCTGTAAGAGCGATTGTATTCTTAAAAGAGGTTTTTTGTATTCTTTATGGGAAAAGTAACTAATTCTTAAAAGGCGACCAACTGTTTATCTTCATTTAATGTAAGAAGAAAGTAGTTATCATTCTGAGGGACACGGAAGAGGAGGAGGAGGAGAAGGAGGAGAAGAATACGGCGATGTCATTCTCACTTCCTTCATTCCCACCTAAGGTACAGATCCAAAAGGTAACTATGGCAGTAGGAAAAATGATGCCTCTACTGTACTTTCCTGAATATGCTCACAGTGAAGTAAGTGCTCGGCCATTTGCAATCACCACAGTACGTTCCACACACAGACATACAAAACATGCACAGTCGTCTGGACATGAAAGATGGCCGCACATAATTCTCAACAAAACAAAGAAGAAACGTAATGGTGACGGAGGTAAAACTAGTAACATCCGGCCATTAATAGCTTCTGCGACTTACTCTTTCATTTCGCCTAAGCCAGGCCTCCATCACCTACTTGGTGAAGGACTGAAGTTTTTTCTTCACACATTAATCATGTAGAATGGAAGGTCTTCTTTACTTTAGAGCGACTAATCACCAGAACCAAAATGTTTGGCTTCTGATGGGAGATTAGAGTCTGCTTCGACGCTATGAGAGTTGTGCTAAAAGTTTCCGTAGTCATAGCTGTAGAACAGGGTTAAGCTCGACTCCCAAGGCCAACAGGCTTTAGCTACACCCATCAGGCTGAGGACTCGAACTCAAGTAAAGATCGCTCGAAGCGTCTAGTCCTCTGTGGAGCTCAAGGCCAAATTTTTAAGCCGCAAACAACCTTTCTAAACATAATCTAGCTGCAACTAGGTCCCTTACATTTCAGAAATAAAACTCACTTCTTAGATTATATTTCAATCAAACCTACACTAGTGTGACAGAACAATTGGCGTTTGTGTCATCAAAAAATTTAAACCCGGAGTTTATTTTTTGCAAGACATCTATAGCCAATGAGACGAAATTACATTCAGACTAATACAACTTTAGAAAGTAACTTTATTAGCCAAGACGACAAGGTAAACACATACCTTAATAAAGTGAGTACTTCGAACGAATCCAGTGACAACGACAGTGTCATTTTTAAATATTCTCTTGAGAAAGTTGAAGCCTTGAGCCAAACTGTGTGCAGTGGGGAGAATGTTGAATGGTGCTGGCAATGTGGAGCCATTGTCGATGTAGTTGAGCCAAAGTTTTGTTCGAGCGAATTTCCACTCCACATCACAGTCCTCCTACAAAGCGAAAAAATTCGCACTAAAAATATTGCGAAGCTTTGATTGTGGTTTCTGATACCTCGCTTTGGTTATGCGAGCACTGAGAGGCATGGCCACTGAACTTCTGCCCGGCTGCATGGCCTTTGGGCGATGCCGGCAGCCCCTCAGTCCTTCTCTACGTCAATAGTACATATTCGGCCTTAGGCTTTTGTCTTTCTTTGCATTCGGAGAGGTCTCAGGCAGCTTATGTATGTCTTAACAAAAGCGATAAAAAATAGCCAGTGGTTCAAATTTACTGTGTAAAGCCACGACTTATCGCATCAACGTCTGTATAAAAAGGCACTCAACTGTCCCATTTTTCTATGCGAAGGATGGGGTGAATGAATGGATTTACTTCACTCATATCGAGGGAGAAAAAAAGGACGGTGTCCTAATTAAGGCATTAAATTTTAAGCAATGACTTTTCAATAGTAAAACTTCTATTTTAAATAGGTACTAAAAGGTATTTCCACAGTCAGCTGACAAGAGAAAGGTATTTTGATGGGAGATGCCAACACAATCGTCGCCCGCACCTCCAATCTTAATTTTTCTTAACCACCTTACAACCAAACCACGAATTTACTTATAGGGCAGTAAAAGCGCGTTAAAATTGAATTGATTCCAGGGTTACTCGTGTACTCACCTAAGGCCGAAAATAGGATCATGATTTACCGACAAATCACTTCAGGTGAATAGGACTGCCTTAAATTTAATTTTATTCCTCGTCTCAGCTTAGAGTGATTTTGCTGATTAGGTTATTAAAGGACCCGTTTGTAAGTTCAGTCAATTCGGTTTTCACTCTTCCCTACCTCTAATGGAGATACGTTAATCTCATTTAAAGTGAGCCACGATAGCGGCTTGTGCTCCAGATCTTTGAGATATTTTAGGAAATATAACATAATTTTTAATTCCTTTCACTGTTTCTCTATTAGCTTATCGAATGCCTAGGGTTTGATTAAGACTACCCAGCCGTAAACAATACAATGGTAAAGGAATCGCACACCTCTGAGGAGAGGGGAAATGAGGTCTTACCTGTATACTCTCGAAGGAGTGACTCATCATGGCAATTAACATGTTGACAAGGACTATTATGATGATTCCATGGTAGACGGCAAAGAGGATCATGCCAACACTGTCGATCACCACTGTGTTTGCGTCGGGGTCGATCATCCCATCAGTGTACTTGTGCTCTTCGGTATCTAAAGTGACATTTTGCCAAATAAAAATGTGATGTTATAAACAAGGCTAAAAGGGTGGAAAAAAAACACTTTCGAGGAAAATGGGAAGCAGGGAGAGATTGAAGTCAAGTCTAGACACCGTGTGTGGTCAATGGGAGTGGGAGCGGCATATATGAACTCTATCTAAGGTAGAATTTAAACAGTACGGTGATGTGACGTTCAGGAACAGAAAAGCCCTACAGAGACTGTCATATGTCAGTGTGTCAGCGGTGCCCCGTCCACATCACAATTGCAATTCTCACGGTAAGTGGAACGTATTTTTTTCGTGGCAAACATTAGCCATTCCAAGTACGGAGCAGGTTGTTTTTGAATGTTTCGTGTGTGTGGAATTTTGTATTTACTGTTTAATCCCTTTTCAAGATTAGCTCAAAAGTTCCTGCCTGACAGGAGTGCACCTCAAAAAAGTGCTTTTCATGGCCAAAAAAGGCGATGACTTTTCTACAATCTTTCTTGGGGTACTTTTATGCATTGAGAGTGCATTTTTGTATTTTCTCTTAAGCACATTTTTGAATCTCTTCGTGTAATTTCTTTTAGCTCCCAATTTTGAGGCATTCCAATCACCCAGGGAAAAGCAGAGTTTTGATACATTTTTCGGCACCTTCCCCACCACAAAGGTGTGTTACATCTCTCAAGGTCAAATTTCCAGCATTAATTTAGTTGCTTACACCAACTCTCAAAACATTCCTTCCAGCACCTTTATACATGATTAATCGAGAGCATACCTTGAAGCTAATGATAACAAAAACGGGGAAAACAACAAAAAAAAAACAACAAGAAGAGGAGGAGAAATTTCCACATAACGTAGACACATCTCACACGCTTTCCCCATTATACCTAGATTTGACAACTCCCATCCCAAATCTGATAAGAGTGATGTATGCCCTATCAGTATTGATTGGAGGGGGGGGCAAGGGAGGGGGGAAATAGTTTGTCCAGCCCCTCTCTCGCTGGGATCGAGAGGGCTGACGGGGATCGCGTGGATGGATCGATAACGGATGTGCGGTAGCGATAAAGTCTCCGCCTCTTGGCCCAGATTCTTGCCACCATCTGGTGCACATATGGCCATTGATATTTCAGTGTTAAATTGGCATTCACCATAATGATGAAGTCGTAAAGGGCATTACCACTACCGCTGTTTAACTTTAACAGCTTCCCCCACAACAAGGCTTAGTAGAGGTGTTTGTTTTGTTGCATAGTGTTACCAGGCCCCTGGAGCATTCAAGGCGTCTTGGCGGGAAGCATTACAGCCTGATTTTTCCATTGCTAGGGAGGCTTGCTTCAAAGTAGATTAATAAAATGAGTTTACTTGAGCAGAAAACAAGAAGCACAACTACAAGTCGGTATTATGAGAGCTTTGATAAATACGACTGTCAAAATGTCATAGCCTCTTGTTAATTAGAAAGGGATGTAAGGAAAGCAATCCTTCTTTTTTAAGCTCTCATTGTTCTCCTGATAGCAACTTAAGGGGTTGGCTTCTTTTGAAGCAGACTCTATGCATATATTGTACCGAAACACATAAATCAACATTTTATTGCACAATTTCCCGTCATAAAGCCGGAAATCCGTGTTTCAAATTCGAATGAGCATTTAGAAGCAGGGTTGGGTCTGGTTGTTCTCAAGTCTTTACTGTCGTCTGTGAAGGCGAATGTAACATCCCATAATTCCCAGTTGATGGTAGTTGGAAATTAATCTAACCAAATTCGCATCTCATTTTACAGTCGTAAACAAAACTTCAACTGGGTTAAAGGGTGGAATCGCTTCCGATTTCACGCCTCGTTACGTGGGGAGGTCTAATGACTACGTACGCCCTTCCGTCGTGGGTTAAAAAAAGCCGTGGAACTAGGTCGAGCGAAGTCGGTTCAAAAAAGAGGCTGGAGGGAGGAGGGGTGAGTTTAAGCGCTTACCCGGTCTTCGAATCGGCACCCTTGAAATGCTGACTTGACTGAACATAGCCCAAAATAAACTGTAGAGTGTGTGTCTCAGCCTAAAAAGCACGAAATATGCGCGATCATAGAGCTCTCTCTATGTGATTTTAGCACTTTCGCAGTGTTACAACTCAACTCTTTACTTAAGGCTACGCGTCACGAATGTGTGACGCTTGTATTTAAAAAAAATGTGACTGGAAAGAAAAAGTGGACATAAGCAACGCTAAGTAAGCCATATCAGTTGACTTTTTCGACGGAATTTAGAGGTGTTGTTGGTAAAATAACTGAGTTATTATGAAGCACGGGACTATTTCTCTCACCCTTCAAATGCCTCGGTCGCAGGTTGAGGTTTTCCAGTGGCATTTGCTGGTGGGTATATGAGTTGAAGACCGTAGTACCAATAGAGGTTATGCAAGCCCACCATGAATGCAAATATGACCTGTAAAGGTGAGTAGAAAGAGGAACAACAGGCTCAGAGGGAATTAATCCAAGCATGCAGATGGCTGTAGCATCGTGAGCAAGTGGAATACTTTTCGCCTAGACAACTTTTTCGGACTCATTCGACTGAGACGTGGATTATTTACATCCTTAAGAAGTTGGCACTCGGCACTTCCCCGTAGTGTAGACACGAGGTGGTGATCTGGCACAGGGATTCTTTCCGGCCGTAGGTAGAACAAAGTGGATTTAAATCGCCTATTTATGCAGATTCGTGATGTTCGTAGCCAATTAATTAGTCTTATAATCATCGTGATAGTCTTTTATCCCGTTATGGCTTATTATGAGTTGGGAGGAGATTCGTGGGACAAGGAATACTGTTTTGCTCGTGGAACTTGTTCCACCAGACAATACCTCCGACACCGGAAAGTACTGACAGCCACGCATGACTTGGTTGAACTGCGTGGTATAGAGTGAGTTGGATAAGAAAAACTCCTTACCAGAATATAAAGCACCATGAATCGGACAATGTCTGTGAGCATCCGAGTGAAGGAGATTTGCAATGGACCCAAAGCCTCAAAAGCTGGCATAAGGTAGGTGGTGCGAGCGAAACTGAAGACATTTGCAATGGCAAATAACACATCAGAGACGATTTCCGGATCATCAGCTTTCCATCGAAATCGGGCTGTATTTTTTATAAGAAAAAGAGAAAAATAATTAAATGAAGAACTTAGATGACGCTTTATCTGTCAAGACTAAAACAGGTCAACATTTTAGCCATCTGACAGTGATTAATTGTTTTAAAGCGAATGAACTGCAATGTTTTAATTGTTTGTTTGTCTCTTAGTTTAAGTAACGAGCTACTTAGGGGTCCGCCGTTGTAACCACACTAGGCGGCTTGTCCTCTGGGCCACGCCAAAAGCCCCAATCCCAACTGCAAGTCGAATATACACATTCTGGCCGAGTAGAATGGCTGCCTTCGGCTTCGTTAGTCTCGACGCGCTAAATTTGTAATAGCAGGTGACATGCTTGACTTTTAAGTCTATTCATTCTGATTTCTGTTGCTGGTGATAAACCTTAGCACGACGGATGTGGTATGTATTCCCGCAGATGGGAAGGGTATGGAACGGCCTCGACAGTGTCAACTTGACAACTATTCCATTCCCTTGATCTTCGACACTTGGCCATAAACCATCTGAATAAGTTTGCTTTAAGCAATGACTCTAGGTGGTTTCCAGCTACTCCACTTTTCTCCAATGCAGTTCTCCAAAAGGAAGAAACTACAGACTTAATGGGATAGTCACACAGGAAATGTAGCATTGTGGTCAAATATCTTTACAGTTGGACGCGCATTTGATGCTTAGCGAGGGTGCTTCCTGGGTGTATTTCTTACAGCACCGACTACAATGTGATAGTCGATCAGAAAGATTGCCAGAGATGACGATTAAAAGGGGAGAGGGACTATGCAACACTTCATTTGTTTAACTCCCAGTTTTGATAACAGGCCATTCAAGGGCTCCATCAATGTACCTCGTGTCCACGAAAGTAGCTTCTCAGCACTTCTGCAGGTCAAAAATACACGTTATGCCTTTTTTGCCATCAGGGCAGTCTTGAATGATAAAAAAATCTACGTGTCGGCACCACTTTGTGCAGTCACTTGTCAAACACGTATGCAAAGCACGAACAGCACGCATTTTGACGCCGAATGCGTCAACTATGCCGAATGCGTCAACTATGCATAAGTCTGATTCAAGAGTCTGAAAGCTTACACCACGTGATGAGGTTATTTTTCCTTATTTATTTTTCCGAGCCGAAGAAAGCCTTTGTTATTTCTGCCTATTATGTTCAGCATTTGCAGTTCACACTTTCAAGCCACTTTCGAATAGAGGATATCTTTCAAGCCTCTAAAGGCGGTGTCATTAATGAGACCGACTCAAAAAAAGGCGGACTTTGCTTATGACAAAGTTGCCAGCAAAAAGCGAGATTTCTTTTGCTTTTATTTTGCAAAAAGCGAGAAATATCAAGTGAAATAATAAGATAATGAAATGCAGGCTAATTTCCACGTGGGTGTCCAATGCATTATGGACATGTTTTTGGGGATGGGAAGGGAGCAAAGGGACAAACAGCATGAGTGAGAAAAGGGTTGTTATTCCAAAATACATTTCTCACAGAAGGCTTGAAAGTAATTGTCCCTCTCCACAAAAAAGGCTCTCTTTTCGAGGCTATTACGTGAACCCCTATGAAGGGGATAACAAGGAACATTGCTTGCAAAATACGTAAAATTAGGGAGCTTCTTTGTCTTTCCCTACATAACTAAATTTTGACAGTTGTCGGCTTTTCGGCTGCGATTTTTTGTTTAAGGGATTGGAACAGCCCAGTATGGGGTCACACGCTTATTGCTTATACTATCAAAGGTCAGGGAGGAATGTAGACCGCTATAGCGCCCAAAACCTAAGCCCACGCTTTATCCGTCCCCACGATCTCGTCTATCTATGAAGACAATATGTGTTGGAGAATTTTTTTGAGTTCGAAGTGAAAAGTGAAAAGTTACTCCCCTACTTGACCGCTAAATCACGCAGCCTGTCAGTACGTCAACAAATATTATTGCATTCATTTCACCTTTGCGGCCTTTAAGAGGTGCTGATCACCCACAGCTTACCAAAACAAGAAATTAGTAAAGCATTGAATCATTTCTAAATCCAAAAAAATGCATAAATCTGCTATTTTTCGCCTTAGTCTAACATTTTGCTACAAGAAAGAAGGGAGGAAAGGCCTTTAGTATTTCATGAAAAAAATAAATTCACATGCTGAGGTGGCTACACATTTCTCTGCCCCGAGTTGTTGTGAGAAACAAATAATGAAATTCGAAAGGATGCAACTTTCACACCAAGGGTAATCGACAAAATACTTGTTATTTTTAAAGTACTTAAGGGTAGGGTGTGTAGTTTCAATTCTCTACCCATCCGGTCTTGAGGGCG
The DNA here is from genome assembly GCA_036345935.2 of Taenia hydatigena. NCBI lineage: Eukaryota > Metazoa > Platyhelminthes > Cestoda > Cyclophyllidea > Taeniidae > Taenia > Taenia hydatigena. The sequence continues at coordinate 14,205,348 of JADWOT020000003.1, forward strand.
CAAGAATTGCGACCCATAAAAGCATACCGAAATACTACTTAAATTAAGGCTTGCTTTAAGCTAGAAAATAATGAGGATTAAAAAAAGGCCAGAAAGGAGCACCAAGTATTCATGACCATTGCAATTTGCGGAACATCCCGATTCTGAAATCGGATCGTGTTCAACAGGGAACAACCGGTGGAGCCAACTCTCCGCATTGTCTCTTACTATTATTAACTTTAAAACAACTAAAAAAATTACCTACTTTCCAATCAAAGTACTGAAACCTACAGAAAAACGTTTTAGAATAGCTTTACGCATTTAAATAATATCTGACGCAAATGGAAGTCCTTGTCCAACTCCATGCTAACCTGCAAAAAATCACCTTTACAAAACGATTTACGTCTTTTTGCTTTAGGAAGGAGACAATCTAACTCCAGTCACCACTGTCTTCATCATCACCCTTTGATTTCTCAATCATCCATTTCCATCTCAATAGAAATGACCCAATAGAGGGAGAAAGTTGTTATCACTTGGCGAAATATCATCAAGGAAGAACAAAAAATGAAGCTGTGGGTAAAAATGAAGCCATATCTTTCTCTCTTTCCTTTCTTAAAATACAATTCTTAAAGAGAATAAGGCCAGTTTTCCTGTACACGTAAGATGGCGGGCACCACAAAGTTGGCAACGAAGTGTACCACGTACATAATCAAGCACTTTTGTCGGGGTAGTGAAAGATGGCTCGGAGGTACTCAACAGTGTACTCATTAAAGATAAACGATCGGTCGAAAAAGGATCCTGTTCCGGTTATGCTTGACAAGTCAACCTCTAGCGAAATGAAAAGCTCTATTATTAGAGGTAATCTCAACAGTAGTAGCTCAATCAACGCAACTTAGTCTAGGGGTAATCAAAACAAGGGGCAGACAGTAAGGCGCACAAAGGAGAACGCCATCTCCGCAGACTGATGAAAAATGGCACGCATTTTACAGGGCTCTAAAGCTTGCACCGGAAAGGGCATAAAATTTTTGTCACCTGATGAAACGACACTTTCGCCTTCTCCAGGTTATGACCTTCTTATTAACCTAACTATACGACTGTGTCCAAGTTTTACCCTTCTGTATCAAGTGGGACTCATTGGACCATGACTTCTACCCTCGAGGAGCTTAATGATGCGAAGTCAAAAATAAAGTCGATTTCCATCTCGATGTGTCGTGAATATTTCCTGTGGAATAAATCATTTGAGAAAAGTCGTATTCTCCGAGAAGAAGTAAGAGCAACAAATTGCGTCTAGGGTAAAATACTACCAATGGCTGGGGGACATGCGAATCCACCACAACTTCTCCCTCCTCGTCCTTCTCCTCGATGTGTGCCTTAATTGGCTCCAACGTATAATATTGGATGCACAAAAAAGCCTCACCATAAGTGATTTGCTTGATTGGACCTTTTTGATACATTAGACGAAGCCCTCAAAAAGGAGGAGTAGGCTTCCTTTTTCCCCTTTAACGCATCGCCTTTCACACCAGAGGCTGCTAAATGTGCGTGGAGAGGGAGAAGGTTTGCGTGACAACCGCAAAATACTATCACGCTTCTGCAAAATTGCCTAATTTACTAACTGCATATAGCCTCAGATATAATGTCATCTCTCCCTCTCTTACCTACTAAGAATTATAGAGATTGCTTTCTGTCAAATTCAGGGAGCAACATTTTATAAAGAGGGCCTGGTTTTCCTCCTCGCCACACTGTTCAATTCGGATCGTTTCCTTCAATCCTCGTTAGCTCTTCTTTATCCACATACCAATGTCCCAGGCACTACATTAGTGGTAGCCATACGGTTTGAGAAGAGTCCTAGCTTCCTTGTTTCAATGCAACACTAAAAATTTATAACCGCCGATTGACGAATCAGGAACGTAACCACTTGTATAGCGCAGTCTGTTATATGAGCGTTTAGGACTGAAGAGGCGCTCGGCTATTAACTATGGCAGTGCCTACATATTCCAATGAAAATAAGTGAAACGAAACACCCTCTAACTCCCAGTTTTTGTACTAGACCGTGTCGGGGGCTCCGCCACTGTCCAACATTCAGTCTGACCTCCTGTCCGTTAACACTATTATCTTGACCGAGTTACGGGGGAACCGACTGGAATCCGAACATCCAGATGAACAGCTTTGAAATACTAAAAAAGCTGATTGGGAGGAAAAATGCCCAAAAATTAACTCAATGAATTTATTTAATACATTTAACTTAATCCCTGCGCATTTTTGCATGCTTCTAGTTCCCAGCTCGTGGGTGGTTTTGGAAAGCATCAACTAAATTTTGTTGGCTGACATAGAAGTAGGACCTCGAGGAGTAGAGAGGAAAAAGAAAGGCGTGGGAGGAGATGGAACTACATAACAACTACATTTATTAATTAGCTATGTTTAGCAAAGCATCATGATTCAACTTTTAGCAACACTGCCATTCTGTAGATACAAAACCAGGTTATGTGCAAACATGGAGAGGCCTTTAGGATGGAAACGTGGGGGTGGGGATGATAGGGGGGAAAGAGAAGAGACTAGAGTGTTACACCTCCTTCTGTCTTGATGTACTATCTCTCAAAACACACCTTTTTACTAATTCGACATCTTTTGCTAGTAAAAGTACCTAATTGTAGCAACAAAGATATAACAGAATGACGATTTCGCAGTGGTTTTGATGCTTAATTGATCGTGACTATGCGTAGTTTAGTTGCGAAAATTAACAGCTTAAATGCAAGACAAAGTTTTATTAAATGAGCAGACTTTAAGTTTGAATCTTCGTTGCCAGTTTCTAGGGGCATAAGTTAATCCCCGGTCATGAAGAGCAGATGCGGAGGAAGCCGATCTCAGAGGCATTCATGAGATCGTTCTTGAGATTCGAAGGAAGGAAGAAAGAAAAGCTTTCATTCTCCTCAGATAGGAAATGAACAACAGCCTTAGAAACTCAAGAACTTTAATTTTTACGCCAAAATTATGTGGATTAACAAAGGCAAAACTTTAAAGTCTTTCATTCCTTTAGTTGTTGAACCTTTCCATTCCTCCACACTTCCTCTAAATGTACTCCTTTAAGCTATTTGAAAAGCAAAATAAACCTGATTTCGTTTTTAATAAGGCTGTTTAGAAGATCTTTGCTTTTACCTAAAGCAAACCACCCACTGGGTCAGACAGTAACTGAAAGGGCTTTTTCACCCTCCCAAAGGCTTATGGAGGAGGAGGAGGAGGGTGAAGGACTTTAATTACTTAGGCTATTTTAAAAGTCCATGCATTTTTGAGTGAAGGAGGTTAGTAAAGGCATTAACAAGTAGTCTACAGCAATCCAAATTTGCATCGGATCCCTTTTCAGTATAATTGCAAAGATCGCATCCATTGGATGGAACTTTCACCCACTCTTTTGGTTGTCAAGAGAGTTACTTCCGGATTCATGAAGGCCTTGAGGGTTAATCGAGATTAATAAACAATAGGATGGATTGGCAGATTGAATGATTGAAGATGTAAAAGAGGAGTCCCAACATATCTAACTTAATAGGACCTCAAAACGTGTGTCATACATCGGCCGACAAGGCCCAGCGATCTAAAGATTTCACCTAATACGGGAGCCTAAATACAGTCGAGATTTGCGACTGGAAGGGAGACATGGAATTGGGATGAAACAAGAAGACGCCATTTCGCATCGTGTTTTGCTCTCGGTGGCCCTAATTAGCACAGGGGATGAATCTGCTGCCGATTGGTAAACATTCCGAAAATAAACATTTTTAAGCAAGACCTCTTGATAAAAGTGCGGAAGACGTTCTGCAATCATTCAATCATAGAGTCAGCGTTCCTGCATTGCTTTTGCATGAAAACAATTCCTTGTGGTACAGTCTCACCCTAATGCATATGTCCCAGTCCTTCTCTGGTCTGTTTATAGATCCGCACACCTTTTGTACGGAAAAGGGTAAGTAAAACCAGCTTACAGGCCTCGATGAAGTAACTGGCTGAACTCTGAGTTGAGCTTTTCCATCCCTCCACCATGGGTTTGACTAGCCGACTCTCATTGCGTTGGATCAACTCTTCAATGCGATTTGTTGCATTAAAGAAGACATCAGAGTCGCGTACCCATCCGTATACAATGATACGCAAGGTGTAGCTGCACATATACAGAGCGAGGATGCAGTAGATGATGATGTTGTAGGCACTCATCATGTAACTCCGTAATCCCGCATAGTAGATATGCTTCATCTCCGCAACAAAGTGACCTTTAAAAGAGAGGTTAGAGAGTAGTTGAAAGAAATGCTCGGGTAAAGTGCAGTACAGATTTTGAGTAGGAAATTAGTTCTAAGTTCCTATGACCCGGAAGCAAGATAATTTCAGGAGAGAGAGTGTGTGTGTGAGTGAGGGCTTAAAGTCCCCATTTATGGCCTCCTCGAGTCTTCCTCCTTGCAACTTCCCACTGCCAAGGCTCGTATTTCGAAAAAAAGAAAGGCAGAAACAATCAGCTCTAAAATTGTGCGAGAATTAATTTACAGTGGAAGTTATTCACTCAAAGCCTACCACCCACGAGGTAGACTTATCAGGTTAACTTGGTGCAGTCTCATTATCCTTGTTTTTTACAGATGTCATTGAAGAGATCTGATCTTTTCCACTCCCCTAAAGTTACGAAAAGTCTAATTAAAACGTATGTTTTGGGTCCTAAAGTAGAAAAAGAATGAGGTGTTTAAGTGCACTCCGCATAAGTGTAGATCGCAGGGATAAGCGATTTCTCGAAGAAACGCGCCACCTAGTTGGTATGAGCTATCAAAAACTCCGTTAGTGAGTAATGATAAACCTGACTTATTCACATGCTTGTTGTTTCACGGTTGGACTGCCTCAGTATTCCACACACGGATTATTTTCTTCCTGCTATTCTAGTGCTGTCATCAAAAGGAAGTAGGCTCAATTGAGTAAACTGGGGAGTAGTGGGTTAATTTAGAAATGGAAATACCAACATCGTCCTCGAAGAAGCATGCCTCATGCTAGGTTTAAATGACGCACAGCACAGTCTTCGTGGATTATTTCTTAATAAAGAAGGTATTGAACTGCAAAAAATGTAGTTCTTCCTTACTTCACCCTTCCCTTTTTAGTGGTCTGTTTTACTAGTGCATTTCCAACAACTTTTACTCTTTCTGTAAGAGAAAAAAACAGGCAAGCTGTAAAGTAGGTATTCGAGCCACTCCTAATAACCCCAAAAGAGATAATTGTTTAGTTACGAGGAAGGAGAAGGCGTTGGAAAAACTGTTTGTGGAGACCTTCTTGATGTTACCTTGAAATTGCGTATCCATCGCTAGGTGTTTGGTCCAACCGTAGGCAGGCATCCACAGTCGCGGGGAGGTAGAGAATGCCTCCGCCAGGGTGACTTTATTGTCTTAAATCACTCATATGTGCCTACTTTTATGTTTGTTTATGTATGCTTTAGGTGTGAATAATTAAACGAGTCTATCTTAATCAGACCGGAAATTCAACTTGATTTATGGCAGCAATTAACATTTGTTGGCTCGCCTCTTTCACGCGTAAATCCGCCTTATTTAGACGGGATTTTTTGTAAAATTGTTGTTTAAAAGGAACTTATTTTTTTCCTTTACAAGCAATTAATTCCGTATATATTTCTGATGCTTCCCGTTTTCAATCGCTTAAATGACTTTGAAGTAGTCGCTAATCCAGGCCTACTGTACTATGCGACACGTCGAAGCTAACGTTCATGCTGTTCACTTTAAGGTTAGAATTCTTAGGTCTAGGTGACGACATCCTTTGTGGAAGGGTACCTGCAATCCATAGAACTATGCAGACTTGTACATGAGTGATAATAGCCTTGTTTGGACGGAAATTCTGCTCCAACCACGATCGTACGGTCCGCTCATCTGCATTGTAGTCCTCATGAATGTCATAGTTCTCCTCTAATCGAAAGGTGGCTGCTGAGAGCAGAATGAGAAAGAGGAAGTGGGATATACAGTGAGTGGCGAACTTGGTTGCGGGGCATCGCATAGCTCGAGTTAACTGCAGACAGGAAGAAAGACACTGGGATGAGAATAAGTGAAGGGTATAAAACTGCAGACATATCACGCGATGCTTCAATCCTTATCGTGGAGGAGGAACTAATTTTTTTGCGTGTGCTACCTCCTTCCCTCTCATCCCCTCCAGAATTTATAATGACTAAGAGGCTTTTCATTCTGACGCACGTTTGACATAAAAAGTGCCATATATTTTCCTCAAGGATCCAACAAATAAATCCTTGCGGTTACAGCCGAAAGAAGTCTAATTGTCGAAAAGATTTCCTTATGTGATCATCGCGTAAATCTTATCCAAGACCTCACAACATTCCGTCACCCCTATCTTATGGAATCACAAAATGCTTGGTGAAATGCACATGAAGGATAGCTGCTTCTGAAAACGATAGAATTATCCATTCTTTCTTAAAATTTGCATATTTTTTTCACTTTGATGAGCCCTTTTTAACCTATGATGAAGATTGACAGCTTGACATTCCGTTTGATCGGTGTAGTATAGTATCCCTACTTTTGGGGAGTATTTGTGAGCGATTTTGAAGAAAACAGTCGAACTTTCCCTTCCAACCTTGATTCGGATTAATAGAAACACAGACTGCACAGACTGAAGGGCCCGCTGAAAGGCGAGGTGATTAGGTTTTTCACAGAGGTGACAAGGGCTAGAGGTGTTTGTTAACCTTTAAAACGCTTAAAATAGCTTTTGTTCAACAGTTTTATAAGTTCACATCTATTTTACTTTTTCTTCACCCACCCATTTCCTATGCCATCACTTCTTGTATATATTAATTGCATCCGCCTTTCTAATTCCGTTTTGTAGGCAACTTCTCTACCACATTTAGGGGGCAATATGTCCTTCCACTTTTTTGCTTCATTGAAGCAAATTGACTTCAAAATTAGAAAGCTTTCATCAAACCTTTCCTTTTGGTAGATTCGTGTAGTCACCGGGAGCAGTAAGATGCCATTTAAAAGCGTGGGATAGGTATTTGTGGTTCTTAACATCAATCCAAGTGATTAGGTGCGTAAAACTTCCTTTTTGCTGATAGATACACAAGGAGGCTTCGGTAGTGATCAAATAATGATCGTGACCACATGCGGTGACCCGATCAATTAACAGTTAAGTAGACCCATCAAAAATAAGTAGTATATCACGTGTTACTTGTGCATTCAAAGGATTTTTAGAGCAATTATAGCAATTAATGGCTTAACTATTTTCGGTAAAACTTATAACTTAACCAGCGAAAGAAAACAGCATGTGTTTATTTGTTGAGGTCTATTTAAATCCTAAGTACCCTTAGACATTAACTCTATAAGACAATACTTTCTTTTCCCACTTCCACTATGGTCTTCGGTGGAAATGCAGAAAAAATACTTTTAATCTGCGCTTCGAAAATTTGATCATCCTTAGGGTAAAAAATACTCGCTTGCCAACGAGTGAAGAGAAAATTAATAGTTTACCTCGTGGGAGAAAGTGAATACCCTCCACTTCTTCGGTCTTGTCTGCCTCAGCGCTAACCTGAGGGTGTTCATTTTATGCTCTGCGCTTATAAGTTTGTCCGGCTTAAATTAGCTATCATGCAGTGAGTTGAAGTGGATGGAAGTGGACACAATAAACTCGCCTGAACTATGAACCATCTAGCCCATTTGACCTTGTCCAACACCTTTATTGGTCAGGCAGTCTTCACACACTTCTCCGCGGATGGTGCGTCTTATTTTATCCGGCTTCAGTCACGGTAATCCATTAAGTGCTGAGTTTGGGGAAACAATCTATCATCCAAACAGGCATTAAACGTACCAATGTGATGGGAAACAGATGTATGACAGGAGCATGACACCTCCACTGGCAAATATCGGCATGAGGAATGCGTAAATGCCATGCCAGGATGTTTTGGTGCATGGCCATTAAAAAAGGCAACAAAATAAAACGATTTTTGGTAAGATAAAAAGATTTTGTAGAAGTGGAAAACGATTTTTAGGCAATTGAACTTACAGATCCTATTCTGGTTGGTCGTGGGGTACTCGAGTCCTACCAAAGAATAAAATTCCACATCTTAAGGAGAAGTTTGAAGCAACTCAACTCGCACCATGTTGGGCTAGATGGTACTGACATAAAAAATAAACCATTCTTGTCCCATTAGATCTTAGTAATAAACAAATTCGAATGTCCGCTCATGCGAAACGAGGAGTTGACGTACTTCAGCTGAAGGTAAAAGGATGTAGAGGACACAGATCAGTGGAAGCAGAGGCATTGCAAGAATTGACAGTCCAATTTTACGCATCAGTGTCCAGGACTGAAGAAACGCCGTCTCTGAACCGTACCAGATGCTTGTGAGGTACTGCTGACAGTTTGGATGGGCAACAAACTACAAGGCATGTCAAAAGGTTTTTTCCACATAGACCTTGAAAAACAATGAGGAATGAAAAAATGTAGTCTTATAATGAAGTAGGGTGTAATTTATAATTTGGAGGACTGTCGTAAGTGAGAAATAGGGGAATACAATGGGCGGCAGCTGATTGTGCACCTTTTCTAATGGAAGACGTTCATCTCACAGGCTGTATGCATATGCATCGGAATAAATCTTCCATGATGGATTCCTGGTCTCTGTTAAAGAGAAGGAACTTAGGTGGGTGTGCTTAAGTGAAAACTACCTTAATTCACAATCTGCGAATCTCCCATGAGTGTAGGTGGACATGTGTACATCACCAATCTGGTTTATTTATGTCTTCAGCCAAAGACGCGATTTATGTGGGAGAGAGGGGAACCGACTGCTTGGTGGATTTTATGAAAAGCAGGAAAGTGCATCACCTTGTTATTCTCCGATAGCCCTGAGAGGTAATGATTTATCTCGGAAGACAGACTACCGTGAAGTAGCAACTGGAAAAGTGGTAAAAATTGTACATAAAAAGTGGAAGTAAAGATGTTCGTGTGGTTGTGGATCAAATTGCTTCCTGAAATTTGGTGAGGCTTATAGAATTTACGCCAAATAGAGCATTAGTTTCACCGTGGCTCCAACCTTCTCAGTGGAGGGAATCAGAGTTTGCCACCTGGCGGATTCGTGCTTGGTGCGGTTTTTAAAAGAAACCACACAAAGAGCGTGCCACCATCTGTACGCCCAGAACACCATCCCCATTGTAATATCAAGAAGTTTCTGCTTGGAAAGCAAGTTCCCGAACAGTCTAGAACACACGCCCTACGTACTATCAACCACTGTGAGGTCAAGGTCATTCAAGAGGATGTAAACAGGTGAGAATAGTGGCTAAGCCGTGCTCTTAGTTCACCAACCTTGTCAATACATTCTGTCATGTATTGATGACATTCAAGGCATGGAGAACAACGTTTTTTGAATGTTTAATGCACTTCAACGATCGTTGGCCAAATGCACATACCGTTGGGTGATTCCAAGAGGTCCGGTTACCATTCCCCGGTTCCAAGGTACCCACTCCTTCATATTTACCTCTGGAAGGGAGTGCGAAGTGAACTAGTAGTTACTTCAACACAAAAGATTTCTTTTTATAAGCTCTCTATGGCTGTGCAAGCTTCATGGTTAAAATCTGCACGACCCGATTCGGTTGCAAAGACCGCCAAACCCAGAGAACCAAAACAGGACGCACTTTCTTCTCCCCAGAGACTCATCCCTCACCCTTTCAAAAGGTAACTCTTCGAGTATTACCCATTTTACCTAAGTTAAAGCAATTTTCCAAGGATCCAAAGCTTTTAGTCGCCCCAATCCAGGCTGAACCGCAATTCTAACTAAAAAACACTTGCGTTGCTTAACACATCGGATGTGTTTTATGAGAAAAGTCTATAACTGCTACTCACTTCCATACGGAGTCTATAATTTATCATAATTTTTTCTTCTCCGTGAAAAAAGAATTAGACATGATCCAAGTGAGGCTCTCAGATTGCCAGGATCCCTCCAAACAGTTGATTTCATCTCGGTAGGAAGAGAAATTGGTCACTTTTCATTACAAATATTCCCATGTTCCATTTCCACTTTCAGTTAATTTAGTCAAAATCGCCTTCTTCAAAGACACGGGTAAATGCACATCCTCCTTTATTTCTCCCCACTTTCATCCATTCTTTGACCATCAGATGGCCACACATCTGCGCATTTTTGCCCTTTGATACATCAGTCTCTCACTTTAAATTATTCATTTATTATTCTTTAAAGGCACGATAATTGGTAGTAAAATAAGGCGAACAGGAAATGTAAAATTGTACCAAAATTGCGCTGCCGCTTCCGTAGAGGCTATTATACTGGCGGAGTGTCTTTCAATTGCATCTATGCAGATACGGTGAATAGGTACTACTCCAACGGCTTAATTTTTTGCCAAAATTGAAGCTGATGACTGCTTTGACAAGGCTCCAAGAGAAAAAAGAGTTTCTACTTTCACTTATTTCAGCTTCCTGAAATTTTCTGGCAGCAATAAGAAGATTACTGCTTTCCAAAGCCCCACTATTATCGTTGAAAACTTCCTGGAAAGTTGTGCGAAATGCGTTATTTCTCCTCAGAACGCATATATCAAGCACTAGTGCATTTATTCCCCCGATTGACTGCGTGTAGGGGATGGTTATTTATGTTGAGGATAAAACTTCAAAAATCCATCAAAATCGTAAGCTCCAAGCAAAGACATGAGTGAGAGGCAATATTTTACCTTTTTCTCCTCAAATTGAATGGCCAATCGCAGTCTCCCAAGGGGATCGCGAACATTAGCACCATCTTCAAGGAAGTCCGAGATGACGGCTTCAACCTCTTGGGTTCCACGACACAAGTCCATCATTTCACAGGCGAAATTCATGCATTGCTCAACCAGGGTCAGGTACTCGCGCTAAAAAAGGAGACACTGCAAGTGATGGGTCAGAGGTTGGAGGCACCCCACAAACTAGAGACGCCATGGACAGCACTGCTGGAGAAAAATCACATAGCTAAAAATCAAGACGATCAAATAAACCTAGCAATTGTGAGCCGCTTCTTTAACATTAATATCCTATTTGCCTTTTCAAGCAAAAATGAATTAGAGAGGAGGGAGTTATTTTTTCCTTCAAGATGATACCATCTAGGGACTCTAAAGGAGACACATTGAAACCTTTCCTAAGAAATTTAACCTTCCGCCGCAGTTTAAAACGCGTTTTTTTTCGAAGCTGTTGATCCTGCGCCAATAAATGGGGTTGCACGATTGAGTCTAAGGCGTGGAGGATCTCTTGCCGGAAAATCTCCAAAAGAATGCGGTTGTTTGACTAAGTCATACTAAATTCAGGGTCATTTTATAAAAAAACCCTAAAATTGACTACGATTGTGCCAAGAGAGAGAAAAAAACATGGATACAGGCTTACAAAAAAGGGAAAACTTGAGGACGAATTTTGGGTGCACACATGACCTCCACCTATTTACTTCACCTGTTTTCCCATTCATCAAGTACCTTCGTAAGATAATTCCGACCAATTTTAAGAACTTTAAAGACGTTTTATTTTACTCGGATGTATAAATGCATATGTTTAGGGCTAGAATGCCCTGGAAGATATGGACCTATTCCAAAATGGGAGTGGCGGGCTCCTTTTGACACTTTTGACATAAGGTAGGTCAAAGAGCGTTACGTACAAGTCTAGTTTGTGTAAGCGATGAATTCTTCCATCTCGGTTGATAAGTAAGAGAACAAATAAAGTTTGCTATCCTATTTGAGGCGCCAAATTTTTTATTACCTCGTCTCCACTCTTAACATGTCTGCATCGTCATGGAACCGCCGATCGCGACGGGTTGTCGGACGGGTAGTGGACAGCTTGACTAGTAAATTAACCGCCACCAGGTCCCGTTTTAAGTATCCATACAGCAAAAATGTTCAAAAAATTTGTTAATTAATAGTTTCACGACGTTGCAATCATGTTCCAAGTAAACAGCGAAAGAAGGGAAGAGAAAACACATCATTTTTTGCGAAAAATTAGTCTCTTGAGCTCCTTCTAAGTCACTCTAAATTTGGAAATGTACACCGGCAGGATTTGGAGAGCAGCAACTTGTTTTAGCCCAAGTAAATAAGTGGCAGATAAAATGCTGGTTAAGGTTAGTGAGTGAGATAACAGTTTATAGTGTGTAGCTCTATCTCCAACATCTCACATTTATCTCTGATATTATTATAATTTATTATTCTTTTAAAAACGATTAAAATATCATTTCACAGCTTAGTGGAGCAATTTATCACCCCAATGACATCACCAATGATCAAACCTTGAACTCCTTTTCTATCTCCGCCAACTTCATCATTTCTTGACGCAGTTCGAAAGTTGCCATAATGGGGTCGGGCGAACTGAGTGCCATGTAGGCGGGACTGGCGAGGGCTCGATAGGCGTTGAGACGGGATCGTGATCGTTTCAGGGAGTCATAGTCCTGCTTCAATTGACAATCCGTGCATTGGCATGAGATGGGATGCGGTTTCTCAATGGTGTGTGAACGTGAAAGAAACATTTGTACCATCTCATGGTTGTTGTAGTGCGCAGAGAGAATTAGAGGGGTAATGTCGGGTGAAAATTGGCTCTTTTCAGTGGTGCGAAAGAAGGAGTTTTTTGAATCAACTCGTTTCAATCGCTCCTCACAGGCCATGTAGTTGGGATGCTCAATAATCACACGCACAATTTTCACCAGACCCTTAGAAATTCCATGCAGCAGCGCCTCCTCAATGCACTCAAAGGAGAGTTTATCGAGGAGCATTTCAATGGCCTCAGTGTTCTCCGAATCAACAGCGAGGTGGAGGGCGTTTCGACCCATGTAGTCGACACAATTGACATTGAAATTGGGAGACGAGTCGGCATCCTCGAGTGACATACGGATAACTCCTACATCGCCAATTGAAGCCGCGTTCAGGTAGACTCGCTCTTCATCTGTTAACTGCAAACAAAGGAAGGCTCTTCTGAATAACTTATATATATAACTGGGAAATAATTTAAAGTCATTTTCTGCACAAGCCCGTTATAATCAAATGAATGAGTTTCTTGGACAAAAAGGGGATGACTATTCTCCTCTGAGTCCATTCTAAAACAATTGAAGCGGGGTGTCTTGGCTACAATGGATACATCTCCTTCAATGCTTGGTGAATTGTTGTGTAAGAAACTCTTGGAATTGTGTTTTTCTTAAAAAAATGGGTCAATTTAGCTCAATTTTCATTTATGGGGCACATTAAAAAAGAACCTCTAATAGTGAAACAATTTATCTCCCAAATGTATCCAGCCTCTGCCTTCGTAAACCTCATTGATTGACGGGTGTGGGGACTTTAAATTACTAAAAACTTCTGGGCGTAGACATAATTTGCCCCGGCTCTGTTGCATATTGTGGGATTCAAATGGGAAGAGGAGGATTTGGGAGTTTCGTTTGATCCACCCAAAACATTGCTAATCAGGTGTTGCTTGTGCGCCATAAAATCACCACAATTATGCCATCGCTCCTCCCTCCCTCTGTGATCTGATTGTTGCATTGAATAACTTGAAAATGTGTCTTTGTAAAGCACACTCCTCCACCCGGTGAGACTGTCTTCCTCCCTTAAATGATTAATTTACCGAGTGTCTACCGAGTGCGTTTCTTGGTGAGTGAGATGCGGGTGGGGGCCAAATGGCGCTCATTTTATATGCCTTTGCAGCTTAATCACTTAACCCTAATGAAAGCGGTCACGGCAAGAAAAATTTCAGTAGTCCAAGCTACAAAAGGACAACATTTTTCGCATGACTCAGAGGCGGACAGCGATTCAGAAGTGTAAAGGTCTTCTGACAATGCATTTTTAACCTTGAGGCATGGTTAAATGACCCAAATTCTCAGGTTTTCTTAGTCTTTAGAGAGATCCTAATTATTTTTCAGGGGTTAAATTAAACTTGACCTTAAACAAGTTGCATTGAGTCTACTCACATCCCAGACAGATTCGACAAAAGCGTAAAACAATCTTGATATTACAAAGCCAACTATCCAACGTCGGGCGACAACAAAGGAATGGTGTTTGGACGTAAGGTACAGGATGCAGGCCTTCATGGTCTTAAGGAGAATCAATCAAAATTGCTACCCTATTTATTTTGGAACAAGCAAAAATAAAGCATTTTTTGATGTTGTAGACACCAAAGACAGACTAAATGGGGAGTTAAAGAGGCCTTACCAGTGACGGCTGTCAGTATTTTAATTATCCTATCAGCAATAAGGACTTGAGTTCTACGGTGTAGAGGACCGTCTTAAGGCTCACAATGACCAAAATGCTTGTTCTCACAATACATTGTTGGCACTCTTGATGTTAGGAATAAAAATGCATGCCAAATAAAAGGGAAGGAGGCCAATGAAATAAACAGCCGCTTTATGCATGAACTCACCCTGACATCTTCAAAATTTGTAAATAAACACCCAGCCGTTTTCTTGGAAGCCGATGTCGCATCCTTCAAGTCAGACATACTCAGTTGAAATCCATGCAGTGGTCTGAAATATTGCAAAATGGTTCTATTATCCAATTCATAATTGACCGCAATGTCAAATTAATGATCGGTAGTTCCTTCAGTGAGGGTCATCAAATCACATAAAAGCGTGGAGATATACCTCTTGAAGAGGTCAAAATCCATGGAATCCGAGTGCAGCTGATTCCTAGAAGAGTTGGCAACAGTTGAGCTGATTTGGGAGAAACTTTCAAATCTGGGGAAATTTCTCAACAGAGGATAGGACGATTCGCTTTGCACTTTGGCCATATCAAAGGGTGAGGCCGCCAAATTGACAATATAGTGCATAAAGCTATTGCTATGATCGTCCAGATTTCGTGAGTCACGCAACCCAACTCTCCGATTTACACATTTGACCCTCTTGATGGCTCGGATTTCAAAGATAAGAGTTCATGCGTTCTGATTGGTCGCACTCCTGATTTTCTGATTGGCTATCAAGTAATGGTCATGAAAGTTGTTGCCTCTACTTTTAGTATAGTGAGGTATATTTTTTTCGGAAAGCACAAAAAATGATAGACTAAAATAATTTATTTCTTTGGAAAGAGTAATAATCCATAGTGATTAATGAAGCCCCCGAAATTGCTTTTAGTAGCGGGGGTTTTAGAGTTAAAAAATGCGTTGCCATCGGAAATCGCCTAATACACAATTGCAATGTTAAAAAATTAAAATTGCAAAGAAATGTAAAGCGTCCTATTTGACAACTTACTAAGCACTAAGGATTGTCAATCCTTGACTGTTTTCAAGCTAGAAAGTATTTATGAGGTGTTAAAGATATATTTGTGGTCCAAATTGGTGTGAAAGTCCCAACCAATCACACATGTATTTTTGGCAAGTGTGGAAATTCATAGTTAAAAACCGAGGGGAAAATGAGTCGTTTGTGTCATTTCTTTTAAGGAATCAATTTTCTAGGGTAATTTATTGTGGATCCTGTTGACTGAGAGGAGGAGAGTGGAATGAGTGAATCATTGACACCTCGGCACTGTGGTTGAATCCTTAAAGAATGCTATAAGACAAAGTTTACTCCTGAAAAGGAGGCAGCCATGTGGTTACAAAAAAAGTGCAAAGCTCACCACTTACCCTACTTCTGCTCCCAAAAAGTGGGACTTTCGCATGACTAAATGATTTTAGCGGGTTATCTTTTTTCAAAGGGCATAACTTCCACATCCGCCTAAGGAGGACGTTTCGCATGGAACAGCTCACGGCTTGGCGGATGCTCTTGTAGAGTACCTTACTTAGCAGGAAATTGCTTAAAGCTATTGCATACCATAAGTAACTTTTGTGTTATCCGTACTGACATGAATAAAGAACTATTTGATGTTCTTTACCACTAGGCTTATTGGGAATCAGTCTGAATGAAGTTTTAGCCATCATGCGGCTTAAAGTATTTGTGCACATTTCAATAAAATTCACCGAAATAACTTTGTATCCCTTGTGGGCGTCTGTAAAATGTCTGTAAGGGGTAATAGATAATTCTCGAATAGCGGGGATAGGACAGACATGCCATTGGTGTGGTGATAGAGTTGCAGACTAAGGTGCGGAAAACTGTTTGATGGAGAGGGTGGGACAATACATCTAGCCTTAGAAGTCACTAAACACTTGGGTGTCGCACACCAGCCATTAACAAATGGCAGAAAGCTTTAAAAGTCCCAAGTTTTTGTTCTGCACTTATTTCCCATGTGAAACGAAAAACTTTGCCTTCGGGTATAAATGCTTGCCGACTGACTGGCTGCCTAACTTGAACTAAAAATAGTTTGTGCAAGCAAAAGAAGACATCATTAGCCAGGATTAAATGAGTTACCTATCAACCATGCTGAACCTCTAAGGTATACCTCATTTTGATGTACAGACTTGTTCAATCCACTCGATACAACTCATAGATGTGCAAGCCAATCTCTTCCGCAGGTCTCTGTATCTTGTCATTTAAAACTGAATTTGTGAGAAGATATGGATTGTAGAGTGAGAGAGATGTGCAGTCTTAATCTCATTCCCTGAAGGGGCTTCTCCGAGCGATAACCAACTTTTCTTGGTGACATTGCAAGCTAGAAAACAAAGAGCTATGTATTAGGAAGATAAGTAGCTAGGACCGATTGCTTTACTCCCGAGGAAAAAATTTTGACAAGTGGAATCCACAACAAGTTAT
Source organism: Taenia hydatigena (assembly GCA_036345935.2). Taxonomy (NCBI): domain Eukaryota; kingdom Metazoa; phylum Platyhelminthes; class Cestoda; order Cyclophyllidea; family Taeniidae; genus Taenia; species Taenia hydatigena. Next base: position 14,221,948 of record JADWOT020000003.1, read on the forward strand.
TGCCCTGTGAGAGGAGACTCCATATAGTGAGATATTTCTATTAAGAAGCTTTCTTTGAAGTTAATGAATAGTTGTAGAACTAGCCTCTTCTTTGCTTACCAATAAAAACGATGAAGTGAATTTCTCGCAGATACTACAACTTGAAGGGTGGATATAAAGAATGCTTCTTCCCTTACTGAGCTTTTTTTGTGGATACACAGTAAAAAGTGGGAACATTTTTACAGCGCCTTCCACTCGTAAGGAACCGTGAATAAGGGAAGCGAAGCGAATCCATCATGGTCGCCGTTTTTCGCCTAAATTTTGCAGGGATCCTCATTTTTGTACGACAGAAAAATAAGTTTGTTTTTTGTTCCAAATAATGTGCATTTTAAATAAGCTATCGCTGAGAGGTAAGTCTTGGCCAAATGCTTCGAGAGGAGATGCAAGTAACTTTCTTCACCTGCCAGAGTGAACTAATAAACTAAAATTTAGAAAGGAAACTACAAAGCATTATGTGGTTCGTGTGACAGTTGATGCCCTACTTATTAATTATAAGTAGGAATCTATAACCCTACTGCGTGGCCGATAGCCTTAATCGTTTAACTATTATTTTGTAGACCACTTCCTCCTCCACCCCGGAAAAAAACCCTAGTCTTGAATGACAGAGGAGCTTAGGTGCTAAGAAGTGTTCTTTTAAACAGACAGCTACTCCACATTGCTCACCTTCTTCCGTCTCGTACTTACCTTATTGAGAAAACCGCACCATTTTTATTGCTAAATGCTTTATTTGATACCCCGGTCCTCAACATAAAAAAATATCCTTTTTGTCAAATAATAATTGGATTTGATTGCTCAAGCAAAGCACCGACACGTCAAATGTGATGTTACAAGTTATTGAAAAGCTATTGGTCAATAAAACCGGGTTTCTTTACCGAGTAAAAGAGAGAGAGATCTAATTGACACTGTTTCGGGTAAAAAAATCTATTTTATTTATTAAGCAGATGCGATGAAGTTTTTAAGTCCATCAGAACCATAGCAAAACCAATTCATGCTGCGTTACATCGGTGATTTATGGTTTACTTACGGATCCATTCCACTTTTGCCTTTTATTATCTAAAAAACCTGAATGAATCTTTACGCTTATAAATTACCTTCATCTGTTTTCAAGCAAGGCTTTCTATTTAATTTGGTGCTCTGCAGGAGCTGTAAGCAAGTTTGATTACAAGGTATTAAGTATTAAGTTGCAATACTTACCCACAGTCATATAAGGGGTCAGATAATTGTGAAACTCTGGCCGTTTATTAATAAGTTATCAGTTTCTTCACGTCTTCTATTGACACGTTGGCACGTCCATGTGATGCTTTATTACAAAGGCGCTTGGCATTTTGAGTGTGACGTGAATAAGTTAAAACAAAAGAATTAGACCTAGATAGCAAAAATTTTCTACTCATATGGTAGTCATGCAATCTGTGCTAGTGCTGGGCCGGAGTAAAATTTAATGACACTTTACCTGGCTACTTATTTTGACACTTCAATGTATGGATAGAAGAAATACTTGCTGCTTTCATCGAGGCGGGGCTTCTACAGAACGTAAAATTAAACTAAGGGGTTAGTAATACAGACTTGGCGACCGAAACCAGCCCCACATTCGAGATGCTACGAGGTATTCTTGGGAATATACTACTTACAAACGCACAGTAGCGCTGGAAAATTAAACCATTGGCCACTTTTGCAGAGCAGAACAGCCTGTGAAAACTAAAGTTTCCCTGCATTCAAACACACAGCGAAACAAAATGTCAGCCTACTACTAGTTCTTATCCAGCTGATAATAATCTTATCCCTCCTGCCAACTTCATATGAAGTATTAGTTTCCTGGACAAATTAATCCTTCGCCAACTCACTAAATAACAACCCTTGTCCCGATGAGAGAACAACTTTTGTTATCAGACCGTTCTGTAACGCAGAATAAAATTTTATTGCAAGCAGTAAGGCATTAGCCTTCAGCAATTTCAACTAAACTAGCCAGGCCTTGCATCAAGCTGTCCCTGATGAAAAACTCTTCTGGACAGGAAACTTTGATGCCACGCCCATACCCATTGTCGTTAGAGTGATCATACAATGTATCATGGTATTTGGGTTAAATGTCTATTCAGATCCATGAGAGACGCTTTAGTCTCATTACTGTGATATAACTGCGCCTTGTCCTTGTCGAAAGATATTTTAGTCTTCCTATGCGAATTATAAACAGTCTTGACTGCCTACGAATCATGGAGCAAATACATCCAGTAACAGGGACCCACAACAGAAGGGCTGCCACATATTCTAACGTCCGGGAACTGCTGAATGATTAGTAGTGGGCATTATAAGGTCTTACTTAAGTTAAAAGAGTACCACGACATTTGTATAGGAGCGGAATCACTTAGGTTATGATCCTATGAGGTTGAAATCCCTAAATGGACAATTGAAACAGAAAAAAAACATTGTAAAGCTTACCATTCAGACATTACAAATTTGTTCACAATGCAAATTCTCATCCAGTTAGTGTTGGGCAAGTGGAAGTGTGGGGATTTCTACCCAATTTGGTTGCATAAGCTAAATTATTGAAAGCTGTAGCAAATTTGCTCCTCTCCCTGTCTTGTGGTTGATCTCCATCCTTATAAGGAATCGACACGGTCTAAGCTGGAATGCGTTTACATTAATATTCGGAGACAGCACTAAAAATAATAGGCTGGAGTACCGTGCGTATTTACGTATGTTTTTTAACCTCCTAGGCTGAGCGGTCTCTTTTAAAATGAAGGAACCCAACTCCTTGGGTACACAGACACCGTCGAAAATGTTGACACGAGCAATTTGACAAGAAACATCACAATGTGGCAACCAATGGGACACGTTAAACAATCTACGCTGGTTATTTGCTTATTTTAGGGCTGAGATTATAAGAAGAGTTGACAAATAATTTTTCATCAATGGGATTCGATTTTATCATTTTTTTTAAATTTCCAAAAGTACTTTGTTGCTTAATAAAAACTCAAGCTGGCAACTCGGCGTTTCAGTGACACCTCAACAGGAAATGGACGTCCACAAGAAGAACTAGAGCGAGTGCAAAGAATTTGGCCAAAAAATTGGCATCCCTCAGTGAAGCAGTTAAGCTAGTTGTTTCCTAAGTTTGCGCCGTTTTTCTCCCCACCCAGTGAGCGTTACAAGTGGTTGTCCACTTTTCGCCTTCGGACATTAAATACTACCTCTATGTGTGGGTGCTGGAAGAGCTACTGGCATAGCACATTAGCTACTGGCAAAACTTGGGAGTTTTTCCTTGGCACAAACAGGTGCATGGAAAATAAAAACTGCACAAATCTCTTCCAACAGTATCACTAAAACCTCAAATGGATCGCATAAATTTGGCAAAGGCGGGGAAATTGTTGTTTTACAGGCTCTACAGGCCGAAGAAGTGAAGCCAAATTACTGTGACAGGATTTGAAAAAAAGAGTGACAATACATGACAACCCATTCACTAATAAAGTCTCGATAGAGTAGCAACGCCTTGCTATTCATATAAAGTTTATTCGTTTAAAATGGGTTTGCGATACACAGGTTGTCAGAACCTGGCAAATAAAACGTCACATTTCTGGCAACAAAACTGATATATGTCGTTTAATGCGATCTTTAGAAAAAGAAATGAGAAACTCTTTGGATTTTTTTCGGCTTTTATTAAGTCCTCCTTTTTTGCCTGTTGATGCTACCAGTGACATTGACGTGAGAGAGACTAGCAGACGCTTCAGACCAAAAAAAATTCAATTAAAAGAGGTATTTTCGTAAAGCAAAACCACAGGTTGCTTTAAAATGGCAAGTGGTTGTTGATTTGAAAAAAAAAACTTTCAAAATCTCATTGTTTTGGCGTATATGCTGCCTTAAAGGGACAAACTGTGATCCATTCCATGCAGGGGATTCGAGGAGTTTTCTGCTCTGAGACAATGTTACAATGACAATTACTTTTCCTTCCATAGCAACTCAAATGCGCACCCTTTTTCTGCTCTTAAAATTCTTTTTGTTCCTTATCTTTTAATCAAGCAAGCAGGACAGATAAATGGAGGGAGCTTTGCCCCGACCCCTCGGAGGAAGCCAATTCACTTGGTCCTATTGTCATCTAAAATGAATTATTTTTGCCATGTCTCTACAGCTTTGATTTATTGTGTGTCGTTAAAATTTATGCCGAAAAAAGATGGACTGATGAGAAGACGAAAAAATTTATGCTTGCTATGATCATTTTGGGGTAAATGGGATGGTTGGATCTTTGAGGTCAGCAACTGCCTATTGAAGAGTGTGTTAATGTGCATTCGTTTATTCCACTTTGTTGCATTTTAAAGGACTTTTTGTTTTCTCTTTTTTTCCAAAAGGTCTACTTAGACCCGTATCTTCCAAATAGAAGTCTAAGGCCTTACTCTTTCTAAGTAAATAGGAGGCACACGCAAAACGCGGATGGATTCACCCTGAATGTAACTTCCACAAATTAGGAAGCAGTGGATTAAAAGTGGAGAACAATGGGCTTTAAAATCCTTGCTTTTTTCCGAGAACAAGATAGCTTCTCTTAAGCAAGGCAATACTTTTCTCAGAGGACTTGAATTTTAAAAGCCTTAGACAATTTTACCTGCTTAAATATTCTGCCAGGAGAGGTAAAGTGGCAATGTCTGGTCCAGACACAAAGACCTGACTTAACTTGAGGCGGGGGAGAAGTTGAAACTTTTAACTTGGAATAGCGTCTGGTCATTGGGAAAGGCGGTGAGGTATAAGGGATGGTGGTCGGTTCAAGGGCAACTTTCCTGCCCCAAAAAAGGGCCAGAAATAACAAAAGAACTCATAAAACAAAGAAAATTGCCTAAGAATGAGTAAATGTGAATTATAGTTGACCATGTGAAACAAGATTTTACAGGTGAAGGTTAATCAGCCGACTTCTCTACTGACATATGGAAAATGTTAAGAACACCCAGATTGAAAGATTCTTGCTCGCCTCATGACTAACAGTTTATTTTATAAGTTAATTTTTTAAGCGCTTTTTAAAAAGGATTTCGGGAAACCTAGTCCAACTGATAGTTTCTTCTCATCGAGTCATCGCAATGCATTCGGTGACTGCGCCACATTTGGGCTTTCGCTTTTAAGGCCAAAATTAGTAAAATTAATTTAATAAATCGTCTATTTTGGCATAAATTTGTGTTTTACGATGTTGTGAGCCTAATTCTTTCTATCTCACTCGTGCGGGAAGCATAATTTAAAGTAACTGAACTGGGGTGTTAGGTGTGCTTTGGTCTTGCAGAATCGGTCAGTATTTATACTGGCACCCTAGACGCCTTTATCGCCTCGGTCTTAATGTGGGGAAGGAATTAGAGTACTTTATTCACCGTTGCCTAGTGATGACAGTTTAAGAGTAGTCCATTATGAGGTGAAACAAAACTGACCATCACGAGGTACTAAGTACTTCTGGAAGTCGACCCAGCTTCCGCTCATCGTGGTCACAAAGGCATCTAGCGCGACAGAATGGTAGAGAAGGGTTTAATAGTCAAGTGATTGTAGGATTTGACTACATCTCTTAATTTTCTTTGTGATTTGATGGATTAAACTCAAAATCTTTCCCAGAAAGCGGGATAATGGAAAGTACTTCTAACATACGGTTCCAAATTCTGTGCACAGACAGACCAATGGTCAAAGAACGAATAGAGTGGAGTGCATTTTAAGGCTACTTCCAACCATAAATACAGACGGCATCACTCACTCTTCATTAACCTTATTGTAGGCCGGTCGGAGATTAAAAGCTTGACTGACTCTTCTTCCCATGCGTAAAAAAATATCCCCAGTGCCGCCGCCAAATTTGCAGGGTCTTCCGGTGGCGTAGGGTGTACCCAGATTGGAGGAGGAGGAAGGTGCCAGGGATGAGAGGCATGAGTCCTCCAGTGACCTATTCATTGCCTTTGGTAATAACTCCAGTTAGGGATCACAATTAGGAGGCGAGAAAACCTGAGTTCATAGTCCTAAGTGTCACTGTCTCATGCCTGTACACCTCCCAACGAATGGTAGACCAGCCCTCATCTCCAGCCAATGACATTCACTCCGAGTGCATTTCCACGTTTATGCTGCTCTATCGCTCTCTCCAGAGAGTCTTATCATTCCTTCCAATGACAGTAATGTTTATCATGATGTCTAGATTTACATGTTTGATGTGATGCCCTAGTACTCATAGATTAAGTGACCATACTACGTAGCGATTTTGTTCCGCTTATATTTTTGGACGTGAATTTTACATCCTCCGTCATCGACGAAACGATGACTGACTGCTCATGGGAAATGCGAAGATTGCTCTCAAAGCTTGACACGCAAAACTGCAATTTTATTCCTCAAAGTGACACTGGGTGGGTAAAAACCTATCCTACGGTTGTTAGCATGGCTTGCTGTAAACTTGTAAAGACCTACTGAAGGACTGCACGGGCTAATATGTGACAATTCTGTTCTGTTTTCTGCTCCTTACCAACAACAAATCCCTGTTGGACAAGGTGGATGCTATCCGGGGTTGCCTGTTAGACTCGATTCTACCGCTGTGGCCGCACGGACTCTGTATGTAGCTACCTGTATGAGGTCTGGAGAGAGTAAGGTGTGTGCATTACCTTCAGGAGGGTTCTTCATTCTCCACTTCTTGCTGGTTTCGGCCCAACAAAATTGCCTAAAGCTAACTTAAGAAAGACCGTAGGAGACGTTTGATGTGGGCAATGCAACAATTCGTTGCTTCCTACATCGACTGAAAAAGAATATTAGTTTTTGAGGATACTGCGCAAATACGTGTCATATGTCATGTATCAGGGCTTGGCCTTGAGAAGAAATGCGCCATGAGAGGGAGGGAGAGATCCTGGCCTATCACCATCCATCTTCACCGTTTGCCTTTGTTAGCACTATCATCTTTTCTTGGCATTGGAACTGAACAAATGTCCGCACGCATCTGAAAAAAGAAAGACAGTTGACAGAAAAAAGTGAGATGGTGGAAACAAAGGCGGCTAGATTGCTTTTTTTCGAATGACAAGGAGCTAACTTGTGTCTTGCCAGAGCTAGCTTCAAAGGGTGGAATAGTTGCAAACATTTTTTTTGCACTTGGCTACCTCCACCCTTATACTACATAATTTGATTACTTTTTTCCTAATTTTGTCAACATTTTTGCTGCTTGTTCTGCCCATCTCTAAGCGGCCCTATGGCCGGTTTTGGAGTTGCCAATTTCAAAAATTGCACAAATTTGGAAAATTGTCTTGACAAATCTGGACGTTTTATTCCATGTTCTGTCAAGATGCTTTCACTAGCTACCATAAATATGGTTTACTGCAACCCGGATTAATAAAAAAGCAATTTTCTTTTTTAAATCTCCACACCAGAGGGCACAAAAAGCCCTCATTATCACCAAACTCTGATGTACCGCCTGATGAGGCAGGCTCTCGGTTCCACCGCCGAAGATTTAACTGCCCAAGGGCTGAGCTCCACTGCCCACGGGTAAATAAAGTTTAATTTGAATTTGGAGCGCTTGTCACTGCAATCCACTTTATGACGAGCTTGTGTGGTCGGTAGTTCAACGAGAATTACAAGTTGAAGACCACCTTAACTCCATGATAAAGCGTCTCCTTTTCATATCAATAAAGGTAAAATCAGTGAGGTCAGATACCACTGGGATAAAGCTTTACTTACCATGCAACAAATCTCCCTCCACCGCCTCTACCTTTTTCTCGCTATCACTCGGATCTACTTAATTCTACTGCTTCAGTGGTAGTTGCGTGTCCAATCCTACCGTTGTTAAAACTTGCATCAACACTTTGCTATTCGGTTTTCGCATTCTCCTCCTCGTCTGTGGATTACATTTCTTTCCTTTTTTGTTTATTTGTCAGACCGCGTTTTGATCTCGCATTAGCCTTCAATTTTTGCTGTTTGCGTTGTCGAGCGTGGTGAGCGCTTTGGTGTGATTTAGCGGCAATTAAAGCTGTTTTTATTATCGTTATTTTTCCAATTTCATCACACAAGTATCATCTAAAGCAATAGCTTTACCCTCTCTACAACTCGGTAGCTTTCGCAAGAGGTGCCTCTCATGTATTAACAATGGCACTTGAATACTCATCGCGTTTTCAGTTCTCAATACTTCAGTCCTTTGACGAGAATTTCAGAGTAAATTGCTATTTATTCTGTACAGTAGCTATCCTTCATTAATTTTAATTAATTTGGGGATTTGAATGGGCAGTGAATTAGTGTGCATGGGGATATGGATGATTCGGTACACTTTCGCCTCAAATATTATCCGTTGATGACATCGTCGATGGCGCGTCAAAGTTGACAATTTAATTTCGTGCTAATTTTAGACCAAAAAATCAAGTGAATACAGAAGGAAGGTGGTATCATCCCCATAGTTTTACTAATGCACTCCACCAAGCGCTACCTTCTCTCTCCGTAAGTTACCTCGCTTTCTACCATCTCACTTTTGCTTTCCAAGTGTCAGACCTATTTCATTCGTACGCATTAGAGTGTTTAATGCTAAGGTCGAAAGGACTTTATAAATACTTGGTCGAATTTCCATAAAAAGAATGCAGAAGATGAGGATAATGATAAAAACAGATTTATGGACAGGCAGTGCTGTCCTCCCTTCCCTCCCCAAAATACAAATTACCTTCGTTTACACGGTAAGAGGATTGAGAGGCGACATCAGAATTAAGGGAATCCATCCCTCACGCATTGGCCAGACCTCCTTCTTTTGCAACGGAAACGAAAAGCTTGCTTCGTACACCTTCCATTCGTATCACAATTTGGAAAATTTGCGACCTTACTTGTAACAGTGGTTCGACGCACAGTAAGCACCAGCCAGGAATAGTTCTCCGTAGTTAATGTGGGGCACTTTAGTATGGTATAAAAGTTTGTAGCATGTAGTGAGTGGATTGTATAGTCTCCCAAAACTATTCTTGGCCACTCTATAAAAGTATGTCACATTAAGCGTTCATAATCATCCCTCTGCATACGTTATGGTTGGGTTACTTTAATGCATTAATGATAGTGGGTCATTGGGAATTGAGGACCTTTCCGAACCCGATCCATCTATACCTCTAAGTGGTGGTGGAATACTTGTGTTCGTTAAATGTGCTTTGTAGGTCAGAGGTGGGAGGACAATTTTAATCCGACCTTGGGCCAACGTGGTCGCTCTCCAGAGCTCGAGACGCCCTCGTCTTAGATACTCCTACCCAGTCACTCCATACCTTCCTTTTGCCTATAATAGAGGCGTCTGGATGCATCCAGCCTTCTCATAGTGAGGGTGGAAGAAGAGAAGAGGAGGAAAGGGATGAACCGTCTACGGGTGGGACAACAGAAATTAGTCTCTTTCTAGATGTTACAAAAGGATCTGCACGAGAATTTCCTGCAACCGCAGCCGTGAAAACGCGCTAAAGTCGCCTAATGAAGCCGACACCGTCTAGTCACTTCTACCGCTTTTACTTAGACAACGTTCTTTCATTGAGGGAAAAATTTGACAAAGGGCAACAAGCAATTTCCAGAAAGCGACCTTTTTATTTTTATTGGTCAATTCAAACAATTGACTGCATTTTACCAACCCTTGTGAATCACCTGAACGAATGGATTCGTGTAAACTCCTGTTTTTTTAAGATAGCATCACTTTTTTTCTCCAAGGTCTTCATTTACCATTAATGAATTAATGGAAGAGGCGGAGGTAGAGGAGAAGGAGTAAGAAGAGCCTTGGAGTGGATCATTTATCCGTCTTTATAATTTCTAATTGAGAAACATTTCATAGGTCAGGTTTTCAGCTAGGCAATAATGCCGCCTTCAGACCACTTTAGGTTCCTACCTGAAAGGTATAAATGCCGCTATTTTTGAGAAAATTTGTTCTAAAAGGCGCTAATATGAAAAACAGGTTAACAGTTAAAAAAGACGATAAAAATAGCGCAATGTAAGAGAAATGACGAAGAGAAGGAGTACGAACTGCTACCATTGGTCCGGAGCCCACACCATCCAGTGGAAGAGCAAAGGCGGAGCTTTTGGCTTCCGCGTAAACAAAAAAGAGTTGAACGAACAAATAGATTAGTACATAGCCCCCTGCCAAATCCTCTCCTTTTGGAGGCCCCATTTAGTCAACCCTATGCGTCAGCAGTCATAACGCAATCGGTGCTGTAAGGAAAGCCTCCACAAATTAACTGCACCAGTCATCAAATTTGCTTTCATCTGGGCGAAATGACCCCAATGTCATGGATCCCTCTTGGTATGCCCACTGCTAGTAGTAAGAACACTGGCCTAGAAGCAAAGTCTCTTGATAAAAGAAGGGCTTAAAATAGTTTATTTCTAACTGTCATCTAGTACTCATTTTAAAGCTCTTCAACCATGTACCTAACCGGGCTGCATTCAACCAGTGGAGAGGTGGGAGAGGTACCGCATGTTCATATAGTTGACATCCGCATAGAGGAACGGTATATAGCCCAATTACTTCTCCAGGTGGTTCACAGCTAGTGTCGCACCCTTTATTAAAAGCATTTCTACAGCCTTCAGTTCGGGTTCGTCACAGATTCTTCCATCAACAGCATAGATATTAAGCATTAAAAATCGGGGTATTTGTTCTTTGGACTTGGCTTCCCAAGACTTTCCTGAAGACGAATGCAAGCATAATACTCAAATATATCAGCATGCAGGAGGACTCCTTATCCAAAGAGTGTCTGTATCAGCACCTCTATCTGGCATTCTTTTTTATTGGCCACAGTGGAAAGAAGGTAGGCGGGAAGCACGTGGGACATCGTAGTGTTCAAGCCCTTCCCGAATGTGCGATAAGATGACAATCGCGGGGACAACTTCATTGCGAATGTGTGGATGAACTTTTAGTGGTGATTTGAATTTTACGAGTGTTACTTACGTCTTCACTAGCGTGAGGATGCAAAAAATTGACAGATATGCCTTGCCGACTGAGATAAATCGTAGCCGGGAGCCATATCCTGCTTATCTGGATAAAGGATCACAAAAATTTTTTAGCATACTTTTAACTATGCGGACACAAATGTTTCCCTGGACTGCTCTTCCGTTTGTCAGCATGGTCTCTTGGTCTTGCCAATAGCCTCTCAGCTCTTCTGTGCGTCAGTAATACATTTTCTGTCTCAGAGCTATGACTTTTATGACTTTGAGGAAAATTTTGGGACAATGACAAACAAATCCGATCCTAGCCTTGCCTTCGATTACTGAATGCTAAGCCTTAACGCGATGGATAAGAGAATCTCTGACGACTTTTAACAAGGAGACTATAAGTGGCGTCCATCGTCGGCAACTACTTAAGTCTTGTGTTCTGCGAGATCACTGTTAACTAATAAGACAATGCTAGACTTAAAACCTTTGAAAATGCTGATCATGAAGGTGCCTACAGTACCTATCCGAAGATGTCGATTGGGTGAACACAGTACATATCCTCCATCCCTTTACAAACTAAATGGGGTTCAAAAGGGTAGAGAGATGGGTGACATCACTAAAATGAGAACAAATCTGCAAAGGAGGAACACAGGCAAGGCTATTAAGATGAAACTACTTTTAGACTCGTCTTTTATCATATAACTCGACTATTAGGTCAGTGTTATTACAACTGGCGGTAAAGATACGAGATAGTCCTGCTGTTGCATATTATTTAAACTTTAAGTATAATGATGACAGCGCAGTACACCTACCCAATACTCCATAGTTAGTGAATTTACCTCGATGGATGAGTGGCGAATGTTTTCTTAGTTGCACGCAAATTTAATGACTGGTGAGGCGGTATCATTGGTTTCTTTCTTACAGCACCGACATTGTTGCGATGGCTGACGCGGAAGGCTGACCAAGGGGAACGCCAGGGACTATGCTCAAAAGAGAATGTCTACTATGCGGGTACTTAAATCTCCATTGATTGTACCTCTGTTTGTCGGTGTGGTTTCTTGGCCATGCCAGCAGGCTCTTTGCACTCCTATACTTCGGTAATGTATTTTCTGCCATAGTTTTGACGCCACATGACTTTTAAAAGGGCTTGAGAGGTTTCAGACACTTTTTCTATTCTATTATAAAAATCACTTAAACTGATGTGCAATATCGCACTTTGTGTACCACTTTCTCCACTAGCGCTGTGTGCATGTGATATCTGCTCTTCGTCATTGCGGTGGGTGATTGCATAAAACCGAGATGAGAAGTGACTGGTTAAATTTACCCAAGCAAAGGGGTGTAGGATGATTTTGGTCCTAAAATTAGCGCATTTTATAACTTTTTTATCTGCGAAACTTTAAATACAGCCAATCTTTTAGGAACTGTGATGCTAAATATTTTCCAGAGTTCTGGTTTATAAACGTGCATAACTCGCTATAACTTCATAATGGAAGTCGCTAATCGTTGAAATAAAAGCTATAATTTAACACATTAATGCCTAGACACAATGGAAACGTTTACTAGCGGTGGACTGAAGCTGGACCATTGGTAGACACATAGGAATTTGTACGTACATTACGTTTACAAGCTACTAGTCTTAGAAACGCGCCTAATCCTAGTATTTTCTATTAGTAACCTTGTAGTCTTGTGATAAATAGGAAAGAATTGATGAAACTACTCCGCGCATCCGATAAACTTGAGTGCGTTAAGGCTATTTGAGTTAGAGCGCAAACTTCAGCTCTTCACTGCTAAGTCAATAAACTTATTTACAATAGTTGGTAGTTTTTGTTTCAATTAGGAATGCAACAAGTGGAGCAGCCAAGCACATCATCGTTGCAGGTACTTTTAATGACTCTTAACACGTGTACATTCAAGCGTTCATTTTACATTGTCGATAAATAATTCATTCAGTTATCTCATCGAAGCTTCTTGTAGGAGTTCTGGAGAATCAGGACTTGGTCATTTTCTAAACGATGAAGACAATTGTGAGATGAAACTCTTCAGACCATTCCGATGGCTTCAACGCGGTAAAGTGCGTACTTTGTAAGAGCGCCGCATGTTAAAATGGTTAAAGATTTGTTTCGCAAAACGATAAAACACACATAAGGCAACCGTGAAAAACGTTTTCACAATCCTTATTTTAAAAATGAATAGAATTTGATAGTCCCTTAAAATAGTTTATTCAATGATACCACCATTGCGCATTTCATCAGTTTTCCAAAGAAACAAGCTGGCTGCGATACCCGCTTTCACAAAGTTTATGATCTGAATTGCATTGTCACCTATACTTTTACCATCTTAATTAATTTCTTTCACAACTCGACACCTCATACGTGCCTGTTTGATTGGCTAAAGCTAATGGCAAGAAAAATGACAATCATTTGATTTAACACCATCAGAGGAAAGCAGAGAATTAGAATGGGGCGAGGATGCGGATTGAGATAAGGATAAGGCAGTACCGCTCTCTCTTCCTTTCTCTTTAAATATGCAACTCGCCGCATGCGTTGAATTCAGTTATACAGTAAAAGGAATGTGTTATGAGGCTCGAGGTCTGAGTTGAGAGACTCTGCATCGTATCCCTTTGTAAGAATAAGTAAACGGGAATCTCACACGCTGACTCGTTTCTTTACTCCTGTTTTCCCACCTTTTATTCATATCGAGATGCATAGTGTGGGTGAACATTAGATGTAACATTGGATGTGTCCTTTTCAAGTGGGCGATTCCGTGCGCAACAGTGCATCACAAGTGCATATAAATCAGGCATAGCATTTTGTATTTGAAGTGCTGCGTGCTTTAGGAGTGTAAATTGAGATGCCGGTGGAGCGCATTGAGCTGTGAGTGGGAAGTGGATCGCCCTGGCATAAATGATAACCCTAATGGCTTAACGCAAGTTGAAATGCAGCTACCTAAACGGCGCGTTTTCGTAATTGCAATAAAGAAGTAACTGCTGCTAAATCGACAGCGACAATGCTTGAAATAAGGTGCTCATTTGCCTAGTCTCTTCCAAAGATTTCCTTTCTTGATTAGTGTGGATATACACAAATCGCTTCACTACACACACCGAACTTTACTGAAGGTCCTTTGCTAGCTGATCCTTAAATGTTTTAACGTGTCGATAGAAAAGCATCGGTAAGGCTAGAAAGGCCTTCCTGAACCACTTTCAGATGGCACTTTATTCTACCACCGTCTCAGAGGCCTAAAGCCAATCCTTACTAGTTATCATAAATTATTTAAGTTCAGATAGACTGATGCATGCGTTCATAAAGTCTAAAATGCATTCGAAGTTGCCTATTTGTAGTTCACACCACCTTAGATTCGCCTTTGTCCCGATTTGTACTTTTGAAACTGTTTTTATGGATGGATATTAAATTTTATCCATCGACGTCAAGAATGCAGATTTTCTTTATCTCTCTGGAGACAAAGAATAAGTGAAGAGTCTCTAGACTTCCTTGAAGGCAGAAGAGGCATAATACTAGGGGCAGAACATGCATATTAAGGTAGTCGAGTAATCGGGCTACTAGCATGGCCCGGACGCCAACCCACCAGGCTGGGGAAATATGGCCACCCAAGTCCTTAACCGAAATCAGCAGTCAAGCAATCAAAGTAGTACTGGTAGCAATCTGCAACATTAAGCGATAGTGTTGCCCTTTACCCACAGAATTTTTCCCCTGTAAAAATTAAATGTGGTTTGCTTCTCACACATACGTAAGGTAGACCTAAGATATCATGGCACTAACGTAAGTTTTTTCTTTTTCTCTCTTTTCTATAAGCATCGCAAAGAAAGTTTATCATTTATTTTGCTTTATGACTGGGGAGTTAGATACTGCAATTGATATCGTTTACGATCAGACCGATTGCATACCCAAGTGATTTGTGTAGATGTGTGTGTGTGGGCAAAGTACTTTGGAGAAGCGCAGCTGCCTCACTCTGTGAGGTCGCACAAAAGTCCTCCGCTTCAGCGCGAAATTCTACACTATGTTCTCCCAAATGAGGCATAAAGGCAATTGCTTCTTAAAATCTTTTGTAGAAAAAATGAATGAATTAATTTGATCTAGACGAACATTGTCTTGTGAGGCGTGGGCGTAACCTGACTGGGTTGCAACTTAACAATTGGAGTATAAAAATACCAAGAGCAAGGTGGTATATGAAGACCTTCCACCGACTTCACGAGGTGAGTGGCCAAAAAGCCACTTAGGTGTGCACACCTCTTCAAGCCAAAATTGACAATTTCTGGCGGAAATGTTAAAAAACTCTTAGTTCCATTGTTAGACAAGAAATTTTTCTGTTTTGCGCTTAGATACAAAGAATTTATAAATAACAAAATGCCAAATTATCGGTTAAAATTCGGGTCAATGACTTGGAAATTGTGACTATATCAAGGTGGCATAAAATGGCAAATAGAGTTGTTTGCTAGCTCTCTAGAGTACATGATGAAATGAAAAGACAAATGCTAAGAGTTGTTCAATTCAAACAAGATTTTCAGAGCCTGCTAAGAAAGAAGCAAATTTAAAGTCGTTAAAGGTTCATTGCTTTGTGGCGTACTTCCCTACTACGGCCGCTGGATGGCACCCAGAAACCACCCATCTTGAGCCACCCTTTCAGTCTTGGAAATGTTCATAATCATAAGACCTCAAGGCGTCTTATGTATTGAATGGGCACCGAGGTCTGGCTTCCGACAAGCTGAATGTTCAGCTATCACTATGGTCGTTTTGAATGTCCCACTGTGCTTCTGAGTTTCCCATCATGATCGTGCTCTACTCGAAGCCTCCTCTAAATACGGCTATCCACAGTCCTTATGTCGCCACCCGCAATAAAGTCTGTGTCACCATGCGCCACTGCAGTTGCTAGCCAGGACATGTCCCATTTGTACGAAAGCAAGTTTGCTACTTACCACCAAGGTAACCTGCCTTCTTACAGCTAGGAAGTTAATGACCATAAGTTAAGTGACACCATCAGTAGTTTTTTAACTCTTAATTTTGGTAACGGCTCCGGTATCCTACCTCAGTCGGTTGGTTTGGTCTCCGAGCCAAGTCAGTCCAATCCGATCCATTCTTTTTCGGTTTCTGGGAATCCCAGAGCACTGCAATTTTGACACCGATGAACTAATCATAATACATCATCACATTAGTGTAGCAAATGAATGAAAAGCCCTAGTAAACTCAACCCCTTTTCCTCCACCTATCAGGCAGTTGACTGTTAATTTGACTTTAACATTGAGTTTTCTACTGAACAAAAGCTGCTCATATGAACACACCTCTCACTTTCAAAGGTAATTCCTACCCTATGGGCTGTATGCATGTGGAAGTCAACGTGAAGAGGCCAGGTTACAGGAGTACTCCTTATTTTTCCAACGGCTAACCCTCTATTGAGCATTTAACTGACAAAAGAGGATTAAGTGCCTTGTAATTCTATACTTCATCATTTGGTTGCTTTGCTTCTTTCGTTTTTGCATGCTTCAACAAACAGGGTGGTAAAACAATTAGTTCCCTTTTCGTGTTTGTTTGTCCATTTAAACAAAGCTAAAAGCTCCATCACATTAGAAAAACAATAACACGCCTGGGGAAAACATTGACGTGAATCAGTCCATTAATTCAAAAATCCATGTTTTTCCCCATGTTTTATGAGGTAGGAGGATGAGGAGGCTGATAATTCACAACTCGACATTTGCTACTATTATACCATGATCTGGCAGGTAATGCAATAAACCGGGGCACTTTTTTTCAGGTAAAGCTGCCTACATTTGATGGAGTGTATTAGATCACTGTAACACTATCCACCGTATAGCTTCCCAGGACCGTTCCCTAGGGACCTAGTGGGGCTACGCGTGCAGGATATGCTCAACGGGACACTCTCATGGTTGTCAAGCTGAAGTGACCGAGGATTTGATTCCCCCATAGGCACTTTGCTGAGTTGACGGCCGGAATGAACCAAGAAGTAGGCTTCAGCAAGAGAGTTTTCATCACCGGTACCTCTAAACAAGGTGAGCACCGCCTATTCTCACGAAATTATACCATTTTAAGTGACCGAGGCTTTGCAGAGATTTCAATGCAATGTTGACTAATCAGAAGTCGGGATTGGAGCACGATTGATGCAAAATTTTAGAGGCCCTAAGAGACGCGTGGAGAAATGAATAACTTCTAGAAAATTGAAACAGGACAGTCTGTTGGGGTTACAGAATGTAATCCCTTGATTTCTTGTCAAACTTGCGGATTTGACATTGGATCACATGGGACCTCCTCCACTGTACCTTTGTCGGGCAGCCTGGCCTCAAAGGCATTCCGGTAGGCCCACTCTATACGATAACTCAGCAATACATATCACGCCTGATTAGCATTTCCTCTTTCATATTTGGGAAAGCCTTGACGTGCCACACAGGCATCCTCAGTAAATTGATTGTGTGGGTTCATTCTGACGCCAATTAGAACTAGCGAAATGCCAGTTTATGCACTTTAGGATGGGAAAATTCTTTGTTTTGCTATTCGTTCCAAACTAGGGCATTTTAAAGAAAACATTTAACTTAGTCTCACAAACGACAGTGGGATTTATGAAATTCAAGGGGAGTTTCCCTTACTCCCCGCTATAGCGTGTCTCGGGGTAGAGTACGCTAATTATGCCAAATAATAACACCATACTTTCGTCGTGCTAGTGAAAAAAAGGTTATTTTTTCCACAAATTACAGTCTGCACGACTTGGTAAAATCTCGTCCCCATCTCGATGGGCGCATTAATCATTCATGCTGTTCTGCTCACGTGATCACTGCGTACTAAGAGCGACATGCATTACTGGTTATAAGGGCATTTACTCGGTGTTCGTAAGCCCTCTGTACTAGAGGTCAAAGCCGTAGGGAAACCCACTTGTTACCCTCTCCCCTCCAACTGTAATTACTCCTTATCTGCATGTGTGCCTCGTAGACCGGTTTTTCAGCGGTACCACTGGTTGACTTAATTGCCAGTCCCCTTTATTTCCCGTCTTTCTCCCTTTAATTATTTATTTATTCAAAATCTTTAATCTCTCCGTGTACTCTTAAATAATTGTTTCAAACATCCGCTTTCAACTGGCGTGCATCTTACCCCTCCTCACTGGGAGTTTTAATAGCACATTTTATGACCGTAGATAAAAAATACCGTGATATCATTCTCGCCTTTCCCATTGGCGCAATTTGAATTGCCTAGCAGCTCTGTTCTTGTGAATGGTGGGGATTGTTGGGACTTTCTACAATAGCTATAAAAACAAATATATCTTTCATGATTTTGTGCCCAAACGCCATACATCATTAGTTTAGCCGACAACAACGGAAATGGAACAAGGCTTCGGGTCAACGGCCCAAATGTCACGGCGGGGCAAAAAATTGATGAGGTGCTCTTACAGACACCTTTTTATGGTAAATGCTAGCATGAACAAGCGCAATGAAGATGTAAATGGTAAAATTAAGCAATTGAGCAATTGAGTCCTTTGCAATCCCTTGTGTTGGTTAGTAGGAAGATGTGAGTCAAGTTAGAAATTAATAATTAACTGCCCTAGTTTTCCCTCATAAGATAGTGTCACTCCCGGAAATTATAGTTTTTTCATGCGGGAGGACTTACAATGGCCATTGTTAAATTTGCATTATTTCCTCTCCAAACAGCCCTCAGTATAAATCATTGATGACCTTCCTGTCGAATCTGAACAATTCATAGTCATTTGTTTGTTTAAGTGCTTCCTTTAAGCACAATAATTACCATTTTTTGTTATTTAATCAAAGGTATACTTGGATTTTAGCACTACTTATATCTTGCATCAGTAGCATCCCATCCATAAACATCCATTCATTTTACCACAAACCTATATATTTACGCATTCCCAAGTATTATGGTTCCTTTCAAATAAAGGCGTTAAATTAGAGGAGAAGTACTCCTTGGGTATTTAAAGAGTGAGATTTTAAGGAGTGCTTCACTCAAGGAATGTAGCTCCCCAAGCCTTCTCCGAAGATAAAAGCAGACATAAAACTTTGTCAGAATATGTATTATTAGCAAACAGAAGAGACTACGACTACGGGCATGGCCCAAAAGCCAGAGCTCTTAGCTGAGTACTGTGGCAGAGCCCCTATTTGGCCCGTTATCAAGATTGAGAGTTAAAGTATTATGCGGCGTCTACTTCCTTTGAACGTCGTCCACGACACTCCCCTTATTCAATAGCCCGCTTCTGCCATCACAACTTAATCGGTACTGTAAAAAACTACTGGCGCCGTGAAGATACCTGATTCCAGCTTCGCTTGTCTCTCTTAGCGATCTTACCGGATCTGGAGTTTCGCCTTAGTTGGAAATTGTGCTTAGAGAAAGCTGGATGTGCTAGCCATTACTAGTGGTAGTAGCTCTGGCCTAAAGCAGAATTTTATAGATGGTTCACAGCAAGTGCTACTTTACTATAGGCCACGAGACTGGGATAGCCGGCGAAGAAAGACCTCGTTTACAGCCCTTTTGTTTGGAGGTTGTCACCGATTCGTCCATCCACCCCGCTTAGAGCTATCACTCAGCAGCAGACATCAGGACAAGACTTCCGTAAAGACGGAAAAGAACATAATACTTTGGCAGAACCTACATTTTAGACATACGGCAAGGAGTGGAGCTATCAACGTGGACCTGAGGTCATGATAAGGGCTCTAAATGGCCCCTTTTCCGAAATCGCAAGTTAACCATCCTTGAGGCCTGTTCCGCTACCTGTTTGTTTTACTCAGCTCTGGGGCGTAAAAGATTTTTTGCCACGAAAAATTCTATCTATGGCATTTTAAACTAACGGACAAATTGCCTTTACCACGCTACTTAGGAAGTCTGCATTGTAGGTTGCCGCGTTGGGCCACTGTTAATGTTATAAATTAGGGGTTCGCGTTACCTAAAAGGAGGTGGAAAAGTTTCTGCTTGGGCGTTAAATTATTTATATGCAAGATTGATGGGATGCTATAGATGTCAAACGACTGAGGGAACGTACAAGTATCTCACGTTAGTGCACACTTCACCCACTGCAGGGAGGAGGCAATCAGAGTGCATTTACAATTAACTTGGCTGATAGAGACGAATGATTTGTGTAAATGAGAAAAAAAATAACTTTTCTATTGGAGGCTAAAATAGTTTGCAAAGCAGATTGAATGAGAGTAGGAATTAATGTATGGACTGGCAAATTTGAAAGCATATTTGGTGGTGGGAAAGCATATGGATGGGAGAATCTATCATCTCCACTCGCTACACTGCCCCGAAGTAAATTTAAATTTAAGTATGAGGTATGCAGAACTGAAGCGACAAATTGAAATCCTTGCATAGTTTGATGGTCGGAAGGCTGGAAAACTAAGTGATGAGCACCATGAATGAAATAGAGTCACTCTTTGAAGAGAATAGGAACTACTAAATGATGTTAGAGTAGCAGTGGGCAAGTATGAATGTTGGTTAAGATTACTGTGATGAGCGGGCTAAGCTTCCCCTCTTCAGCCTTGCCTCTGTGTGACGTCAGTCTAATCACATCGCAGCTCTTCCTTACCAACGTATCAGGACAATACCATGATAAAAACTCTAACCTATTTGCGGACAATTGAAGTGCAAGTGTTGTCAAGAGAAGAGATGTGCGCAAAAAGAATATCAAATAAATTTACATTAAATGTCACCCAAAGCTTGGGTGCCTCTAATTTCTGCCACCAAAAATCCATCAAAGGGAGAATCAATAGGCGAATATGCGCCGGCACAAAGATTAAAGAATGATTAAACTGTGTGTTTAAATTCTTGGGCACCTGAGTTTTGCTTTTGCTTTGTGATACGATCATCGGACTGAGACACTACTCTTCCCGCTCTACTAAAAGCCAAAATCGCTTTGAAATAGCAAAGTTAGGCTTCTAGCCTAAAAGACTAAAATAATGAAATCGATCTTTGTTTACTTGTCCTACAAATCTGAACGAAGTTTGTTTTATTGTACCGATGCATGTTCGCGTGTCATGACTTTGCGATCCCGCTGTGTGGGTGCGTGGTGTTCTGTTCTGGTTCAGTAAAGTGTGTTTGTTTTGTTTATCTTCCCATGTGAATTCCTATCGGAACATAAATGCATTTTGCGGTTCCTAGTTCAGTCCGCTAACGTCTATTTTGCGCCTCTTATGAACCTCTATCGCGAGCGGATTTCGTTGTTGGATAGCAGGAATTTGCGCTCCCTTGTGACGCTGGCTCAGAAGTTAAATGAAATTCTGGACGCACTAAGTTTCTTTGCTCCCACTGCTTGTTCAAGTGCAGGCTTTAGTAAATTTAGAGCTCTTCAGCAATATGTATGGTGATAAACCAAAACAAACCCATAGGCAGAAGGTTCATCCGCCTACGTCAGTTGCTTCCGAGGCTTCCATGCATCGTCAAAGAATCGCATCTTTGCGGTCAAATTTCTTAACTCAATCCTCAAACCAACCCAAGGATGTTCCTTTCACTGGTAGCTCGGCATCATCCAACTCGATTAATAACTCCATTCCGAGCGATGAGATGCTTTCGCGATCATTGACTCCGAGAACTCGTGATCCTTATGCAACCGCTCTAATTAGTAACGGTTTTCCCGGTCCTCAATCCCGTTTCCTCAATTCGGCGATTCAACCAGATTCATACTCGCCTTCTTTGAGACCTAACTCTCCCATGCCGCCGAATGCCCCAGTTCACCTTCGTGCCTCGTACCATCCCCATCACACCGTCAGAAGAAGTATTTATGCAAATCCCAACAACAGTACCATTTCGCAAGTTCGTGACCCCATTAAATCTTTTCATATATCTAGTCTGACAAAATCCAGAATATCCGACACTCAAGCATCAGCGTGGAGATATCCTTCGCCCCGTTACACTGATTCCAAGTGTCCAACAATCGTATACGAGACACTAACTAGTGTTCCTGCTCCTGAAACCAGAATTGTCTCCAGAGATATGAACGCCACGGCCCCCTATCCCCAGCCGAGCTTCGGTAACTCCATGTTCTACCATCGCGGTGTTATTGAACCCACGGAACAGTTCCAGTCCGTTATCACACTCTCACCCAGTGAACCGCTGTGTCTCTATGCTGCAAGGCAGGGTGAGTACTGCCGGTCGTGTCAAAGACTGGCGAATTCGGGAACCTCTTCATTTCATCGATCATCTTCTAGGCACTCGGTGAGTTGTTTTTGAGCCATGTAGTCATGTTTTTATGCTCTTCAATCTTCTGTTGTCCCAATCTTCCCTGAGAGCGTGCATAAGCCTTAGCTGTGGACGCCTCAATGGCCCTTGGAAGCATTTTAAGGTGCAAAATGCAAAGGTACTTTACAGATCTCTGTTCCGGATTCAATTCTGCACGTGCGGTGTCGAATATTTAGGTGGTGCTCATAGTTTCGTAGCTTATTTTTAATAACGTTAGCAGTTCCATCGGCACAGCCGGTTTTTCCAGTATAATCGGTCATGGTACAGAACATGAGGTTGACACCATCGGAAAAAAGATGGCGTGGCTTGGATGGTCCTTCTCGTGAATCTCCGCACATCGCCTTCGAAATAGATCAAGGTTTATTTTCTCCTACTTCTAACGCCACTTTTGTGCCCGAGTTGCCATTATGAACATAATTATGAATGTGAGTTTTAAAGCAGATTTTCTTGGTATGAAGAAGGGTTGGAGCGCTGATAGCTTTGACCGCATGAGCGAGGTTTATGCTACCGCTGTGTGGGCCTGACTCCGAGAGACCAAAGAGCCCGTTCTGTTACACAAATCTGACCGTTGATATGTATTATCTGGGCTTGCGTGATAATTCGCACTGCTGCAACTGTTAGTGCGCTAAACTGCCATTTTCAACTATTCTGAGTGGCATTGAGCTTTTGTGCACCTTGAAATACCCAAAGAACTTAGGTGTAAGTTACTCAAAGCGATCTGCCTGATGTTGACTAAAATGACAGTAAATCTTATCGTGCACCGGTTTTCCAGCATTTTCAAATGCGATCTTAGTGTTTTGTTCGTTTGCACAGACGGCGAGCAGTCTCACTTGTTTCCATTTTAATCGCTTTCTTTATAAGCATCTCCGCTTATCAAAAAACAAATTTTAATTTCTTTAGATGAAAAAAGATTCCAGTGAGGATTCATTCACAGCACGCCACCGAAGACGAACTAAGCTGCACAACTCTCTTCCAACCGGATATCGATCTGTGAACGACCTAAAGCGTCATTCTCGACGTCGTATCCTTGCCTCCTCTTCCTCATCCTCATCTTCTAGCTCTTCGTTGAACAACCGCGGTGACAATGGCTATGCGGCTCTCTCCTCCGATGAGTTTTGGCCAATTGCAGTGTCAAAGCCACGAGATCGGGTGTGCCAACGACGCCGTACGAGGTCGCTGAACCCGCGGAGAAGACGTAAGGCCCCCGTGTCGGACTCCTTGACAGACTCAGCTCCCGTTGACGCCGAAGGTAATGGTGACGACGAAGAAGAGGAGGCGCGGGCTGTTGACGCTCTGGCAATGCGCCTTCAACCCATGCTAGCGGAAGGTAGAGCTGCTGAAGTGCAGACAATTCTACTGAAAGCGTTAACTCGACCTGAAACGCGACAACGGGCGCTGAGCTTGCTGGACTATTTAACTAGTGAGGGCGCTATTTTCGCCCTTCAAAACCGTACACAGGTATGCGGTATATTGCAAAAGATAATTTATATTGCTAGACCCTAGGTAGTAAATTTGTCCAGAACTTCCTGTTGCCATGCTCGCGTCCCCTGTGGTAAACATCTTTGCTGGCTGATTACGTTGCGTTGGGCTTCTAGATTGGAATCTTCCAGAACACTAAAATATTGTTTTCAAACTGAACCGAACCTAGTTGTCCAATTCAATTCAAGGGAGGGAATGGAATGGAATGTGATGAGTCTTTCTTGAGGTTATGTGGGCCGGTATGTTCATTATCTACTAGCTTCCCATTGGCCTCTTGCTGTTTTGAGAAGTGTAACTTTCTATATTCGCTCTCGGTATTCAATGAACTCATCTGTTGTCTTCAGATTTGCAACTTTTGAGGGCGCTCTGTGCCTTTCTTGACAGAAGGTCACATAAGTGTCCAATTAAAAAAAAACGCGTGTTGAGGCTAGATTTATATGGCCAAACATGAGGATTTTACCGCCAAAAATCTAGTCGTTTTTGCCCATTAATCTGCTCAATGGCGTGGTGAATTGTTTTTGTTACGTCAGTTTCCCTCCAGTCTCACATAATTGTGCAGTTATGACAAGAATGGTGTCAGGTTTTTATCAATTTTTCCCCTATTTGTTCGTATTCAGACATTTGTCGGCATTTGGTTGAGCTCAACACTTTCAGTGGTGAAATGCATCTTGTTCGTTGCCTCCTGACCTGGCGAACCATAGATAATTTTGTGAACCTGCAAGTTGTCTCGGTGTGGTTTTATAAGCTACTGTAACTAAAAGTGATTTTTGGTCCCCATAACTGAAATCGTCTAAATTTATCAGTATTCGCGTTCATAAGGCAAACATACTGTGCTTGGTTGGCGGAGGGCTTCGATCTTCGGAAGCCAGGTCGCTCATCCCTCGTCCAACCTGGACTGAACCATCCAATGCCATAAGACATCTACATCCAATATCTGTGCTGATAAAATTTTAAATTCCCCGTTTTTTTGCCCATTCGATGGGGAGTAGAAGGCCGGTGCTCAATTTCTTATTGAATCGAATGAACGAATGCTCTGTCTGCTTCCCAATTTGTCGGAAAAAAAAAACGGGTGAAATGCACGAATTCGCTCACTTTTTTCCCTTTGTGGCTCTTGGGAAAAGCAATTATACGGAAGGCGCAGATCTGGGTGGCTTTAAAATGGGTCTTTTCGAAGGTCAGTGGTTATAACTTCTGCAGCGGTTGCTGCAGTACCTTTCACTCCGTTACCTTGAGGCGCAGCTAATACTACTTATTTCGTTGTCAGTACCACCACGAACGATTAAATGGCTATGCATTAGGCATCCGTGACCCGGACTTTTAGTCAAGTTTCATTCAAGGTATCCAGACGAGGCATGTATAGCGCGCTCGCTACCAGCATCACTTATGTGAGACGACCCGGTTCCTTTGTCAACGATCCAGTATCACAAATGGGCGATGTGTTGTTTTTGTCAGCTTCTGGCAATTGGTTTCACCAACTCGTCTGGAAGATATGCATGTGAAAGCAATAAAATAGGTGTAGGATGTTTTTGCCTTGCAAATGATGTCATTTTTAGTTCTCGGCCTGAACTTAAAGTGTCTAAACTGTCATGGTCGATTTTTTTCTTGTCAACTTGACAGTGGTAAACCATATTTTTTTCTTGTAAAAGCTTAACTAAAAATATTGCCCTGTTCCAATGTCTTAGCTTCTTATTAGCTGGATTGTAGGTTGATTCTTATGAATTTAAGTTTTTGCCACTTCCGCTGTTCGTCTTTCTTGAATTGTCATTTAGGAAAATGATTTACTTATAAATATGATAGTGGTTATGGCTAATTGCAGGTGCTACGTATGTTAATTCGTGGATCTTGCTATTGCTAGGTAACTTCTTCAATCACGCATAAACGCAACGAATAGCAAATAGGTTATGAAGTTTTGTCTTCTCCCAGCTCATACACTCAATTTCTTATTCTACTTCCAAGCGAAAATCCCCTTGACATGCAAACCTCTGGCCCGTCAACTGACTACGAGGATTGTAACTTAGTCAGTGCCCCTTCTAGGTGACCTCAAATCAGCAAAGGCATCTGGCAGGCACTTCACAGAAGTAGTTGATGGCTGGGTTTTGGTCCACTTTAAGGTGTTCGAACGTGTTTACGTAATTGCCGCGAAATCATTACTCTAGAAAAAGTTTGTAGTGAGATTTCAGGCACGTGAAATCAGGCGAATGCTTGAATTGAGGGACAGCCTTGGACGCCATGGTTTTTGCAACTCCCCTCCTTCCGCGTCGGCACGTTCTTGAACAATCTAAGGCGTAGTGCTGACCAATTCGTTGGAATGCATCTTCCACTCTAAATTAATGTTTCTTAAAACATTCAGATTGCTAAATACCATCTCACTCTGTACCCGCGATTCGAAATTGTTCGACGCATTCGCGACCAGCGTTACATACCGTGTACAGGTCTCTAATTTTCCTGCCTGAGTCCGCCATCACTCTTTTGTGTGTTCTTTTTCACTTGAGTTTAAAATCACAAGCTATGTGCGAACCGTTTGAGGGCAATAATGTATTTTTTCACCTCCGAGCAACATTTGAATAGGCAATTTCGACGGCAGGAGTTATGTTATTTGTATCTAGACTGTGGTGGTCGATTTTCCTCTGCAAGACGAATTCCACTAATCATCGCGATAAATCGGTCCTTAAACGTTGCATGTAGATGTTGTTTTAAATTACTCTAACAAATTTTCATGAAGCTTAATCCATGCTTGCCTAATTATATTTACTTCTTTTGTTTTCAGTGTCGTACCTGGTATGTGTTGTCAACGCATTTCTGCTTGTTTACTTGCTTGCCTGTTTGCTTGGTCGCTTGCATCAAAGGCTTCGTCCCTTGCATTCACTTTATCATGCATTGTTTTATGTTTTCTCCACTCCCCACTAACCAACCAACAGTGCATCATGAAATTTTCATGCTGCCTCGGCTATTCACACCATATTCGCTCCGTGTAACTCATCTAGGCAAAAGCGGATTTTTTTTTATTTGCCAACGAATCAGGTCTTTTTCGTATTGCTCACTGCTCTCACGTAGAGATGGTCATGCATGACCGAAGTTGTGCTCTCACTGGACAATTAAGGTCTCCAATAAAATTTTGCCGCCACTTTTGCGACGGAAAATGTGAACGCAAGCATCTGCACGCTAATTGCACACTATTCGCGATCATACGGGCCTTTTGAAGTGATTCATTTAGCCACTTACTCAAGCGTGAGCTGGCGTTAAACATGGAGTCTTACTATGAGGAGATATTTTGGGTAGGTAGAGACTATTATAGGTTTGAATGGGAACTGTAGGTGAATTCTTGTGTTACCATGTGAGCGTTCTATTTTCGTACCCAAGCGTGACCTTCTAGTAGGTTCCAGTGGTCACCGACTCGCTTCAGTTTATCAAGAGTACGAAAGTTTCCTGATTTGTTTTTTTTTTTGAAACTTTCCAAACTTACTACTCCTCGATCCATTTTTTGTTTGCTTGATGTGGGACCGCCCATGAGGTAGGCACCAAACATGAAAGGTCCTGGCTTGTTAAAGTTGTACTGTTTTGCCAAGCCGAGAGAACTTGCCTTGCCACACAAAAATAGTAATTGTTCTTGCCCATCGACTTTTCTCCCTGTTTTCGGATTTCACCGCAGAAAATAATCTTAGTGCCTCCCTATCGCACCACTTGGTTTGACCTCACTGAACTGCTTAGTTTTGTGTTTCCTATCCTCGAGAAAGCTAACGTGATCTCACAGTCGGTTTTAGTACCCATTATTTCATCCTGGTAGGCTCAAACCACGAATTTTTTTTCCTATTTTAAAAATATTCCAGACTCGTTTGTTCATGTGTATCTTGCAGTCATTATTTATTCTCTGTAAGTTTTTTTCACATAGCCTACTGTCACTATTCTATGCTGACTTTGTTGAGCGATGTTAAGGTAGACTAGTAAGTCTTCGCTCCGCTAGAAGCGAATGTGATCTCAGAATAGTTTCCACTGTCCACCGCTCCACTCGTTTTGGATTATTTCATCTTCGACTTAATCCTTTCACCTGTTAATTCCTCGTTTAAGTTTAGTAAGGAAAAACGGTCGTGAACCATTCAATTCGCAGCATCACGTGGTATTTCCCCGGTGAGCTGCTTTATTTACCCACCGCATCACATAAAACAGGCTTTTCCCACTCTACCCTTGGAAAATCGACCCTGACCTCAAAGCATTTTGTGTTGGTCATTTGTCCGTCCCAGTTGGTTTGATGCACGAATTAATTTTCTCAATTTGTTTTGCTTGAGATTTTGCTTAACTTCACCTGCGACCTGCTTTATTCCCCTTTGTTTACCTAACCTCTACCCGTTTTTGCGTTCCGAAACGATTAATTATGTTAATTGTCTGCTAAACGTACTGCACTGCTTGTTATTTTCCTTCTGAACCACACACAAAACATTAATACAATCTGGCTACTCCGTAGGATCAAGCCTCCCGCAAAAGTGATACCTCTCAAAACGACGCTGTCACCGCCACCACTAGCGACGTGAGCAGCGATCTCTCACAGACCTTCGCTTCTCGACTAAAATTGGCCGGCGCTGTGGCGACTAACGACAGTGGGGACGAGGAAGACGACGACGACGATGAGAAGTCAAGTGAGATCTTTGGCAACACCTCGACAACGTCTGCACCGGGCGACGCTAAGGCATCAAGCACTACGACCAACACTGCCGTTAATGCCGCAACGTCAACTGTTGTGCGGGTGATGCTTCCACCGGGGGGTCTGGTAGAACCCCCGCCCCCTCGACTCTCGATGCCCCCTCCCAAACCACTTCCTCCGCCTACATCTCGGTCCGCTGTTGTACCGGCGGCTGAGGAACTTGCTCGCATTGACGGTCATGTTCTCAAGGTGGAGCACTTTCAATTGGCTTTGACTTCATTTGAACACAGTTTTTGATGGCTTCTTTATTTTTTTTAATTCGATATTTGTTTTGCACCGATTCGTAATTAGTTCCAAATGCTAGTGAATCAGGACATTCTTTGTGTGAAGCAGTGTATTACTGCCAACTCTGATTTTTTTCAAAGCTTTTTCCTCTTTTACCAGTTTAACCTTTAAAAAGTACTTATCCTTGTTACTTCTTGGTAGACTTAAAGATTTGACATCGCAACATTAACAAGTCTGTCAGGGGATCGAGAAGAATTGTTTGGTTTTAGGTGTAGCCCCGGTGCGGCGTATCAAGTCTGTTCGAAGTCGGCGCTGTTTCAATGCCTTGACTACAAAAATCTCCATAAAACTTGCTTGGCAGCAGAAGATCACTCCGACGACCTGAAATAGTTTCATTTAAACAGTTTGATCCTGGTAATAAAGCGCTCAGAGATGAAGATACGCCGCGCTCGGAAAGACTTCCCGTTCTTGATCATGAAAGGTGGAAAATTGTGTAGCAATGGGTACGCTGAAATGATGGGAGGCTGACAGTTGAAGAATAACCAGCAGTATTTTATTTGAATGCAATGAATAATTTACTTTGAAAAAGGGCAAGTTGATGTCATTACTAAGCGAATGAGTCCCAGGTGCCAAGCCTTAACTAATGATAATAAACTTCAAAGGATATTCGCCTTTTGGTCCTCGCTTCCTTACCAAATTTTATGAAAAACTCCACCAGTTGGGCTTGCTATTGGCTATCTTACCTGAAAATTAGCTTCCTCTCATTATCACCACTGCTTGCTCCCTTCTAGATGCTAAATGTAAATCCGCCTCTGATAACGGACTTGGTCTCCCAATTGACGAAGGATAGCAGTTCTGATGTCGAAATTGTTAGGTAGGCCAATGGCCGTTTTGGTAGTTTATTCCTGAGTGTTCACCTTCACTGTAACTATTGCATAGTTATAAGAATGGAAATCGCAATTCTGCTGCATTCTGCGGGCAAGTGACAAGTAATGACAAACGCTTTTTCTTTCTCTAGACGATTGTTTCGATGGGTGACGGCGAAGAACTTTGATCTGATCGAGTACGACCCCTCCGCACCGAGTGATTCCTTTGTTGGTATGCTGCGCAACGTCCAAATGGGTTCTCTGTCTAGGAACGAACTCTTCCATGAACTTTGTCGGTACGTCCGTCCAGTAATGCCTCTACCTTGCTTTCATAACTTTTAATAATAACGTTTTTGCATTTTTTGCTCTGTCCAGCTTTGCCGGAGTCTACTGCCAGTACATATCGGGTTACTCCAAAGGCGCCGGCTATCGGCCGGGCATGTCACTCAAACAGGGTTCCCTCTTTCGCAACACTTGGTTGGCTGTCTATGCAGCGGGTGGCTGGCGCTTCATCAATTGCAATTGGGCTGCTCGTTATGCCACTTCAACTTGGAACTCTCTCTCGCCCGAATGTAAGCCCTTTTATTCCCATCATAATTGAACTGTATGCCTTTTTGTTTTGACAGTTACAGAGGCGCCTCCAAAATGCGACGACTTTTACTTCTTCACCGACCCCGAACAGCACATTTTTGAGCACTGGCCAGATAATAAGGTGTGGCAGCTGCTTCACGCCAAGCCAATATCTCAGGCCCGATTCATTTCCTTGCCTGTCCTTAAATCGGCCTTCTTCAATGCGGGGCTTTCGCTGAAAAAGCCCTATTCTCAGCGTATTGTTACCAAGAATGGCCAGGTTGGTTAAGGATGAAAAGGTTTTTGATGCCATTGGCTTTTGAATGCCACCTTTTCCTGAACTTTGTGTTGTATTTTCATAACTTGCTTCAAATTTTGATATTCCAATTCGGTAGCCTCAGTTATTTTCGGAACTTCTGCCTCTTGTTCAAGAAAACCTGGTGCTTATTACCTTTTTTGAGCAGTTTAAATTTCACAATCGTGTTTCGTACGATAAACCGGGAAATTTTTAGTCCGATGTGTTGCCCTCCTCCAGTTGCGCGCTTATTGTAGGTTCAAAAATAATACCCGTAAAGTTGTGATATCGAGGGGTTTATCTGGGTGCTCAAACCGTTACCAAGATCAACTTGCTTTCTCATCTTGGCAGCTCAGCTTGTAAAACTTCGTGAATCATTGTGCTATCCTCATCGTTACTACGGGAAGGGTAGGCCCCAGTGCAACCAGGACACCCAACAAATGGTTATGCACCAATTTGGCTTCCGGTTTGAGGCTCCCCATTCTCTGGATTAAGCGCTTGGGGGAGGACTACTGTACAGTGGGTTAGAAAGGGGAGGGCAACCAAGCAGACAGACAGACAGACGTTCACCCCTTAAGCACTCAGGCCTCACGGCCGAGGTAACGAGCATGCTATCTACCTATCACGCTGTGCTTGAAGTCAGTTGTGGAGACGAGTAGATGGTTGAGACAAAGTTTCACACCTTTGCCTTTGTCAGTGGCAAACTATCGTATGGACGCACTTACAACCACTGGTGGCTGCTATTTTGGTGGTGATGAGTGGACCGGTTGGCGACAGCTTAAGGTAACTGCTACGCATCTTAAGGAGGAGTATTTGGCGCGTCGTCACGGTATTACGTATTTGGACGATGTACGTGCGAAATCAAAAGTCATATTTTGATTTGAATGCGCCTAGATGTGTTCATTATCAATAAACTTTTCACCATGTAATGCGCTATCTTTGCTTGATTTCAGGTATGTTGATTTTTGCAGATGGGTTTAGGTCGCAGCACCTAGAACGAACTCACTAATGCTTTATACAGGTGTCAGAACCTTCTGTGGCTATGAAATGAAACAAATGCGGTTTTTACCTTCCCCTCCTCCTATGAAATGGATGATTAGGCACAGTCTCGTTTCAGTGTTTGTCCTGGCCTTTGGTTACCGCTTCTATTACCGCTCTAGGTTAACATCAAACTTCGAATGCCCTACTTCGTTGGCATCTCCTGCAGCTTGGAGAACTTTGCTGATGGCAACTTCCTCAAGGGTCTCTGTCTGGCCGAAGTGCTCACGAAACCCCCAAATATGGTTCGTATCCACTGTGCGCCTTCGCAACCGGGTCGGTACTACCTCAACATCTACGTCTCGCCTGACTGGCGGCAGGATGATATTCGCGAGTTGGCGTGCTCGTTTCAGGCAAGTTTTTGCACTTTGGTGCCTAAGTCATCCCTAAAGACGCTATACATCATGCTAGATCGGTAACAGGTTCATTAGAGTAGCAGCATGCTTCATCTGCATCCTGTTTTCCTTCCAGCTTTGCTGATGATCTTGGTTCTTTCAAGTATGATATCGTCACATTTCTGGCGAATTCGCAGAACCTTAGTTTGTTGAGTTCTTAAAAGTTGACGAAGTTTTAACAGTTCTGTTTAGGCCCTTGCAAGTTGACCCACCACCAGCAGCGGATACTTTTGCTGCATTACGAGTCATGCGTTTCTGAAGGTATGGGGTAACTTCATAGGTTCAAGCGGTACAATCTTGCTAGTCCCAGTTTTATTCGTTTCACTTCTAGAATCCAACTCATTCTTTATTTCCATCAAAGTTTTCCTTCCGAATTTTCTTGTTTATTGGGCATGTAGTTGTCTGGGGTGAAGAGGGACGAAACTGCATCATCATCTCTTTAAGCGGTTCATTACTCGAATCAAATAGCTAGATTTTAATCGTCTGTGTGTCGTGGGTTCTGCTTCCGTACCTCCTTAAGGTGCGATGCGAAAAGTTTGCTGAGAAGCCTCTGCAGCTTTGAAATCGAGTCAAACGCAGTTCGTAACGCAAATAATCCCGGGTTACATCAACTAGTTTCAGTCGGTATTTGATGATTTGGGTTTCGAAGATGGCAGAAAACTGGTACAGAGGACAAGAAACTGTATCGTACTGAGGAACTCGTGTGAAGTTGTAAGCAGTCATTGTGACGAGGTGTGGCGAAAAGCGCAAAAACTTTTGCTGGAAGTCTAACAGTTTTATTATAAATACGGGTGGGTTTGTGAGGCCTGTAGCTAATTTGTGAGGGGCTAAATTAGTTCACTTAGTCAACCATTGTATTGAATGTGCCTTGAATTTGACTTAGTTCACTACATGTGAATATCATGGCTCTATTTGGTTCCCTGATGCGTTGAAAAATATGAGCTTGCTGCCATGGCTTCCGTTGAACTGTATTCCACCCTTGTGCCCTATAACATTTGAACATATCAAGTGTATAGCTTATTTCCTTCTGCTTTTGGCAGCGTCCTCGGTACTTATAAACGTTAGCAAAATCCATAGGACGTATTTTATTACGATGGACGGTATAGTATTGCATGCTGTTTTTAGAGGCGGAGTAGTTCTTATTTTTCAAATGGTTTGATTAAGCCATGCTCATGCAACTCGCAATTTCTGTAGTGTTATTATTACCCTATTGATACCTGTCGGGAGCTTTTCACGGACCGCTTTTTGGCCCTCATCAGGTAACTGGCTCTTTACCGATCGTTTTTTTTGGTTCGTCGATCCCATGGTTCATATGAGGCGGTGTAATCGTTATGCGGAAACTCTGGAGTATCATATTAACTATCCTCATGATAATGCGTTAAAATTCCTCCTTTATCTGCACATTACAAGAATCTAGGCGACGTTAAATACGGCTTACACTAACGTAATTAGGTGATGCGTCAAATTTGACAACGTTCATTAAGGTATTGAGTTGTTCATCACTCACCACCGCTGTTGCAACTCCCTGCTAGTGTGGCGTATTCCTTCTGCGAGATTACGCCAAGCTCACTTAGATATTTCCCCTTTACTTTCTTGTGGAAGGAGGTTTAACCATAATCGAGTTTGGCTCACACTAATCTCTGGATTAGTTAATTCTTTGAATCGAGCCCGTTGTGGCTACTGCTTGAAAGTTCTCCTTCAAGAACAAAACTCCAAAAGAGCGCTTAGTTCTAAGGCCCCAGGAGGCCCTCCATTTGTAGATGTGGATTTAGCACAGAGTTTCTGCCCTTTTTTGCTCTTGTCTATGCTTTATTGAAGGTGGGGAAATCAAAAGGACCGGTGATATATTCACTGTCGTTTTTACTCTGTTGTATCCGAGAGGCGAATATCAGCTCACTTACGCACCTCCTATGAACTAACAAGCCGAGCAAAAAATCCATAGCTTCTCCACATCCTGATCATCTTCAATTCGCATCTCTCTTTTTCCTCAAGATTAATGTGAACTCATCAAACATTTGCTAATAAGCATAGTGGTTTTGTTGATATTGCAAGAAATTGTTTGTGAGCCTGTGTTTCGCCTGGCCTCCTCCTGCCCTGGCGTACAAGTGGTCAATAAATTATAGCACATTAAAGGGGACGCTTTTATTTCCAGTTTTGCTTCATTGTGGCCACCCCGAGTGACTGGTTAAGCAATGCAGTGAGTTTGTGCTTGAGGTTTTTTATGTGGTTGACTGACGCGGTTATTCTGAAATTCAGTAGACGTAGTCGCCTTTATGTTTCACTTATATTATAATCTTGAGCGGTAGAAGAAGCGTATTGTTAGTCATCCAGAAGGCTCATAGTATAGGCGAATAGCGGGGGGTGATAAAGGTCAGGGAAGTAGCTTGCGCAGACCACCGTGCTGCACGGCCCCTTTTCCCCATGAGCATTGTCACCATCAAACTAATTTGCTTGGATTCATTTGTCATTGCCTTGCTAAATTTGCATCTCTAAGTGGTACTCTCCCTTTTTATTTGTTGTCACTTCACCGCTGTCCAATTGGCTTGCTAAATTACCCAAAGTTTCTTGTCATAAGAAGGCATTACTTCCTCGTACCATGACCATGTACGGCCATGTATTCTTTCTATTAGATTTTTTCGCAATGTGGGTAAATCTAGAAAACTTCCTGCGGCATTTGTGCCCTGTAAATAATCACTGATGCAGTATATATTTCCTCCCCAATGCGAGACAGGTTGGTTACTTCCGCTTTGCTAAAATCCCTTTCCGCTGGAAGCAATGAAACTAGCATAACCGCCTTGGGGGGTACACGAAAGCACCGTAAAAGTTTGGTCTAATGGGTGGGCCATTCGGCTAGAGCCAATGAGATGTTCGTTCACAATACATGTCCTGTTTTCCATCACAAATCAGTCAGTCAACGGGCAACTCTTTTTGGATGCCGCATTTTGTGAGGTAGCAATGACTAACGAATAGACAACTCCTGGAACTTGTTATCGTCTGGATGACCTTTCTTTCCCACTTGATGTGGGTATCATGTGAAACATGGCAATACCAGGATGTTTTAATTCTTTGTTATTGTCAAACAGGCCAGCCCCTACCTGCGATTGCCATGAGCTATATGGGAAACTGCATTATTTTGCACTGTACTTTTATAACGGCAATTTCGAGTCTTTCATTCCTGGCTTTAGCTATGTCCGGAACCTGAGGTCAAACAGCTTCCAAAAGTCCGTGTACTTTTAGCCGTTCTTTTTTATAAACCTCTGGAGATTTGGTCATTAGCAGTATGTCTTTTCTTGTCATTTTGGTTGTTAGGCCTCCGACTTCTCTGCTGGGACATTATTAATAAATTTGAGCCGCGAAGTAGCCTTGTTATTTGCCACACAGAAAAGCTGGGAAGCTATTAATATCGGTGTCATAGCCATACCTCCGTACCGCTAGCCTAATTGCAGGAAATCAAATAGGTCCGCGTATTCTGTTACAGAGTAGCGTTTTGAAATTACCTTGGCTGTTTTCTTGTTTCTGCTCAGGTTCAGTGTTGTGAATTCAACTACTCTCGTTTGGTAGTCATGGGACGGCTACCAGAGGTTGGTTTCCTGGGTCGGACCCCGGCCGCCCAGCATTTCGGTGTCTCTTTGCTTAGAAGCAACAGTAATCGGCCTTATATCCTTCACACCTCCTCTGATCCTCTCAAAATACCCTTCTTTATCTCTCCTGGCTTGCGGGTGAGTCTTCTCTAATCAATGGAAATCACAAAGCCGGCTTACGTTGAACCGAAAGTTTTGAGTTTGTGAACGATGGCAGGGAAGATATTTTAGGCAGTGGGAAAGAGTCGATTTTTTATCTTAACCCTCTCCCATGTTGATGCACCTATCACGCGGTTTAATGCGTTCAAAGCTTAGGCATTGAAACTACCCCAGATGATGGTATTTGGTAGTTTGTGTAAATTGCACAAACTGCATATCCGCTTGAATGATTGCACTGTGCTTATTGTCACCAAATAGCGAGTAGTCTCTAATCCGAACGCTTGACTAGTGGTTATGTGCTAATTAGGCTTTCAGTTTGAGGCGTTACACTCTGGATTGGATGTTTATGGGAATGACCACTGTGCTGTGAGTTGAAAAAAAAAAACAAGAGGGAGACAGACTGACAAGCACGCAGATGGGCAGGCATTTGTGTTTGTTTCTTTTGTTCAGTTGTGCCACCAGCTTAAGTCGTTTGACCGTCCGGGCCACCAGATGACCGACTGTGACAACTACGCCCTTCTCCAAATGCGCTCCTCGGCCAGCTTTGACTCCTCGTCTGCCATCACTTCTACTGCTACCACTGTGCTTAGTAACACTTTGGGCCATTCAAGTGCGAACGCGCACTATCACCTACGTTTGCCTGTTAACGCCTTCTATTACCTTACTGTCTACGCTGCCTATGAGGACATTGGGACTATCTCCACTGAGGCTAGCGACCATCTGGAGTGTGTCTATCGAATTCTTGTGGATGCACGAAGACCCACCGTGTCCAGTGGCTCGGGATCGGTGCCTGCTTTCCCTAGGCAAACGTACTGGTAATTTCAAACTACTTCCTTATGTAACGTGGTCAAGTAAGGGGTCGGAGGTGGCAGCTTTGCAAATTATTTTCAGTTGGTTATGGAATTTTCAACCTCGTAGGATAAATTGGGTGGTTGTTTTTTTAATTGTTCATAAACTGGTCTCAGACTGTAGATGCATTTAGGGCGCAGACAGTATTTTTATGAGCTCGTTCTTTAAAAAGGTGGGTGGGAGCTCGTCTACTGGAGCCCACTCGTCTCAGTCTGGAGGTGAACAAGCGTCACCTCTTCCGCCTCGATGTACCCATAAAGTATGCCTCCGTGGCCGTGGTGATCAACGCTTCCGAGTGGCACTTCCTCAAGTCTTCTCCCACCTCCTCTTCCTCCTCGGGCTGCGCGCGATGGTCGGGCAAGGTGATACCGCTAGTCACCGGCGAGTTGGCTGTCTACGCATCCACCACGAAGGAGAGTGCTGCTTCCACCACAGAGTCTACAGAAGGCGTACCCTACGTCAAACTCCTCGAGTATGCTCTCTTCCAGTCTGCGTCTCAACAACCATCGCCAACACCACCGCAACAAACCCAACAGCAGCCTTCATCGGGCTGTTGATACACCCCCTTGCCTCCGTGTTATGCAATCTCACCGGCTCGCCTCCTTGGTGCTTTATTTCTTTGTTTCCTTCCCTATCGCGAAATATACGCCTAATTTTGTCGTATGCGAGTCTTTTTATCCATAGCCTGCGATTCTTCGGAATTAATGTGGCTTCCCCTCATTTTAGATATGGAGTTCAAAATAAATGAGGAGTTCGCGAAGCACTATAACGAATATCGCCAAAAGGAGGAATTTCAGAAACTGAAGTCTCGCTACGGTGATGTCAAACTCTTTGATACTAAGAAAAAGCCTGTTAATGGAGCAAAAAGCAGTGATGAAACTGACGACGATTCCTCGTCTTCTTCATCCTCCAGTGAGTCGGATTCCGAATGGGAGGAGCAAGAGCATGAGGACTTTTTGCGACTTTACGATGCCCTTTGTCGTGATGACCCAGCTTTGAATGACGAGGAAAGGGTGTGGTTTCGGGAGAAACCTGAAGGCTCAGAAAAACCGACAAAGAAGGAGAACCAACCGGTATTGCTTAAGGATCACACGCGCGCTCTCTTGCTCTCGGAGGAGAAGGAATCGACCGGTGAAGCAGAAGATGGCGTTGCCCAGAAACTACCTGCTAAAGATGCGCAAGCACAGAAGGAAGACTTTTTGGCGTAAGTTCTGAAGACTGCGGGCCATGCAAGGCTGGAATTCGGTTTATTGTGAATATCGGTGAGATGAAGGTGGTTCATTGTCACTTAATTCTCCTTTCTTTCAGTGAAACTGAGAAGCTCTTTGGTGAAAGTAACGAAGAGGAGGCAATCTTTTCCAAAAAGGCATTGGACTTCCAAGTTGATGAGCCAAAAAAGCCACCAATAGTAGGTCATGATTTCATCCTTTTTATTGGCTCATTTCATTCTATCATCTTCAAGTATACGTTTTTGCTTTAGGACACTTCTCATTTCACGTTTCAAGTGCCAGAAGAGGATGCAGAGTTTCTCCGCGACTATCTCGTGAATAGACGCTGGAAGGCTGCTGAAAAGAAGACTGTTCAGAAGGCACCGGAACCCAGTGTTGATGCGATGGCGGAGGTAATTCTTGCTGCAAAGCCACGAAAAGTTGTCGGGGCTGATGAGCCCTTGTTGACGGCACCAGAAGATTTGGAAGCAGACGACGAGTTTCTTGTCAAGGCTCGAAGGTTTGAAGATGCCTGGAATAATAATGCCGAAGAACTGGTCCGTTTCACGACGGCATAATTGTGATCCTATTACTTCAAAGTATATTAATTTTTCATATCTTATAGGCAAAAGAATATCCCCAAACTTCGGCTACTCGTTACCGATTTGAAGAAGATGATAAGGAATTTGTAAGATCTTTTCTATTCACATTATGCAAGCTAAGGTCGCGCTTTTCGGAGGTTATAAAGCGATTCTTTTCTAGATTAAAACCTATCCGCGTAAAATAGAGAGCACGCTGCGTCAGACCTCAACAAAGGGCGTGACTCGAGCTGAGAAGCGAAAGGCTCGAGCCGAACGCAAGGCGGCAGAAAAGGCAGCTAAAATGGCAGATGTAGAGAGGCTCAAGAGGCTGAAGATGGCTGAGTTTGCAGAGAAGCTGGAACGCATTCGAAAGACTTGTGGCGATGGAATTGCTGTTGACGCATCACTTGCGGTGAACATGGAAGAGCCTGGGAACGTGCCTGTGAATGAGGTCTGTTATTTTTCAGTAATGCAGAAAGCTATTTCCCTCAATTTCTTAGCTGGATTTTGAATTAAGCTGTTGTCTTTAGAAGAGCTGAGAGCCCATTGTCATATCTCAGAGCAACTGACGTATAAACCCAACATTCTACTCAAGGCCAATTTTCTAGTTGGAGCATTTATCTAAGGAGCGACATGAAGAAGTATCACACTTCTAGATTGTGATCACAAGCCATCATTCATATCGTTAGCTGTTCTGATGTTGTCATATCTGGTGTTGCTCTATTGCTGTCCAGTGTACAAAATGAGAGGTTGGGTGGTTGACAAAGGTTGACATGAATTTAGGCATCCATTCTTCTGCGCCGTTTTGCTATGGTACACACCCAGCAAAAAATGGGAATATCCCTACTTTCGATTGAATTCGGCAACCTTTTCATCAATGCTGTCCCAGAGCCACCTCTAAAGGCGCTTTAGCTCTGTTATAAATGCGCAGGAAGGAGAGGCTAAAAGCATAGTCTTGCGGGCGACTGAAAAGATCTGAGTGGCCCAGTATACACTTAAAGCAAGTATTGTGTGAACAGCTCTTTGAGGACTCGTGGAACGTAGGATTTGGGTAGTTGAGATATGTCTCAGTGCTAATCTTTCCCTATTCCGTAATCTAAAGAAAGTGTCCTCTCTACATGGTTGGTTGATGTGGTTTTCGGACAGTGACTTTGGAATTGGTCTTTTATAAGACGTTTCTGCTGACTCCACGGGCGTCAAGTCTTGCAAATCCTTTTATTCTAAAACGAATGCCACCGTCATTGCAGCGCTTGGAGACTTTCATGTCGATGGAGACAACACTGGGCAAAACATTTTTGACGCAAAGGAGGGGCTAGGGGGCAACTGGAATGGCTCGGGGATTAGCTCGCTCGGTAGAGTTACGATAGCGGAACCGTTAATTTTCTCTTTTGCCAAAATCGGGAGTTAAACAAACCACCAACGTACTATGCAGCCGCTCTCCCCTTTTAATCTGTTGCACTCGGTGCTTTCCTTGGTAAATTACTCGCGTCAACCATCATAAAGTAGTCGATGCTGTAAGGAAAAACACCCACTAACTGAGAAGATTCTTGAGCACAACATCAATGTTCCCTCTTAATAATTCCATTGAATCTGGAGTTTCGTTTTGTGTGGGAAATGAATTCGGAACGGAGTTTGCGCTGAGCATCGTGTGTGTCCACAGCTAGTCGTGGGAATACTGGCTTAAGAGCAGAGTCACGTAACAAAGGACGGGACCGAACATGTTTCCGTGGGGACAGATTTCCAGTCTATTTCTCTTTGCCGCTGTTTTTCGCTTCAAAGTTGTCCAGTCATTATCCCTCTGGGTTCTATCCAGCCAGTAGGAAAGTAAAGGCATCGTGTACTCCCATAATTGACATCTTCATACGGGTACGGTAGACTGCTTCGATGACTTGCGGCTGGTTTCGCTTCAGCTGCTAATCTTTTTTATACAGACTACGGAACTAGGACAGTTGCCGAAGGTAGGCGCCACTTTTAGACCTTCTATTAGCGGTCGTTGCCTATCCTTCCATCTGCAGCCCCTCCAGGGTTTACCACTCAGCAGTAGAAATTAGGATGTTTTTTACAATTGGGCTTGCTTTCTGCTGCCAACAATGCATCTTCCCTAGACTTTGCTGAGGACGAGTGGAAACATGTAATACTTGAGCAGAATATGTATTTGTCTTTGGCCTGTTGGCATGTCTTGGAGGTCAGCCCACCCGGCTAAGATACAATGGCAGAACACCCAAGTGCTGAAACCGAGAGTTGAGCTATTAACCAGCGTATTACAGTCAGCTTTGCGTCATCTGCCTAGTAGTCAAAGCGTGGAGATAGAATGGATCCGTGTCGGTAAGAATGCAACACCAGTACGGGATCGACGTGACGGGTGTCGTATCGTCAGACCGTTGTCCTTTGAAGGCCATCTCTGGTTGCTTAAGTCTAACCCTTCTCCTTTGCTGAAAATCTGCAGATTTGTCTATACACATCCAATCGGTGTTTGCATTTAGGATAGTAACAGTAAAAGGCATGCGAGGCTGGATGCAGCTGGCATTGTGAGTGAAGTGAGAGACTACTAGCTCAGCTCCAAGTTTGCAGCTTTAGTTTTAATCCGGTTTTTGTGTTCACTGCATCATTTCAAGTTAAAAAATGCAATGTATCCGTCGTTATTAAACCGGTATCAACATTAATTTGTTCATCTGACTCATCGGCGACTTCCGTTTTATCACCACCCTCCTAACCTTACTAGTGAGTTCCGGTAAGACGGTTCTTCATCTGTCCCTGCTGTCTGTTGCGTGTAGGTGACTAAAGAAATGATCAATTGTCTGGACAATGACTGGGACCCCGAAGCACACGACCGTCTGGTTGCCAAGCTCTTCGGTAGCACTTACTATGGTGCTGAGACGGCTGACGATGGTCTGGATGAGGCACCGAAGTTTGAGTCAGATGAAGAGGACAATCGATTTTCCCTTGGGCTTGATGCTGGTGATTACGATGGCTACCTTCCGAGACAGGTGAGGTGAATTTTAAAATCATTGAAATTTGTTATTGCCCGAATTCATGCCTTTAAATTTTATCGGATGCGCTCATTGTAAATGAAATATGCATTTGAAGCGGAATCGATAGAATGGCAGCGTGATTGCTCGCTGTTTCCATTTGTGATTGACAGTCATTTTTGAATATTCATAGTCTCAGAAAACTGGGTCTGATTTCACACTTTTAGCGAGCATTTGATGCATCAATTCGCTGCCCACTCATTTCACAACTGACTTCTTTTCAATAGCACAGACCTGTCGGTCATGACATCGAAATCGTTGGTGGAGAATCCTCTGGGAAGCAGAAGAAAAAAGGAGCCAATGAGGAGGTGGAGACATCGGCACTGGCCAGAGCTGCGAAGGATCTGGAGGCGATTATGGCGCCAAGGAAACGCGGAAAAAAGGCACAGAGTCGATCACTCCTCAGAAGTGCTCTAGATCGACAAAAACCTATATTCGATCCTAAGCTCTATCCCGACTTTGAGAAGTACTTCAACGAGTTCTACCAGCTGGACTGTGAGGACATCATCAATGGCTCGGGCCCGGGCGACGATGTGCACTGTCGCTTCAAGTACCGCCAGGTGAAACCAAACGACTTTGGGTTGAGTATAGAGGAGATTCTCGATGCAGATGAGAAGGAATTAAATCGTTGGGTCTCTGTCAAAACAATGAGCGCTTATCGGTCAGTGTAGCCACTTTTCTTATTCAAATGGTGGTCAAGTCAAATTGGAACTTGAGTTGTCAGATATTGCATTTGATACAGCTCTATTACTACCCTTAACAGCCGACATCCATGCCGTAGGTCATTTCGGGCACCTTCAATCCGGGAGGTGTGCAGCAGCGGTGGTAAGCTCGTGCATTCAATAGAGTGTGGTGATGAACTAATTGTCACTTAGAGATAATTCATAAAATCGGAACCTCCTGACATCTGCTTCCATCCACTGATGAATTCGAACACCGTATGTTGCGGTGATTGTGCGTGCACTGGCCAACTATGGCATCTGAATGCTGTCAATGTTTTGAAGACGGTCGTGCGTCACCGTAGGACGGATGGACGTCGGCTGGATGTCTTAGCCATCCTGTTAGACTTCCATAGGTTTTGGAATCGCCTTTTTTCCTCAATAATCTTGGCTATTTGCTAAAGGTATTCCCAGTTTGACCTTAAAAGTTCTTGTTATTTTCTAAAATTGTTGAACACTTGTAAGTGGCAAAAGTTAATGCTTTGTCATTTATTACAGAACAGATGAGGAGGAAGATCGAGATTTACGTAAATACCACTCCTTGAGGATGCAGCGAAAGAAGGCGTCCCTCATCCCCTCCCTTGTGAACAAGCGACCAGATCAGGAGGGTGGCACGGTACAGCGAACTGAAGGCGAGAAGACGAAATCGGCAGAAGATGAAGGGAAACAACTCTCAAA
This sequence comes from Taenia hydatigena, assembly GCA_036345935.2. Classification (NCBI taxonomy): domain Eukaryota; kingdom Metazoa; phylum Platyhelminthes; class Cestoda; order Cyclophyllidea; family Taeniidae; genus Taenia; species Taenia hydatigena. The sequence continues at coordinate 14,264,386 of JADWOT020000003.1, forward strand.
GTGAGTTTTCTTTATGGCTTATTACACCGTTTACTCGCCTTCTTCCCTTAAATTTGAATCTCACAAAGAAACTTGATGCATCCTAAGCACGTTTTTCCACGTGGAAACTTTGTCGAAGTTCGTGTCATTAAATTGAATGTAGGTTGGATTTTATGGGGACATATTTTATTGAAATACTCTATTTCTAAGTTTTCAATCATTCTTTCTACAGGTCTTCGAAATTCGCAAAGATGTATTTATTACTCCATTTCAGCCTACTCATTTTTGAATAAATCAGTAATTTTTCGAGGTAGTCGCCATTTAAATTGCACATTGTCCAAAAGCTTTGACGCCTACTCTTGCGTTCTGTGAAGTTCTTGTATGATCTTTCGGGTGTTAGCGCCTCAGTAACTGGCATAATGACTTGATCCCGCACCATTCAGGCCGCTCCACTAGACTATAACCTCCTGCAAGGCGAATAACTAGATCCGTGTGGCTTATTTTGGTTGAAAAGTGCTTGATTAGTTTGTTTTAATTAAAAGTGGATCAAGTTGTCTAAAAATAGAAAGTATCGTGGTACTGGTTTTTACCAACTATAGTCTCATCAAACTAAGCCATGGCTGAAGTTCATTGGAATCCAACTTGGAAAATTGTACCTAAAAGGCTTGGGACTGCTAGCATGATCCGGCGAAGGTACAATGGTGGAGCCTCCAAGTGTCCCCTCTACCAAAACTGAGAGTCAAACATGCCGAAAACGTATTGCATAACTCCCCTTTTGACCATCGTCCCCGGCGTTCCTATTGGGCGTCGCTCCCTCTCTCCCTCTCCGTACCAGGCGTCAATTGCTGTAAGGAATTTCTTATGAGTTAACCATGCCAATCATCGGATTTCCACGCAACTAAGACAATACTTGACCTCACAATCACAGACCTCTCTTGCCAATTCAACTGGATTTTGAATTTCGTTTTTGAGGGAACTAGATTTGGAGATGGAGGAGGGGTGGACTGACCACCACGTGTATCCATAGCCAGTCGTTGGAACACTGGCCCAACAGCATTAAGGCGACAGGGAACGGGCATGACCACAGCCCTGTGGATGTAGGATTTCTCGTCTACTCCTTCCCCCCACCCAAGTATATCCATGCTAATCCTAGCCAGCTAGTAGGGTGGTGGTGGATGCATCCCGTGTTCACTTCATTGACACTCACGCGGGAAAAGTAAACAGCTCTGCAGCGAACTTTTTCAGATGGTTTACTTTCACATCCATTGTCGCTTCAGTTATTAGGAGCTTTCATGCAGGTCACGGGATTGGGATGGTTGTCGAAGGTAGACGTCATTTTTAGGCCTTCTGTTAGAGGTCGTTACCGGTTCTCCCATTCGCAGCACGTTCTTCTGCCCTGTTTTAGGTTTGTCACTCAGCAGTAGAAATAAGGACGAGTGTCAATTGATATCGGGTTCGCTTTTAGCTACCGCCATTGTAACCCCCAGGACTGCCTAGGGAATAAAAGAAGACAATCTCAAGGCAGTGTATTATTGGCGTACGGTAGAACTTCGGAACAAGCGGCATGGCCCGGAGGCTAGCCCATTCGGCGAAAGTACAATGATAGAGAAACTAAATGACCCCTTTATCAAAACCGAGTTAAAAATCTAACGTATTACGCCCATCACACCACGATGTTCTTAATTCATCCCCTCGATAGGCATTTGGGGATTCTCTTTAAAAATCTTGACCTCATCCTAACTTGTCCCTTTTCCCCAAATATCAAATCTGTTTTTTTGTAGGATTTTAGGTTAAAAGACTCTTCTATTTTCATCTATTTGTACGAGAGTGCTCAACAAATTTGTTGATGCCAAATTGTTTATGTAGGCAAACCAGATTGTTGAGTTATTTTTAGCAGTAACAGCTAAATTGCTGTTTAATCGTCTAAGCGATATGTCAAGGGTAGGAAGACTAGCCCCAGCCATCTCCGATTCTGTCATCCCACCAACTATTCAGTCTCTCTAGACTACTCGTCATGCGGCATGAGGCTCTCTCACATTAAGGTTTCATGGTGGAATGGAATGAAAGGTCTTGCATTGCCTTGTAAGCATGTAAAGAGGACTTTCTCCCGACTGATGCACTAATCCACATCCTCGAGTTTTACTGAGTGAATAGCTGACAGTGAGAAATGCACGAAGGGAGTAATTGCATTCACACTATCGCACGCAACCCATCCAGACTTCTAAGCTTCAAGTAATGCACATCTTAGACGAGTAAGTTATAGCGAGTGAACCATTCCCACTAGTGTGATATGTTCGGTCACAAGTCGGTCAGTCAGTCATCAACCTCCCAGCTGTGTGCGTTTTTAGCTTACTTGAAATAAAAAACGGAAAACAAATTGATAGTCTCTGGGGTTTATTGCTAATTCTTAATGGTTGGCGTGTTGACTGCATTTGTCCACCAGCGTCCACTTTCTCAGCCGTTTTGTAGTTGCAAATGATTTGCTTTGTTTTTGTATCACGCATACTATAAACCACTGAAGGTTCTCAGATAATTCATCCTTAGGCTCGCATTTCATAACGGTGCTTTCATGACCACCGAACTCTTCCCAAGAGCCCAGACTATACCTGGTTTGGTGGAGCAAGCGGGCTCGATTTTGCGTCAGATTTAACTGAGGTTCGCTGACACGAGGATTCAACTTGAGAGGGAAATAGGGGAAGTCGTATGTTTTGCAAGCTCCTACAAGTGACATGTCGTCGCGGCTACCCGTACCAGAAAAGTTACCTGCTCCGAAAAGTTCCCATCTTGTCCAAATGTGAACAAGCTCTTCACAAGCATCGCATCAATCAGTATTAACTGAAATTTTTGTTGCAATGAGTCTTGGAAAGTGAGATTTCGCTTTAGATTTCACCGTTATAAAGCATTTCTGGTATCAAATATGGAGGAGCATTGATGTCTCCTTATACCTGGCTTATCCTCTCTTGCTGGTTTGTTCATCATCGGGTACTCGTGAAATCTCCAGATCTGTCAATTTGATAAGTATCCTCAGGAAATTTTTGAATACTGGACTGTCTTGGAGGCGACAAATGTTAGCATTGAATTGATGAGTACCTTAAATTTGATGATAAATTGGTGCATTTTTTTGCACTTCAGGAAAGCCTTGAAACGCCTTCGAAAGAAGCAACGCAAGGCTGAACTCTTCTCGGCGATGGTTGCAGCTGAAGCCACTATCAAACAGGTTGATGATAAACCCACGTTGAGCAGTGCCACCGAACCTGTTGAAGCGAAAGCGAAGGAGTCTTGTCCAACAAGAAAGCGGAAGCTCGAATCCCCTGCACCGGCCGAGAAGGAACAAAAGAAGTCGCATAATCAAAGGCCTCCAAAGAAGCCGAAACTCTCGGACGATCGTTTGAGAGCGGCTGGTATTGATCCCAAACAGTACAAGTACATACGCCTTGATGGAAAGAAGTAGAAATGATTCATCTGTACAGTCATTTGTGTATTTTATAACAATTCGACGTAACTATTGTTAACCTGTTATCGTTGGATATTCCAAAGCACTTGAATTGTGATAGCATGGATGTCAAATTTGAGCATTTTCATTAAACTGCTATTCGCTGTTGACTTCGGTTCAAAGGAATTGAATGGTCTTTCAGTTCTTCTGGGAGCTTAACCAAACCTGTCAGCCAATCAAAACAGTTTGTTCTGTTTTTTTTTGATATGGTTTGATGCTTTTATTCTGCTTACACGCCATCCTTTATTGCGGCTTGCTATCTGGAACCTTAATAACGTCCTGTCTTTGTTGACTACGTTGGATGGGCTTGGAGTTTGTCCACTATACGAGCTGAGTTTCAATGCTGTAGGAGCTTTGTAACGCAACGATTAGGGCTCCGCAACGGTACTTTAGTCCAATGTCATGCTTTCAAGGCCACACCAGTAGTCTCTCAGACCTTCTGTACGTTGATAATGCAGGCATCGAAAAGCGAACTTGGTCCTAAAAGACAACTACGCTTATTTCTACTGCTGGTTGATAACCCATACAATGTAGATGCGAGAATCTGTGCCAACCTTTTACGTGAGGGTTGCAAATGGCGTCTACCTTCGGTAGCTACTCAGTCCCTTGGTCGGTAGGAAAGCTATTAATGACTGAAGCGACACTGGCTGTGAACCATCTGGAGAAGGTTATTACAGAGTTGTCTACGATAACTACGGGATATCTTCTCTACTTTATTGGCGGGATGGAAACCAGACTGATAGATAACAAGGCTGAAGTGAGGACGGTGGCAAGGAGCAGACTGGAAACTCTGTCCCCAAGGCTCGATGTTAAATCCCCCTTCTCGTTAAATCCGTAATCCTACTACTGGCGACGGATATGTGTGATGCCCAGCACGTTCCTTCTTCCCTCAACGCGGTTTCCAAAGAGGACGAAACTCCAGATCCCGTATAATTGCCGAGAAAGATCAGCTGATCTGTAAATGTTTTACAGCACCGCTACGGGAGGTTGACCAAGGGGAGAGGAGACTGTCTAGTACTTTGACATTTAAGGCTTCGCGACGGAGAATAGCGAGTCCTCATTGATAAGAACAGCTTCCACTGATGTTTGATTTGAGTGGCGGATCATCTCATTTACATCTACATCAAGGGGAAGGGGGAAGTAATGCCGACTATCGCACAACTACGCGGCGCATTCCAAGCACCGAAAGGTGACAGATAACTTCACACCCTGTTATTCCTCGATTCCTTTCACTTGCATTTGTTAACTGGCTAAATTGTCATCTGGAGTGAGTTCGTCCACTTCCAAAGCATCACTTGTTGTGTGATGGCCTGCAGACAGAGTCGCTCACTATGAACCGTTTTGCTGGGATCTATCTACTCGACAATACTCGAAGGTGTGTAAGGAACACTGCTTTGACGACACCTGAGACTGGTAAATTAGCCGCGAAAAATGATTCTCCTCCTATCCTCACGAGACAGACCAAACCTTGATTGCGGAAATACCTTGGTCGGGACTTTGGGATAGAAGAAAGGCTTTGTCTTACCCTCGATCATGTTTCTCCTGCCTCTGTTGATGGGGCGATTGTCAGGTTTGTTTCTCTTCTGGCTTATAAAGACAAAGGGTTACGTAAAAGTGGAGAAGGATTACACATAAGAAAACTGTTTTGTTACTTTATGCTTCCAAATTCATCAGTTTTATTATCCCCTTGGGGGCAATCGGAGTGCCATAGTAGTGGGAATGGGAAAATGCTCAAAATTTGGGTCTCATCTGAAAAAAGTAGTCAAGTTTGATTTTCTTAAACCCATTTATCCCGCGCTGAAAGGTGTTAGGGACGGAGCTTCAATTGGCAAACGCGCAGTTGAATTTCATTGGTTGGAAAGCATTAACTCAAGAAGGGTCCCATCGAATTGCCTAACCCAATTTAAATAATATTTCAATTGTCTACCTAACTTGCGGTATTGGTAGCGGACCATTTAGGGCCTCCGACATTGTACCACTCTCCGGTTTTCTGACCTCCAGGCCATGCAAGTGGTCGCAAGCCCTACTATGCGTCGCCTTCCGACGCCTACTTCAGCTCCTAGAAACTGAAGCGACATTAATCATGGGTGTGAACTATCCGGAAGCGCTCGTTACGGATTTGCCTATGGTACATATACGAAGGTGACAAGCAAACTCGCGTTACCTCCTCCAACTCTACCAAGTGGGTAAAACAAGGCAACAGGGAAGAATAGGCGTGGAAACTTATAGCCTCGGAATTGCGTTAGGTTAATGTCTCAATGATTGGTGATGGGCGCATATGATGGCCAGAACGTTCTCTCGGACCCCCACCTCAACACAGTTCCCATCAGAGGACACGAGGAATCAGTGACGTCACGAGGGTTGACGCGGCAGACTGACCGATGGGAGCACTAAGGGCAACTCTCAAGAGGTTAGGGCCTGTGCAATACTTTAGCTGTTTGTTTAATCCTCCGTTTTGCCAGTGAGCCGTTTAGGCGCTCCGCCATGGCACCTCCACCGGATAGCCTGACCTCTGGGTCATGCCAGTAGCTCCGACGCCCTTCTACACGTCAGTATAATACACACTCAACCTGAGCATTAGGCCCTCTGCGGACTTTAGAGGAGTCTCGGAGCACTGCACCCGAGTCGAATTCCCTTATTAGCGAACAAAAATACACTGGGAATGGTTTTCCTGTAAGCTGCTAAACTCATGATTTGCTCATGAAAAAAAAAACATAAATTGGGATTTCACATCACAATTCATAAAAAGATATCCACCTGAAACGAGGAATATGGTCGTTGCAAAACGCCATCATCATAACCTTTCAAAGGCTTGACAACCCCTTTTCGACGCTCAAAATTTGAAGTTTATTAATTTACCTGGAAAAGGCATAAAGTCGAAATTTGGTGTCAGCAAGCTGTTGTGGATCCAATCACCACCCCAAATCTTACATTATAAAAATCAGTGTTCATTAATTAGACAATGAATTTTCTATTGTTTCGTCCTTACTGGCAGCTCGCCTCTTTTTTAGTCTCTGGGAAGGTTGCTTAATGAGAGGAATGGAGGGGAGAAACTACTGATGCCCAGGAGAGGGAGGAAGATGGGTCGAATTAATAACCCCTTCTTTCATAAAAATGATAGGGAGACGTCATAAAAACAAAATAGGGGCAGTGTTTTGTCCAGGCGATTCTCGCTCTCAAGAAATGCAATCGTGACATGCATCGAAACCCTCAGCAATGGAATATTTCCTTGCACAGTCATCAAATAAGGGAATCGGTATCCTCACCGAGCAACTCGGCCTTCAAGTCATGCTAGTTAACTCCAAACTCTTCTATGCGTTGACAATACCTGTTCTTTCATCTTCAAGGAGGTCTCTGGGTGCTAAAGTTGCTTCGTAAATGCCATAAAAGCTAGTAAAAGGATCTCTCGCTAAGGAGGTCTTGAAACAGCCTAATTCAGTTTATAGATCTTTCACAGTTAACTGGTAACCATCTATCTATGCATGGAGAAAGCGGCATGATTGTGTTAGCCTATGAGATACAAATGAAGGTCGGCATAATGCAAGAATGAAAAATATATTGACCAATTAACAAAAATATTCATAATCTCTCAGCGCATGCACATAACCACGTATAAAAAGCACAGAAGCATGAAGTTAATACACATACACGCACACACACACACACGCATGCACGCATTATACACCGTCAAATGCAAATGAGACCGAGTTCACAGATTAATTGTGCAAGGTCGTTTGACGAGTCGGGAGGACCGACGTAGGGACGAAGAGGAGCGTTTGCTTCTTCCTATCTTCGATTCGTGGTCATCATCGTCCTCGTTGTCATCATCACTATTACCCACAACCGTTGTGCCAAAGCAAGAGTCATCCAAATGAAGGGCATCGCGCGCGTTAATGGCTGCGGCCTTTAAACTAGCTATTGCACGCTTCTCCGACCAGGTTGGAGGTGAATTTTCTGTGAGGCAGAACTTAGCCCACCTAAGACCCGTCATTACCTCCCATGATAGAGCATCCCTCGCCAACGCCTCGTTCTACAACAAAGCGGTGAAAGAGGATCAAACCAACCCTCGATCTTCGTCATTAAGAATTGACGTACCTCTGAGAATTTGGTGGATTCATAACAACGTATCAACTCCGGCAAAACATGAATAGCTGCTCCATCTGACAGAAGCCTCCACCAATCCTCCGTGATGTGGAATTCTAAATTGGTGGCTTCGACTTCTGGTTTTCTTGCATTCTTGAAGGAAACAGCTGTATCGACTTTTGTGAGCTCAAAATTAGTAGATCTGGCCTCAAAGTTAGGCGGATACCATGCGGCATTAGACATAGCCAAAGGAGACAAACGGCTTACTGAACTGGCAATGTAACTCGAGTAGCCAGTCTTGCTGGCCTTGAGGCATCTTACCAAGTGAACGTGTACCAAATGGGCCAGAGCGTCGTCATCGGTTGCCCAGTGGTTTTCAATGCTTTTGGATAGGATCTGAGTTTGAATTATGCCAACAGTGTTTGAACTTTCCTAGTAAAGGATCAAACAGAAATACATAACCGTATGCCCTAATAAGTATTCGAAAAGATGGAATGATGAAAAACGTACATCGGATAGGTCTCTAAAGTTATGGCAAAAACCGCGCGACGAGCGATCCTCTGGAATGAAGGCAAATGAAGAGGGAGCTTTGGAGTCAACTGGAAATTCATCAAGATCAACTCCATAACCCTCCATAAGTAAAGAATCGGGTTCCATTGCCTTGCTAAGTAATGGACGCCACCAAGGGGATGGGTAAACGAGAGTCACTGATATATAAAGCGGCTTTTCCGGCATTACTCTGGGGCAAGGTTTTGTCTGACCGGTGGGAATTCGGAAGTGGTGCGGCAAGTATATCAACAGAACACCATCTTCCATCAACGAAGAGCACGCTAGAAGCCCCTCTCTCACTGGATCATCGCAAAAGATAATCCTGAGGGCGAAGCTAGGAAGGGTCACGATAACCTAGGCAGAAAAAGCAAAACGCCATACTAACAAGGCCTAAGTAGCAAAAACGCCTTGAAGGTAAAGTACGGACGTACGGAGGCAACCGATTGAAGTTCAGTGTCATTTTGACGGATGATGTAGAGGCCGCAGCGTGAACCAATGTGCTGAAAAACAACACTGCACACCCTATTCTCCCCAGAGGTGGAAGGAATTAAATGATCGACAAATACTCTATGTGCATTGAGAGTAGCAAACCTATAGGGCCTATAGTTGTCACTGAGTAGGCGCAAGGTTTGCGGGTAAAAAGGATCAGATTTGGACAATAAGGAATGCAGTAAAGTGGATTGCATGTTGCAGAGGGAGATAGGTGATGGGGTAGTTTCGTCACCGTAAAGAAGCAAGCGTTCAATCAGCCGTTCCTCTATGCACGCAAGAAAGTACTCGCATAGTTGGGTGTCATTCTATAGACGGAAAAAAGGAATAATAGATTCATGTAATTCTTTCCGGCAACTTAACCTGTCTTTAAATGTACCTGAAAAGCCCTCGGTTCTGGCAATTGACTCAACATCTTACAGTGCAAGGAATCAAACACCTCTGAAGGGTAAAAAAACATGAAGCTGAGTTTGAAGGCTCTACTAGCTTGGGGCGATGTCATTGCTAAATGTTACCTTGCACAGTCATTAAGCTGATAGATTCAGTTTCAAATGCCCTTTTGCTCATTACGTGAAGGAAGAACTTGTAGGTGCTCCTCTGAACACGATTAAACGTGTCCTCAACAACAACCACAAGCCTCTCGCCCATTTGGTTAAATATGGTTTCCGGCAATTCGGCTAAACTTTGCAGGCCCAGCTGTAGAAGCAAAACGAAGGATGAGGCCGGAGGAGTAACTTGACTAGTTAATCAAGCCGCTTTTCTGTATGGCAGAAACTAACTTGATGTGCAAGCACCATCACGTCATTGTTAATTGGATCAACCACGTGGTTTCCGAGGTAGTGATTCAAGAAGGCAAATCGAGTCTAAGTCCAGAAAACAAAGGTGATCGTCAACCCAAGCATTGATGGCACTAAAAGTACTGCAAATTCCTACATCTTCGAGCCCGTCCGACCGATGATTATTCCGAGATTCGACGAATATGCTAGGGATGTAGACCTCTTTAAGTGCCGAAAATTCAGCCACATCAGACAGTTTTCTAGAATGCTTTCGACGCAACTCAAAGCCGTTTTTCAGTTGGCAGAGTAAGACTGCCGACTTCAGATCCATGGGTCCAACAACTACACTCCGTCGTGGCTCTGAACATTCGGGCTGAAACAGTTTGAATTCGAAAATGATTGAGCACAAAAATAAGTCGCTTAAAAACCTATTCGGAGTCAAGTAAGTAATAAACTATTTTCATTTCCACCGATTATGAGTAGGAATCAATGCTGACTAGCAATAAATATGAATTCAAGTTAAGGGCCCGAAAAGAGCTAAATGCAGATGGAATTCAAGAACGAAAAATGAAATAGGCAATGAAATCTAAAAAATAATGGTCGCATACAGGCGTCCACTTGACACAAGCCCCAAAGTTAATGAGCCCTCGGTAGGTCAGGTGTTCAACGAGGAAGGGAAGCCACTCATCGACAATTATGATGCGTATTAGCCCCCTGATGAGAAGGAATCTTGATGCGTTTCTGGCAGTGACCATTTGCTTTAAAGACACAAAATACCATCGTGATCGGCCCCATCAATTTCCAAGTGCACTCGATTTAACAACAAGAAAACGTACAAATTTTTTGTGATTCCATAGATATATCACAGTATTTCTTATGGCCCGATACAACGATGGATACCTTGAGTATATAGTGCTTGGATTAGCTCACAAAGCCCCGAAGGCCGGTTAGCATTAGTATTTAAGGCTTTTTTACCGTGTCATGAAGGGGAATAGAGAGTTCTCCCACTTGAAGATTTCTATAGGCGACCAGGCCCCAGCAGGAATTGGAAACTCACTTGGTCCGCAAAATGGTTTTCGAAACTTGGGATAGTCTGAGAGAAAAGAAAAGGAATCATTCGTTCGCTTTCACTCATTTAAGCTTCATGAATTTATCCATCATCCTTCGATAAGAACAAGGTTTTAAAAGAGTTAAGGAGCACACTTAATTAATGCTAACTTCTACATGCAAATATGAACGAACATTACAAAATAATCATAAAGCATGGACAACAGATTTAAACTGACCTTGGAAAGAAATTAGACGAATGCTATGAAATTTCCATTGAGTTACTGACTTACTCAATGACCAATTAGAAGATTTGGCATAATCGATTTGAGTTCCCAGAGGAGGAGGTTCTATTCCCAACAAAACAGGGGAATACTGCGGGCAGAGGAAGATTAGCCGACTATTGTGCACTAGCCCTGGCATTTGCATGCTGGCTTGAAAGTTAGCGCGATTATTTACAACCAGGGAAACCCGCTGAAATGAAGGCAGAAATTTTGCGTGGATGACCCGACAACGAGCGAATTTGAGAAATCCGAAAGTGGCATCTGTGTGTGTTCACAACACGAGCTTAAAAAGTGAGTCAGAATCACGTGCCAAGCGGAAAAAACTTCTAGCTAAACATTTTAAGGCTGAAATAATGGTAACGATTATAAAACTAGAAAGAGAAATACGAGTTTGGAGTATGCGATGCTAGTGATTATGCAGATAACATACAGAGTACAGACGTACCTGATCTTCGGGTTGGGAACACGGACAACCTCCAGGCTAGAACGGAAAAGATGATTGCAAAACTACTTATCTTGCTAAAAAGGCACAGCAACTTCTTTCATACATACTGATAAAGCCGCCTGACATCTGAATGTCCGTCTGGAGATCGCAAGATTCGAACCAAAGCCAGTTGGTACGTGCCTCCAACGTCCACACTTTACGCATTTGCGCCACAAAGGCAGTATGTTGTTAGTTATAAAGTCATATACTGAAATTTTTGCCTCCCCATATGGAAGAGACCAGTCCTTAAAACTATCGACCCATTCTCTAAAACGCTGATACCACGCATCATGCTCGATCGATAGCCAATTTGGAGTGCTAACAGCTCGAATAAGAAATTAAAGTTACCTTATAGAGTCGAAAAACTGTTTGCAATTAGAGCATAGATGTTCACCGAATGAATGGTGCGTCCAAACCCCCCTGCCCCTATTTCTGTCACATCTGATTGCGTAGCAGAATGTGCAATCGCCTTACTTCCTATCAATTCCAGCAAAACATATAGGAAACATTTCAGCACAGTATGCATTTCCACATTTGACACAAGGAGCCGCCGTTGAAAGTTCAATACCGCTGACATTCATTTTTGACCAACGAAAACGACTAGGCGATATTGCCCGATCATATAGGCTAACCAATCAAATGATAAATGACGCGAATGGTTGGAAAAGGTCAATCAAGGATTGAAAGGCATGAATGCCGCACTTAAATTCATCTCTATCTATTCAAAAGAAAAACCCAAAAATCGTGTTTAAATACTTAAAGATTTCTTTAAATACAAACGTTGAGAGCTTTTTTATTTAAATCTTAGCCGTAATTACAAGTGCTGCACAAAATTATGGATTGAAATACATTCATGTGCGCCACGTTTATCCAAAACATATTCATGATCATATCCTTGTCTATGTCTCAAGACCTGTGTAGCACTAATGCCTCATTAGGAACAATATTAGCATTAATTTACTTCCTGTGCACTAAATTTTGTGACCTAAAATTCTTATTTTAATTGTCCAATTATAAGAATAATTTGCTATTTTATGCTTTTGCTATTTCGTCAAGTTATATTGTAGCGTTTCGAGGCTCCCTTGAAGACAAATAAGCAGAATACTAGAGTAGAAAATACATATTCAACGGACAGGGGGAAATAAGCTGCTAGCATGGCCCGGAGGCCAGCCTACGTAGCTAGGGCAATACGGCTGCCTCCGTGACCCTCGATACCGATCGTTCAAACAAACAGAGTACTACATTTCCCCCCTCCTCTTTCGAGCGTCGTCCCGAGGCGCCCCTTGATTCACCTCCCGTGTCAGCCATCACAACGTAGTCAGTGCTGCAAGAAGCACTCACGAGCTAACCATGCCAGTTGCCAACATTCAACGCGATTGAGTCGATGCTTGACACCAACGCCAGTGATCCCTCTTGGCAGTGCATTGGACTTGGAGTTCCGTTTGGCTTGGAAACAAAGTTCAGAATAAGTGGTTCTGCCAACCATCAGTGTGTCCGCAGGGAGGCAATAGTACACCATCCACCTTAAGCGAGTGTATTAGGGGTAGTCTTCGAAACGAAACTTTCCGAGTGGTCCATGGTTAGTGTCGCTTCAGTTGTTAATAGCTTTCTTGCAGAACACGAAGTTGATGTAGATGCCGGAGGCGTACGTCGTTCTCAGCCCATTCGTAGCACATGCACTTCTTTCGCACCGCTGCAACATGTTGCAGGCGGTAGAGATCGGGATAAAAAACCTATAGAGTCGGGTCCGCGTCCCGAGGATCCCTCGAAGGCAAAAGAAGGCAGAATGCTAGGGTAGAATATATAAGCAGCTAGCATGGCCCGGAGGCCAGCCTACGCAGCTAGGGCAATGTAGTCTCTTCTGTGGTCCTGGCCAAAACCGGCAGTCCAAACAAACAAAGTATTAAAATGAGGCACAAAAATGACCCTTAAGCTACTAATTTCTGTTGCTTTGAAGCAATAGTTCCTTGAGATTGTAATAAGTAATGCGAAATCCTCGTAGTTTTCCTTTCACAACATTTTGTTTTTTAATTATTACCAACCAGGAAAAATATCATTGCCTTCCCATTCATCAAGATACATCCTGCAATGTTGCCTTTCAAATGTAACTAACTTAACACAAGTGGCTTGTAAACCAACTTATCGTGTGAGCTAAGAAGGGCAGGTGTGGAGCTATTTACCCTGAGATGTTCGCAGCCGATTCTTTTCCACATCCCAACCAATGATCCCAATAGCTGAAAATGCTAAACCGTAGCCACAGAAACCTGCTCCAGCGAAAAGGGCTGATTAAAGAAGTCGCAAGCCTAAATGCAGACAGACTGAGTCATCGAGTCAAACGTGCTTCTCTTTTTAGTGTATGGCTTGTGGCATTGTAACTCAGGTGCATGGTTTATTATGAAGTTTGGTGGATTGAGACCTAGTGCCTAGTTTAGCGCTTTCTAATACCGTCTTGGGGTTACGACCAACCGTCCATACCCGTAGCCTTTTATAGCCTTCGGGACAACTGGAAAAGCTGCATTGTTAAGGACAAGGCCCTTATTTTTGTCCATTTGTTAATATGCCTAAACTGTGAAGAACGAAGGTGCCCGTCAGGATTAGCTGCCTTAGTGGGCACTCATGAAGGAGGTCCTGATGGTGCGTTGCCTTATCTGGATACTACATAGAGTCTGCTGCGGAACGCTCACTAAGCCTTATAACCTACCCCCGAAACTACTTCTTTTCCACCATCTATGATTTATGTGGCCACTCATTGGTCCAAGTTTGTCGCACTGCCACATGTGTCATCTTCCGGTTAATCCAAATGTTATAAGGCGACTTGTTATGGTTGAGGTAGAAGGGTGACTGTCGGCATTGCTGGACACGAAGCTCCCATGAATCGGCTCTCATACCCCCGGATCCGTCTATCACGTTACCGTAACCCATGATGCTTCCAAAGTCTGCTTGAGGTATAGCAAATTTAGAGTTACAATCTTTAGTACAAACGTGTATTTTTAAATACGCGACTGTTTTCAGGGTCCACAGGATGTGTTTCCACTCTGAAGCATAAAATTCGGCGGAGATGAGAGCCTTCCAGTTCTTCTCTACACTTATAATTATTTTATTTAGAGAATATTATAGACAATTATCCTGATTTGTTGGACTGAATATAAAGACTTAATGTCAGAAAAGATGAACATCTTCTGCGGATGACTAGATCGCTTTCTCCCGTCTTTCTTTCCTACTTACTTATCCCTTGTGGTCTGCAAGAAGACTATTAGTAACTGAAGCAAGGTCGAGCTTGAACAATTTAGAATAGTTCATTATATAGCCGTCTGTGATACCATTTTGAGGGTGTAATTTGCACGAAGAGTCGCTGCACCCTTCGATCCACCCCGATAGAGGAACAGCCAATTGACTGAAGAAGGCGGAGAAATTGAGAACCCAATGGAAAGGAGGAATGGATGCACTATTCTGGTGCATTAAGTAGTCCTGGGTTTTGGCCATTAGTCTTCCAAATAGCGATTGCCATAAGGAAAGCCCTTGTTGCGCTGCATGGTCTGAGCTTGGGTTTGGGTCTGTCTGATCTGTCTCTCTGGGGCATTTACTCTGCCTAATACATGCCACAACCAGGACATGTCCTTTTGTGAAGCGAGGAGAAGTAGAGAGACGGCTAATCACATGCAAAAAGGTGGAACGACCGGCGTTACTGGTTTTCGGGTGATCCTTAAAGAACCTATAGGTCTGTGATTGTCAAGGCGGTCAATTGGCAAGGGATCAACGCTGATGGGAATAGAAAGGATAGACTGGGCTAGGAATTTAACATTTTGTTTAAGCGTATTAAACCACGCGGACAATTCAGTCCTTGCAGGCTGTAGTCCCAATCTGTAGCACAGGCTTTGGATCATGTTAACTGTCGTCCAGCCCTTCAGGCGAGACTTGGAGTGTCACAGCACGACGCTAAGGATCTCATCAAAACCACGAGTCAAAGCTTACTATAAAAGTCACTCATATCGCAGGAAATCCATGCCAATTTTCACACACCCGACGTCTGAGTGAAGTCGGCTTAACATTTACTTATGATTCAGCCCACAGAAAAGAAAGATTTGCTTCCACAGAAAATCGCCTTCGTGAATACTCGTTTGTTTTTCTGTTTTTTTTGTCTCACCAGACCCTACTTGAAGGCTAGTCTACTGACAGTTTTGTGGGAAAATGATAGAGTGGAAGTGGTCATACCTTTCGCAGTCAACTTGTTTAAATAGAGATAAGTTCAAAGTTCTTTCCTTATCATGCCCATTGCTATGATGTCAGCGACTACTCTACCACCACAACTGTCAATGTGACACCGACTGTCAAAAAGTTGCTTTAAACTTCTTAACTTCCTCCTCGAATCCCCAAAATATGTTACTGTTCTTAAATTAAGACCATCTCACGCGTAGTTTATTCGTCCTTTTTCACGTCTGAGTTGGGGCGGAAGCAAACTCGTTGGAAAAGGGAAGAGTTAGTAAACCAAACTCCATGTTTGATTCATTTTTCAGCATGGACGTGGTCCCAAAGAAGAGGTGGTAAGAATGGCAATAAGAATTTTTAAAACTCCTTTTCTTTAAAACGTTTGCGACTCTTATTTCATTTATCTTTATTAGCTCACAAACTTTCAAGTGGGGTCGGGCAAAACCTCTTTACTGTCACTTTTGACGCTCAGTGCCATCAGCTCACTGTGCAGGCGTTAAGTGCTCCACCTTGGCTAGTTTTAAAAATCCTTGCCTTTTTACTTTCCATTCTCACTCTTATCTATTGGCAACTCACCACAGAAGACGTCTCGAAGTTGCGACATCTGAAGTTGAGTAACGACTGGAAAATCGTATTCGGCACATTCTCACCGCTCCAAGCGGAGCCTCTCGATGCAGTCTGTTTTACACTAGACACGACTGTCGACAATCCCACCCAAAATCGACTTCCTGAGCTGTCGGAATGGAGTAGATAATGTTCTCTTTATGGGGAAATCTCTTGTACCATCGTTGCTCTTTCCTCCTGTTTAAAGACACTTCAAAGGAAGGCTCCTGTTATTTTTGAATGCTTTTTCAAATTTAAAATTTCAATCATTATCTCGAAATTATTGCGCCTTTTTGATGCCTTCAGTCGTCTAGCATTTCCTAAAGGCAATAACAAACTTTCTTCCCCACTGGCATGGTTTTTTAGGGCATCAGAGACGACTAGGTGCGTTTCAAGGCGGTATGCCCATCCCAAAAACACAGATGAATGGCCAAATCGGATGGATGAGAGCCTCATCATATAATGATAAACAAAACTGGGTGTAAATCGTAGCCACAAGGTTTAGCAACTATCACAACATGCATGGCTGTGATTAGTGGGTGCCTGCATGCCAAGGTAAATAAAACGGTGCAGATGAAACTCTACTGTATTAGACTGCATCTGTACACTCCAGATTGATAACTAGAGAAAGATATGTCATAAAAGCCATAGCTATCAATGCAGGCTTCGAAATTGCCTTTTAACACATCCAACTGAGGCGTCCGAATGAGACGCCACCTCTTTCTATTCGTACTGGCCTGCGCAGACAGCGGTAGTTCAAAGTGAAGGCATGGAATAACATGATTGAAGGTGTGAATCTTCAAAGCACAGGTATATACTCGTATCCGCAGAGGACTTCAAGTACAATCGCTTAGCCGTATGACGTTTGTAAAGGGTTCAAAGGCGGTCGCACATCCGGTAGTGACGCTTCCAGCTACGGCGGTTCTAACGGCCCATTCAGCTTTTTAAACAGTCAGTTCATGAAACAGTTGCTTGATAAATGCTTTACCTGTTGGAAAATTGCATAAGGAACGAACGTTTTTGTGGGAACTGCAACTCCAGCACAATCATTTAAAACCACGAACACCTGCAATCTAAAGAAGGCAGCGGGCCTGTTTTACAGGTTATTACAGATGTGCTGTAAATCTTTTTACGAAAAGACTAGAGTCGTAAATACGTGGTATCAAGGCGAAATTTTTATGCTATACAAAATAAACTGGTACTTAGAATACAAGGGAGGAGATAGGAAAGAGGGAGCAACAAACGAGGCAATGGCGGCATTGATGGTGGTTGTGGTTGAAGTGGTCCTACTGAGATAAGGGAATGCGTAAGACCTTATACAGGGAAATGCACAATGGAAGGGGGAGAAGGTTCCAGGATCAAAGGTTGAGTGAGTGAATAGCGCTAAAGCAGTTGCTTCTTCAGAAAACTCCTAACCACTGTACACAGCACTTCGAGGGGATAGAAATGAAACGGAGCAGGAAAGCAGCAGGATAAGTACATACAACGCACAAACAGCGGTATTTTTAAATGAGAGAAAGGGATAGGGGAACCAAGGAAATAACCAAAATAGTAGACTGCAGCACAACGAACAGCACTGTGCTTCGAGGCAGTGAATTGGCTGAACGTTTAATGTTTGTGCGAATGGGCTACAATAAAAGAGAAAGTTTTTTTCTCAGATACCCTAAATATCACAATAATAAATACTATAGGTGATATTTTAAGAAATTTAATCTATACACATTCCGAATGCGTGGGTCCAAGTTCGAATACCTTTACCACTTTCCTTCTTGCGATTTGATTGGTTCCATTTCCACCAATGAAAATGCCCACTAGAAAGCATGATGTGGCACCCTAACGGGAGCCACTAAGGAATGAATACAACATGTTTAGGAAGTCTTATTCTGAATGTTAAGTAGGATAGGGTGTGAGGTTCCCCCGTAATTTAAGTAAGCGCAGGCACACATACACAACTGAATTTAGCGAAGGTGCATCAATTATCTGCAATTTAAAAATGTCAGCACCAAGATTTCTGTGCGAATTTTAGTTTAAGATAAATTACAACTTCATCTACATTGATGATGATCCATAAGCTTATCTATTTCTTTGGGGATTCGGAAATTTTTGCCACTCACAGATGATGTTGTGAGAGAAAGGCTATAATCGTCAAAACGCGGTTGCGCATAGTCATATGGCGTAGTGAGAGGAGCCAATGCAACATCTTCTCACACTTTTATGAGCTATTCCAATTTTTGTACTTTATAAGCAATGGGTACTGTGGCAGCTAAATTAGGCCTCGTCCGGGAGCTAACATGTTTCAACCTTTGAATGGGCCAAGTTGGCACAGATGTTTGGTAATCGCTAATAACATTCGTCCTTGAAAAGGCGGAATGGTAACCCATAACTCGAGGTCGTTGTCACAATTAAAGACACCCGTGATAATGGAGAGATTGGGACGAAAAAGAACCTGATAAGGCCACCTTAATAGCGCTTACACGTCCAAACTTGAATGTATTATTAGCAACACAGAAAAGTGGAAGTTCAAGTACAATTCGACTTTGAAAGAATATGACAAGGAGTGGTGTCAATCTTAATTGATTCGAGCACCTTCGGAGTTATTTGTTTATTCTATGTGAGCCTGTTAGTACAAGGAGGCACCTATAAATGTCAAAAGCATAATTTGGCCACAATAAATGGTGCAACCATAATAAAGTAGTCATGCATAAACAGCTGAGGATGACGTGGAAATTGGACTGAACCATCTAAACAACCGTATAAAATGTCCTTGGGTGGATGTGAGTGTAACAATTTAATAGTTTGTTTAACTCTCAGTTTCGGTGATGGATCACTTAAAGGCTCCGCCGCACTGTACCTTCATCGGATGGACTAGCCCCTCAATCACGGTAGTAGCCCCTTCGGCTCGTCAAAAATGCATGTTCTGTCCCAATATTATGCTTTCCTTCGCTTTCGCTGAGCCTAGACCAGACGTCTGGAAAAACTGATTAATTATCATTCTAGTCGTGTGAGAACTTAAAGCTAAATCAAATGTGTGACATCTTGAAAAGTAGGAGTCGACACTGTCTTGCACTTGTGAATACCCGCCTTTTGAGAGGAATAATTAATTATAGAGAAGATAGAAACTTCAAGACAATGGAAGGGGGGTATGATGCATTGCTGGAACAGTATAGTCAT
Source organism: Taenia hydatigena (assembly GCA_036345935.2). Lineage (NCBI taxonomy): Eukaryota > Metazoa > Platyhelminthes > Cestoda > Cyclophyllidea > Taeniidae > Taenia > Taenia hydatigena. The sequence continues at coordinate 14,283,550 of JADWOT020000003.1, forward strand.
CAGCAAACCGGAATGAAAGAGCACAATAAACATCCGGTGCCTAGCATTCATTTAAAGAATGACACCGAGAGAAAAAAAACTCGTTTCACCTTGAACAATACAACGCCCTTTTGGCAAACAAAGCAATGGGCGTGCGGCGGATATAATAGATTCAGATATTTTCGGCGTCAAAACACTACAAAGAAGAATAGCATTCTTTAAAAGGAAAAAAAAGAAATCCGACAGATGGCGAAGGAGTAATAAATAAATCACTTTATGTTTAGTCTCCAGATTAGACTGTTCAAGCTTTCATATGACCATGGCATGCGCGGAGACCGCGGCGGTACCACACACAGTGGTAGGGGCCACATGTGTCCAGGGCAAGTCGTCGACCAGTCCACGGCCGAGATGGTAGACGACGAGGTCTCAGTGTGCACAAGGACATTCATAAGTGGAAGGTGTGAACTTATTATAGATGGTCATGCGTTGGTTTTTAGTCTCCACACGGAATGTTCACTTGGTTTTAGCGAGCACGACTATTTCCTTGCATAACCTCAAAGGTGTCAAATTGCTTCGATCGCTTTCCATAGAGACTTACGAAGCCGATTCTCATTAAGTATTCCAAAATCAAGGCACTTCTTGTTTTTTTACAACTATACTGACTTGAAAACCGCCACGAGATATGGGAGATGCAATGCGCCGTCAGAGCATCCTCCCTGCCTACAAAGAAGCGCATTCAGTCTGCAACAGACCGAGGTGTTGATTTATAGACTGTCAAAACTCAGTCTAGCCCAGGTTCTTGCCTTTACCTGGAAAGTATATTACAAGTTTACTTGGTGCTTTGTTAGTAGTACTGCATCATTTCTATTTAAACTATCCCAACACCAGACAGTACCATCGCTACCTCACCCATCCCGAGGTGGATGAGCAGAACCTATTGTGCGGCGGTAAAAAGCTCCCGCGAAGGCAACTGCTACTCTGACACGCAAGTTTAGTGTCTATCAAAAGTGTCAAAATTAAAAATGCATCCTTGTTTTAATTTGAGTCAACAGAAAATGGGTATAGGAATGCGCGTTTACTTGCTTACTGTAACAGATGCAGTGGAAGAAATCACCGAGTAATTACTCGGTTCGGTGAAGTAACAACCAAGAGTGATTCTCAGTCGAACTCTAGCTAAAAACCACAGACTATGTGAAAATTACGGCTATATTGGCTCATGATAAATGCACAGTGCCTAAAATGTTTTTTTTTTTCAGTGCTCCGACCAGCCCAATGAAGCATGCAACTGTACTAACTGGGCGGAAATCCGTTTTTAAAGGAAGAATTTAGGCTTTCGTCAGTCAATTCAACGAAGCAAATCGTTGGGCATCCATGCGAATTGAGAGGTACAACCTTAACATCTTGTGCCATAAAACCTCGAAGTGAATGGACCAAATGAAATATGTTACTTTGAAACGAGTAAAAGCAACTTCAGTAAAGTTTCCTTTTGTGTCCACGACAGTGAAAAATTTCCTTGCCTGCCAGCCTGCGTGCCTAATGGTGTGTAATTTATAAAATCTTTTAATAGAAAATTACAAGAGGGACGGAGAGAAGGAATGCCAAATGACGAGAGTTTATGCGTGTGCAGACACGATGCACCGAGAATTTGGTGCTTTGACCGGTTCTATTGCCTTGCTGTTCCCCTTCCAAGGGTATGTGTTTCGCGGACGTCTAAATTTTCCACCTGGGCTAAAAGTAGACCAAGACACTGTCGAATTGCTTACTAACATGCATACATTCATCTGTCGGTGGAGGGATAATGCACAGAGGTCACCATTCCCTGATAAGGTTCCCAAAAATGTGGTTTCCTTTTTACATTTGACTAGGATGACCTTTTCGGACACTGCTAATCGGTGACACATAGCTGTGCAAACCTTACTCCTGCCAGATCTTCCCCATTTTCATGGCATTAAAAGTCCTAATATTGTATGCCCAACATCTTCGAGCTTTAGGAAAATTATGAATTTCACTGACTGTACATTATGCCACAACGTCGTGGATAAAGCGGACTTTTGGAAAACACTGGGCAATTTAGAGCTCTATACAATTACCAGATCCAGGTCAAATTCACCTCCCAGACTTACAGCACATATTAGCAAGCACCATTCCTTCTATGATGCTGATTCATCGGCTTTTTTCGGTCTTGTCTTGAGCCGCTACGGGAATTAGGAAGATACTTAAAAACAGAAAGCTGTGCAGAAAAGCATGTTCGGTTGTTCATCCTTCATAAGTTGCACGCCGTGGTCTTCAAGTCGTGCCTAGATCTCGCCAAGGCGAGAATTGGATAGTGAATGAATTACTGATAGGATTGACATAATACGATTGGAGAATTAAAGAGCGTTGACATGTCAATAGCAGAAGTCATTTGTTCCAATCATAGTTTATCTCTCCCTCTCTCGCTCTCTCCCTCAGTAGTCATGTGGCCTTTGTGCGTCAGGCACACGTAAAAATGCAAGCAATGCTGTATCAACAGACCTACTTTGCTCCCAACACACAGAGAACATGGAGTGAGTCAGAGGCCAGGACTGTAGGTACACTCACCTTTTCATCCATGCGACAGACAACGGAGTTGTTGGATGTTCCCATTGCACGACTCCCTCTACACTCAGGCACTCGCTCACTCACTCCTTTCGCCATCTGGTGTGGAATTACATTCATGCTGCACAAAATGACGCAAAAAGGTAAATAGAATCGTTTTTTGGCCTTGAGAAGAAATCCAGCAAAAGCTAGACGCTCACATCCCCTCCAGGTGGGGATGTACGCAAAAAAATTATCTTTTCCCGGCGAAGACGAAGTGTGTGCGAGCCTTGTGTGTTAGTGCAAACCAAAAGGGGTTGGCCGGGTTCCACTCGAGTGGAAAATAAGAACCGCTCGCTCTCTAATAGAATTCGGTGATAAGTAGACCCATCCACTAATCACGTGGAACAGCAACTATGCAAGATATGCTGTGCCGGAAAATTGCCAAAAAACGATTGAGGGAACAATGGAAGAAGGCACATAATTGGTTAGAACTTAACTTCAGGCACTATAAAATATTTTGAAGTTGAGTCTGTCGTCTCCCGGCTTCCTCGGTTCCCTCTCCTAGCCCCTTAATAGCAATTCCTACTCTCTCACTGGTATGAAGCCTTATTAGAACCGAAAGAAATGACTCGGAACGCAGCAGTATTAAATCAAGTTGGCGGAGAACAGCGCAACCAGATTCTGGTTGATTAGATCGCGAAATTAATGGTTAGGATGATCGTTATTTCAGGACTTGAGGCAACAAAGTCACCCCTCCATCACCAACTGCGCAAAATAGGCAAGGATTAAATTATTTGTTAAGGTAGCCCCTTCTTTCGCCTAACATTGCCGAATTTTCAACACCTCACCTTGTGGGGTTGAATAATTAACTCTGGTTCGGCTTGGCGTTGTCGCTAACCGATTCAAGCGCTATGGAGCGAACTACAGTAGACGTACAAATTTCACTGCTTGTTCAATTCAGACATACTAGTCAAGGCAACAAAAAGCAAAGCTAACAACTAACACAGACACATGAAAGGGCTGTGGTAGGCTAAATTAAGCTGAAAATTCCTAGGGGCTGGCTAAGTTAAAAAGATGTTTTAGTTGGAGTAATTACAGAAACCCGTGATGTGACTCCACCACCGCCCACACAAACGTCCAGTCAGCTTTTTTGGCATCCTACTCCCACAGCTCGCAACATCCGAAGTTACACACTTCATATCAAACACGTCCGCTTCCAGTTTTAAAACAGCTGCTTGTTTGTTTTTTTTCAACTTTTCAATTCTGTCGAAATTAAATGTGGAAATGAGTGTTTTTTTTTTCATGCAAGTGAATCTCCCTTCTGAAATGATGTAATCATCGGCAATTTTGAAGGAAAGGACATGTCGTTGATGCCGATCCCGGTGAAATGGTGAATTGACGTGGGTGGTATTATAGGCGTAGGAAAAAGATGATTTTTATGTTAAATAACATTCCCACATGGTTTTTAATGAAGGTAATATCTCCAAAAAGGAGGTAGAAAAGTAGAACAGAATTGGCGCAGCATTCGATAGAACCTAGATGCCCATTAAAACAGTTACAGCATAACCAACTCTACAAAAGTTAGAATACGTAGGCGGAGCAGTTGTTGTCCCAGGAAACCGCACTGATTACTGTCACATTCTTTATCGATGTAGAAAATAATTTTATAGTTTGAAGTGTGATGCCACGGAAACCATGTTCCGACCCAATGCATAAGTGGAGCCTAAACGAAGGCGCTCCTTGAAAATGACCAAAAATGGAGTTGTATGAGATAAACAACTACAAAGTCAACAAGACATAGTAATTAGACCGCCTATTTATTCACCACTTCTCTGTTCGAAATTTAGGTTGGCTGAAAACATCGGGTGAAACTTCAAGGTAATTAACGAAATTTCGGACTGCTAAAACACTGATACATCCAAGATCTAAGTACTGCGATTTGATTGATGACATAAGAGTATGGGTGGGGAAGATATATTCTTTAAAAAAATAAACACGTTCACTCACCATGGGCGGTGATGGGGGGGAGTGCGACAAGAGATCGCTACTGAACCATCTTGAAGGTACCATCATGCGACCGCTTGTAGGAGGGTGTGCCTGACACCCTAAACCCAACACTTGTCGGCAGGGGGGGCAGACCAGGATCTCCATTCATGAGGAGGATGTCACCATTCTCTATATACGACTTATGTCGTGGTACCATATTGAGAAAGTCTGGTATAGAGGCTCGGTAGCCTGGGGGTGGTAACTCGCTCGAATATACACTTCCACGTAGATGCGGATAACCCAGACCGACGAAGGGTGGTCGGAAGGAGTACTGACTGCGTGTTTCACTTAGAAGGTTCGAACATGAATTCTGCGAGGGTGTTCCATAAACCCACGTTCCACCGTTGCTCAGAGAGGCTCGATGCAGTTCCTCACAAGAAGCAGTTCCACAGATGATGTGCTTTAATGAGGTAGCAGAGTGTCGATGTGGTAAGGTGTTGCGTTCTTCCTTCTGCTTCTTCGCCCTTACTCGCCGTCGAATTAGCAATGCGACAATGAGACAGATTAGGAGAACTGTAAGCACGGTGCACCAGATTATCACCGACAACAAAAGGGGTTTCATACGTGTACTCCCTCCCGCAGTTTGTAGGTCATTTTCTTCAATCTCCTCCAATGCAACTTTCCAGCCGTTTGATGCATTCACACTTACAATATAGTCGTCAATAGAATTGTTCTTGGGACAGCCTAGAGCGTTGCTTAAAGTTGGACAGTTATCCATGTAGACCATGGTAAGAGCATCCAATGTTCCTCCAGATCTGACTGATTCATGTAGTGAAAATGTCAATATTGCTGACTTTTCAATGGGTTTTTCTCCAGCACACTTGTGACATCTAACCTCCATGTTTACTTCTATCGGCATGCTGGGATCCTGTGGTTGTAGGCGAAGAAAAGTTGGAATATCTGCATTTTTTCTGATATCATTAGGCAGTTTAGGAAGTCGATCACTGTCAAAAGTTAGTGATGAGATTTTCGGATGCTTCACAAGTGTGTCCGGGTGAATAGTGCCCACCTGAAGGACCTCCAAATTGGTTAGAACACTTTCAAGTCCAGCGAAGGAAGTTGTGGTGAGTTCAAGGATGTTCATATTAAGGAAAATATTCAGCGTCCCCTCTGAGCCCAATTTGTTAAGGTCTTTTAACCCCTCGGGAAGTATTCTTCGTATGCTGCTACGATTGCCAATTATTATTCTGTCATTTACCAAGTCCTTCTGGCAAGGAATTTCTGTTTTGAAATCTTCACGTGGAATTGCAGAACAAAGCAGCTCCTGGTCTGCAGAGAGGGAACAGGTGAATGGACATTCCTCGGAGTTGGAGGATTGGGCGAGCGCTGTTGCTAACACAGTACTCAGTAAGGAAAATAGGCTCATAAATGGCCCCATCCAGACTTGCCCTTAATGATTAGGGCGTAAAAGTCACGGCGACTCTGCCTTTAAAGCTTTTAAAGTGATGTTATTACTACCACGGTCGCCAAATCAGCTGTACACTTGCTTATGGACCTGCTAATTGGTGGAATCCTCTTGTCTGCACAGTGATTGGTCATTGCAGAAGCCAATGAATAAATAGTAATCCACCTTGGCGCTAAGGCTCGTAATGCTTGTGAAGGCACTATGAAATTCAAGTGTGTAACGTTAAGTTGGACCTTGAACTGTGTAGTGAGTGCTCAAATTGACAATAACGAAATACGATTTTATGTCCCTTTTGCGGAGCAACGAGTTGCAAGGTTTGATCTTGTTTCTAGCCATTTCCATTAATCAACACTAATTTATGAAAAGATTGTGTAGAAAATAATCCCTGTCTCCAAACCCAATAATTTGTCTTTAACTACAAAAGCAAATCGACCATTATAACTTAGACAATTGGTTGTCATTAGCTTTTCTGTTCATTTTCTTTTACTGCTAGTCGTGTCACACATGTGTGACGCGAGGAGCTCAGGCATGAAGTTAAAGGTATCACATACGTGCGTGATACTGGTTGTAACCTTAGCAACAGATAAACGATGCGAGGTGTTATTCTTATCAGGCTCAAAGGCCGAACCAGGAATTATTTTCGTTTTGGCACCGTGCCTCAGTGATTATTCAAAGAAGTGTGCAAAACAATAAAATCCACATTTTGTTTTGATGTTTGCAAATGCCGCCGATCTGAATTGTGGATCACAGGATACCTCATTCAAATGCGGCAGCATAGTTTACAAAAATGGGCCATTTTGGCGCAGACACTCTGCGTCACTGCAATATTTGAAATTATTTTCTGAATAAAAATTATCCAATTTCTGAGGCTTACATTCGATTAGGCAAAAAATAATAATCAGGAATCTATTTTCTTCCCATGTCACAATCTGGCTAAAAGTACTCCGTTCATCCATTAATTATGCAGGCTACGAAAAGCATGTATTACAGCCTAAAGTGTGTGCTGTTTCCAGCTTTGGGGTGATGTGACAACATTTGTTTCGGTCTTGGGACAAAAATTCACTTTTAGACCCAAAGGAAGTATGTAAATCAGCCAAATAAGTGACTTTTTTGCCGAAAAGTCAGAAGGTGGAAACTCTGGAGCTAGGTTCTAAGTATGCAGCTGGCATCTCTCCAACCTCATTTGCTGCATCACCGAGATCCACAGAGCGGCGTCAAGGGTCTTGCACCGTATGCGCTTGGCCACTCTCAGGACACCTTAAATCCCATTCTAGAGGGATACTAAGCCTCTCACATTTCGAGGAAATTAATATTGGATCCATCCAAAGGGCTATTTTTCACTAAGAAAGAGTCGTTTTTCTTAGAAAGCTCCCCGATTCCGATTTGGTCCAACACATGGACAACCTTTGACTGAAATCGCATTAAGCCTATCCACTCCCGAAGTAAAAAGCTTTGGTCGAGTTTGCATGATTTAAATGCTTTTAGCAGTGGAGAACCCGGATGGCTGCTATTTGGACCACTTGAAAGAAAAGTGCGAGTTATTGTGCGTGTGTCGGTTGTTGTATAACCCAACCCTGTCACCGACGTGCCACATGATTAGTAAATCGCAAGTACCTTTGTTTCGTACATTGTTTATATTACTTCTTGGCAAGAAGTTGCCAGGCTTTGGGGTGTCGATGAAAGGCCTCATTTCCTGATCGCGATAAATCCGACTAGAGCTGTGGACGTTCAAGTCAATGGTTAGGACTTCATTTTTGCCTTATTGGGTGTCCAAATTAGACTGCACAAATGAACTGAGGGCGGCTAGTCTATTCGGTATTTGTGTTCCCTTTTTGGGCACCCAGGGTAAAGATAGTAGGTAGGATAATGTATTTTGACATTTCAATTAACCCCGTAGACCAATACGCGTTGTCCTTTTTCATTTGACAGTGGCGTATTTTTAATCGTATAACTTTTCGGTACGAGTCAGAGCAAAGAAATAGAAAGCGGAAAGCAAAACCTCCCAGCATCCATACTTTACTACCTCCTTGAAGCACATCGACTGTGAATCTGCTATTGCAAGGAACGGTGAGAAGTGGATCTGTGGACACCCTTCTGTAGTTGGTGCTTCTTCCTACCACCCTTCGACGGTCTAAATCATCCACATCTACGTGGAAGGGTACATTCGAGCAAGCTAACATCTCCAGCCTCTGTATCAGACTAGCTCAACATGGGATCACGAACCGCTTACCTGTGGAGAGTGGTGACATTCTCTTCATGAATACGTACCATAATTCATGTTTCATACTAACGAGTGCTGGGCTTAGGGTGTCAGGAGTAAATCCGCCACCTAATACAGGTCAGGCGCCATCGTCAGATGAGAAGGGAACGTGTGACGACGCGACAGAGGAGCATAATAAAACTTCACCGGTGGACAACAAGTAAAATTGCTCCTTTTGTCGATGCTTACCATGATCGGTTAAACTGGCCTTTTATGGTTACCTTCCACTAAGGGGCAGGTGCCACCGAGTGAGCATTAATTCAGGAAGCGAACATTAATGTCACAACTACTTAAAAGATGCACGATAGATGCTCTTAACTACCAAGGGTTGGACTAGACCTCCAGGTAAAATCAATTGACAGTTGATAAAGGCTCAAAGTTACACCTGACTATGAGAACGATAACTCATCTGTAGGATACATGTCACTCATAGAGCAGATTCCCACAGCATAGGCAATACCATGTGAATAACGAAGCCAAGTGAACCCGATTGGAATCTTGAAATGACGTGTCTATTGGCACAGCCCCACCCAACTTATTTTCCCAGTGTTTGAGTGCCGCCGTTGAGTAACTTCTAGGCGGAGAAGAATATGAGGCAATAAAGGGTTGACAGAGTACAAAAGTGACACCTTAAGACCTCCACCTACTCATGATTCACACAAAGGTGAATCATATGTGGGCAGTAAATATGGTCTCTCAAGGGTAGCGTTCTCATGACGACTCAATTTACTGTAGGCGCATGTCGCCACCTCTAGGTGGTTATTAAGTAACAAAATCTCTCCGTGCTTCTTTGATCGTGGGTGCTGCCTAGCCTCATGCTGACTAATTTCGCCTAAAAATGAGTCAGTTGTGTTTTACAACCTCGAAGCTCTCGTATTACGATATCCCCCGTGTAATCCAATACTTAGTGGAATGTCCTATCACCCTTGAGAGGTTGTCTTTGACAGTACAAATCACAATTTAGCAGTTTACAATTAGGGTTGGAAACAAGTTGACAGCAAATGGTGTCAAAGTTGCCTAAAGGCATTACAGAACCTAATGGTACAACACGCCAAAATTCGCCTCCCTCTCTTTTCCCCTCCCCTTCGCCTCCCAATACCAAAATATGGTTCTATTTAGTTTTAAGAGAACTTTTACCTCCATCTAGGAACGTAAATTATACCAGGGGAGCTGATATATAGTCCGTTTAATTTTTGGCTCTACGGTTATGGCTTTCTGCTTGCGAGCAATATCAAGACTAGTTCGGTTCGCGGCAGATAGACTCTTGACATATCATCTGAGGTCTTGTGCTTCGCTGTAGTGGGAATAGATACGCATGCGTCCATCATTTTGACAGTCAGTAAACTGTGGATGATGACGGTTATTTTTTTCCGACATCAAGAATGCGGCTTGTTTACGGTCGCATGAGGTCATAAGTGTGCCCGTCTGGGAGAGGCAACGCCTACACAGTTAAAAGGGCCTAACATTTAATGGAATGAAGAGCATAAAAAGGATGATGTGTCATGTCTTAGTCAACCATTACTCGAAATAACTTTGTACTTTCCTTAACAGACAAATGTTTCTTTGTTAATCTTCCCTTGCATGAAGAGGACTGTTGATCTGAATGTTGGACATCACAAGCTTTATTCCTCCTTTAAGGGGTGAGCTTGTGTCCATCGCGAGGTGGCTAGAGCCGCTTGAGTGGCACAAAGGGACCTCATGCATGAGTTTCACCTCAGCCGGCCCTAAGCTTACAGCCTGTACACATATTCAGGTGCAGGTTGATTCCCAATTATATGCACACAAGGCATAGACTTGTGTCACAGTTGCAGAAAAAAGTACCAGATGCACGTGCGACAGGCCGGGCTTGGAATTTATTGCACACGGCACACCAAACACCTGCATTCAGGTATAACGACAGTGAAGGCGCCCCTATGGCAATTGTCAGGGCCTATTATTAACTCCCAGAAGGACTGAGAGGATAGTAGGCCAGGACACTGAGATAGCGGTAAAAGAACCAAATTGAAGAGATTGAAGGCTTGCTTAAAATGTCCCTTTTCCAGATAACGAAGTCCTGAAGTACCCTTGATGCGCACTGATTTCTCGCATCGGTGAGATCAACCATGTAGAAGAGGATTAATCACTTGTGCAGCGGTACAAGGATCACAGTGCGGCATAACACTTTTTTTGAGAATAAATTATAAAAAACTGCTCCCACGGTACATAACCATGTGAGCGATATCACATTGACAGGGTTGAAGTAGTGCGATTATGTGAATCTTACACATGGAGGTGAGGTGTTAACCAGCCAAACATTCTTTAGGCGAAAACTGGTCAAAAAGCGTGACTAGATATTAGTAACTGTGTCATCCAAGTGGGTCATAACTTGCACATTCCTCAAGAATTTGATTCCCTCTGTTGTATGGCCCCATAATCTGGTTCGCTTTTTTCTTCACCATAAAGTGGGTTTTATGCAGAGGAAAATGTTGTTTTTGAAAGGATTATGCAAAGCTTTTACACTTTGAGTACCGGTCTGTGAATTTTTTTGCATTGAGACACCTATCTGTAACTCAAAGAAAAACCCATTATATTGCCTTACAATATGCTACTTATATCACAAAAGTAGGTTAGGCAATTGTGTAAGACTAATGAAGTGCCACAGAAAGACGTCCAAAACTTTTTATCTTTGACGCAATTTGATGTGAATGCACACCAGAATAATAAAAGTCCGTCTGCCAAATTTTTACTCTGTTTACTCGCCAATGGGACGGGACGATGCTTAACTGTGTGGTTACACAACCTATTAGACTAAATTTAAACAACGCGTTGGGTGGTGGTTGCTACCGCTAAATTCGGGTTGTTGGCTTAGTGGTCCTAAGCCAAGTACACGTCGTTACTTGATTTCGGAATAATTAATGAAAAGTACCTTCCAGTGTCTCCAAGTGTGTAACATCCTCCGCATTTCCAGAATAATCCATGAGACGGACCCTTCACTACCTTTTACGGTTCTGTTAAAAAATATGTTGATTTTGTGTCTCCTTTTGTGTAGTTAATTCAAAAGACTAGTTCAACAGAGGTGCAAAACGTCAAATCATCCGCCAAGTATGTTAACCAATTACCCCAATGACTGTGCCAGAAAGACCCTCACGAAGATTTAAAATGGTTTGTAAAACGTGGGAAAAATAAATGAGAACATGAAGGTAGGTAATGAACTTTAAGCACCAACCACAATCTTACAGGAAAAAAAGTTGCGAATCTGTCAAGTGTAGAGTTCTTAGTTTGTACTGACAATAGGAAGTGGGAAAAAATTGAAAGTCAATCTCATTTGCGAGGAATGTCGACGAAACCTGCGGCTCTTCCTGGAAATGTGAAAAATAGTTCTTGAGAAACTGCATCCGGGCACACGTTGTAGTAAGTCTTTGCGACCGTCTCCAAAAACTCCTCAGTGTGATCTTCGGCAACTAAGGAAACCACACAGCCTCCCCAACCTGCTCCTGTTAATCGACTTCCATAACTTCCAGCAGATCTAAAGAACATAAAACAGAGGATCGGCACTTTGAAAGCCCGTAGATGTAAGTATAAGTTGAAGTTAGGCTGTGCAAAATTTTAGTTTTCAGGACGTTAATCGCCATATTGGCGTACCAGTGTTTCGCCCATGCGGTTACCTCCTAAGAGAACTCGGAGAGTGGAGGCGTCACTTTCCTGCATTATTGCAACTTTTTTAATTTTCTTTGATATTTTCTCTTCTCACTTTCAATTTATCATGTGAGGTAAGTTCGGTGGGTATTATGGACTTTTCGATGCATTCTTCCTACATTTGAACCTTGACTTGTACCCTACAACAGCATAGAGGTGGGGCAGATCGACTAATTTCACACAACCGATTTGTGTACGGGATTTTTTACTATGCACAACCAAAAAGAAGGCACTTGATTTGTTGTAAACTTTTAAGACAAGCGTAAATCTGGTGAAAAATTAACCCCCCGACTCGACAGTTCTGCTGAAGGCGGATGACATTTTTGATGACAAATCCAAGCTGTGTATACATCACCGATGAGTGGATACTCGGCATTATTTATTTAATCAAATAAAGCCTAAAGATTGACGTGTTCATCGCATTTTCTTTGTACACATTTATTTGCATGGAGTGAGTGAGCTTAACAGAGGTCTCGGACACGATAATCTCGTCGGTGCTCCCTTGAAACGTTGATTGTAAAAGCTGTCCATAACAAAAGGCATGATAGGTTACACAATTTTATGCCTCAGGAAGTATTCAACAACCTGAATTTTGTTAAAATACGCATTAAATCTGAGTGAAGGATGAATTCTACCAACTTGGTTTACATCATATCCTGAGCTATTTGGACGCGAGGGGGCCAAACGAAAAGCAGTGTCTTCCAAGGACTGTCCATCAATGTTTGAACGGGAACACGTTTTTACTCTCGCCTGATTTCGCATGTCCAAAATTTCATCCTCATCTTCTTCATAGAGCGACGATTTCGCGGTAATTGTGTAAATATGTCCAAGCACACCAAATTAGCCCGAGTCCCCTCCATCAACTGCCTTTGTGAAGTGCCTGTCAAATGCGTCTGTTGATTTAATTCCACTTAACAAAGACACAAATTGAATTCTAATAGGTTTATTTACGAAAAAGAGTAGTCGAACTACATTTGGGCACTGGGATACGCCAAAGAACATGGTACGTTCGTGCGTGGTTGAAGCAGTTACTATTGGTACAATTGCTTGTCATTCCCCTTAACCATTATCACTGTTTCTTTGCACGAAAAATTCACCTCCTGACTACCTCATCTCCGTAAAGATTTGATTAGGAACACGAAAAATTGTTTGATATATATATAAATCTTGTAAAGGAAGACGTAGAGGGGTAGTGAGATTGTCTCAATGTATTTTATGAAGTCTGGTTTGGTGCCTGGACGTTATCAACGCTATAAATGACGGCATGGGAGCAATAAACTGTTCCAACTCTCTGGCCATTTTAGGAAATGAAGTATTTTTATCTTAACAAAGTATGTTGTGTTAGATTCAAGAAGAGCTAAGAATGCATTACATGGTGCATATGGTAAATGAACGACTGGCTGATGACACTACTAGTTAAGAAATAAGGGGCTAAAATAAAATTATATTAATTCGGGAATCAAAATTGGCTGTCTGGTGACCATTTTGGTCTTATAGCCCTCCATCTATGCTTACAGCTGCTCAAGCCTTTTGTAGGCTAGTAATAAACTGTTTTACTACAACCAAACTTTGCCCTGCTGTTACGATCTAATACATTGTTTAGTTGTGTTTAACTACGCGACCTTGAAGCCGCTTAGTAGCCTCCCATTTATCTTCGGTATATTTGTACTATTTGATTTTCTTTACTACTTTGGCTTACTACGACTTCAGAGAAGGCTCGGAGCACGGAACTCCGTAGTCAGGAGTGACTCAGTTGCCACGAGCCTCGTAAGAGTAATTAAAGCATGGCAAATTAGGCAGAAGCGGTAACAAGTATCATTTTTTTTCTACTAAAAAATTAACAAAGAGCTAATTTCCTTTCTCTACTATAAGATCTTCCTATGCTTCGGGATAGCAGTTTTTGATCAGGTACAAGGTTCTACAAAACGTGCAACCCATATACATTGGAATGTGTCCTTCTCCTTTGCAAATTGTGCACAAGTGGATAGGGGATAAAATAAATGCCTTGGTTGCCCACTGGGTGCATCGAATTTCGCTGAATAGGCACAGAAATTGGACCTCATTAATTCCAACCAAAAAAGACGCCTATGCCAAGCCAGAGATCCTTTTTCTTGCTTGGAGGATTTTTGCGGCACATAGGAGGTAATGGTTCATGGGTGGATGGCGTGGCAATCACATTTTTGACGTGTTCGGTGATGATGGTATTGCGGGGCGGTGGGGGGTTTTTCTTCTCATGTTCACAGTCCCTAGACCTTTTGGTTGTCGCTGGCAAAACATATTTGTGGCGACAACTCAAAGATGCACCATAAAAGATAAAACATGACAGTCAAATTACCTGCAAATGTCCACCAAACGATCAAGTTCTGGGCAGGAGCAATTGTATAGATCACGGCAGGACTCATGACTCGCATTCATCAGCTCGCCTAGCTGTCGTAGAGTTTCTTTATTGTCTCCCTCTTCATTCCCATCCCGTTGGCATAGGTGTTTAAAGTCAAGAACTCGTTGAGCCTCCGAATAACAGTGTCTTGCGCACCGAGCTGCAGCACTTTCCGCTGTAGAAAGGGTAAAACACTTTCCCTTTAAACTTTTAACTTGGATGTACTTGGTGAATAAGGGAGCGAAAATTCATTTTTTGTGGTGCAAAAATGTTTACGTGAAGATAAATTAAAAGGTCAAAAAACAAGAATTTGAAAAACGAGGTGTAGTTGACATTGTTTATGTTGTGATACATGTCGGAACAAAGAAAGCCGAGATGAAGACACAACCCTTTTGAGGACATGAGGAGGAGGTGTAGAGTCCAAAACAACCTGTCACATCTTTTTTGTCTGACACTCCCTAGTCTTTGATCATTGGCTTTGATCCCTAGAGGACCGATGTTCTTCCACACACAGGCTACAAGGCGGAGGATTGTTCCTTGTACGCATGTTTGTACTACCTTAAGTTTAAGTGGCCACATATCTTGCTATGGCCACACACTTTGTGAAATAAAACTTGGTCCAATCATTCAAGCTGCATTTTGGATACCCAAACAATAAAACCGTGGGCACCTAAGTGCAACCCAAAGTTGAAATTTTGCTCTCTCTTCCCATTTTGCAAGGCAATATATCATCTGATGAAATGCAATACAGTGCCTCTCCACTTCGTCCTGTTCACAAAACTCACTATTAATTGCATTTCATTGACTTTTCATCGGCCACTTTTTTTTGTGGCGGAAATGCTATAGAGCGATGAAAATGGAATTGTAGGGATTCTACCAGACGGTCATAGGGCGGTACCCCACGATCGACCCATCTCCTCTTGTCTATTTCCTATTTGGCAGCCACCATTACAAAGACCTGTAAAAATGTATAACGCAAAAAGTGATGTTTATTTCCGCCTATCAAATTAAAGATTGTATAGGAGAGGAAGATATGAAATGAGATTAGTCATCACCTATAGAAATGTTTACCGCGATTAATCAGACATAACCTTTATTGCGTACAAAGTCTTCCCAGCTCCACTTAAAGGTTAAAATGTTAACACTAATTAGGCTGATTCATTACAGGTGAGAGGGCAAAAATTTGTCTGAAAATAGAGAAGAAGGAAAAAAAGGATCAATTAAGGAGCTCTGCTAGCCCTCGTTGATATTGCCGAATCCTTTTAAAGATTTTGCCCTTATCTATCAGCCGGGTAGAGGCTTGGTGTAAAGGAGAAAAAAAGTTCATCTCTTATCACCTCCCGATCCTTTTACCCGTCTCAGCTCAAGAGTAGTGAGAAATAGCATCGGAAGAGCACCGAAGATCAGAGCAAGAATGCAAATAAAACCCGTATCTTTTACCCTTCTTTCCACTCTTTTGCCTATCCGCAGGGCAAATAGACTTACTGCTCAATTTGGCATCGTGTTGTCCTGTAAAATCAGCATTGAGGGATTCATCAGTCCTGCCTGTTTCTCAGGAAGATGTTGACGTGAATGTGGAATCCACTTACTGAGGCAGTTCAACATGACGACTAGAGGGTCCTTTCAAACATTGCTACCAAAGCTAAATTGTTGAATGTAGACCTTTACCATTACAATGCGTCTTCCTGAAGCCCTCCTCAAAAAGTCAGCGACACTACAACCGATCCTATGGCAGACTGCCTTCAATCACACAAGTCAGATTCCTCTAGCCCACATTTTATGCCATGAGACTTAAAAGTAAGAGAAAAGAATAGCAATCACTGTGGAAAAAAACATACAGGGCTGACAGACTGACGCGTATCCAGTCGTGATTTATGACTCGACCACATAAACAAAACGCGCGCATTTAAAGGTGTCTGCAGGTTACAAAATGTCATCGCCCATGAGATAAACCAAATACCACACAAATTTTTTTTCATCATTTGACACAATTGACTCTGAAACGTTTCAATGAGCTAGTATTCGTTTAAAGACGGATTCGGCAGAGTGGTCCCTCTAGTCTACACGGGATCTACCACCATTCGAGTGTTATGAATGTCCATTCATCCATTCATCCATCCACCCATTCTCTCACCCATCCATACATCCCTCCATCGATCCCGCCATCCATCCATCCATTCACCCGTCAATGCACTAGCTTATTTATCCTTTCTCCATTTACTATACGAGGAGAACAAGATAATCTAAGCTATCATATCCCACTAGGATTGGAGAAGTAACTTAGCTAACTACGTATGCTTACCAAGTTTTCCTGGAAAGGCCTCCTCTAACGGCGAACCAGAACCAAGCATTTGACCAGGTTGAGCCTTACCATATGCCCTCTGTACATCACTGAGAATCAACAGTTCTTCATTTAAATCTTGCTTCTTTCCAAGACGATTGAGTAGGATCTGCAAGGTGGAGAGTTTGTTTAGTCCATTTGAGCTTGTTTGCTGCACTTAATTAGGAATTTCCCATCTTAAAGGAAAATGCTTGTACAATAGCCTCTTTAATATTTAAAAATTTCTGCTTTCCTTAATAGCATTAAATTTTCATGAATTGTACTATTAAATAGTAGAACCAGGAGAGAGAACTTTGGCAGTGGGAATACTTTGGCAGCCTGTTTGCACTGTGACACCCGACTGTTGTAATCCGGTGTGGTGGCCTTGTTTAGACGGGCTCCAGAGTCGGCTACGCAGAAGACACCACCTTTTGGAATTCTTACCGGGGTTATTGTTAGATTTGGCTTTGTAAATTCTATCATGATTGGCTGAAACATTGAAGACCAAACGGCTTTACTTTATTGTAATAAGATGTGCGACTACGTAAACCTCTACTCTCTACAATTTCTATCACCAACCGTCTTTGACGCTGACAATGTCTCGCATGCCATCATCCAAAATGGTCCTTCAATTCTCGTTCAATACGAAATCCTGTAAAGTAACTCGGCTTTCCCCAAACCCCAGTAGAATAGGAAGGAAAGATGACTACAATAACAAAGTACAAAATTTCCGCACTGTTTTTTGCCTTTCAAAGTGACATTTGTTTTAGTGATGCAATTAACTAGATGAACTTTTCGTATTCGCATTTTCTAGTCACCATCTTTGAAACATGCCATTCCTTTTGTGTTAACAGCTCCTCTAGCCTTTATATCACTCTCCCACACACTCCATTAAGCCTGCAGAAAGGGCTTGAATAATGCAATTTATGCATTACTTATTTTGAAGTACCCAAATCGGATCAAGTACTTCACACTCATTGGGAAGCACATAAATAGCCAAATTTTTTTCTCTAAATGTCAAATTCGTGAGAGCAAAACAACAGCAAAATAAGCGACATTTACCGATGAATCGGATAGAAGGCAAGCCGCCTGATCCATTCCGCCGCCTTGGGTTCCAATGAGGCGTTCACAGTTCGCGCAGATGTCTGCTAACACCCTCTACCGCGACAAAATGCCATGAACAGAAAAAAGTCACTTTTTTGCATCAAGTTGCAAAGCCAGCATTATGTATGCACTGCGAGCAAGTCGGCTGCGATTTTAGCATTTTGTGAATTGTCTGGCAAGCCGTAGAAGCGTAAATTAGCCATCTCACAGACATGAATGCTGAATAAGGTATACTACTCAACAAATTAAAGTAGCACGTTTTCAAACCGCACACAAGTCCATTAGATAATAAGAATGGCCAGTCCAATGCGGAATTTTTTAGCCATTTAGGCAACGATAGGCTGGTTTTTGACAGTTTAGAGTTGCTTCATTAGGTTCTACTCAGCACGATGAATTCTTGTTAATTATTGGAGACACGCTGGTGTCCATGGTTGCGTTATAAGGCATAAATGAACAGATGTCGGTCTTTCAGCTCGGTATTATTTCTAGTAAGTTCTCATGATTTTAATCTTTGTATAAAGCCTTAGGCTGCAATATACTAGTTAAATATGCCGAGTAGACTTCATTGGAACGAATTTGGGATGATAACAAACTTAATTCTACTACCGCGTTGCAGATATTTCTTAAGCGGTTCTTGTTTAGAGGATTTGGGAAAAACGCAGTATGAGATAAAGGATTAAACCAAATTAACTTTGACTATTAATACCTTTAAGGCAGAGGCGTTGTGTCTAGACAGATCCTTGTACCCGACTGCAGAGGAGTTTCGAGTATGCACTTCACAACACGAGATTGGTGTGTCAAGAATAATTGACAATGCTTAAGTGGAATGGAGCAACTTACTGGTTCAACATACGTGTGTGTGGCACGCATAACAGCCATGGCCGAGGCGACTACGAGAGCACTGCTGCTTGAAAGGCCGGCACACATTGGTAGATAAGCTGGATCGCTTCCAGTTCCAACCAGTAGGCGAATTGAAGGAGGCGTCCAATTCTGGATAGCGGATAGAAAACGGCAGAAGTAGGTACTGACAGATGGAACTGTCAAATTAATGATTTCAAAAGCACGAAATTTGATAACAATTGGAAAATTGTTTGGCTTTTGAAACGAAAAACTTAGGGTCTCTATCATTATACATCCATCGGTGGACCAGGCCAGTGGCCTGGAAGCCCTTCTGCCCGAGCGCTACGTTGTTAGTAGCGGAATGCCTTTCCTGCATTCCACTGCTGGATGATAAGCTATTGTATGTTTAAAGGTCTGCATAAACTGTGGGTTGGAAAATATATAACAACCTCTAACGGAGGGTTTGGAAATAACACCTACCTTCTGCAGTTACCTCGGTCACGTGGTCAGTAGGAAAGCCATAAACAAGTGAAGCAATACCAGCCGTAAACCATCTGGAAAAAATGCGTTATGGGGTTGCCTACCGTACCTAGATGGAGGTAGTAACTATATGAACACGCAGTAACTCCTCTACCTCTACCGGCTGAATAGAATCCAGACATACATGGCTGTGCAGCTAAGAAGTAAGAACAAAGAAGCAAGGGGACGGAAAACGTAAAAAAACTCAACGCTATGGCGCTATACTAAACTACGTTTTTGTTACATAATTTGCCTTTCGAGCCATTTTTCCTACGACCAGTGATGGACACGTATAATAAGCAGCATACACTTCGCCTCTCGATACAATTCTCATGCATGACGGAACTCAAGCCTCAGTAGAACCACCAAGAGGGATCACTGATATTGTGGTCATTGCCTACAGCACGGACTCCGTTCTCGTAGGCATCATGGGAAAGTAGCCAAGAAGAGCATCAGTGACTGCCCTTAAAGGAGGAGAGGGGTTAAGCAAAGCGTCATTCATGTGTTTGAATTTCGGTTCTGGTGGAGAGCCACTTTGATGCTACGCCATCAGTTGGCCTAGCCTTCAGGCTATAATCGCAGTCCATAGTTTCTTCTGCCTATCTTCAGAGCAGCCTCGGGGAGTTATATTCTATTCGATCATCTACTCCTTTCATCATTCATCAACTTGCTGATAGCACAAAATATGTTCGCAGTATAATGTCAGTCAAACAGAATTAGGGCTTCGCTTTATGCCACCCTGCCATAAATAGGAACGCCACCACGGTGGTAGCGCTATTGTCATTCAGATCCAGTTGAGACTTTCCATTCCACAGGCCTCCCATAAAAAGGAGTGCCACCACGGAGGTAATAAGTGTCCTACTGTATATTAATAGCTGACACTCATGACGTGAGTGGACCTAGTCCAGACACCGTTAATCAAGGCGGCAGCAAAGAATGAGAGTGATTGGGTGAATACACCTAAGTGGAAGTGACGACCCAAGTTTCCTTTTAGTTAAGGAATTGAGAAATATGACTGGGCAGTGCCAACGGCTATAAGGCTGCTGTAAGTTTATCGGTGAGATGTAAGGCTGTAGTAATAAGTGTCTCAAAGCTTCCGTAATCATTTCTGGTAGCCTTTGGTAACCTGATCCGCGAAGATTAGTTTGCCGTAAGACTGTACAAGATTGTAAAACCCTCTGCGACAACGCTTAAAATAACCAAAATGTTGACCCTTACCAAGTATCGAGACAGTTTTCCTTTTGGAGTAGAGTATCACGTCATCAAGTAGGATACTTATGTACAAAAAAGGATAGGAAGCTATCTTTTTGCCTTCAACTCACAGGCAAGTGACTTTTTGCGTAGTCTTTGAATCCTCGAAGACCACACAAAACGTAGTGATACCACTTGAGGGGATGTGGAGGACCATCATTGGCAAATTTCAATGCGCTCTCTATATCATTCTCATACTCACTGGCAAAAATGAAGAAATACTGAGTGTAAACCTTTTTTTAATGCAAAATATCAATTTGAAATGCCAAATTGCTTACTCAAGTGTTTCATTTTCTGAGATAATCTTGATTTGCCCTTGGCCAGCCTCTAGTTGGCTAGACACTGCAATGTAGACGGCTTGTCGTAGAGCCATTGGCAGCACAGCATAGCCGCTATAGTCAATGTGCTCGCCTAAAGTGAATTGAAAATGTCCCACAAAATTGATCTCCAACGCCTTCTCAGCCTTTCCCAAGCACCAACAAATCTTTCAGGCGATGAAACATGCATTTCCCAGTGGGTGGGCGTGTTTGGTGCAGGGAAGGGGAGACCGTTCTGAGACATTAAAAGATCATAATAAATGGTGGAGCATAAATTTTACGGGCAACTCTTTTATAATCCTTTTCATCCACCGCATTTATTGTTTCAAAGTTGAAGCTTTTGATCCACAACGATAATAAAAAGTGTTTAAGAAGGAGTAAATCTATCAGTGCGATAAAATCTATTCTTATCTAATGATCAACCCTTTGGCTAGCGTTACATAGTCCGTGGGATTAACATTAAAAAAATAAGCAAATGTTTCGATCTAAAACCACAAAAATTTAAACCTGTCGCTTATTGCAGGCTCTTGGTGTAGTTGAGAGCCTGTCTGCTCTATGTACCACCTTAAATTGGTGCAGACAAAGAAGTTGATTCTGGAGTATGGCTTGACTACTCACAGGAGCGTCACCTCTTTCTCTTACTCCTGATTTTATAAAAGTTAGCGGGTCCCGAAGGTGACAAGCCTCAGCTTGCTTTTTGCCGCTTCTTTTCCTCACTTCTTCTTTATCATCGCCTTAAAAACTGACCTGGAATGGCGAATTTATTGACACCACTGCCAAAGAACAACATGAGGTAAGATCACAGAGCTCACTTATCGAGATTTAGTGGTGAGACGCTTCGTACTTGAGCGCGGGAATGAGAGAGGAAAGGAGGCGTAGACTTAGCCGCCTCCTCATTGACGTACCGATGCTAGTTCTTGCTCAATTTCCATGTCAAGTACAGAAAAAAAACAAGCGAGTCTACCGATCCTCGCGAATGCACTTATTATCGACCAAGAACAAACACGCGCCAAGTATTTGTGACGAGAAATTTGGAATGTCACATATATGTGACGTCAGCAGGAAAAATGCAAAAGTAATATACTTTTATTTTTTAAACTTTTTGTCATATCTTTTAACTTTTAGCACATACCTATTAGATTTACGCGACCTGGAGCCCTAACGATAAAGTCACAGTGATGAACCTCAGGACATCTCTCTACCAAGAGAGCACTCAGCCTTCTGGTTGTTTTATCCTCCTTAAAACAGCCATATTCTGGCTATAAAATAATAAAATGACATCTAAAGGGGTGTGCAAGGTAAGTGCTATAACCATTTTAGAAGAGAAGAGTAAATAAACTTGATACAGATTGGAAAGCGATCCACCATATTTGATGCGATATTTCAAGCATAAAAAACAAAATTTCGGCAAAATCCTTGTCATTCTAGCTCATAAAAGGATGATAAAGAGAGGAACAACTTGCATGTTAACCTGGCAACAATGGCAAGTGCATACCATCATCTCAACAAATTGCGTTTCATGTGATACGGTCTGTTTATCTTGTTCGCAAACAATGTGACGCTTTGATGCGTTTATGTGTGAAGGCTGACATTGATTGGTCATTGGCGCTAGTTTACACTCTAATCACCTTTCGAGAGCGGCTTAATACACAACCAAAAGCGAGTTCTGCCTTACAAGCCTTGTAAAAGTCATGAGACATGTGCCTCTATAACACATGCTTGCCTACATGAAAATAGCTTGAAAAAAACTTTATTTCGCTCTACTCAACTAAAATATCAACTAGAGTTGTTAATAGAGCTGACGCAAGGCGTGTCATGACATCTACCAGGTTGAGACGTGAAACCTATACCGGGGGTTATTTGGTCCTGACGTTATCGACGAATCCTTTTGATTTGGATGTTTAGGAGTCTCCTAATGCTTAATCCTCATGACAATCTCCTTTTATGAGGGCTAAAAGTCCTCCAGAGCTGACATTCCACCTCCATCTTTCCAGGGATCTATGCTCTCCTCTAAATACTGACCAATCCCCTGTCCGGATTCCATTCAATTACAGGATCCGTGGAGAAGGGATCCACTGCTTCATGACTTACACCGACCCATTCTTAAATGCTAGTACTAGCACCTGACTTTAGCAGACTTAACCATTCACAGAAGATGTCCTTCCTCTACCGCATGCATGTACTCATGCCTCTGCGGTGCCACAATATAAGGGGATACGAAGAGGCATTTTAATTGCTTTTTTATAGCTGGAGTAACGAGATAAGGTGGATTTCTACTATGATTCGTAGGTGGCTTCGCCCATTGTCACAATCAACGTTATGATCTACCAGGTGCAAGTGTCTAGCGATTTTGACTTTCGGTAAACCAGCTGCCTTTAGAATTAAACAAGCTAGTTTTAGCCTCAGTCCACTCTTGTTTCCTTATCATCTTTTCCGCTTAGCGCATATTTATCTGAGTGGCCAATGCTAGTGTCGAGATAGCATCAGAGGAGGACCGAGGGGAGTGAGGCGAATGGGGATAAGGTAAGGATGGGAATAGGGCCAAAGTGGTGTCTCCACTCCTTCTTGCCCTAAGTGCAAATCATTTCACTGATGACTTTTGCAAGAAAATGAAAAAGACCCCATCAACGCGTCCACAGGCCTGAAGTGTCGGCTGAGGAGAAGTGGTTTTTTGTGATTAGACTTTTGTTGATTATCTTCACAACGATGTATTCTTGTTAAAGATCAGACCTTAGGTACGGTTAGGATTCATCTACTCCACTCACCTTGAGACAACTCGAAGACGTGAAGGCAATGCTTCATCACCTGTCGTAAGAGCACTCAAGACTTTCACCTACACTTCCATCTCCCTGAACCGAGGGGATTGATTAGAGGGACCATTGGTATCCTCTTGGTTAAGAAGATGGTATATACTAACCGCCTCTCATCACTATTTGTAATAGAATCCCATTCTTTACTCCCACTACTCTAAATTTCGAAGTTATGACCTTAATTATATGGTTTTAATGTCTACGTTAGTTGAGTCTATTTCACGGTACACAACCGACAGGCTAAACGCCAACTCTTTTGACGGAGAGTAAAAAGAAGTCATAAATGTGCATTATTTGTGCACGAAAAAAAGAGGCAAGCTGCCATGACGGCACAACAGTCTGGTAGAAAAATCCAGGCTTCTATTTAAAGAAGTGGGACAAACTGACAGAACACTTTATCCTTCCTTGCTCTCTCTCCGCACCCTCTCTCACACAGCGAACAGCCGCTTGATTTTATCTTTCAGGCTTTTGTAAACAGGTTTATAAAAATTGACAGTCTGCCTTTTCTAACACAGGCGCCACCTCATGAGATTTGTATCGACTTGACTTAAAGCTTAAAATTTACACATTTTGAATGTGTTTATGCAATGCAATTAACAGTAACGATCCACATTGTTCCATTTATCTAAACTGAACACTGCCAGTCCCTGTCACTCAGACAAAGCGCAGAGCAACTTAAAAACCAACCCAAAACTTGGGAAAAGTGTGTACAGAATAAGGAAAAGGAAGGAATCAGGGAAACCGCTAGTTTTTACATCTTTTTTCCCCTGCAATGCAGTGAGACCATTCATTATAGAGCACAGAGGCGCAGTAAAATTAAACCGGTAGATTTATGGCATAATTAGCATTAGACGCGGTTGAGGACCTAGGAAATTTTACCTGAAATTAAAAAAAGTTGAAGTGGAAAATAGTACAAATTTTAAATTGCTTTGACAAGACATTAAACAGGCTGGTAGATTGCAGCGTCCAACATCAGGCAGCAATTGATAGCTACATAGGAGAGCAAAAAGTGTCAGCTTATAAAAATGCTGCACATTTTCCTATTTACCAACCTCCTAGGGAGAGGGTGAAGGGAAATGCAATTCAGACACACGTATGCAAATCTTTTAAAATCTTTGGACAAACACGAAGGATTCCGAGACTTCTCTGGAGCCAAAATAAGACATAGTGCTGACTTGGAGACCATTCCGTCTAGCGGAAGTGAAAAAAGCAGAATCTCAAGTAACTACAAAACCAAAATGAAGGATTAAACAAACTAATCCTTTTGGGTCTCGTACTCCAAACTCCCTGATGGTCAAGCTCCCATGTCGGCCAACACTACTCAAGGTAAACAACCAAAAACCGACCGTACTGATCTTCGAATCAGGCGTAACTGAGATCTCTGAGGACACTATTACAGGATCAGGAGTTTTGTCCTATCTGAGACCTGCTTTGGATAAAGAAAACTGTGCAGAGCATTACGTATGCCCAGCACTAGTCGTAGGAACGCAATGAATAGCAGAATTTAATTAATTTTGTGGCGATGTGATTTGTTACCCAAACCTGCTTGCTACCTTGGCTCCACTTCAGCTAGTTTCGCTTCTGTTGTTAGCTTTTTGCACATCAAGGGACTTAAATAGATACCGAAGACAGGCATCATTTTTAGCCCTTGTATTAGAATTCTTCATAGATTTCTCTATCCCCAGTATATGCCCTTCTTTCTTCACGTTTGGGTTTGGAGTCCAGTCAATGACTTCAGGGTAGGTGTCTTTTCATGTGATGTTAATTTGCTGCGCCCCTGAGACTTGCCTGAAGGCAGAATAAGATTTATTATACATCATTGCCGTATAGAAGGCCTGAGAGGCTACTGGTATGACCAAATATGAAATCGACGTCCTAATTGCCTGTAAAATCAGAACAAAGTGTTAAAAATATATAAAAATTGCTGTAATACGCGACTTTGTCAAGATTGTACAGTGGAATTAAGGGTCACCTGCTTAACAAACCCACAAAATGAAAGGAAGAAAGGAAGACGAATAATCAGTGAGAACTTCGGTGCCTTCTACCCGAGATGACGCGATCGTCAGTGAGCTGACACTCAAATACTAATTGCGACTATTACCAAAGTGCCAATCACTAGACAAAACAGAATGCTTAATTGTCCGAACTACACAATCCATACACAAGTGTTGAGACTCTTCTGAGGACACAAGAAGGCAGAATACTGGGTCAAAATATGTGTTGTTGGAGTGCAGAAGAGATGGGTGGGTGAGGGGTGTAGGGACTACTTACGGGCGTAGAGACTGCTTTGCCCAACAAAAGTACAAAACCGGAGTCTTAAGTATCCGAAAAGCCAAAATGAAGAGCAGAATAAATGTCAAAAGTATTACATATTTATGTCTGAAAAAAGTTTGCCCCTTGTTAGCACGCTGCCACCCAATTTGTATGTTGTCCTCACCGTCAGTACAAACTTCCAAATGGCTGACTTATTGAAGGTAAGAAGGATATATTCCTTCCACACTTGATTAGTTTATCATTCATTATGATTATTAATACGGATTTTTTTAACGAAAAGGAATCCAATTAAACGAATTTCGTCTTATTGCCCATGTGTATGCTTTTATCCGGACAGGAAGCAATTCAAAGCCTGCGTATCACAAATCCGTTACATATAGAGCAAGTAAAAAAAGAGTTTGTTGATCATGGGACATAATACGGCCTGTAGCGCATAGGCTCCAATAAGGAGAACACGAACCTGATGTACTTGGTTGGTTCCTACAAGAGAGCAAAAGACCAAAATTTAAAAATGTAGAAGCCTATTCTTGACCTGACATGTATTTAAGGTCTGATCTGTATAAAAAAACATCCACGCTTAATAATTAGCTGCGTGGTATGTGAGTATGACACGTGTATCAAATGTGGAGATTTGTAAATAAGGCAGCACGACAAATGTATCCGTTACTATGGCTAGGCTATTTCTGCACCCGAATTAGCAACTGATAGCCACTATAAATAGAAGATGTAGTCTTTTATACCCTTTAGGTCTTTCGCACGACCTTTGAGTTTAAATAACTCAATGCAAATACTTTTAATTCTGTTAATCATTTTTTGCTTTGACTTAATTTTGAATCTATTCCCAGTTGAGCGCAGTGATTGCAGACTGCCTGCCATCAATTTAAGTCGCCAAGTTAGGATTTATTAAAGCTGCAAATTTGCATTCATTAGCGAAAATAGGTAAACTAAGGCAAAAGTTTACATGAATTTTCTCATGAGGGTTTGATGGATTTAAATCATGGGCTGACAAATTTCTAAGTAGTACCTGACAAACAACATGCATGCATGTGTATTTGAGGCCCCAAAAATTTGCGTTGTGATTGCACTTTGGGGGATTCATTATAGAGTCTCTATCTTACTTTGTCACATTTCGTTCTCCTGGGGCCAAAGAAGTCGAGTCCATGTCCATATAAAGTTGTACCAACAACTCCGAGGAACGCTGCCCGTTAAAAAGTTGAACGCAAAAGCTACTTTACGAAAGTTTTGTAACTGCCTTCCCAAATTGCGACATTGCAAGGTAGAGTGATAGTTAAAGTGCACTTTTGCAAATCACCCAATGCATTAATGCAGCTCCCTAAGACTTTCTTGAAGATGAAAAAAGACGTAAAACCCGGGCAGCATATTTATGACGCACGGTAGGGCTTAAGCTTACTGGCCTGACCAGGAGGTCAGCTCACAATTGCGAAGCGCCCAAGTGACTCCTTTACCAAAACCGAGTGTCAAACAAACAATCAGTGCATTTCACTGCGACCTCTTCATCAGCAGACTCTGAATCTACAAGTCTCGGACACGAACATCTACCTAGCGGCAGGTAGTCAGTCGCGAATTCGGGCTATAGTTTACTAAGAAAGTGTAATCGAACAAATGGAATCTGTTGAAAACTTTTCCTTTTAATAATGTTGCAAGCAAATCTGTGCGAGAAAGAAAGAAGCGAAAATGGGATATTTTGAAGCTGAACTGACCAATAACAATGGCAAGATAAGCGGCCAATCAGAATTCACATTGCCTTTGCAGAAGAAACAGCAAATTTTGCAGTGATTTTGACGTTGGCACAATTTTTCCATAGCAATGGATTACAACATTTCCTCACCCACATCTCTCTTATCCAATTCTTCCCACAGTGTAAGTCTTGCTTTTCGACCCGCAATCTACTACAGTCTGCCCTATCGCATTCTTGGTACAATAGCTGCAACCCTCATTCTCATTGTCGGTCTCTCGGGAAACCTACTTGTGATTACGGTGATTACGTGGTCTTCGAAGATGCGAAGTCCAACAAACTGTTACCTCGTATCCCTTTCCTTCAGTGATATGCTCTTTCTCCTACATGCTACAGCTCCGTTCATCTGGGAGCTCTATGTCATGATCGGACAGTGGACGCTGGGCACTCAAGCCTGTCGAATTATCGTTGCAATGCAGTACTTCTGTGTAGACACATCTGCCCTTTCCATGGCAGCGTTTTCTGTGGAACGTTGGGTAGCTATCTGTCACCCAATGCGAGCCCAAACTCTCTGCACTGTGAATCGAGCACTCAAAATCATCGCTGGTATTTGGATCTTCTGTGGCGCCTATAATTGTGTCTGGCTCTTTACTCTGGACACACAAGTAGTTGAATATGTCTATGGCACCTATCAAACCTGCACCTACAAGTTTTCACGAATGCGATACTCCACAGTGTACCTCCTTGATTTTATCCTCTTCTACACCCTCCCACTGGGTCTGATATTTGTCATGTACACACAGATCACTCTGCGACTCTTCAAATTTCACAAACCTTTCTGTTTGGCTCCGAAAAGAGGGAAATCCGAAAGAACCAGAATAGTTGTTAAAGCTCCGGAACACAGTAATACACCTGTATGTCATTTAAGTACTTCGGAACAGGCAAGGCAGGCTGCTAACTACCGAAATGGTGGCCGACAAATTCGTTCAAGAAAACAGGTATGCAAGGCAGCTGTTTGGCTTCTTAGACTTTCCTTAATGTGAGACCGCAAAATGAAGATTAAAACGTCGGTAGTGCATTTAACCACGCTTTGAAGTCAAAGCGCATGGCAGACAGAGGGATTATTGCGCCTTTTAAAAAGGTTAATGGCTATTGGAAGCATCCTTTTAAAAACAAACTTATTCTAGGTATTAAAAGATCCTTTTATAGAATTTGCCATTCTTTTGTGTCGGGAAAGAGGCTTGCAAATTTCTGTGACTTCTTTGGAGGTTGAATAGAGCACCATTCATGTCTCCCCTGAAATGCATTTTACATAGGAGGCGTTCCCAATCCTTTGAAATCTAGCCAACTTCAATTCGTGGAGAGGAAAATATCTTTTTTAGTTTTTATGTGGTCGGTATAACCTTTATGCAGGTGTCCTAACCAAAACAACCCTGTCCGGCAGGAGTCCACTGGTGTTGAAGTAGGTCGAGAAGGTGGAAACATGGGTTAACGTTTGCAGAGCCAGGCCTATTATCAAGAACAGATGCTCAAAGTCTATTTGAATTTTCTTATTAGGTAGTTAAGATGTTGATGGCAGTGGTGGTACTCTTTGCTGTCTTCTGGTTTCCATATCGTACTTTGGTGGTGTACAACAGCTTTGTCACACCGAAACGCACCGACTATTGGTTGATACTCTTTGTCAAGACAATGGCATACCTCAATTCCACAGTCAACCCGATGCTCTACAACGCAATGTCCAAGAAGTTTCGTCGTGCTTTTCGCCTGTTGATTACACAAGGTAAATTTATAATTTATTTAACCAAATAAGCAGATTGGATCGACTCAATATGTGACGGCCGTCAAGAGCCTGAGTCCTCATTGAAAGGAGTTAGGGAATGTGGATAAATATTTAATAAAATTCTTGACCATAAAAATCACTTTAAGTTGAACACGCATCTAGGTCCTCACTCTATTTTAGCTCCCTGCTTTGGGAGACAAAGCAAGATGAATAGCGTGTTGGGTAGCCGACGCACGGAGTGCATTCGATCGCGGGATTACTTTCGTCAAGTTCAACAACAACGGCACCAGCTCTCACGGACTGCCACCAGTCCAATTCAGAGAATTGAACTACAAGCTCTTGCCTCCACTGACAATGGAGGAGCCCTGGAGTAATGGTGTTGTCTGCCAGAAAAAAAAACTAATTACTGGCTATTGTAAAAAATATAGTGTAAATAATGAGATATTGTCGAGCCTCTAATGGGGCTTAATGTTTTCTTTTGTTCGTGGTAGTTTGCCCGGAATAGGGGATGTTATTCTTGGCATTGGTAATTGTTCTCGAAAATTAGTCAGTGTTACTCCAACTACTCCCTTGCTGCTTAAAGCAGTTCCACTTGTGCCTTCAATTAACTATTCATAAGGTTCTAAATAGGAGGACCAAAAGAGACTTTAGGGAATTTCTCTATTCACTCGTTACTTGGGGTTGGATTTTATTGTAGGCTAGAGACATTTAAACGCCTTTGTAGCCTTTGAAGTCGATTAGCCTGCGTGAAGAAGAAACAAAAGTTGGAATTCGTTTCTATTTATTTCTGTAATTATTTACAATTTCTACCAAAAAAGCCTGCTGGTAAGTTGTAATCCATCAATTGTTTGTCATGCTCATGCTTTCGGAAAATCGCGGGACTCCGCCATCGACCCCGTGTCAAACAACTTGGCTTCTGGCCCTGCTAAACTTCGCTTCTTCTTCAGAGGCGCTACAAAGCATTTCTGAGCAGAAAATTGAGCATGTAAAGTGACCTATCAAAAGTGAATGCTTAGAAATTTTGATGTTCACGTATCCATCATCATTCCTCCGAAGAAATTTGTTAGCTAATAAGTGCTTTTTTGATAGGCAGCGTTAAGACTTCGTTTAAATATTAACTAGGCAATTTAATGCCCCTTGGGTGCGATTTCCGGAATATGTACTTTTGAGATGGCGAAAGCAAAGTCTTCGGATCTCTTCGTACATAATTAAAAAGCCTTTCCTGCTGTGGCTTACTACGATCCCTGAGAAGACCACCAACGCTCCGCAGGTGACAACAGTAAGCTAACCCATTGGCAAGCTGTAACGTTGTCTAGGTAGGATATCTACTAAATTTGGCAAATTATGTGGAGCCTAGCTACGGAAAGATGTGAATGAGTTCGAACTGCCCATTGTGTCGCTCTCTCGACGCTTACAGAAAGAGATGTAGATTATGCAAACAAATAGTGCCTAAAAAAACTTACACCGTAGAGCAAAGAAGTGATTATAAAGCTGCAAGAAAGAAGAGATACAAGCTTCAAGAAGCTATCATATGGCGTTCTGGCCTTCTTAGTGAAGAGTCTCTAGTCGCTGTGGGGCATTATTTAGTCCTGAACAGTATGAAATGAGTTAATCACCTTCCCCGCCATGGTATTCAAAGAGAGGTGTGATGGGTATCGTTACCGGCGTCAAGGTCAAATAAGCACTCCTCTACGCTAAAATTTTGAAGATCGTCGAGCTTGACCTCTAAGTGATTATTTGACAGCGCAATCGAAGTTACGATGTCTGAGGGAAAAAAGTGACTACGAAAGCTAGAGAAATGCTTTGCTCGTTGCAGGTCTCCTTACATTATCGAAGCATAGCCTTCTGATCCTAGCTCCGACCATCCAGCTCCTCGTTAGATTGATGGAAACTGCTTTCTCAAGGGTGGGATTAATTACAAACTGCCTAGCAGAGAGTTAAGCTGTATCTTAAACTAATTCGGTGATAGGAACCAGAGATAATGGCAGCTACATTACTTTAATGATAAAAATGTAAGCGACTTTGTTAGGCATAACTAGACGTAATTTTTGCTCGTTGAATGATTGATCACCGCTGTACCTTTGAACGTGATTTGTGGTCCCCATAGCCATGATCTCACCTCGACAGTGGTGTATCTATGCGCAAAGATGATGGGAGCAAATTCTTAGAAAGGTTAGAACATTGGTTTCTAGACCTTGCACTGATCGTTTATCTAAGAGCATCAGAGGGGTGTGCCACGATGACCGCATCCCGTTTAGTACCATCGTCTACGTGGATGTGGTTGCCTTACAAAAGCATGCGAAGGGAGATTGTACCTTTCCAATTGAATAGGGAATAGTTGGATTCAAGGAAAAAAGTAGTTAAAAGTTGTAAATTTAATGGTTTTTATTTTCAGTGCCTTCGTGAATAACGTCATTCACAGCAGACGCCTGTCTTCTGCGGCACCCATTTGTGGTGTACAGCCAATGAAATTGGCGTTATTTATCGTTTCCATCAGCTTTTCTTAATGTCGTCATATGCCTTGAGACAAAATAAAAAAGGCATGCAGACATAATAGAC
The DNA here is from genome assembly GCA_036345935.2 of Taenia hydatigena. Lineage (NCBI taxonomy): Eukaryota > Metazoa > Platyhelminthes > Cestoda > Cyclophyllidea > Taeniidae > Taenia > Taenia hydatigena. Next base: position 14,315,321 of record JADWOT020000003.1, read on the forward strand.
TGGTGATTTGCTAGCACTGCCCCGACGGCATGCTACAAATGGGAAGTACGAAATGCGGAATCGTCCAGACGGCCTTTTGTTTATTATGTTGCCTCAACGATTGCAAACTAGTTTGCTCCTAAGAAATCACCCACAAAACAATAATGTTAGCCACATCAACTCCGCTTCGCCAATCGTCTCTCATTTAGCCGTGCTGTCTAGTCATCTGCCTGTCTCTCGACCTGGCCTTGAGGTCGCTGGAGTGGCCCTGAGGGTATCTTACTTAACGGAGATACAAAAGCATGGTGGCCCTGAGAGTTAAACAAGCAGCATTCCATTCATTCGGTTAGTTAAGAAATGGGCGAGTTTCAGCTCTAAATGTAATGGACTTTTCCTACTGCTGCATGCCTGATGCTGCTTAATTTGTGATAGGTAACTTGCAAACCACGTCATTTCATGCTTTCCGTAAGGCGCTTTCACAGTATCAGACCTTCGTAGTAGATGCCTATCTTCTGTGGTATTAAGTCTTGGTATTCAGCCATAGAAGGCAAGGCTGGCGTCCGTTTTAAGCCAATGTTAATTAAACACACATAATAAACCTTAAAATGTTTCTTGATAAATGACCTCAAACTTGAGTGGACCCGAGGAATTTACTACTCTGGAGAAAGGCGCAGCCCATTTGGTAGTATCAATATCAGCCGCTCAGTTTTGATGACATGAATGGAGGCGGGATCAACGAATTCTTTTATGCCGTGGCTTTTTTGATGCCTGCTACCACTTAGAAAGGAAAAATTACCATTAAAAGGAACATGGAGTACTTTGCGAAAAGAAATCATTCTATAAAACCCTAATTAAATGTCTTGTGCTGTAGGTCCTCCATTCGTCTTAACGGCCGATGGAATTAGGATTATGGGTCTGCATTTATAGCAATAAAAGTACTTCTAGAGCAGTTCAATAGTTAGCCCTGGATAGTAGCGATGAATTTTTCTATGATAATACAGCTTTTATTACTGTGTGCACATTACTTCACCAGACAACTGCGACTTGAGGTAGTCAAGCTGAGGGAGGGTATTGCGTTCCTTTCAGTGTAATGTTTACTGGGATTGAAGAAAATCCAGCGTGTGCTTACCTGGTATTTGCCCTTCCATTGTCAACGTTAAAAGTGGATGCATCTGTGAAGCCTCACTATGAAAGATTTGTTGAAGTCACCATCGTATCACGTGGTCTGCAGAGGAGACCAGACGTGGACGCATTCAAACCTTCCAATGCGCCGCTATCCATGGTGTTTACAAAGAAGGATGCGGAATGCCTCCGACAGGTTCCTCTTAGCTGATGTTGAACCAATTCAGTGCCTATGAAACATTAAACTGATAGAAAACTACTTCATTGTGTTCTTTAGTGGGCTATTTGCAAATAAAGTAGCTCCACTTTGGAGTATGATCCAGTCCTGAGCATCTGGAAGCTCCAACTCTCAAGATTGCCTGCACCTACCTCCACGTCGCACTACTTTTGTTCGCACACAATCGACTGTATAGACCTCGTCTTTGTGGAGCGCCATCTCATGTCTGAAGCATTGCCAACTCAGAAAAAGGCTCAGAACTCTACACTGAAGTAATTTAAAAGCTTCTCTTTGAAATTCTTTTTTCTTAGTTCTAAGAACAACTAACAACTTCTCCAATTTGTGCCTAAAGATGGTAACAATAACTGTGCCTATGATGTTTTCCTTTACTTTTCATTTTAATTCAGTAAAGACATTCATCATCTGCCAAGCGCATAGTCCATTACCAGTTTTTAACAATCTATGATTAATTCTGTTTAAACACTCTTGTGATATCTCATGTCTTCCTCACTTTCATAAAGACCCATGCTAGGACAGTGAAGGATTTACTGCCACTAAATTAAAGGCCATCATGGACGGAATGTCATAATGCCAAGCGGAAGTGCGACCAGCGGAAATTGAGACGCAAAGCATAAATTAAACACACGGCAGCCCTAGGTATGAAGCCACCGTAGTCCAAAGGAAATAGAATGCTTTGTTAACGGTTCTACATCTCCTAGAAATTTCAAAAAAATCCTTTAAGACTTCTTTAAATACAAACAATGTTTGACGTTGTAAAGATTGTTGCAGAAAAGAGTGTTCTCTATCAAGATGTGAAATTAAAAAGGACAAAAACACAGGTATCCAATCAACAGCAAAAGGCCTGGGGCATTTTTTGCAAATTTAACTACAATTATTTGATATCAAATGGGAGATCTGTCAAGTTCACGCGGTAGTTTATGTGTATCCATTACGCAGCAGGATGTATCGGTGCTGTACTTGCAATTGGGATTGATCATACTTCCGCTTCTGCCGCACCGATGCGCTTTCCTGTCAAATGACCGGATGTGCGTTGTCTGAGTCTGTCTGCTTCAAAAGTCGAGGGTTCCAAATCACTACGTTTCTTGGCACTTAAAAAGGCAACAGAAAAACGTCTCATTTAGGAATAGTTCCAATCAAGAGCTTTGATTCTGCTGATGAGTTTGCATTTGCATGGTCCCAAACACTGGCTCATCAAAGCTTCCATCGCATTCATGTGTAGCATAGCATTTAGATATGATGCGGTGGCAGAGTGTGATGGAGTCGGAACAAAGCACTGCATTTGTTGATAAGTGGTGACTTACTCACTACTAGGTGTACTAGGGAATGGAGCGAAGACCCTCCAACCACCACTCACCACTTCACTACAAACGCTCACGTCACCCACTACTGACTAACGTGAAGTCACAGTCACACACAACATGCATCCCTTCTCTGGTGATGTTTAACCCTCCGTACAGCAGGGATAAACCTCATGTTCAGTAACGTGAGATTGAGTGCTATCGAGTTCCCAACAGATGTAAATTAAGTAGGCGACAATGGCGACGGCTTTGATACATGCGTCTCTACTTGCCGACACGCATAAGGCGACGAGGAGACATGCTTGACTGGCTGGCTTAATGGATGGCTGATCGGATTAAGGAGACTGTCGCGCTCCCAGATTAGTTTCCTTCCAGTCTCGAGCATGCATTGTAGTTGATTAACTCCATCCCTACAGAAGTATCATCACACTTCCAGCACTTGCCTTAGTGTCATCCACCGATTTTGGTGAGGACGGACGAGAGAACCCTGTTCCAGCATGTTCAGGAATCATTCACACAAGTACAGACTCCTCCAAAATCACAATGTCAACGTTTATTGTGGCCGCGGCCTATCCCACCAAATCAATTGAAGGAAGAAGGTAATAAAAATAAAGCTGCCTAAATAGTTTTCCTTTGCATTTTAAACATGAGCACATGACAGCCAACTTCGCCATTTACTGGCATTTTATCCTTCTACACACTACAAACAGGCGCGCCGTTCTGGTGAAATTGGTAGCTGACCAACAGACGTGCAGACATAGAGGCAGGGGACCAACAAACTTGTGCTGCAAAATGGCTTTTAGATTTCACATGAACGAGCTCAGTGTTGACCTTTTGGAATACTCAAGTCATTCATTGAAGCATTCAATTCACCGGATTCATTCGCTCTCCGCTCCGCACTTCTAAGGCTTGCACTACCTCCATTTCTAAAGCACCATGCTTTCTTTGTGTTTGTTTGTGAGTGTGTTGCCCTGTGGTGGACGGAATTGTTTGTAGTGAATTGTTCGCTCGTCGAAGGCCAAACTCTAGTTATTGTCATAAACTAATTCTTTAAAACATCTTCATTTACCTTGAAGGTGTGGAATAAACACTTACTGAGCTGTTCAGTTCTATTTATAGTGATCATCACAATGCAAGTGCATGCACATCATACGGCTATTCGAATTTGAGGATGGGAAGAAAGGAGATGGTCCCTCATTCTTTCCCCTCCCTCTTTTTTCCGCATTCCTCGAATGCCAACTCTTTCCGCGATTGCGATTGCTTCTTTACGCTTTTCGCAATTGGTGATCACATAAACATGTGCGAATCAGGATAACAGCTGGAAAACCAAAAGGTGATAGACACAGAGGTTGGCAAGGCTTAAACTTTAATGCCTGAATGCATAGCAAGCTTGCAACATTTTCAATATGGAGTAGACATGGTTGTGACGCCTTTTTAGACCCATTCCGCACTTTTCGCTCACTTTATCATTGAAAATATTGTACAACTTTCTCAAACACACAGAAATCGTCTTTTGTAATTTCAAAACAATGTGCAAAATTATCAATCTTTGTGGTGTTTGTTAAACAGAAGCCGAGAGTAAGAGGAAGTTCTGGCAACAATGGGCAATAAATCCCATCGATACTCCAGTTGTGATGCAAATACAAGGGAACTAGTGGATAACTGTCGCAAACAGTCAGAGATTCTGTTTTGTGGATCAAACTCTTCCTCAAGCGTCATTTTTAAGCACTTTTGGTGGTCATTCCGCCTACTCAGATATTTAAACACTGACTGCCGGTTTCGGTCACTTAAGTAGCCATATTATCCTGGCTGCGTGGGCTGGCCGCCGGTTCATGCCAGTACTCCCATTGCCTCTGTTTATTGAACACATATTCTGCCCTAGTATCATGTCTTCTTTTGTCTTCAAGGCAGTCTCGGGACGCTACATTTATGGCAGCGGAAAGCCGACTTGATTTCAAGGGATTTCTATCCCGATCTATACCGCTTGTGGCAAACTGTAGCGGTGTGAAAAAGGTGCATGTGCTATTGATAGGAGAATCTCTGGCATTCTATAACAGAAGGGCTAGGAACGACTTACACCTTCGACGCCTACCTGGAAAGGTTTCGTTCTGGAGCTTACCCCTAATATACTTGCTTAAGGAGATCAGTGCGCTAACGTCTCCCTACGGACATACTAACGGTCGGCAGAACCTCTTATTCTGACCGAAAGTCCAAGTCCATTCGAACTGTCAAGAGAGATCAGTGACGTTGGTGTCAAGCATCGCCTCAGTTGCCCCGAATGTCGACGACTGGCGTGGTTAGCTTGCGGATGCTTCTTCCAGCACCGGTTGCGTTGTAATGGCTGACGCGGGACGTTCACCAAGGGGAACGCCGGGGATGACGCTCGAAAGAAGAGGGGAGCTATGTAATATCCTGTTGGTTCGGACCGCCGGTTTCGGTCACTTAGGTGACCATACTGCCCAAGTCGCGCAGGCTGGCCTCCGGGCCATGCCAGCAGTGTTTAAGAAAGTCTTGAGACGTCATATCATTACGTGATAAAGAAGACTTCAGAGGAGATTTGGAAAGTTGCGGCTAATTAATCTGCGCTCAAAATAGTTTATTCCTAAATAGGAATGTAATGGAATAGAATCTGCATTCGAAAGAAAACTTGTAATAACTCCGACACACCAATGAAAGAAGACATGCCTTAAAAACGAGAAGGTTGATTAGAACGGGGTAGGATTTATTGTAATTATGTAGGATTTTACAAATGATCAAAGTTTGTTTTCTGAATTAGAGTTCGTCTCCTTCTTCCCTCTCCATTCCTCTCCTCTAGAATCAAAAACACCATCACATTCACCGAGGTCGGTGCAATTCGCCCAATTATCGAGTGTTTCAAACAAATAGATCAACAAAGAAATAAATTGTTATCTTGCAAAAAGGGATTTTCAATTGTCATCAAAGGCAGATGCAATTCGTAGGTCATCCAAATGGGTTTGGGCGGGAAGCACAATAAAAGTGGAATAACCAATGAGAGCACTTTAAAATGGAGATTATGGTGGGTCATCACCGATGAAGCATATCGTTCTTTCCCAACAAGATACAAAAATGCTAGGAATCCCACATTAACGAGACTTTATACCTCCGTTTCTGTCCCATGTAAATTTCCCTTGTTTTTTTCAACCTTACACTTCCTTATTTTAAAGTTGGCAAATAAGCAGATGTATTGAGCCAATAGATTGTGATCGCATGTGAGAGTTGGCCTTTTGGAAGTGAACAATTTTATTACGAACAGACACAGCTTCCCTTCTACTACGCCCATTCTTCAGTTGATTTGGTGGGAATGGCCTCGGCCACAATAAACGTTAACATTGTGATTTTGAAGGAGCTTAAACGTGCTGGAACAGGGTTCTCTTATCCGTCCTCACCAAAATCGGTGGATGTCACTAAGGCAAGTGCTGGAAGTGTGATGATACTTCTGTAGGGATGGAGTTAATCAACTACAATGCATGCTCGAGACTGGAAGGAAACTAATCTGGGAGCGCGACAGTCTCCTTAATCCGATCAGCCATCCATTAAGCCAGCCAGTCAAGCATGTCTCCTCGTCGCCTTATGCGTGTCGGCAAGTAGAGACGCATGTATCAAAGCCGTCGCCATTGTCACCTACTTAATTTACATCTGTTGGGAACTCGATAGCACTCAATCTCACGTTACTGAACATGAGGTTTATCCCTGCTGTACGGAGGGTTAAACATCACCAGAGAAGGGATGCATGTTGTGTGTGACTGTGACTTCACGTTAGTCAGTAGTGGGTGACGTGAGCGTTTGTAGTGAAGTGGTGAGTGGTGGTTGGAGGGTCTTCGCTCCATTCCCTAGTACACCTAGTAGTGAGTAAGTCACCACTTATCAACAAATGCAGTGCTTTGTTCCGACCCCACCGCAATCTGCCACATTATCCTATCTAAACGCTATGCGTTTTGAAACATGTGGAAACGAGTTTATCTGCAGAATTCAGGTACCGATTTGGACGAGACATCGTTCCACTACTGCGGTATGTTACAACGCCCTTCTAAGCTTTGAAAGAAAGTTGCTAACTTTGGTTTGTGGCGCCGACAGTTTCGAACCACGCACACCCAATTCCACCAACCGACAACTGTTAGTAATGCCGGTGCCAAATGTGCGAAATATTTGGGTGCGCAATAAAGGATACCGGAGAAATAAACTGACGCCTGTTTACCTATGCTTCTCAGTCCCTGCATATAAATTATTGCATACCCCTTCCAGTTTTCCGCTAGTTACTATATGTCATTGCGGTGTGACATATTTGAATACTGTACGAAATAATTCCGTCGCCTACTTTAGGGTCAGCTTTAAAATATGATATAATTCGACAATAAAAGTTATTCTAGAGAAGATATACCTTTTATTCTCAATATTTGTTAATATTACTGCCTCGGGCCTAAAAATAGGACCATTTTTCCATTGCGAGACATTTTTTTTTGAAAACGAAAGAAGAACTCTTACCGAAACAGAATAAGCACTGCCAGTGTAAGGACAAGTATGAAGCTATTGCCAGGGCTTGAAGGCTGGGCCGCCTGGTGGAAGTACAACAGTGGAGGCCAGAGTAATACATGGTCCTTCTCCTCCCTTGAGCGTCGTCTTCAGAGCTCTTCATGGTCGTGGACCCCGCATCAGACACCACAACGTGATCGTTGCTGTAAGAATTTGTTTGCACTTGACGATCTTACTGGATCCGGAGTTGAATTAATGGTTCCATGAAGTCCTGTATTGTTTTATCTGAGATTGGGTAGGTGCCGAAGGTAAACTTTATTTTTAGATCTTCTTTTACGAATTTGCCACTGATTTTTTCATCTGCAGCACACGCACTTCTGCCGCCTTGACACGGTCGTTTGACTTTAAGCATGCGTCTGCCTTCCGATGCCAATAATGCAACGCATCGAGGATCTACTGAATCAAAGGAAGGCGCACTGTGCACTTGTCGACGCACAGTAGAGCTTGGGGGCCACTGGCATGCCTTAGAGATCAAACACCTGGAGGAGGAATGTTGGCAGAACCCACTGAGTGACCCGTAACCGAAACCGAGACTCAAACAAACAGTTAAAACTGCATTCGAAATGGCAATTGTGAGAAGCCTTTCCTGACATTCGAATGATTGTTAACTTTTTGTGTTTCTCTCAGCCAATGAATACATGCTACGTGGAAGGTTGAAGTTGCTTGATCCTATCTCCGATTGGCAAATTAAGTAGGTTGTCTATATATTTACGCGGATAAAGGCATTGTCGTACATCAAGTGGATGTTGTGGATAACCTTTTCCTGCCTCACTTTAACCTTTTTACCCTGTCCGACTATCAATTAAATGTGGATCGAGGAATAAATCCAAGTATGCAAACCAGTTATCATTGTGCAAATAACTTATCGTTTAACACAATTATAGTTTCTGCAGAGTCTTCCTTTTGGTGGGCATTATTTTAGTATTTTTCCCGTAAGTTGCTTGTCCTGGCTCCTTTTTCGTCCTCTATATGAATTCCGACCCAAGTAACAAGGGCAAGGGGTAAGCTGAGGACACTATGCATTGACATAGGACAAGCCAAGATTTGTAACGTAACTAGAGTTTTTCGTAATCTTGGGGCTCGATGAGCTTTTTTGAGACCCAAGGCTGGCGTACGTTGCTCATTTCTTATCCAAGAGGTGTGTTCGAACGGACTTATTTGATTGTTTTACTCAAAGCCCCATCATTGGTACCCTTGTCGGATGGCCTGGCCTCTGGGGCATGCCGGTGATCCTTTGCCTTGCCCTACGTCGACAATACATGTTCCACCGGAGTTTTAGGTCTCCTTTCATCTTCAGGGAAAACTTGACACGCTATATTGATATTAACAAAAAATTAAGCCTCTCTTAAACCACAAGTATCCAGATTTTACTGCAGGACGATAAAGTTTGGCGTGATGGAAGAAGTGCATTTGCTGGGATGGACTAATATGTCACTAATTCTCGACAACTACAGGAAAGCTATTACCAACCGGAGTGATACTAACCGTGACCCATCTGCAAAACCGTTCACTACAGCGCTGTCTACCGTACCGAAGTGATGTCAATTTTTGGACACACGGTACCTCCACCACCTCTCTTTTGATTGATGGACACCGGATAGGTGTGACTGGGCAGTGCTGAAGTGAGAAACAAACGTAATATCTCATTTTTAAATTACAACCTGCTACTAGACCAGTGCTTTTACGTCTAATGATTAAACCGCGTGATGGTTAAGGCATTCCTCTGTCCCCAAATACAGTTTTTATGCAGGACGAAACTCCGGACTCGAGCAACCGGCCATTGGGGATCAGTGACGCTACCATCAGGTATAATTTTAGCTATATGGAAGGTACTTCCTTTTGGGACCAATTACTTTGTGATGTCAAGCGCGAGAATACGACGAAGGAGAGCACGGTGGACAATGCACGAAAGAGGAGAGAGACCAGGTAATGTTTCATTCATTTGTTTAACTCTGAGTTTTAGTAACGGGCCAATTCATGGCTCCGCCATTGTACCTTTGTCTAACGGTCTGGCTCCTGGACCCTCCTGTCCAGGTATTACGCCTTCATAGGAATCATGAACTGCTACAATACCTCAAATATCTGCATCATTTTTTTTTCCTTCCTCCTCTCCTAGATACTTTTAAAGCATTGCAATAAAGTGAATGTGTTCGGTACACACTCTCTCCAAATTTACTTCAGAGGTTTAACTTGGTGAGTGAATAAATAGTTGTACCGGATGCTTATTTAATGCAGCAACTTGACTTTTTTTACGGGTTGTACTTCTGCAATAAGCGACACGAACATTGAAGCGTGCTAGGGCCTACCCAGACACCTTATACATTAATAATATGTACTCCTCAGCGTACTCTAATCCGTTATTTCCTTTGGGAAAACTAGACACGCAATACTGATGGCAATGCTGGTAATGTGGCTAAATACCTAGTGTAGATTTTGCAGACGATGTGTATCAGCCACAAAAGGGAGCTTCAATGAAGACGCCAGCAGAAGGCTTATAAATCTCCATAATCTTTCCCAGTTGCCCTAATTTCGTGGTTCTCAAGAAAGCTGCAAACAGCTTAGGTGAAACGCATCTTGAATATTTTAAAAACGTTTCACATGAATGCGTAACTTGCGTGAGGAAGTAATGCTTCTTCCAAGTCTCTGCAAGCTCAATAAGTGGGAGTCAGATGGAGAGTTGGACAAATACCTGAGCAAGGCGGAGAACTGGAATCCGGCTGACAAGGCGTAATGGAGTGGGTGCCAAGCGTTTAGCCCTTGTGGCTTATTAAACAGTCCTGACTTTGAACCAACGATATTGTAGTCAGGGTCTGAGTTTGCGTCTGGTCTGGGGCAGTTCGTTGTGAATGCGTATTCGCAGCGGAGATGGTAAATGCGGAGAGATGCAGCAATGATTAATTAAATCATGCATTTAATGCCTTCTTACACGAGGTGTTGGTGTTTTGTGGATGACATTCAAAGGATTACCGATACAACTCTGAGGAGAAGGGAAGAAGGTTTTGTGGAGTTTCAATATTTTGTTTAAGTCTTTACCGATTTCCACAGGCTCTTCAGTCTCTCCAGCACGTCGTTTGGAGAGTGAAAGTAGCCTTCCAGCCTTCTCGCAGGTTGATTGCGTACTTTGGACCATCTCTCCTAGGCCACTCCATTTTACATCCTCAACCAGGGATTGCAATATCCCATTTATTAATAGATGCTCGTGGTCAAATTTATGTTTATGGAGTACCTCCCGTAAATTGGGAGGAAAGTTGATATGACTCAGCACTGCAGTCTGTTGAGCAAAAGATGGAATACTCACGTAGCCTAATGACACTGCCTTACTGCCAACTTCTTCATTTTAATGTTCCAACAAAATTTATTCCTTAAAATCACAAGGCTTCTGAATTAATAATACACGAGCATTTTATGAAGTAGCCAACTTCCTTTGATAACATAAACAGCTTACTTTTATTATTACCTACCTCACACCAGATTCCTCCTTTTATTTCTAGGCTTCGTTTAATTGGACTAAACACACTTGAGTATTTTCATGAAATGTAGTAAAAAGTAAGAGCTCAAATAGGTAAAAAAGTTTGTATTTAGGCTATTTCTTGGACTATTTCAATCGACAAGCCTTGAAGTCACCTTAAATCGAAGCAATGTGTAAGACCATGTTACAGCGCTCCGTGGGTAGAACATGCATTTTCCATGTTCAGAAGGGATTAAGGCCGTTGGCATGGGCCAAGAGTTCGGCCATCCGATAGAGATACAATGGCGGAGACCATAAGTAGCTTTGTCACCAAAATCGAGATTTTAGCAAACAAGCCAAGCTGTTGGTTTCGTCCCAAAAGGTCAAACTACGGATCTGAGGCGTCCGCACCGTTATAGCACGTTTTAATAAAATATCTGTTTTTATCATTATTCTCACTCCCATTCACTGCGTAGCCCTTGTAAGTAATCGCGGTAACAAAAGGCTTCCAGTCCAGTATAGCATGGCAATAACACCTTCGATGTCTTAGCAACGAGAAAGCAAACTGAATGCCGCAGGCGTTTTAGAGTCGACTACCATTTTTGTTAGCAAAAAAACTTTCGTTCCTGTTGTGCTTAAACCACAGCAGTCACTTTGGTGGACAACCAGTGCCCAAGGACTGCCATTTTAAATCTGTAGAAGGATGGGCATAATTCAACAACTTTAAAAAGGCCAGCGCCGTGCTGCCTCTCTGGATGGTCCAATTCAACAGGCTAAAGCGCCACAAAGAGCCTAGACAGGAGAGCAAATGTGGTTTATAATCCTCAAAATTCTATTTTTCTTGTGAAATACAAAGTGTTTCAGGCTACCGATAACAAGTCATTCCAAGTGCCCTCCAAAGTTCCACATTATACTGTAAGGCAAATTAATTAACCTTTCTAATAGCGGTTTAAATAATTGTTCTGAAAAGCTTAATTTATTTTAAAGCTGTTTTTGTTAATGTGTTCATGCAAGGTTGTCGTGAAAGATAATTGCTGCTTATTAAAAAAGGTTGAATCAAGACAGCCTTGAGTGACCTTCAGGTGGGGGCAAATTACAAGCAAATGAATGATAGTCTTCTCACCTCCTTCATAAACAAATTTATGACAATAGGACCTGATCTTTTCTGCTCCTTCTCAAAGCCATTTTTGACACTAAAAGTTGTGAGGCGATTCGAAATTCCAAGCTCTGCTTAGAGCATTTGTTGCTACGCTGAGTAGACAAAGTAGGGACAAACTTTTTCCTACGCATTGCTTTCTTAAACTTAGCATTTTCTGCTTTTTTATTTAAAAGGTTGTCGTTAGGAGGTGGTAATCTCCTGAGGAAGGCACCTCCTAATGGAATGATCCATTACAGTGACTTGGTTGTAAGGGCTCAAGTTTTCTGGCAGTTGTTTTATTATTTTGTTCTCCCCTACTACATTTTCTGGCAACGGTTAAGTACGCCTCCACCACTTTGCATAAAATTTAACTGGAAGGCAGTGAAGTAGAAGCGAAATAGGAGGAGTGAGGAAGCATTCTATGCACTTGTGCGGATTTATCGAGATCTGCGAGAAGCTTTCTTAGCCTTGACGATTTCCCGCCTTGATGGAAATTGTACTGTGTGACAGACGTTCTTGTTTTATGAATGGCTATCACATGTTCGGAAAGAAGAATTCTAACAACTAAGGGTTTTATTAAGCACCAACGACTTTAAAACCCTTTCAAACTGGCGTCAAGGAATCCAACTTACCGCTCTTGCTGACCCACCAAAAGGTCAATAACAATAGCATAAATATATGGGTACTTTAGCAGGAACATTTAAGTTGTTAGCAGTTAAGGATTTACCCTTTCATCCTACCATTTAGAATCTCTCTTTTAATGCCATTTCTCACTGGTAATTCTGGCCCATTGATGTTTATTGCATAGCAACAATCTGGTCCTTCTTGTCGATGCTGAGAAGTGGCTCAGAGAAGCACTGCCTTGTGAGTAGCCTAAAAGAAGAGGGTATGCAATCGAATACCACTTCTACTCTTTTTAGCCTACTAAGTGGATCCTTCAGCTTCCTCAATGGCACATTTATTTGCCGCTCTCTTATCGCTCACCTAATTTACGCCTTCCCTACTTCTGGGGTCGGCTTTCCGTCTCAAGAGTGATCTCCAAGATACCAATTATTCTCTGCTTGTCTACTTAGGCGACTGACCAGGACTAAGACCAGGCAATAGTAGGATATTTTGTTTATCCGTGCAGTTTCTTCAGCCTCACGGATGCTGCTTCCCCCTTATGGGCTTTCTATACACACTTATAAGAACAGATAACTTGCTTCTTTTTTGCCTCTCCTTATCTCATAGTAGAATGTTTGCTTACACCGACATTCAAGTAAACGGAGAGGAAATGAAGGCGCCAACATGTTACCCGACTGTGGAGTCATTGTCACTTGTGATAGCGTAAGAAGCTCTCTTATATTCATGCATTATTTATCTTTAAGCGAACTACTATAAGTTAGTAGTTAATTGCAGATGCAAAGCATTAACTCCTCCAAAACCCTTTAACTCGCAACACACTTAGGTACTACTTACACCTTTTGTAAGTAGTATTACTTGTGCAATAATTTTGTTCCACTGCTCCACTTTTAGACACACAAACCCCGTTTAGAGCATAAAAATGTATGTTTGTACTAATTTTTTTAATGCTCAAATGAAGATTATGGAATAAACGACGATTTAATGCGTGAGCTGCTTATTTAACTGTTCGCTTCTTTACGCCCGCCGAGAAACCCGGCCTACGAACCGTTTCAGTAGCCCACACAGGTGCTTCTGTAGGTCACTAGTACAATGCTGACCAAAAACCATGTCATCTTTCATCTTCAAAAGTGTCTCGAGGTGTCACAACAACTTAGTTAGCAAATAAAATTAAATAAAATGTATTATCGGCATCGACATAAATTAGCTCTTAAGGTGGCCGCAGGCCCTTAGCAGCACTGATAACCTTCAAAATAGTAACTTTATTTGTTTGCTTTCCTTTACGTCTAGATAGACCTGAGGTGTCGTTTGCTAGTTGCAACTAAGAAGGATTTTCTTTCCTTCCATACAACTCTCTCCATCTTATGCAACGCAAATTGAGTAAAGTGTTTCAGCCTAAAATTTAGCAATAATCCCTCGTTTCTACCAGAGGCAGCAGTTTTTTCCCACTACTAACCATTCGTCCATTTAATTGAAGTAAAGCGGCGTCTACTTTATTACCCTTCGACCTTCAAATAGCGATTCGTTTACCATTCAATAGCTAACGGAAAGTTCCAGTATTTTATGGCAGGAAGGAAAACACTCAGAGACCACTTGACTACGCCTACTTTTGTCTTGAATTAAATGAAGTGAATTGGTCAAAATCAAAAGGAATTGTTTCTCTCACAAATTACAGATCTACAAGGACAGCCCTAATTAAACGTTTTGAAGCCCTTTTACTAGGATTGAATTTTGTCAATAGGAGTGTAGAGAAGGTGAATTTCATCCACAAAATCAGGGTCGGGTGCTGCAAGTCAAAATGCCAGAGTACTTGCCCCCTTGAAATGGTTCTTCTTTTGAGCTCATCCAACCAACCATGTTTGGGTTCAACACAGATCCAGTGATATCAAGACTCGGGTCCCTTGGGATGCTCCGCCACTGTACTTCCGATGAGCAACATGGGCTCTGTTCTATGCCAATAACCTTTAGGCATATCACTGCGTTAAAAGTCTTAGAAAGCCACACCAAGCACCTAGTAGTAGATGAAACCTTCTCAGTCGCTAAGTATAGATGGCAAACAAAACATTAAGTATTTTAATCACAGGCTTTACCGCACGAGTTATTCCTTCTCCATGACATACACTTCTATCCTGGTGAAGTAGCCATTCAGATTTCATCTCCTACTGTCTTCCATTTGGTTTGGACTCTTGGAATAAAACGGCTGCTTAGGTGACATTGGTTAGTCTTTCATCTTCTCTCTCAGTCACTGGAGATGATCCTAGCTACCCAGTTGCCACCTAGATGCTTCTCTTCTTATTCTTCATTCTGCTGACTCTACTTGGTATTTTACAACAAAATTTATTTGCTAGAGACAAGAGAAGGCACTATGTCCATCAATACGCTTAACGTCAGTATTCGTTATATTTTATAGCTGTGCTGCTGCACATTAATGTTTTTGGAGGTTGCCAACATCTCTTAGGCACAAAGATAATTATCTCCTCATTAATGTGATGTCGTCAGTTGATGAAAGCCTATTCGACTTACTGTAAGTAGCTTTTGGTGAGAATGCCATGTGATTGCCCACTGAGGTAATGCGATTCAGCTGAGTAAACAATGCGCCACAATCGCATGAACAATTATTCCACTTCAGTAGGAAATAATGGTCGAGAAGTCATTTCAAACAATTACTTGTGAAGTGATGTTGAGATATGCAAACACAAAATCCTGTCTAGTTTTCAGTCTGCATTGACCAGGTCACGAAGAATGAATGAGAGGGTGTAGGGAGGACCAGTTTGTGCGGCGAAAAAATAAGTTTAACATTGGTTTGTGATTGAACTATTACACTTGTCGCGCCAACAAAGCACAGCTGTTGGCAAACCTCTAAGTTCATATAGCTCAACGCGAAATGAGCGGTGACAGAAGCTCGGCAATTCTAATTTTAAATACAAAAGGGTCAGAGATAGCCTTAACTCCTCTATTTCCGACCTAAAAATCGCCATCCTATTATGCATGGGGAACAAGGAGTAGGTGATTGTAGTACTTTGTTTGCTGGAGCTACCGGTTTCGGTTAAGTTCACAGAGGCGGCCGTACTGCCCTAGATGCGTGGGCTGGCCTCCGGGCCATGCCAGCAGCCTATTTCCCTCTGCCCGTTGAATATATATATTCTACCCTATTATTCTGCCTCCTTTTGTCTTCGAGGGAGCCTCGGGACGCTACATTGGTGGCAGCGGAAAGCGGACCCGACTCTATAGGCTGAAAACGGCGTCCACCTCCGGCATCTACCCCTTCTCCGTGTTCTACAAGAAAGCTATCAACTTCTGAAGCGACACTAACCATGGACCACTCGGAAAGTTTCGTTTCGAAGACTACCCCTAATACACTTGCTTAAGGTGGTTGGCGTGCTATTGCCTCCCTGCGGACACACTGATGGTCGGCAGAACCACTTATTCTGAACTTTATTTCCAAGCCAAACGAAACTCGAAGTGCAATGCACTGTCAAGAGGGATCACTGACGTTGGTGTCACGCTGCCCTAGCTGCGTAGGCTGGCCTCCGGGCCATGCCAGCAGACTATTTACCACTGTCCGTTGAATATATGTATTCCACCCTAGCACTCTGCCTTCTTTTGCCTTCAAGGGAGCCTCGGGACGCTACAGTGATGCCACAATGTCCATATATCTTCAGGCTTGCTATATGACAGAGCTGCGAAATTCGTGTCGTATGCATTTTAGCCCACTAGGTGCTTATCCACAATAATTTTGTCTGTCTTGCAATTCTCTTCATTAAGCCCAAAAATTTATTATTATAAAGCCTCCTAAAGATTGGCTACATGCATTTGCAAGCATTAATAAAAATGGAACTGCCTATCAATTTTAGGAACGATTTAAATTTCTTAGATTCTCTATCGCTAAACCTAGATATATTAAAAACGTTCCAAAATAAATGACACATTTGATATGCTAGTTTGCTTAATTGGGTTCTTGATATTTTTAATCGTCAGAAAGGCCTAAAGCGAGGCTTCTGTTTGCTTTTGTTACAGGGTCAAGTCGCAGTGCATTTTGGTGCGTGGTGACAAACCACCTGTGCATTTGGCTGAACATTCTGCTTGGTGTTATTGATGTCAACTAACTTTGAAACTCCGTCAACGAACGATTCTGCAGCGGCGGCAGCAGGAGCCGCAGCAAAACGTACAGTGACATATATATGCGGAGGTGTGTTGACTTGCTTGGTAGATCCATAAAACTTTAGTTCGTAACATTTATGCTTACTGAATTTAATGGTGGACTGACCAAATTCTAGTTTATTCATAACTTATGTAGGTCCACTGGAGCTAGTGGTATACGAAGCGAACACCCTGACACGGTTATTGTATAGCTAGGTCTTTCCAGTATTGCGCATCTCCTTCCATCGCAATGCTTCTGTCTATAGTTGGAACTGCCTACATGCTTCAAAAGTAGGATGTTTAGTGGCATATAAGCTTGGCAGATTTTGAAGTCCCATTTTGGTGTTATTTGACTTCGCCCTTGAGTATTGCGTCGTAATGCAATTAAAGGCCGCCTTTATTTCAGAATGTCGCGCGGAAAACCAGATCAAACCTCGCGAACTCGTGCGATGCCTAGAATGCGGTCACCGTGTTCTCTACAAAAAGCGATCCAAAAGAAGTAGGTTCCTTACGCAAAACCCAATTATTTTCCCGATGTATGCATGCATATTTAAGCGTTTCGACATAATTTTGGTTTTGCGGTCTCCAAGTCTATCTTGTGGAAATTTACTTGATTTGTAAAAAGGATAGTGCATTTCCCCGACTTGTTTTTTTGCTTTTTCCTAGTGAGTGTCTTTGAGGCCCGATGACGAACGGCAATTCCTTTCATACTATGTGTATGTATAAGTACTTTTGCTTAACCCCTTATCCACCATTCCTGTTGTAATGGACTGACAGTACATGGACTCCTCCAAGAGAAGCTTTGTATCACTGTCTATTTATTTGTACTTCTTGAATCCGTTTATAAACCCGGCGTAAGCGTTTGCAAGTTCGCGGTAAAACTCTCGGTACACTTCGGCAAGATATCGAGGATCGAATAGACTTCGGTTGTCAAGTTCCTCTAGTTTCTCGTCGCGATTTTGCTGCTTGTCTGTCTTCTTCACCGATGGCTTCGTCAGTTGCTTTGGTCTTCCATCATAATTTTGCGTCGTGCTGTTGAAGTTCCTGCTGTGAAGTGATTTGCCGATGTCGCACTAAAACGAATCAGTCAAACAACGCAAATAAGAGGGGCGTGTGTCTTGCATACTTTAGGCTTACGTGATCGATGTTTAAGCTCTACTATGGTGCCAATTGTCATTTGCCTCTAGGGCTACGACTAAGCGTCTAAGTGTAAAATGGAAGAGGATGAGGTTAGGCTTCCTGAGTACGTCAAGGTGGTTTACTAGCTTTGGTGGGAGAAGTGCTGCTGAATCCCCAATTTCTAGCATTGGTTGCGCTCACACCCTTTGTGGTGTCATGCGGCGCCGTATATTGGAACAGCTGATGTTGACTAGATCAGCGAGGTGGTGCCCTTGCACCGGTTCGGGCATACTGAACGAAAAAACGGCAAGTATTGTCACGATCTGATTTACGAGAAAACACTTGAAAACGGCGTCTCTGAGTCCCAAGGTCCAAAGTGAGCAAGCCTCATCGGAACGGATGATCCGCGACAATGTCACTAAGCGACGCAACCACTCTCGTGGGAACAGTGCATATCTTGTTTACTCGGAAAAGAAAAGTAGCTTACACCAATGATACTTAGGGCTTGGAAGGTTCTAGAAAACAGCTTACCCTCCACCGACAACCAGTTGGTTGCTTTGATCCGAGAAGTCGTCTAAGCATCCGCATGTCATAGCTAAAGCGCACAAACGATGCACAAGTCAATGTAGCACCTTACCCAGCGCAACATCCTGTTATTAGGCGACAAACACATAATTAGGACGAAGGGTTGGCTGCTGACGGCACACTTCCTGTTAAAAGTCATATCACGGGAATTCTTAGCGCAGTCCGGACCCTGGATCACTAAATTGGTTGAGCTATGACTCCACCTTGTAGGACTATTGGCTAGCAGAAGTGGCCATACTAGACGGTAGCTAATCAGAGTCCTCTGTGGTGTGAACTTGTCCCACGACTACCACCCACCGTTTACCGTCAAGCCTCCCACGTTACTTCTAACAGCAAATCCGCCAAGCTTGTCGTCTGAAGACTGGATTCTCTCAAAGCCAACGAAAACTTACCTCCCGCGTTCTCAACGTCAGGCAAGGGGATGTAGCCGACTCCACTTCCTGCCAGGGCCACCCTAAATACCCGATGGATGCCAAGCCACTGGATGCGGCTAGCTTACACTAAACGTACAGGATAGCCGTCGTTGCATGAGACTATCAGTAAAAGTCCAGAAAGCGTCCAGGGTGGACCAGGATGAAGAGGAAATCCATTGCAGCAACAGCTTGACCCCTACCTTCTCCCCACTTATGCACCAGCATAAACAGTTTTAGCAGCCACAACAGCCCTGACAGCAACCACTCCCAGAACAAAGGCGAACACAACTGCAGCAGCCGCCATAACGTAGAACCACCCGTAGTAAATGTTGCAATATATGCATGTAGCACGAGTAGTAGGTAGCAAGAGCGTGGTAGTGTAGGACAGGGACGAAATTGTGGTGTCCTTGTGTATGATCAGAGAAAATGGAAGGGAGGGAGGGGAGAGAGGGCGCAGGGTGAGGGATCAACAATCAGTAAGGGAACGGTGAAAGGTTTGCTAGATGTCGGGGAGGAGCAGGGGAGGAACAGTCCACGCGAGCTATAATACAGGAGTTGAGAAAGACTCTACTGATTATTACTAGTGTTGTTGTTGTTATTGACGTTGCCGGTGGCGGAGGAGCGGTGGGTGAAGGAGTTGTCTCCTCGACGAGATGACCTTGAGGAAGGGACGCCGCGACCGCTACCACCAACGAGGCGGGAGTGACGACGTGGCCGAATACCAGATAGACGAGGGACCTCAGAAGTGGTATATGTGCTAAATGACTCAACACGACGACCAGAATTTGTTACACCAGTGGATGCGCGTGATCTTTCACCACTGCTGTCACCTGCTCGAGCTGCATGATACGAAGGAAACAGGCGCGGTCATTTATATTGAAAACTGTTTTGACACAATATAGGTAATCATGATCCCTAGACTACAAAAAAAAAGGAACACAACAATTCGAAGTTTCAAATTCTACACCTAACAGACTCCTAAAATGGCAGCCAAAAGAGCGCTCACCGCCAGTGCGTCTAAGGATCCGGCCCTCCGTAAAAAACGAGTTGAAGGTCTCTCTTTGATGAGCGAGTTCTTCCTGTACCTCATCTTCCACCGCCTCCTCCTCCTCCTCCTCCCCCTCCTCCTCTTCCTCTTCCTCCTCCTCTTCTTCATCCTCATCTTCGTCATCCTCCTCTTCATCATCGTCATCATCCTCATCGTCTTCTTCCACTTCTTCCTCATCATCATCTTCTTCTTCAGCATTGTGTTCCACATCCTCCTCAAATCCATCCTCTTCCATCGTTGCAGTCATCAGTTCCACTTCAGCCTCCTCGTCCAACGACTCAATCTCCTCTTGATCGTCTTCAAGCTCCTCATGATGATGCAATTGAACGCCCTCCTCCATGGAAATGTCCTCCACCTCATCCTCGTCTGTCGAAGGCAGAGTCTCCACAGGTGCATAGCGCATAGTGGGGCGTGGACCAGAGTTGCCAGAAGGAGTATGTCTTCGACGCCAATGCCTTCGAGAACCGTTGGAAGAGGGTGGAGTATAGAGGTGTCGTTTCGGTGGGCTTACACGTCCATTGGGAATGCGGTCATTGTTCGCCGCAGAGTTGTTATTATTCGTCTGTGAGGCCATCTCTTGTCGCCCGTTAGAAGACTCGCTGGAGTGGAATGCTGCTGGAGCGTGGGAGGAAGGTGGGGGCGAGGAAGCGGTGTGCTGCAGACAAATCTCCGTAGTGTATTTGGATGGGGAGAGGTGATAGAGAAGGAAGTGGCCCAGGATTTGGGCCTCTTGAAACTCGTGATTGGCAAAGCATTTCTGTAGAGCATACAACGCTTGTTCTATTGCAGATTGGGGTGGAAGGTGGTGCGCCTCAGCTGAAATTTCGACGAATGAGTAATAAATACCACGAAATGAGTTGAAATAGGTCACAATCGATTACCACCACTTACTCCACGATCAGGAGATGGGCAGACTAGGCTTTACGAAGAAGCTATCAGAAACTAGAAATTGTCTAGCTGCGGCAGGTGGAAAATGGCACTAGTGGGTAAATAAGTCACCCATGAGAGGAGAGGAAATTCCATTAACAATGCCTTGGCCTCTAATTCTAAATCAAATAGGCAAGCCAGCAGAAAGGACGGAACAGCTGCGCAATCGACGACCGGTAAAGCGCAGCGAAATGTTCAACAGCTATGTCAGAAAGCTAGTGTGACCGGGTGATCTACCGTTAAGACCAAGGTGAAAGAATCCCATACGCAACAGCGGCTTCCGAAGGCATTACATACCTGCATGAAAGTACGAAGGAAAGAGCATAGACAGGTTCATTCAGCGCTTGAACAAGAAGCCGAGTCTACACTTCTAATTTTTACCTCCCCCTAGCGGTAGAGCCAGAATCACGTTTATTCACATAAAAACCTTCCTTAGAGACAGTGTCTTATTACGTAGTATAGTAAAAGCGCTAACAAAAATGGAGGAGCGCAGTCATCATACCCTGACTACGGTCATTATCCTCAAGGTAACAGAAGACGAAGAAAAATTAGTGAAAAGAAAGGAAAAAGGAGCTTACTTAGAATTGCACTGTTGATAAGACTGGCGATGTTATCTCGCCAAGATGGATCAAGAAGGCACCTCAGGGGACACTCAGGGGATGAGGGCGAAGGGTAGGCCATCAAACTCACCGATTGCTAAACAGAAAGAGGCACCAAGAGAGTAATGAGACATTGCACAAAATATCACCACCGCCGCTGAGAGGCATTTCAACAGCACAACCCACTTGTAGAAGATGCTCCGTTTCGGGGGATAGGGAGCCGCACTTATCTTTCACCTGCTTTGCCAAATCCACCAGAGAGCGACTGAATTGGATTTGTCGCAGAAGACGATTATTCTCTTCAGCGTTGCCCCCTAGAGAGGAGGAGCTTTGCGAAATCAAACCTTTTGGCTCTAGAGAGGAGGAACTTTGTGAGATCACACCTTTTGGAGGGGCAATGGTGAAGGCGGGAATCGATGCAAGATCACCTACAGAAAGTGGTATGATGTTAGACCGCCTACGCGGAAGGAATTTGGATTAACTGGACAAGGCAAAGCACGAAGCTGTACGTTGGTCATGCGCAATGCACGGTGCCAAATAGGACCACCCTTGCTCTCGTACAGACAGCTGCATCTATACAGGGCACTGGACACACAATCGAAACGCTTAATTGCAGCAGAATGTTGCTTGATGTAGCTGGGCGGGTACTTACGCTACTCGACCGTCGGGGGTGTAAAGTAGAATGTACTCACTGCTGGCACTTTCTGTCTCCATGGGGATGGGTTCCAGGGACTCCTGATGATGACTGAGACTCCCAGCAATACCAAAGCCATCATCATAATCTTCTTCTTCCCCATCTTCGTCATATAATTCGCAGGCCAGTTGATTTCCTGCCTCATTGGTTACAGTGGCAGAAGGAGCAGGAAAGGAGGGGACGTCAGTAGACACTCCATAAGAGTGCTGATCCTCAGAACAGAACTGGGGGTTAGGAGGGTGGTTACCGCTGGCCTCAAACGCTAGGCTGCTGTCAATATCCATCGCGTCACAGGAGGTGGCCGCCGAAGAGCCTGGTGTTGAGAAATGAGCCTGGAAAAAAAGGAACAGGAGGAGGATGATAATGCTCTCACATTCAAATTAATTAATCCCTACAGGGTAGCCAGTGAGAAAATAAAATTGAAAGCATCCAAAGTTATTCATCTAATTTGGTTTCTGTTCTGTCAAAAAATTGTCATCTACTCAATCAGAGTTGGAAGCTAACACCCGAAAAGATCGACATTTCAGCTTAGATTACTAGCCATTAAAAGTCGTCACTCCAGTCCTAGTCATTCCATTCGAACTTGTCTATTCCTGTGTATTTTGAATGACCAGGAACAGTGCTACAAATGAGAGACAAGCTAATCAGTTGATAATTAATCTCAATGCGCATTCAACACGGAGCACCGGTGCCAACTGCTGGCACCGACACAAGGTTGGACTGCCATCCCTCATTGAGTGCTAAACAATGGTGAGACGATTTGTAGGACAAAACCGTAAAGCGTGTCAAGTACAGCCAAACCAAGGATGACAAGGACCCTGAAAAGGTGGCAATCTTAACTGACAATTTGTGAGAAAAATGCCATGCAGGAACGGCGATTTCGTGGGCTGTGGTGGTCGGTCAGCACTTCAGGCACTGGTAGTGAGGGCATTAAGGTTTACGGACAAAAAGTCGGACTGACGAATACCTGATCATGCACATCAGGCGGACTGTCGGTGTGAAGGTACTTGCTCACGGACCGAGCTTCATCGCAGGTGGCTAGAGTGGGAACTGATTCACTGGTGCGACAACAGGCCGAGGCATTCGTTGTGCAGGGGCGTTTACGACTGCCTCCCATGGTCTGCTGCAGTTTAGAGTCGCTGGAAGACAGAGGCTGACCGGAACGTTGTTCTGAATGACGGTACATCTAAAACCGATCACACCACAGAAATTGTTTGTGCATGAAAGAGGGGCGTTAAAGATCAAGTCGCCTTAGAAGAAGCGCACACCATCAAAATGATTGCTAAACAAGTGATCCCTCCCTCCCAGGCTCTGCTCCAACTTACAAATTGGCATGCAACAGTGCAAAGGAATGCAAGAACCAACCATCTCAACGAGCTGGCGGCAGCGCAATTGCAAAATGAGCTCAGGATAGCGTTCCACGATAGATGGATACCAGGCGGTGAGGGTGTTGGCAACGCGTCCATACTGACACCGGTGGCAGAAAGTTCTAAGACTGCGACGATGTTGCATACTGGCAAATCCAGGGAGGGAGGCCTCCTCGTCTGTCTCTCCCTCGCCATCTGCATTATCTTTAGCCCCCTCCGCCTCCTCATTCCGCGTCTTCTTCGCCGAGGAGGAGGGGGAGGAGGCCGATTCGCCAAAACTTGTCCAGCGGGAGAAGACGCGTGCCGAGTCGATGTAGCCGTGATGGACGAGGTAGCCAGCGACCAGACTAAAAAGTGGGTGGGTGGGATATTTACGAGACGCCTCCTCGCACAAAGTCCCACCGACTAACCTCCATCCGTTTATCCAAACTGTCAATTACTCTACATCAGGCCGAAATAGGATTAAGGCAGGAAGGCAGACGATTAGCCGCGAGCCAATCACTTTTTCTCACCACTGTCGTGTGAAGACCTCGCATAAAGTACATGAATCCGGATCACGGGTTTTTGAATGCCGTTTACGAAGAAAATAAGAAAAACATTTGTGGATCTTGTGACACGACACAAAACCTATCCACAGCGTACTTTATCAAGGTAATTACTTTTAGCATAGTTTTAGACCAGCCACCCATCCTTGGTCTTTGGATTTGATATGCTTTAATAACCTGGTAAAGGGACATTTTCTTGTGCACTCCGTGACACGGAGGCCAAACGCCGTCAATTGATGTTTTGTGGCAACAAAAAGTCAGCAAAACCTCAGAAATGTAGAGAAAAGTTACCACACAATCAATGCCCCCAAATGAAGGACATTATAACCAGATAGGTAAGCTGATATTCTTCTGGTAAATTTCGATGCTATTTGAGCCCGCTCAACAAACAAAACGCAGAGGAACAACAGCATTACAGCAAGGTCAAAAGACTGGACAAAAAATGAATAGCAGAAATCGCGTATTCACTGGCCGGTCTTTCGGTCGGTCAGATCCACAGTAACCGTAAAAGTATTCCAAAAAAAAAAAATGCTGAAATTCACTTCATTAGAGCGATACTGTAATGGCTGATAGCATTATCAATCCATTTGCCAAAAGTTCAATCAAGTACTGACCTTTTCGTCTCCCCCCCTTCCACTCCAGCAGAAGCGACATCAACTGGGCACGTTCACATTCCAACCGGAATGTGGTGCGATGTCCGAGTGAAAAGGGAAACGAATAACACCTTAACCTTCTTTCCATACCCGGTGGAACTTGGAAATGGTAGGATGTGAGGCTCGTCACGAAGCTCACATAAGCGACGCCCCGATTTTATCACCTAACTTCGAAGTCACAAATACGTGTGCGTGTGACATCTTCTTTACCCGTTTACGATAACCCCATGGTCGCACAAAGCCGCATTTCCAAACGACTTGTTGAGCCTAAAGCAACTGAAAAAGGTGCGGGAGGTTCTGAGTCTGAAGACCGCAAGTGTTGACGGCACATCAGAACAATAGCCAACACCCGAGCGGCTTTGGATGTCGATTTCCCAGGCAGCCTGATCAGTCAACACTGCGGCGCTGCATACCTGAGGCATAAAACGACAGCAATTTAAGCAGTATGAAAAGGGCAGGGTATTAAATACTTCTGATTTAGAAAACTGTGCAAACACGAAACCCTACCAGGGGGAGGAAATTGACCACCACACCGAAAAAGATGCGCATTGCCTTGAGGTAATCTACTCAAAAATCAAAAAGTTGAGTCGTCTTCAAGCCAAGAACGCTTTGCACCTATTGCGGTGTTTTAATCTCGATCAATCAAGCTGGTGCAATGGGGAATCGCGAACAAGCAAACACGCATCACGAAGGCGGATTGAGATGTCACACAAACGTGATGATAGTGGGTGTTAATTTTTGCAACACTGAGGCAAACGTCACAACGATGCCTAACATCTGTTGTGGCACGCCTACCACCACCGAAATGCAAACAAAAGGAGTGGCAGAATGGACGTAGAAGGGAACGCAAAGATAAGAGCACTGAAATTAGAAGCAAAACGGGGACGTAGAGGATGTAAAGCAGCCAAAAGTATCTGTCAGTAGTGGCAGGCAAGATTTCGTTCCTATCAAGAATGGAAGGTCTCCCTGAAGGCAATCCACATGCTTTGGAGTGACTCATCGCCTGAAACACACTTTTTGGCTATCTCTAGCCTGTGCGGTAGTCTACTACCACACCTACCCCGAATACTATGCAACACATCTTGCAAGAAACTTCTGCAGCTTCAGCTTTGGAACCTATTCAGAGTGAATTTGTGGAGCGGACATATTCTAATCGCATTCATGGGGGCCGCTCAACCGAACCTAATGCAAATGCAAAACAGCAGAGAAATGGGAGAAAGGGCAGCAAAAAGCCATTGCGCCAACAAAGCTGCCCACGCCTCCCTCCTCCCCCCTCCAATGCTTTATAATGCATTCACATAAACAATCGCATACATTTGTCAAGCCCTTACAAGTAAGAACAGGTCAATGGAGTGAGCCGCACCGAAAACAGCATCGTGGACTTTTGGTCACGTTAGAATGTTTATTTATTTCTATCCGGAAGTAGTTAAATGATACGGTTTCTAAAAGTACCAAAGATGGTGCGTATCGTCTGTGCAGACCTCGGACTAATCAAGAAAGTCAAAAGAATTTTCACACCCAAGAGGTTCTCGCGTAAACGCCTCTTGCATTGCAACCAAGTGCACAAAAGTAAATGCATGACAATGTTGAATACATTTACATCGCCAGAATAAGTATGCACATAGTTATTACACCCAACAGCACAAAGAAAAGGGCCCGGTGCTGTCAAATTACATTCTAGTTTGTCCACAGCAGGAAGTAAATTTACCCATTAAATGACCTTCAATATCAGTACAACAAACGTGAAGGCCTTTCCTTTAATACTAGTTGCCAAATGCTTGAATGGGCTTAAAACACCTTCTTTGAGGGCACCGGACACAATTTGAGTTCAGCCGAATACGCACATGAAGTGTAAGTTACTACTAAAACGCCTTTCCCGCGCCACGTAAACACAGGCTCACAACACGGCGTGCCACTTGTGGTGGTTGCAGATGCGTCGGAGGAAAGCCATCAACTGGAACGCATGGAATTCTCAATGACTGAAGGCATCCATTAGAATTGTGATTAGCAATAAGCTATCGCATTCCACGGTTAAGGCTGCTTACTCCCGCATCTTAACGTCAATAAAATCCTTGCTCAGAGCTTCAACAAGCCGATTCTCGTGCGTCTCTCGTTCCTCGGCGATGTGACGCTTGAAGGGGTAGAAAAAGGGCTGGTCGCCGAAATTGGAGGTAACACGACAACCCTGTCCGTCCAAGGCAATCACAGGGTAGAGGTCAGGCACGGTCGACACCTGAATGCGGGAAAATTACATGAGGAGAGAAGTACGGACGATTTGGACCAAAAGGAAGATGCAAAACCAGCAGGTAAAACAGTCCACCTTCGAAATTGATTGTTCGATGCATAGTACAGGGTGGAATTCATACTAGGGTACAACCAGTAAACAAAAAATTAGGCGCTGAAATTCCGCACGTGGAATTAAAAAAAACTGAGTTCGAAGTCAAGTCAAGTAGATGAGACTCCAATGATTCACACTTGAGAATACATCAACACACTTTGAAATAAGCTACTTCTAACCAACAATGCAACAATTAAAGCGCATGTATTTTCCAAGGTCATGCGTTGTGACAAACCAGCAAATTTGAAACACTTATTCTAAATCGTCGCACTATTCCGTAGGCTACTTATATAGAGGTTGAGTAATAAACATGGTGCTACATTAGCGTTGTGAGGGGTGCTGGAACGTATCTTAAAAACCTGCCCTAAGTATTGACAAATTAGGCACCTAAAATAGCAACGATGGAATTTCCCGCTTACAGGTAGTTTTCCCTCAAAGGCCTTGCCCAAAAACTCCCCATTGCGAGTGTAGAAAAGCGATTTGCTTATGAGGTCCACTCCACAACCGATTACGTCCTCTTCACAGAATTTAGGACCAAATGGAGTTGGAGTAGTATGGTGATACAGTGAGCCATCACTGTGATAGCCAAAGGAGGAAGAATCCCATCCTAAGAATAAACCGAAAATCGACCACTTGCAACTAAGGATTGGGAGAGGACTATACTATACCGAGATGAGAAACAAACCACCATGACAAATGTTGCAAAAAACAAGCAGTATTGACAGAAATTGGTTCAGATAAAGGATAAAAAGTAAGGATTGAGAGGCAATTATGTTAAACAAAGGCGATACGCCATACTACCAAATTATCTGCAATTAGGGCTCACAACCCACCTGGGGTTGCATTACTCAACTATCGAGAACACAAAATCTAGAAAGTAAGACTTCAGAAGCGTGTTCTTAGATTGAAATAAGCAAGCTCTAGTTCAAATTGACTTGAAGAATGCTATCTTAATACAAAGGGAAATGCGTAGGCACCTGAAAATTTGCTCGCCCGTCTTGAAGCGACACCGATCATAACGGTGCTAAAACTTCATTATGATTATGACTCAACCTTACCAATTTGACTTAAAGCTGGCGATAGTTGTTTCAAAGTAGTATATCCCAACACTTAAAGGTATGGGCTGATCAGCCTTTACTGTAGCCAACTCTGAAAGCGGATCTACACAAGAAAATAGGCTAAGACGAAACAATATATACTGTGACGGGAGGCGGAGGCGTCAGCAGTACACGTTATCGTTAACCCGAATTGTGAAAATTTGACGTTAAGCAGGCGATCTTTAGAGTTCCACGACAGTGGCAAATGTTGCATCGGTTCTGATGTATACACACTTCGGTACAATTGTGCTAAATTTGATGTGAAATCAGGCGGAACTTTCGACCTATTCGAATTCGCCATCTTGGCCTAGACAGCTGATACTCGTACTGTGCGCCACAACAGAAGCAAAAAATAAGCAGTCATAGACTTAAATGCAGTTCCAGTGCGTGAACTGTATAGTGCTCTATAATGCTAAGAGCAGGTGTTTGTTGGCACATTTCGAGGGTAAATAATGTTAATAAATGCATCTTATCTGATAAGATGAAGGTCAATGTAGTAAATATTACAAAAAACTAACTAGTTTAAAAGCAAGTTAAATCCAACAACTGACGATACGGCAATACAGTAAGATCAAAATTACTTAATCTAAGCATGTAACAAAGTTTGCTGCTGCGCAACTTACCGATGTAGATTTTTGTTTTTTTGGCAAAAGAGACAAAATTATGAAAATACTAACAAGACAAGAACATTTATTAAAAATTTTAGGGTGCATGAAATCATTATGGTAACAAAATTACAGATATCTGATTTGCTGCATGAAGGTCACCTGAAGGTTATCCCATCTAGGCCTTGGCTACGGTAGGATCTATCCATTCGGTGCTTACAAGTCAGATTATTCATTGAGTTAAATTAACTTTTTGCAATGAACAAGTCTCTTTTATAACACGGCTTTTGTCTCTCATATCTGATATAGCTTCTCGATACCATTTTTAATGCTAAACTTACTTTCGGAAAGTGTGCATTGTTTAGGGTAGGCTGCTTCAATTCCTGTCGACTAGGTGGTCTGCTGATTTCCGTATGCCTAGTGGTAATCACCTTTCTCAACTGCGCGATTTGTTATTTGTTTCACATGGTGGGGTGTTCACATTGTTAAGGAGAGTTCCGGCTTGAAGCGCGTTTTCTACTCATCAGTCGAAAGGAGGGACTCATTGGTTGTGGAATTAACACGTCGATGCTGGTCTTAGTGCTACCATAACTCATAGGGGACTTGGTTAAATGTTTACAGGCGGTAAGCTTAATTTAGTTGTAAGGCATTACCAAGTGTCAGCATTTCCCGTTGTTGCAGTTGGCAGTGATATCGTCAAACCTTGACGGTTATGTGCAGGCTTTTGCGTACTGGCACAAGCATCCTTTAAGCCAAAAGACCTCATTGAATTTGGACTGGTGTACATTAACCGGATACACACGTTGGCAATATTAAAATAAAATTTTTACCGGATGTAGATTTGGAAATCTGGCATTGCACATACGTGTTCATTTTTAGATGTCTTTATGATTTCATTAATGGTAAAGTTGTTCCAAAGGAGCCATTAATTAGTTGTTGCGTTAGAACTATCTCCCTGCGCACTACCGCCTGCAAAAGCTTATGGTTCAAATCGGGTATCAGGAACATCGAGGTAGGAGGGCACGCTCATTTGAAAGTCGCCCTGGTCTAACTTTGCAACAGAAGTGATGGCATCAGCTGTAGAACTGGTGCTTCTCAGCAATGGATTAAACAGCGGGAAAAATCAAGAGGCGTTGGTAGAGAAAAAAATCACACAGAGGAGTGCGTGTTTTATGGGTTGTGGTGTACTTAAGTCGGATCAGTGGACGCTCTAATAACAGAAGTTGTGAGACCTCACTTTTTGCTTTTCGGGGAGACAAACGATGGGGTCAATTCCGCAAAGGGCGGGATCCATTTTGCGCATAATTAACTAAGCTATTAGGAAACAAGTCTGGGAAACTATATGGAAAAAATTAGCATTTACGGTGGCTGCTGCAGTTGTGTTCGCCTTTGTTCTGGGAGTGGTTGCTGTCAGGGCTGTTGTGGCTGCTAAAACTGTTTATGCTGGTGCATAAGTGGGGAGAAGGTAGGGGTCAAGCTGTTGCTGCAATGGATTTCCTCTTCATCCTGGTCCACCCTGGACGCTTTCTGGACTTTTACTGATAGTCTCATGCAACGACGGCTATCCTGTACGTTTAGTGTAAGCTAGCCGCATCCAGTGGCTTGGCATCCATCGGGTATTTAGGGTGGCCCTGGCAGGAAGTGGAGTCGGCTACATCCCCTTGCCTGACGTTGAGAACGCGGGAGGTAAGTTTTCGTTGGCTTTGAGAGAATCCAGTCTTCAGACGACAAGCTTGGCGGATTTGCTGTTAGAAGTAACGTGGGAGGCTTGACGGTAAACGGTGGGTGGTAGTCGTGGGACAAGTTCACACCACAGAGGACTCTGATTAGCTACCGTCTAGTATGGCCACTTCTGCTAGCCAATAGTCCTACAAGGTGGAGTCATAGCTCAACCAATTTAGTGATCCAGGGTCCGGACTGCGCTAAGAATTCCCGTGATATGACTTTTAACAGGAAGTGTGCCGTCAGCAGCCAACCCTTCGTCCTAATTATGTGTTTGTCGCCTAATAACAGGATGTTGCCCTGGGTAAGGTGCTACATTGACTTGTGCATCGTTTGTGCGCTTTAGCTATGACATGCGGATGCTTAGACGACTTCTCGGATCAAAGCAACCAACTGGTTGTCGGTGGAGGGTAAGCTGTTTTCTAGAACCTTCCAAGCCCTAAGTGTCATTGGTGTAAGCTACTTTTCTTTTCCGAGTAAACAAGATATGCACTGTTCCCACGAGAGTGGTTGCGTCGCTTAGTGACATTGTCGCGGATCATCCGTTCCGATGAGGCCTGCTCACTTTGGACCTTGGGACTCAGAGACGCCGTTTTCAAGTGTTTTCTCGTAAATCAGATCGTGACAATACTTGCCGTTTTTTCGTTCAGTATGCCCGAACCGGTGCAAGGGCACCACCTCGCTGATCTAGTCAACATCAGCTGTTCCAATATACGGCGCCGCATGACACCACAAAGGGTGTGAGCGCAACCAATGCTAGAAATGGGGATTCAGCAGCACTTCTCCCACCAAAGCTAGTAAACCACCTTGACGTACTCAGGAAGCCTAACCTCATCCTCTTCCATTTTACACTTAGATGCTTAGTCGTAGCCCTAGAGGCAAATGACAATTGGCACCATCGTAGAGCTTAAACATCGATCACGTAAGCCTAAAGTACGCAAGACACACGCCCCTCTTATTTGCGTTGTTTGACTGATTCGTTTTAGTGCGACATCGGCAAATCACTTCACAGCAGGAACTTCAACAGCACGACGCAAAATTATGATGGAAGACCAAAGCAACTGACGAAGCCATCGGTGAAGAAGACAGACAAGCAACAAAATCGCGACGAGAAACTAGAGGAACTTGACAACCGAAGTCTATTCGATCCTCGATATCTTGCCGAAGTGTACCGAGAGTTTTACCGCGAACTTGCAAACGCTTACGCCGGGTTTATAAACGGATTCAAGAAGTACAAATAAATAGACAGTGATACAAAGCTTCTCTTGGAGGAGTCCATGTACTGTCAGTCCATTACAACAGGAATGGTGGATAAGGGGTTAAGCAAAAGTACTTATACGTACACATAGTATGAAAGGAATTGCCGTTCGTCATCGGGCCTCGAATATGCTCACTAGAAAAATGTAAAAACTGGATAGAAACACACGTTACGCTTTTGCGCTTCAGGTTATCAGAACTTGAGATTTACCCATTAGAAATTACACTAATGCATTTAAATGAATGAGGAACCTACTTCGTTTGGATCGCTTCTTGTAGAGAATACGGTAACCGCACTCTAGGCATCGCACAGCTTCACGGGGTTTGATCTGGTTTTCCGCGCGACATTCTAAAAAAAAAGAAGTCCACAATTGCATTACAGCGTAAACCTCATATAGAAAGCTGAGTAAAATCAGTGGGATATTGGTTTTGAAACCTGCCAAACTCAGTCACGACCAAGCATTCCACTTTTAAGTGGGTACGGGTTTCCAACGAAAGGCAGCAATATTGCGGTGGAGGAAGATCCACACAGCTAGAAAGGCCTGAGTGTTTAATAACGATGACCCGTTGCAAAGGCTGTCAATATGTACCGACACCAACAGCTTTAATTTCTAAATACACATTAAAGCTATGGCAAAGCATGAATGCTCAGTTATAGAGCTGTGGGTACAAAAACGCCCGCTCTGCATGCCACGATTTGCAGTGGATTTACGTAAGAGCAAAGATCTGGTTAGTCTGTTAAGCAACTTAGCGCACCTCCGCATATGTATGAAATTGAACACTTTGCTGTGGCTCCTGCAGCCGCCGCTGTAGAATCGTTCGTAGACGATACGTCGAAGTCGGCTGACATTAATAAAACCTATAGCGCGCAACTAAACGTACAACCGATTTGTGATGCTGCACGAATAACGAGCTTACATTTAACCTTGAAGCAAAGGCAAACAAAAATCCCGGTTAAGAAAACGCATGCAGTATAGCATTGCATTCAATCTGAAGAAGCTCTTATTCTCACTATTAAATAATGTTTATTTATATTGTGCATGGTTTTGGAAATTCGTTATATATTTTTAGCAGTTGAATTTTTCTATTTTTTCATAAAAATACGAACTGCTGCTGAAAGTTTTGAAAAGTGCAACTGATATTAATTTTTGGTTTTTAACAACCTTGATGGCTATTGTAATCTTGAGCAATCTCTTTTTGGGCACAAAATCCTTCGCTAAAAATATTTTAGCGACAACGCCTCTTTTTTGTGTTCTTTCGTGAATTGTATCGGCGTGCGTTATATATTAAGGTTTTAAAATTGATGCGATGAATAGAGCCCTTCGCTGGACCCATTACTTGTTGAACTTAGTATCACCAAATCTTCCTATTGCTCTTT
Organism: Taenia hydatigena; assembly: GCA_036345935.2. Lineage (NCBI taxonomy): Eukaryota > Metazoa > Platyhelminthes > Cestoda > Cyclophyllidea > Taeniidae > Taenia > Taenia hydatigena. Next base: position 14,348,203 of record JADWOT020000003.1, read on the forward strand.
TTGCAACAGGGCTATTTGAGCTTACGGGTGATCAATGGCTGGATTTTACCGGCATAACTAGCGCAGCATTTCAACCTCAATCTATTTTTAAGTTGTTTTCTCAATTATCTTTTGTCGTCCACAGCATATTAAACGGTCTGACAATGTGTGCCCTTCTTTTTGTGCTTTTATTCCAATAATCAAAGCCAAAATTTTTGCAGCTTTTGAATTTCCCGTTTTACCAAACAGAGTATTGCCCAGAAAGGTACCATGCTGATGCTCAGAAGTGCTCGAGCTTTAATCATGTTTTGGGAGACTTCATTCAAAGCATATAAACGTATACTGCTATCCTGAGTACCATATTTGTTTAAGTTTTGACACAATTTTAATAAATATTTGATAACTCTCGACTTTCTCAATGTAGTTGCGGAGGGTTCCTCCTCTTCCCCCTTACCGCCCTTGTTATTAGAAGTCTAAACACGCTTCGACATCTTTATTACGGGTGAGAGAGAGGGCACAGAGAGATCTTGCAGGAGATTTCAGGACGGGGATAAGTCGTGCTCCAGGGAGTCACCACGCCGCTTCGCAGCCAGGTTCAAATTGTCGTCCCGCCTCTGGCCTACAAAGCACATTTAAAGAACATAAGCATTACAGTAGCTACTTAGTTAACTTCATGTTCTCTAGCTAACTGATATATTTGCACTTTCCTCTGTAGTACATCCGTTGCACCTTGACGTCCTTGTTGTCTCCGTTGGCATGAGAAAATGCAGACGTAATCCTATTCGGAGTACTGAGAAGAAATAGCCATTATTGGGGATTGTATCTGTAATAATACTAATGTTCTTTAAATGTGCTTTGTAGGCCAGAGGCGGGACGACAATTTAAACCTGGCTGTGGAGCGGCGTGGTGACTCCTTGGAGCGCGACACATCCTGTCCTGAACTCTCCTACAAGACCTCTTTGTACCCTCTCTCTTACCCGTAATAATGATGTTGAAACGTGTTCAGACTTCTAATAACAAGGGCGGTAAGAGGGAAGGGGAGGAAGCCTCCACAATACCATCTACATTGACGAATGCTTGTAGCCTTTGAAAAAAGTTTGCATCAAAACTACCTTAGCTTAATAATACTTGTTTTTTAAATTAATCTCTGCCTAATTATTTGGAGGTTATATGTTTTCTCCTGGAATAATGAGTTAGCTTTGGGCATTGGTGGCGATTCAAAGTCAGTGTGTGAAATCCCGATGTCTGTAATTCACTCATCGATTTTCTGCCGTAGATGAGCACCCAAATGGTGTTCCTAAAATATGCCTACATTTTTATCACCCGATGGATAAAAGCGTCATCCTGATCAGTTTTATGGAGAAAGCATCCTTCAGCGCACAGCTCTTTACCAAATGCCTCTCGTCTAATTAAATAGCCTCATTTAGTGTGATATTTGGCATTCATGAATCAAATTTGGAAGGACCTTGGCAGTATGAAGGAGAAATTATGTAGAGGTGTAGAAAACACTGGACCTAAATCGCTCAGGATGAAGTTATTTAAGCGCCTTAAGGCAGCACAAATCATTTGCGGAGTAATACATTACTTAAAGGTTTTGCTCCATGATGCATAACAACCTTTTCAAAGCTGAAATAAATTGATTTCAAGTAGAATTTCATTCCTCTTATTGTCTTTACTTCCCACAGGGAAGGAGGTTGGCATAATACTCAGACAGAATGTGCTGTCAACGGCTTCTATTGTAGACACCAGAGGTCAAGCTGCCTGGTAAATTTACATTTTTGGAGACTCTAAGTAATCCTTTTGCTAAAGCAGAGGATTAAACAATCACTCATATCATTACATCAACAAAGTGATATTCAGACCCCTCATTGTCATATAAACAAGGCACTGTTAACACTCAACATCTCTTAAATCCATTTTCCTGTTTTTTTTCCGAATGGGTTCAAACCTAAAAGATACATTTCCACATCTCTTACTTTAATGACATCAAAATGCCATTTGCGTGGCAATTTAAGATGTGGGTGGCGACCATTTAGTGTCCGCTTGTACTGCCCCAACTCACCACCTTGAAGCATATATTTTAGTTATTCTCATAAATGCTCGCTCTTGTGAATTCGCCCAACGACCTTGTTGGCTTTTAAATTGGGGTCAAATAGCGCATTTCAAGTAGCGATTTCTTGTATGATGGCCATGTACTGTCTTCCTTAAGTCTTACCTAGCATTAATGCATGTTTCACCAGTGCGAGGGGATAAATAATTTAGGAAATGTGTATCCACTACTGAAAGGGGTTTGCTGTGTGTCTTAGGGTGGGCCATTTTAATGGCATGCATGACAGCAATGGAGTGATTTCCCATCAAAATGATGAAGGCAGTTGCGTAGGCCGAGCAGTACATTTACCTGAGCTTATAATATCAGTTATCTGCGTTAGATGATGACGGTACTTGTCTTTGACAGAAAAATAAATTTATGCACTATCCTTCGTGCAAGCATGCGGATAAGCCACTGCACCTGTCAAAATGCAAAGCCCTACGATGTGAAGGAGTCGGCTTCTCAGCGTCGCCAAAACTCACGCGCTACGGTGCCAGCCCACCCAAGGTACTTAATATCATCAGAGAAGGTATTCCCCCGGGTACGAAAGAATCTTCAATCGCCGACCCTTAACTCTGCTCGTTATTTGCTTCTAGTTTTCACTTACAAAGCTCAGCACCGCATTTTCATCAAGACCTTCCTTTCCTTATGTTACTTGACGTGTAGGCCTCTCAACTAATCTAAGAGTGAGAGCTAATGAATAAAAGGCGGAAGAGTTAGAAGCTTTACAGAAATTAGTTTTCTTGAGGCATTTTGCCACTTTTAGCTTTAATCAGGGAGTCTCTAGCTGTACTTTTAATTTCTCGGGTCTAGTGGCCTCAGAATGACTGCAAGAATCCTCCTCCTCCTCCTCCTCCTCCTCCTCCTCCTCCTCCTCCTCCTCCTCCTCCTCCTCCTCCTCCCTCCTCCTCCTCCTCCTCCTCCTCCTCCTCCCTCCTCCTCCTCCTCCTCCTCCCTCCTCCTCCTCCTCCTCCTCCTCCTCCTCCTCCTCCTCCTCCTCCCTCCTCCTCCTCCTCCTCCTCCTCTCCTCCTCCTCTCCTCCTCCTCTCCTTCCTCCTCTCCTCCTCCTCCTCCTCCTCCTCCTCCTCCTCCTCCTCCTCCTCCTCCTCCTCCTCCTCCTCCTCCTCCTCCTCCTCCTCCTCCTCCTCCTCCTCCTCCTCCTCCTCCTCTCTCCTCCTTCCCCTCCTCCTCCCCTCCTTCTCCTCCCCTCCTTCTCCTCCTCGCCCTTCCCTTAAAATTTTGAAATTATTTTTTGCGCAATGCAAAGCTTATTAATGCGATTTTTACAGGCAAACTTCCATTCAAACCACCACAACTCTTCTTTTAGTACCTGTTTAATGAGTGCTTTTATTTGTCCCTTCAATGTTGCTGTATTTGATGGTCCGACTTCTCAAAAACACAATATAATCTTTTTTAATTGCCACTATATAAATTTTGTTTTAACATGCCAAAGCAAACCAAAATCTTCAGTCTATTCTCCTATAAGTTAACATTCTCTTGACTAAACCGTTTCTTATCTTATTCGTGGGAAAATCAGGATCAGTTTTGTCACTTCTATTAAAAATTCTGTCAATTCAGCAAATCATTATGACACCCTGACGTCTGTCTAATCGTATTACTATCGAATGCTGAGGCTAATAAAAAGTTCCGTGTACTTTAGGCACTTGAACACGTGGGATATATCCTAATGAATGTCCAAATGGCTAGCTAGTGTCTGATTTCGTGAAGGACAACAGCCCTGTCTGGAATTGCAAAGTTTGACTACCAATTGACGTGCTTGTTGCCTCCTCGCATTTCCATGATTAATTGAGGTTTAAAAAAGCCCTTGCTAAAGTACAAATGCTTCAATCACAAAGCAAGATAATAGCGATTTGTTGAGCTCTGGGAAGTTTCAAGTTAAAGTCGTTTACTGTTGCCACGCAAGTTAATGCCTTTGGACAGTTTAAAGGTAACGCAGACGCACGTCTAAGCTCCTTCGCAGTGCTTCTGCATTTTTTTCAGCCAGTCCAGCGCACAGTTCATGTTCGTGGAGGCGGTGGAGGAGGAGGAGAAGGAGAAGGCTTTTTTTTTCAGCCCATCTTCTTCGCCTGTAGCTCCTGGCTGTTTCCCTCCAGGTGTGCTTGTGCATGTCTGCACAAAACTCGGCCATTAGCTGCTTTTGGCACGAATACGCATTAAAAAGAAGAAGAAGATTCGAGATTAGGAAAAAAGGCACATACACACACACACACACGCACATCACTTAACTGGACAGCTGCATTTTAGCAGTCAATAGCAGTCCATTGAATGCGGATTCATTGGCATCTCCACTGGGCTGATTTCTCCTTCTTCCTGTAAGCTGGACAGCTGTTTTCTACCGTCAAATAGGTGTGACATGAATAGCAAGGTTAGGTGCTTTTTAGTTATTCCCCTTTGGAGAGACCATTCACCAAACCCCCAGGGACGATTGTTCATTCTCACGAACCCGCCTCTCAGGCGGTGGACATTACAAGTGCCACAGAACGATACTTACGCGCATTACCTATTTAGCTAGACAAAGTATTCAATTTTTTGTGGTTTCAGTTGTTGTCATTTCTGCAATGCAAATATATCTCAGCCTCCGCCGTCGTGAATTGTTGAGTCATCAGTGACGCATCTCTTGAGAGCTGGTGGATCCGATTCCTTCTCTGTAATGAGCCCAATGTCGAGGTCTGCTCTTTTAACCTCAACACTTGCAGTGAAATTGGGATCGGATCTCTCGAATCCCTACACCACGGTACACAAAGGAGGCAAAAGTGATGATTCACCCTCATTGGCAGGCAGAATACATTAATGGCGTTGATATCAACCGCCTCCTGTCCTCCCCGGAAAGGTGATGTGTAAATTTTGTTGCTGACTGATGAATGAGTCTGGCGCACAAATGTGTTCCATTAAGAGATCTTCAAAAGGCAATCAATACGTGGATCCCTCGCACGCCAAAGGTTTCTAACACCATCTGATATTTTTGTTCTTTACCTTTCCTATAGCAAATGAAGAAGAACGCCATTAGCATTATTATCCTTTCTTCATAATCAAGACTACTGCAGAGATCCGAGCTCACTGTAGAATATCAGCTCAAAAAGAGTTCATGCCTTTAAATCTATCTGAATTCACAAGAAACTCCACCGTTCTTTGTAAGTGGTTATTCTAAGCCATCATCTTAATATCGTGTTCTGCTGGAAAAAGAAATGTGCACTAAACGTTATCTATACTTTTGAGTAAATGGATTCACAAATACCGGAATTGACCCACTAGAGAGCTTCTCCCATCCTCGAGCATTGTGTAAGGCGCATGAAAACTCAAGCCGCATCAAAATCAACAAAAAAAAACATCTCAAGCAATGAAATTAAATGTCTTTTCGTTTCTTATGCAACTTTAATGGCTACCGGTCCTGATTCCGAAACAGCGAATTGAACGGCAGAAAAAGGGAGGGAAAGGGCAGCATTGAGTCGAGTTTTAAAATAAAAAGACTGAGGGACGATTTGACGCTTTGTGAATGTGTGTTTTTATGTAAATACGTGGACTCTTCACTCCACCCGTCGGCGTAACCCTCTAATCTCTCCAAGCCTCCACCCACGTCGATGTGGCCGATTGGGACTTTAGCGAAGAGTCAAGACTCCAGCACACCAGGGTGTATCTGTGTTTACACGTCCAATGGGATAAATGACGTTTATTTTTCTGTTAGTTTCTTCATTAAAAATTCACTTTGTAGGCTGCAGTTAGTCAACGGTGGTAGCCTTGACGATAAATGGAGCAACAAATGAAATGACACTTTCGCACCCATAAAATGGCACCAACAATTGCAAGATGATGCACTGCAATAAATTTTCCTCGCGGTACATTATTTTCGAGGTGTTAATGGGTAAAGGTGAAAATTTACGGCTGCCTTTATGCGTTCCACACCTACGTGTATGCGCCTGAGTGTGTGTGTGTGTGTGTGTGTGTGTGTGTGTGTGTGTGTGTGTGTGTGTGTGTGTGTGTGTGTGTGTGTGTGTGTGTGTGTGTGTGTGTTACCTCTTTCACATCAATTCTGCTTCAATTCTTAATTTCTTTCATTTTATATTTCCATGGGACAAAATAAATTAATCTGTTGCAACACCAGTCGCCTCTTTCCATCCCGTAAGGTAGAAAACGCCTTAACCAACTGATAAGCTGGCTTCAACAGGGTTTCCCTTGCGGTGTTAGTTTATCGTGCCAATTTCTATGGCAATGAAAGTTTTTTTGCAATTAATACGTAGGTCCCACTTAAATGCTTAAATCTCGTAGTGTTGCTTTAAAAATTAATCAAAGCATTTTTAAAGAAAAAGCGGAATTCGCAGCTAACTGGTGGCCTGTTTGACGAGAACTGATGCCTAGTTGCAGCGATAAGTATTCTAAGGAAGTAGCAGTTTTTTAAACTTTTGGCTGTCTCATTTAAAGGAATTTCATGTGTGGCATCCCGACAGTGCCCTAAAGACAAAAGAATGCACGAAACTTGAGTAAAATATGTATTGTCGACATGCGACAGGGCTAGGCGACTAGCCCACCCAACGAATGTACAATGGCAGAGCACCTAAGTAGCCCATCATTAAAATCATGAGTTAAGCGAATGAGCATCACATTGCAGAGCCACATTTTCTCTTTATAGCCTCAGCTCCGGTGCCCCGCTTGATCGACCTCTCACGTGAGCCAATACAATGCAGTCGATGCTGTAAGGAATACGCTCAGGAGCCAATCTTGACATCCACCGGATTGCCTAGCAAAGGAAGAGATGCTTAGTCGCGGCGTCAATGAACTCTCTTCGCAAAATCTACCGGGTCCTGGGTTTTTTTCTAATACGAACTACGTTGGAGGAATGAGATTGTTCTGACCATCACCAGTCATAAAAACACTGAACCTAAAAGCATAGTGTGAAGGGAGTAAGGCTTCGTGTCTGTTCCTCCTTGCCACTATTTTCGTATTTTCGAGCTGTCCAGCTTTAAGTATTTGGGTTCTATCCAGATAGCAGAGAAGTGGAGGAGGCACCACGGGTTTACATAAATGACATCTTCAAACGAGAGGGGTTGTGAATGGCTTTACCACGGGCCACGGCTCTAAAGTTGTTGCCGAAGGTCATGATAAATTCTCGTATCTACTACTTCTGCTAGTGTTAATCACCCTTTGACATCGGATTTGCTAACCGCTACTACCAATGTAGCTCCCCGAGACACCCCTGAAGGCGAAAGAATGTGTATTATCGAAATACCGAGTGGATTGGAATGACGAGAATAGCTCCGAAGCCAAACCACCCGGTGGAGGAACAATAGTTAGCCTCCGCGTGGATCCCTTTCCAAAACTGAGAGACAAACAAGCTTTCAACGTATTATACCTTACTCCACCTGTTCTCTACCCCTCACACGTACATCCACTGTCCTCTCAAGTCAGCGTGCGTGAATGAGTGGGTGGACATAAGACTGGTTTTTCATATCTAAATGCTAGTCAAAGTCATAACCTCTCATAACACTCACATTTTCATCTCACGGCTCGACTTTACCCCAATGCTGCAGGTGGGAGTTAGTACGAATAACAACGATCTCCTCAGGTTCTTCCAACTGAATCTATTTCTTTGACTAATCCAATTCGAGATCAAGCACTTGCACCGACCTGGAGCATTGCGTCCACACCTTTGTAGTGAAAAAATCGCACAAAATGAATAAAGAAAAGGCTCATTTTTTGCAAACAATCCTAGTTTAAGGTTCCTTGATCGCTTAAGTTAGTGGAGTGGGTCTTGATGCATGGAATGGATGCTTAACCGCACAGATATTCCTATCAAAAATTGCTGCTTCACGTTAGGACTTGAGGCTTCAATATTTTTTATTCATGTTTTTTTTGAGTTTACTTAGGCTATAAACGAGATGCAGAAAAGTTCATTTTGAGCTCTGTAAAACACAAATCAGATTACGACTTTGTCAATGCAGAACGCAATCGTTGCTACTGTAATTTTGTCATGCACTAATGGCAACACCAGATTTGATGCAAAAGCTCATGAGCACCTGGCAGGTCAGAAGTGGCCCCGAGTTTTAGAGCTGACAGCAAAATTTCCCACCACCCACGTTTTCATAGGATTTGTTTTGTTGATTGACATAAATTAAAATACGTGAATTTGTTCCCGCTTTTTAGCTTTAACAGCTTTCAGAATGTCCATATGAAGTGATCAAATCTTTGACCCCTTCATCATGGTGATCGGAGAGGTCGAATACAAAATTCAGCCGTTTAAACATGAACCGTTTTATCATTCAGGTTTATAATTTGCACTTTTTTGCCGTCGAGTTCTTGTCTTCCGCCATTTGACTGCTCTAAACTTTATTCCTATGTGTGCCATTCGCACGGAAGTCCGTGAGAGCACCCTCGAAACACTTGGGGTCACGATTGTCGATTATCCATATGGTTTACTCAAATAAACACTCTATTATGCATGACTAGCTTTAGATACAATTTGTTTAACAAAGTAATGGTGCAACCTTGACATGTGTAATCGGTCAATTATCTGTACAACTATCGGTTTCTATAGGGGACCAATCAAGGCCTTCGCTAGTGTACCTCCGCCTCTCGGTCTGGCTTTTGGGTTGCTCTACTCGTCCCAATTCCATCTGTAAGTCAACAATACATGTTCTGTCCAAGTATTGTGTCGCCTTCCGACATCAGAGAAGTCTTGAAGCGCTATATTGATGACAGTGGACTAGATTTCAAAGGACAAATATTCTAATTCTTACTGCTGTTAGAAAATCCTTGTCGGAGTGGGGGAATCGTCTGTCACAACGAGAGAGCAGTAAATGACGTCAACTATTTTACAACTATCCCAGTCTCGTGGTCTGCAGATGAGCTATCAACAGTTAAAGCGACACTAGAAATACTGAGCTGTTTACTGTTGCTATTTGAGAATGTCAATGCCACCTCCACCTTTCTGTTAGCTAAATGGAATCCTGAGATATATGGCAAGATGGAATAGTCGGGAGACTCTGCATCCACGGAAGTATGTCCTATTTGATTTTAACTCTATTTTATAGGTAAGCTTTTCCTACGACTAGATATGGACTTGAGTGGCGGCCAGCCCGAATCCCCACTTCGTGTCTTGGACGAAATCTATCTCAAGTTAAATCGCCTGAGGAGATCAATGACTTTGAGGTCACGTCTCTCCTCCGTTATACAGAAATTTGATTGGCTGGTAAGTGTTTCCTTACGGCACCGATGGCTGACACAGGATGCTGTCCAAAGGGAGCGCCGAGGCCGACCCTATTGAGAGGAGTTTAACCCTCGGTGCACTGCTATTGTGCCTTCGGCTGGTGCTCTGGCCTTAACATTGTATCAGCAGCCCCTATCCATATTATTCTTTGGCAATATACATTCTGACTTAGTGTTATGTCCCCATTCGTCTTCAGAGTAGTCTCAGAGTGTCATGCATTCCTTAGATAGAGGTAAGTTCAAGGCCTCCAACTTTTATGGTTTAGTCCAAGCGGATACAGATAAGACCGAATGCTTCCAAAAATTTCCTAAGTTGAATCGAATGCATGGTGTTTTGAATTCCAGTAAAGGCGTGAAGTGGTAACCGGGCTAATTACCAGCAATTCAATTACTTTTCTGATGTGTAAAAAGTGAGAATGGCATAGCGATGCCCACACAAAGAGGAATAAGGCTTAAAAGAAGTAGAAGTAGAACAAAATTTTATACCCCGCCTATCATCGTCGTCTTCGTCACCGATTAGGGGACTGACAGAGGTGAAAAAGGTCTAAACAGCTCTAAAAACATACAACAACAAATCGGTAATTTCTACAGGCCACCTACTACCCATTCAAATGCGAAATTTGATTACTTATTCTAACTTGGTTGGTCTTTTATTGTAATGAACTTAATTGACGCAAGTAATTTTTCCATACCAATGACAACACACTAATCAATGGAATCACCAAGTAGCTTAAGATGCGCACGGCGTGATCTACGAGTTATTGCTCGTTTGTAAACTTTTATGCTTCAAGCATTCCCACGATGTGAGGCCTATATTAGTGAGAAGTAGGTCTGTCAAAAGTGGTAAGCAAAAGAATTCCACCCTTCCATCCAAAAGGTCAGCCAAAATGCCTATCAACTCGGGTTGACCTACACTCATGTAAGAAACCGATTGTAGGGTCTCGTTAGTAAGGAATTCAATATAATCTTCTCCTCGGTTTCATTTATTCTTTCGTAATTTTCCTTTATAAGGGTTTCCCTCATGGTTGCAAACATAGCGCAACCCTCAACTTGTTTACTCGAGAGCTCTAACATTCTGTGCCTCGTTGATTTACGAAATTGCGATGATTTGAGGTTGTATGTGACGCTTTAAAGATTATTTGTTTCTTGGTTTTATGTTAGGTTTCTTTGCCAGATTGTTTTTGAATGTGAGAAAAGGAAAAAAGATAGTAAAGAACGGAAATTTCTCATCCGCAATACACACACTACGGTTTTTACGTTTAAATCCTTGTAAAAGCCATAAAGATGCATTGAAAAGACGTTTTAAAAGAAACAATAGGTTTTGTTTGCTGGAGAAGAAAATCTTGGTTTAAAAATAGCCATATATTTGGGTTTAAAACTTTATTAAAATCTCACAGAGGAGCTGTGGGACTAGACTCGCGATCGGAGCCACGTATCCCCACCATGAGGGAGCCACTTTGTAGCAAAATATGGAAAAGCAAGTCTTTTTTAAGGTTGTTTATTTAAAAATGTGCTTTTTAGCACTCCCGACTTCTCTGTGAACGAAAGGAGGCATAATACCCGGACAGAATATTTATTGTCGACAAAACAGCAGGTCTTTAGGGCTAATGCTGTGGTCTGGAGGTCAGACCACCCAGCGATGGTGCAAGGATAGGCAATTAAATAGCCTATTCGCCCGGATTTAATTAAACATCCAACGTAGTACATGGGCCGACTCCTCTTTCGAGCATCGTATCCGGCACTCCTCATCGGTCGACCTCCCACGTCAGTCATCACAGCGTAGTCGATGGTGTAAGGAACTATCCACCAGTCTACCGCGTCAGTCATTGAATTTGTATGCAAATGAGGTGTTACTTGACCCTAAAGTTACTGGATTTTCATGGCGAATTCACAAAATCTGGAGTTCAGTCCTTTTTGGGAACAGGATTAGAGGAAATGTCATGAGGACACCAGCCCGAGAGTAGATTTAAGTATCAAGATACAAATTCCAACAAGAAATCTGCGTGTGTTTTGGTTTGATACTTTTCTCCCACTCCAGTGCTCTGCAGCCATATCTACCTGGGTTCTAACCATCCCTAAAAAAATTGGAGGAGGTATTGCAAGCTCCCATAATTTATGTCTTTTGAAAGAAAAAGTCAAAACCTCCGTAACAAACTTTTCCAGACAGCTCACAACTACATATCATTTATTAATGACTTTCCTGCAGACAGAAGACTAAGTTAGTGCCGAAAGTAGACGTCATTTTCAGCTCTTCTTTTGAAGGTCGTCACATATTCGTCTATCCACCAGATAAGGTTTACGATCAAGCAGTAGAAATCGAAGTCCCTTTCCACTGCTACCAATGTATCGTTCCGAGATATCACTGAAGGCCAAAGAAGATAGAGTACCGAGACAGAATATGCCTTGATGGCGTACAGTAAGGCTTGAGGGCTACTGGTATAGCCCACAGTCCAAGCCGCTCTGCGGAAGTACACTGGTGGAGCCCCTAACTGGGTCCTCTACCAAAACCAAGGGCCAAAAAACTATCAACGTCTTACATTCCCATCCCCAAGCAAGTCTTCTCTGGGACCCAAGGCTTAAATATTTGTCTCCTCTTTCGTATATCTTTGTTTGCACGTGTGCAAGTTGCTCTCGTTAATCTTGACGTTTTTTGCCGGCCAGTCCCAGCACGAAATGCAAACAGTCATGTCAGATTAGGAAAAAGGCATGGAGAGTGCCAGCTAGGGCGTCAATACAAACCCTTGCGTCCCAAATGATGGACCAGGCCTGGGGCCTAGGACGTTGCTCGCTGCCTAATGGCGGTCACAGTTGCTTTAGGCATAGGCTTGTCACGGAAAAAGTAGGCTTCGTTTCTATACTAACTTTGGTGGCAAAGCAGCATGAATCAACCTCTTACACAGTTCTGACAGGTCAGAGCACCAGTTTAACAACTTTCATTGAAACAGAAAACTTTAATTCTACATCCTTCATAGGTAGAAAATGGGGATGCAATGCTGAGGATTACCAACGTGTCCGCACATGTCGTGGACCAATCGAGATCGAGTTTCGGTGTCATTAATCAAGGTAGGACCGGAATAGAATGCCTTGGGGTGATTATAGGCCTCTTAGCCACTTGTCGGAATGGCATTTGGTGGAATGATTCTCAGCCCGCCACCACAGTGCCGTAGCTAGCCAATGCGTAGGACGCTTAATCAAGGCATAATCCATCATAAAGTTGCACAACAGACGAATTCGTCTATAGCACTGGTGAACATTTGCAATTTCTAAAAGTTAGAACACTGTCTGTTGTCCTAAAACCGTACTGACAAATCCTCCTGCGCCCCGGAGCTTCTGTCCAGGGAATTGTTAACCGCTGAGATGGATGCGTAAAGGCGGTATGGAGACTATGAAGAACAGCCAAATTTCTTTCTTACTTCATCAAAAGTTTTGTTGGTTGAAAAACAATAGTCCAGCCTAATTTAAGCGCCCTTTGCATTTGTACGATCACCTATGCCAAGCATTCCACCTAAACTCGTGTATCAATAGGCCCTAAGTGAAGGAAGTTGGCACCGAACATAAATAAATAATGATTAAGTGTTGCGGAGGGGGCGTAAATGATCGCTATTTGCGTGGGTCTTGTAGTTTCCCATTAAACCAGCACACGCTGTAGGGTGTATAAAAGGTCAGTCAACTATAGCAACAGCAGGCATTGCTGTACATCACACGTAACACAGATAGTATTGGGGAGCCAATTTGTCAGAAGATCATCATTCGCAATCCCCACAGTACTTGGCCTTCCCCCTCCACGTATGCAGCATACCTCTATCCATTGTGATCGCCAGCAGTGGTGACGTTGAAAGTCTAATTCAAACCATGGACGTGCTTCAAATTCGAGCAAAAAATCATTTATCATTTTGCGATCTTATGGTTATAGGTGTTATCAGACTGGGTGTATATCCGTTAATCCTTTTCATCCACCTATTGCGCAGTAAAGTTATTGATGAGGATTTCTACGACTGGATTTTTATGCCTGATAAGGCGAAGAGGGATGGAAACATGCGTTTAAAGGCGTGACATGAAAACGCATAATGTTACTTGTTTATCTAGTCGCGAGGATTTAACATATACCGGCCCATAAAATGCTTGTCCTCTCATGGATGCAGGAATCCCTAAAGCGCAGTATTTTGCAATAAATAAATTGCTTGTTTAAATCTCAATTTTGGTAAGGAGACCATAATGGTGACGTGGGTATGATGACCTCCAGACCATGCTACTAGCCCAAGCCTTACTCCTTGCTGTAAATACCTATTTGTTCGAGTATTGGGACTTCTTTTGCCATTAGAGAAGTCTTGAGACGCTATATTAGAGGCAGCGAAAAGCAAATCGAATCCTAAAGGATGTACATTCCGCCTTGGCGGGGCAGATATGCATGTGCTATGGCTTAGAGGCTCCGTGAAGATCCATAGCAAAAGGTCTGAAAATGACGCCCAACGTAGGCAACAACCCCGGTCCTACGGTCTGCAGGAAGTTCACCAACAACTGAATTTTGTCTCATAGCTGTCCCCCGGACCGGTTTTGAGGTGTCAATTATGCAAACTAGCGATGCTTCCTCCACCAGATAGATATGGCCGATTAGATATGAAGTAAGTAAAAGGCGGCCAGGGAGATCAGATATTAAACCTATCCACACAAAGCTGTGTTAGGTCTCGTACCTTGATATTCGATCCTGTTTTTGGGCCCACATCCCTACCAATGGACATGGACCTTAATGATGGTCAGCGCAATCTGCCGTCGCTCAGTCCTGTTCCCACATAATCCAAAATTTCAGATTCATTGGAATTGCTAGGAGGGATCAGTGATGTTGTGGCCAATTTTCTTCTCAACTGCATGGAAATTTGACGATTTGCGCTAAGGACAACACTCGGTTTTAGTGACGTATCGTTTGGAGTCTCCAGCATTATATTTCTCCTAGGCAGCCCAACCATACGTCGGCAATGCGCATTCCACCCTAGGATAATGTCTTCTTTCACCCGCAGGGAAGTCATGGAGTGTTATAATTCTATCACTAGCACAACAGGCGTTTCGTTTCTCATGATCCAAGGCACAACGCTATTTTAGAGGTGATAAAAGCAAGTAATTTCTGCACTGTTAGCTTTACTACCTCGAAAAGACTGAAAGGAAATCTAAGTTGTCTAGACTTCATAAGCGAGTGGCAATTGCCAAGTTAGTTTGAGATGCAGACGAATCTTAAGACCTCTTACCCATTTATTTACCTGTGAGTTGCCACCTAGCAGAATCACTGCCAACGAATTTGCGCAACTCAAATAAAAAAAAGTTCATAATAAGCTGTTCTACATCACCTCCCCGGCGGTATCCGCCTCCTTAAATCTCACGCTATAGATAAGCTAGATCTGTGAAAAGTACCCTCATGAAGAATGCACTTCTTGTGGTGTTTTCTCAAGCCACTGCCTTGAGAAGCAAAAGTGAATGAAGTGGCTTTCAGTAACACCGAGAGAGAGAGAGAGAGAAAGAATAGCCACTTACCGCGGAATCTAGCTTAATAATGTAGATACTTCTTCAATGCCATTTAGCAGATCCGGAGGTAAGTGCAACCTCTTTCTACACTGCACCTAGTACCAGCCATTAAGCCAACAAAATCAAGTAGGAATTAAACTGTAGTTGATAAAAAACGAGAGATGTTTCTGTAATCCTGAAGTTTTAGATTAAAATAAAGCCGTATCTGATTCACTGTTAGACAAGATGTCAAATACGGACTTTATTGCTGATCGGGAAGTTGATATTCCTCTCCAACAGAGGTAGTTGTAAGCTCCCAGTGATTTTAAAATCTCTCCTCAGTTAAATAATGGGATTAAAATGGCGTAAAATGATTTAGGGGATGAAATCAATTCTCCGAGAGACAAAGACTACCTTTTGAGGTGATGGCCCCGCTACCCCGGTCTGTTTATCAACCAATTGCGAGTGACCTACGACAGATCTTGACTTGGGGTCAAATTTAGCAACCTCTGCCAAATGTAGCATGGATATTCTTAAAGCGTTGTCTGTGACTTAATTTAACCAAGATGTTGGAAAGCATATTGATCTCCTTGTATCTTCAATAGTACAACGTCTTTCATGCTTGGTAAGTCTGTTTGACGGTTCCTTAAGTGGCATTGCAAAAAAACATCAAATCGAGGGTCCTTTGGAATTGCCTATTCAAGATGCACGTGATCACACATCTAATAATTTCAAAACTTCTTTTTTATTAGCTGTTTCATTGAAGTCACATGAAGGTGATGGTTAAATGAAGGAAACAAGTTTGTCAAATGACTCTTTGCATCCGTTGGATTTGCCATCACTACAAAACTCCATACCCCAAACTATCCAGACAGAAAGCTCTTTACGTGGCATAAATGAGTCTCTACAACAGTGGATCCTTCAAGGGTTTGTACTAATCTAACCTCATAAGGTCTTCACTCGCTGCATGCTCCAATGCCAATCTTGGTGTCATAGCGTCTTGTTCATGTTATAATGGCCCTTCACCACATTCACAGTAAGGTTTCATCCAGATTCATGGTTCTGATAACGTCTGCAAACGAGGTTCCGGAAGCTACAACAACACCCAAGTGTGTCACATATGGGGCGCCGTAGCTTAACGACAGGATAGACAGGAGGGAGACGCCCTCCTCCACACCCACACGCACATACACATTCGATGAAGAGGGGAGGTCGGGTATACGACAAGACGAGAGGACGAAAGAGAGGGCCAAGTGTGGACCAGCCAGCCGACCAATCAGACGCGAGCATGTAGCTAATGGGCACAGGTCTTTGTTAGGGCTACGGCGCCCTTTTAAACAGAGTGATTCGAAACTCGTACGCGACGGAAACGCCAGACTGCGTTCGAGTCTTATTAGGAATAAGCGAAATCAACTGGATATCTTGGTTTCACGAGACCTGACGCTCCCAAGATTTGAATGCAAGGCGAAAAATACCTTCATTCAAGATATTCACCGAGATGCCCTGATTCTCCTTATCTACCGCTGGCTTTAAGCATGTGTAACATGCGTTTTTCCTTCACCAGTTTCTGGTAGCTGGTTGCGCAAAATCTTGCAACCAACTGAGCGATTTAAGTTTAAAGTCGTAAAAGGGCTGCAATACATTCCAGAACTGAGAGTAATTACATCTTTTTTTCATTTTCTTTTTGAGCGGAAGTTGGATCCGATCACCCTAATGGTGCAAGTAGTGGCGTCACATCAAAACGATAAAGCACCAGGGGTTGGGTGGGGTGTGGTGGGGTTGGCTCTGAGACTAGTGGAAAATGCTTTAATAAAACCCGATTACTGACAGACAAACAACAACTTAACAAAGCTGAAAGCAAACTATTTGTAACAACCATCTTTAGCTCTATAGGCTCGTAGTTAACAGTGAGAAGTCACCGTAATACCAGACAGTACAAAATTGTTCTACGGGGTAGAGAATCGCTCTACACTGTGGGAGGGAAGTTGTGCATCAATCATAATTTTCTTCCTTAAAGAAGCATGTCCTTCTTCGTTTCTCTTACGCATCCCCTGAAAGGCAGAGCCGTAATAGAAACAAAATGTTTCTTTATAAAAGACTAAGGTAATAATGAAGATGACCGACTCCTATCGCCAGTAGAACCGCAATAGAGTGGGTTACAACCTCCAATCACGTGACGCCTATCCCATCAACCAACAACCATCAAAAGTGGCATTCACTGTTCGAAGACGCTTGAACTGCAACAAAAACTGCCTTGAAGAGTACAGAAGAAGGCAAGAAAAATCGTTTGAACTATTAATACCACAAGTGCCGTCGTCAGTGTGGTGTCCGGATGGGGGCTGCGATCACCGATTACCATCGCGCCTTAATACTCCGTGGCTTTTTGCCACAGAAGCAAAGAATGACCAACTCATGATAGCGAGAGGCAAGAAATAGACGGGCTTAATAGGGTTGATAGCTATTTATACTTTGTTAGGGACCTCGGAAATTAATCTGAAGATGTCTGTAGAGTCGCCTTATTAGCTTCGATTAATGACTTCGCTAGTTACAAATGTGCAAAGTGAACTCCAGGTGTTAGAAAACATTGTTATTTTTACTGCTCCCCACTGCAGTTCAAGAGGTTTGAACCTTTCTTGCATGGGAAAAAAGTCGAAGAGGGGCAACAGCAGGACGCCTATATAGAGGCAAGTAGTATACAAAAGTCGTTCCTTGGATTTTACTACTGTTTATGATGTTTAAATCGGGGTTTTCAGAGTCAAAATGGGAGAAGTTTAGTTAAAAGGGGTTTAAAATGGCATGAGGTACTGATTATTAGCCTTCATAGACCGGCAATTTTAGTGGATTGGCTTTTAATTCTTGGTGACATTGCCACATTGCAAATTGTTACGTAAAAAGAAGTACATAAATACTTAAATAAAACCAAAAGATGAGATAAATGAGGTATTTCAAAAAAAAGAACTAAGACAAGCGTTAAATAGAAGAGTCTTACCGGAGTTGGTGTGCTTCCCCAAACGAGCACGGCGGAAAAAAAATGTTTTTTAATGGGAGAAGGAAAACATTGTACCCAAACACCTAACACAACACAAATGAATCTTGTGTCCTGGGGTGCTCGAAGCATTAAAAAACAGGATGTGATTTTGCATCTTCCACATACACACACACACAGTTATTTTAATTGCTTTAACCAATGATTATCACCCGAGCGCTCTAAGCTGACGTCAAAACCCTTTCAAGTTCATTCCACTATCGGGACGCATTTTGATCCTCTCTCCTCCCGCCCTCCCTTTTCCCCCCTCTGATAAGGCATTAACCCCGCAGACTGGTTAAGTGGACGTCTGAAATGGGGAGAAAAGGGTGAGCGAAGGACAAAAACCCTACCATAGCCAAAGAATGAACTATCGCATTATAAAGACATTTTAAAGGGATGTGTTGATGTGAGATTGATGGATTATTAAACTGTGGGTGGAGGGGAGAAGGGGGGAGGAGGGGCCTCTCGCCACATGGGAGGCGTATTTACAATGCAGCAGAGTGAAGCTTATCCCATCCTCCCTACCTCACCCTGTGCTATGTTTCATCGCCGTCGACGCAACAACAGCAACAACAACCATCACATCTAGCATCACGTGGGGCATGCTTTGAATCACGAGGCCATGGGTAGTACGACACTCGTGTCATTACTCGCTCTCGCTCTCTCATGCACACACGCACCTACGCACAGGCGTGCACGCACGCACTAGGCAAGTGGGTAGGTGGCAGTAATGGAGGAGATGGTGGTGGTGGTGATGGTAATTGTGAGGTTCACAACCTACTTGCTATGGCTTGCGCAAACAGTCATGCGATCTCAAGGTCACCAATGAAAGCGATCCGATTCGTCGATGCAGTACGCCACCACGTGTATTGTAGGCGGCTCATCCCACATCACTGCAGTTCATTCACAAGCGAAGTAGTTGTGACTAAGACTGTGGGCGGAAGGAGAAGGAGAAAAAGGAGTTGTGAGTCAGGAAATTGCATTTTTGTTGCCAAGACCTTGAATGATTATTCAAATTCTTGGGTGACATTGCGACAGACCACCCTACGCCTTTGTGCATTTTTTGTTGCCCTCTCCTTGGTGTTAATGGCGAGTCATGCATTTCGCCTCCTCCAATTGAATGTGGAGTGGATATATTTGCATCGCTGATATGAACATTGTCATGGTACAAGTAACTCGCAAATAGATTGAGTTTTAATGTCCCAAAGCGATGTCAAAAAAAAAGACGATCAATGATGTCGTGTTCAGTCTGCTTGTCGAATGCTCGAATTTTGTAGACAGGAGTCCCATCTCGGGAATACGCGTTGGATGATACCTCGCCATGGGGGAAAGGGCGCTATCGGTCCCCGGTGGATGCGAAGTTGACAGCACAAACACAGTTTCACATTCCTCACTGTGAGGAGGACGAAACAGGTGAACGTTGCTTTCTACCGCCTAATTTCGGCATTGATGAGATTAGGATAGGATAATACATCTTTAGTAAAGGTAAGGTTTAGATCCACTAGGAGGGATAACCCAACACTCGAATCCGGAGCGCTTAAAAATCATTAAATGCTGTCTGTCTCGACTGTCGAACGTCTCTATCGATGAAGGCAATGTCTTCAAGGAAGTCTTGGGGCTCTACATTGGTTGACTCGACCTAGAAGGACATCTACCCTAATTTCTGCTATTGGGTGGTAAATCTTAGATGGGATGCAGATGGGCGATTCGATGACGATTCCTAAGAGAATGGCTAAAGGTAGTGTCTACCCTCGGCAACCCCCCAGTCCCGTGTTCTTCAGGAAAGCCATAAAAAGTGGAAGTGACACAAGCCACGGACCATGTGGAAAAGTTAGTTACGGAGCTGTCTACTGTGCCTATTTGAAAGCATCAATTGCTTGAACTCGTAATGCCTCAACTTCCCTACCAGCAGGACTAAATCTAGACAAGATAGGGATGCGTAGAACTAAAGTGGGAAAAAAGAAGGGACAAAGGGGAAATAGATGCAAATTTATGTTTTTTTTTCACAGTAATTATGCTATTTGACCTTGTTTTTGGGTTCCCATTGACATGCATGGTGGTCAGGACACTTCTCCATTCCCAAACCCAGTTCCCATATGGGGGAAGAAATTTCAGACTGTGTGATCGTCTTGAGGGGTCACTGTCGCTGAGGTCAAATATCGTCTCAGTTTTACGAAAAATGCGACGTGACTAGGGCAGTTTGCTCGTCGGTGCCTCCTTACAACACCGACGTTGTGGTGATGGCCGACGCCAGAGGTCGACTAACTGGACTCCCAAGGACGATGCTTAAGAGGCGCCGCCATTGTTCCTCCGCAGAGAGGATTGGACTCAAGGCCATACCAGTAGTGTCAATCTCTTTTCTGCGTCGATAATGCAGATTCTTCGCGCATATTGTGTCTTCTTTCGTCGTCAGAGAAGTCTCAGGACGTTACAGTCCACTACGAGTACCACTTCTTCACGAAGAGGTATAAAAGACACCACAGACCTTTCGTTGGTGACGATCCATATGATACCAAAAAGTCATCTACTGAATGACTTACAGTCAACTTGGAGCGTACAGAAGTCCTGTGGATTCCTGGCCAAGGGATTGCTCCACGCTCACCTTGGAAAAGTAGACTAGATCCACCCGAAGAAGAACTGAGACTCTCCCCTTCTCCTACAGCAGACCTTTTCAATGGCCAAAAATTGACTGAGAAAGCATAGCTCTTTTATAGCACGCTAATGTAGGTTCCCACGTGTCATAGCCACCTGTCCCGCCTCCTTACCCCTCCT
Source organism: Taenia hydatigena (assembly GCA_036345935.2). Taxonomy (NCBI): domain Eukaryota; kingdom Metazoa; phylum Platyhelminthes; class Cestoda; order Cyclophyllidea; family Taeniidae; genus Taenia; species Taenia hydatigena. The sequence continues at coordinate 14,368,782 of JADWOT020000003.1, forward strand.
CCTCCCACCGGAGAGACCCACCTTAAATAGATCGTCTTGGGTGTCAGGGCTGCAGCCAGCTAGCTACCCCACCTTGCAGGCACTCCTCAGTCTTGATCCGCCGAGGGGCCATGGGCCAAGTCGAAGCCACGTTCAGTCGCCAAACCCCCACTTCGCCCCAACTGAGACAAAAAAAGGGTCAGTCGGTTAGCATGAAGTTTCGCGTATATTCCAACAGGCGCCAAAGTGGCACAGACAAGTGTGTCTATCTTATAATACATACACCGGGAGGAAGAGGGAGGAGGGAGAGACAGCGGGGCAGAGAATGGTAAGGTACGCGATTCCTTTATAAAAGAGCTTAGAGACACATAATAAAAAGAACAAGTAGAGGGGGTAAAAAGAGGGTGCTCAAAGGAATGCGCCCGCACACGCACACAAACAAACATACGCACTTATCCAAAGTACCAAAATTCATCCAGGGCGCAAAGCATCCGCATCGCCAGTGTCGGCATTGCCATTACGAGGTGGGACGCATCCGTATTTGTCGGTCTGCCATCATCGTTGTGAAAATGCAATTTTTGGCAAGCAAGTAAAAGGGCTGAAAAAAAAAACACTGCCACCGCTGTCGAGGGATATTTACAGTTGTATAAAAATATAAAAAGAAGGAGAACGCAAGAGTGATGGTGATGAGGTGTTCAGTATCAAGAGGCTAAAATACGATAAAGAGGAGCCGAGCGAGTGGAACAGAGTGAAGGGATGCACGCACACACACACGCACGCACGCTGAGGACCAACCAAAGGGTAGGTTGAAGGGATCAACTATGATTCAGGCAATGGCGGAGGCGGATGGAGACTGGAGGATGTCGAGACAACTTGTGATGTCGGCTGAATGAGGGATTTCAACTTATCCTGCAGACCGGGATATGACTCGGACAACTGCTCCAAATAGAGCCTCAACTGATTCGCCTCCTTTTGGGCTGTTTCTAGCTGGGTACGCAGCTGCTCCACATACGAGTTTAGCATTGATACTTCAGTTTCCAGGCTTACAATCCTATTCACCTTTCTCTCACGACACCGACGTGCTGCCAAGCGGTTACGTGCTCGCTTCTTCTCTATTTTTAGCATCGAGGGATCAGCTAGGCGAATTGAGAAAGAAAAATTGCATTCTTACGTCAGAAACACATCGCACTTCTAGGACTCAGATAGGATGACTTACAGCACAACTCTTCCTCTATAGACGTGAGGGAAGCGTCAGGCCGACCCATTGACTGCGACTCGTAGGTAACAGGCATTGATTGCGAGGTCAACTGGCTCCCTCCGGTAGGCACACCCACTCTGCGTCCACTTCCCGCGCTACTCGCGGTACTGATTGCTGGCTGAATGGGTTGATGAGTTGCAGATCTGTCCTCCATCTTCAAGGCAACCATGCTTGTCACGTCAGTGGGAGCATAGGAGAGCTGTCCCATGCTATTGGAAGTGGCATTAATGAGAGCTTGGGCAGCGGCAATGGTCGGCTCGTGACGTCGACGACTGCGTTTCACAGTGGAGGGAGGCGGAGTCATCGAGGCTGTGTTGGAGAGGGCCCGCTTCTGCGAAAGCATCATGCTCTCTTGTTGTTGTTGTGGCTGGTGCTGTTGATCATCGCTGGTGTAAGTAGGTGGCATGCTTGAGGGAATGTAGTCGTGCAGTTGTCGCGGGTGCGCAAGGCTGTGACCATCATAGGAAACGAGGTTTGCAAGGTGACGTTGACTCAAAGCTCCGCTCCCACGAGAGCTATTCGGGTCCATCAGTGGATTCTAGTGTGAAAAAGGTCGCGTTTTAATAATTTACAAAAAGCACAAGCTTGCAAGAATAAGCAAGAAATTCAAAAGCGTTTCGATGATCAGTAAAAGGTGAGACAATTTCAGGGGAAAATCGACTACCAGCCCTGTTTTTTCATTGGTCCGACGATGGCACCACTTGTTAACCATTTTTTGACTAAGCCAACTACTTCTCGAAAGCTGAGAAGCGTCAGTATTGTTAGAGAGGAAAAACGCCATACAAAGCTTTCCACCGCTTTACGCTCAACTAATCCATTGACAAGATTTACTGCAACCAGTTGCCATAAACTGACAGAGGACACATGACACGCATGCACATAACACCCTCCGACGTTAATAATACGCTTTTAAAGGCCCTTCAGCGGAAGCAAAACCCCTTAATCACTTAGTTCCGCTCTATCAAGATGGCCGAACAGTCACTTCGACACAGAGCTTCAACTTACATGTCGGGTAATACGAGTGGATATTAAGACAGACCTCAGAATTTGGTTCAATTCTACAAAAGTCCCGTAGGACTTCAAAAAAGAGGAAAAGTTCCCCCCTCCGAGCTCTTATTATTTTTAGTATATTTTTAATCAATCACAACAACCAAAACACCACTAACTTCCATCACCGTTCAGTCGAAAACACCTACCGGAGAGGAAGTCTAATCAACCCCTACCCATTAGCACTTCTACCATCAGCTTAGCTGCATGGTCTTCGACTCGGAGCGCCACGATGTCGACTGAGAGCGCGTGCCCACGTATCAAGGACTGGAATAAGTCGTTCTTTGTCTACTTCAGGCGCGTGGGGAAGTCATGCGCAGTGCGCGTGTGCGCACATGCACGCATTAGGTCCTAAAATTAGCAACGGCACGCACGGGCACAATTGTGTTTACGCGCGCACACCACACCAGCCAATCACCAGTGTATGTGTGTACATTTTGCCTGCCCCAATGATTCATGCATCAACAACAATGTGCGCTAGCCAGCCAGCTAGCGGGCTGGTTAACTGGCTTTCGCGTCTGGGTGGGAGGGAAGAGAGAAGCGCGCAAGTGTGCGTGAGTGGGGAGTCGTCAGTGTGAGTCACACGTACACACACACGTACGATGATGATTCATTCTGGTGTGGACGTAGGCCCTCCACCTCTTCCTCTTCCTCTTCCTGGGAGAGGAGGAGTACGAGACAGGCGGTAAACCATCATCTAATTGGTGCAAAACGCTGTTAAGGTTACGACCCATTGCCGATCAACTTTGACCTCGAACCTTTAGCTGCCCATCCTTCCCCTCCTGCGCTCCAAACAACCAGCCAACAATGACCCCTGGCACTGCATGACTTAGAAGCCATTCTTCCTCATTTAACTAAAAATTCTAATGCCGTAAAGCGATCAACTAACCTGGTCAGTAGAATGATGAAAGAGCTGTAAAAATCCATCCGTGGTGGGGTTGACAATTACTGGTCCAGTAACAGTGGAAGTGAGCTCAGCCAGAGAGCTCGCACCTCCAACCGAAGTAGTCGTGACAGGATCCTCTGCCGAACCAACCAACATGTCGGTAAGGCCGACCGAAGCGTAAGCATTTCTCCCACCACTACCACCGTCCGCTACGTCGGTCCTTAAAGGAGGGAGCGAGAGACTAGGATACCGGTTACTAATGGCAGCGGAGGTAGTGACATTGGGGTACCGGTTGGCCCCCGACGGGTTCTCCAACGAAGGCGAAGAGGGAGAAGTGGAGTCGCCAGTGGTGGAGGGGGGCGAACCGGTGGTACCACCGTCCTGAGTGCGCAGATTGTGCAGAGCGGCAGCGACAACAGAGGAGGAATTGCTACAAATGCTCGAGGCGGGGGCCATGGAGAAAGCAGTGTGAAGAGAAGTGACGTCAGAAAGCAACATCGGACTGGAAGGTACCGTGGGCGCGGAAGTCGTAACACTTTCGGTTTCACTGTCACTGACGGGGGGGGGGTAGAGAGGCTCGGTTAAAATGTGCACATGGCAATTCTAAGCCTCTCATTCAATATATCCACCGTCAGTAAAATAGTACTTATTAATTGTACTGAAAACAGGTTGGTGAATTGAGCAACCTAAAAGGGCGACAACAATTAGCATTGCCACTTTCACTGCGAAGATGGAGGATAAATAAAGATAAGAACCGGTAAGCTCTATGCGCATTACGAGAAAGAGAATGAACGCACACAGGGAGACTCGTATGAGAACGGGTTTACAGCAGTGAACCCCCAGGAATAAAAAATACACTCAGTGCGAATTGTCAGATGTTTGATTTGCTTATCATTCAGACAAAGAGAATAGGGGCGGAAAGCATCAACTTGAACAACACAAACAGATCAATTCGCTAGTTCTCTTACAAAACAGTTCGTTCACGACCCCTACAGCTAGAATATACGCAGCGCATGAGTACCTTAGAGAGAACGAGATGGGAGGCACGGGGAAAAAAACGCTACATCGACCACTCCAAAACTACACGCGATAGAAAAAAATTTGACTACAAAAAATGTATATAGTAGCCTTGATGAAGTACCTTGGCTAATGCAAGGGTGGCCATAGGCGAGGGAAGGGATGGTTGGGTCAAATAATGAATGCAGAGCTGCTGACATGAAACCGTAAGGTACGATGAAGTAGATAGGTGACAAAACCAATCCGTTGTCATTGACTACGAAAGAATAACAGCGACTTCCTAACATTAAAGGCAAAATCTCCCACGGATAGACGGTGACGAGCAATGATACCATGAACACTTGCAAAAATACAACCCATTAACGGCTCAAGGTTATCACGATAAAGAGGATCCCCTTTAACTCTCATTCGGAAAGCAATCACTTCGACGGCATAAATACAAGGAAATACTTCAGGTTTAGAGAGGTAAGAAAGTAAGGTAACGAAAAAGCATAGCAGCTTCCAAGAGCAAATGTGGCTGTGAGAGGCGAAAAACGGAAATGTAAAGTCCCAGTTAGAAGCCTGTGAGATAGAGTTCGAAAGGGGAGATAAAAGAGAGAACAAGGAAACGACAACAAGTGTCACATACGTACCCAAGTTTAACACGAATGGTCTGCGTTGCTTGCGGCGTAGGAGTAGGCGGATTTGTAGCACGTTCGTTCGCAGTATAGCCAGGAGAAGCGTTCGAGGAGGGATGATGTTGAAGATGAATTTCTTCGGACAGTGATCCTTCTCTCTCACTTTTTATTTTGTCAATTGTCTTCGTAAGTTGCCTATTGCATGTGCAAGACAGATCAGTAAGGCAAACAGTTTGCAAAGATCAACCCTCACAGAGCAACAATCACTTGTGTTTTTTGTTCCGTAAACTCAGGCTACACGATTACCCCAACAGTCGTCATGAGAGCTGGCAGACACTCCAAAAGGGGGGCAAGCACGTGCTTATCAGAGTACACGAAAAACCCCCAATGGATAGTAGACATTTTAACAAAACATTGAGAACCGAGGAGAAAATTTGTACACAACTAGGTGAGCCCTGAGACTCAACCACAGGAACGAGTTAAGCATTATGACATGGTAACTTAGGCAAGATGCATAGCACGATATAATCACACACTGAACATACTCTGCGAACTGCTCCTGCTCTGCAGTTATTTCCTTTGGATTTAAAAAGCTGGTTGGAGTCATAGGAGTAGAGCCGTTATTTTCAAGTTGCCCTATGACTTTGTCACGATCCATGCTATCGGTTCTTTTTATTGAATGATAACCTCGAGGCATTTGGTGAGATTTGAGATCGACATAGTTATTTGAGCTGCTCTCGAATCGAAGAGACAGGGTGGACGGCCGAGGCGGTGCCTGATCTTGAATGTCCATGCAGTAATGCGACATCATGCGATGCGAGACCGATTCAGGTACTTGAGCAACCTCGGCGGACAAATACGAGTCGTTTATACGGTCGTCAATCATTAAGTGAACGTGTCACTTATGAGTTTAGGAAGAATTTTGCAAAAATTCACACAAAGAGATGGAGAAGACCCAACAGACCAAATTATCACGATGACTCACAAATAAAGACCCTATCGCAGGGCCAATTGGTTTAAAGCATCCCCTGTGGTCGATTAAAACACAACTAATTTGATAACAAATGTAGATAAAAACAAACATAATCAAAAATAACTTCACAAATTTTCGCAAGAAAAATTCAAATCGTCTGTACCTAGTGCAAAAAAGAGATTGAAAAGCCTTTGTTAAGACCTTGACTTAGTTAAAGGCCGCATTTTAGAAATATGATTAACTCTCATAATTACCCATTAAAAATGTTATTTCTGCAGCATATTATTAGCGCAAATAACGCGTTTTAATAAAACTGGAAAGAAGCATAGTGACTCAACGATTCTTCATCATTAACTTGATAAATTGATGCTCAAACATACTGCCGATTTTTTGTGTAAGGTTCTGTACTCATCAATAAACCTAAACTACAGTAGTAAGTGTCCCATCCCTCAGAGTAGCTGAACAGTTGTGTTGCTTTTCATGTAAACACCTCATTACAGGGGACTAGTGAATTTCCTGAAAGGGCACACAAACGCTGACGCAAACAAATTGTTTTATTTGCGACTGAGCCACATGGATCTACGTAGAATGCAAAATAAAGGGCTGTACAGCATCCTCACTGTTCTGCCCTTCTACCTCCGAATTCCTGTTTCTGGATCCTGAAGGTTGGAGAGAAGAGGACACCACAGATAGAGGTAAAGCTGAGTTCACTAATAAGCAAATGTCTATGAGTGCTCCTCCTTCTGCTCGCCACCCAAAATATGCAGTCAGACATGCATGCAGCACGGCTTCGTCTCAAATTATGGCACGATCGACAAATGAATGCCTGCCGAAGTTCTCTAACACTTTTATCTAAATCACTTTGTTACCACGCACGCAACATGACTGCCAGTGCACTAAAGTGGAACTAGCGCTATCAGTATGTCTCTGATACGGCCGAGCCCGTTGCTGAATTGGCTAGACATCTGGAAGTAGTGGGAAACCAAAACTCCGGAAAGCTCAGCTACCGAACCTACAAGGTTAGATCAGGTCTGTGGTATAACGATCAGCGCACGCCAACTCTGCGACTAAGGTAGACGCCATTGACGACTGAAAAGTAAACGAATACTCGCCCCCTACAGTATCGAATCACTGTCCATAGAATAAACCGATATGCTCGAAATCAAGAGGAAGGAAAGGTGCGACGAAATAAGCTGAGTGTCTACAGGATACTGACAAAAAAATACTGAAAATCTCAGAATCAGAAGCGCCGTTGAGGTATCAGGGCGTAGAAGAGCATCCGAGGTGCCAGAAGTAAGGCAAAAAACCACAAAAACAAAATGATATACGCTTATCATCAGGCTAGGAACACAGCAACTTCGTTTTAGTGCTTACAGCTCAACTAATCAGTTTGGAACATCATTTGGTGTAATTAGTTGCCATACACTGATAACAAATATACTTCACATAGGATGTAATGTTGAGACTCATACAAGAAACAAATCGAGACGTCACGACGAATGCGACGCTGGTAGCGAACGCGTCCAACGGTGAACCAACCATACACGCACACACATTATACATATATATTACTAATAAAAGGCAAATCTCCAATCTAAGGGAAAAAGCCACAAAAAAGTGAGAACCAAAAAGCAAGGGTCGGCGCAAGATCTGTTAGGTGCGAATAAACACGCTCTCAAAGTGCGTGATGCAGAGTTGGGTGAAGGAGGTAATGAGATTTTGTACGCGCTGCGACGGCGTCACAAAGTCCTGGCGAGATCGAATGAGGCAGGGAGCCATCGCCACGGAGAGACTCACCGCTGTCACCATGTTCTTCACTGAGTGTTCGAGCACCTTAATAGGCAAGAGGAGGGGGATGGAGGCAATGAGTGACTGCGAAACGCCGACAATGAGTTACGTATGGGGCTCCATCATCGTTCCCCTCCCCGATCCATGCCAGTAACTGCAATTTTTTCTTTGCGTCAAGAATACATATTCCACCTGAATATCATGTCATCTTTTGTTTTTGGGAATGCCTTGGGGTGCTGGATTAGTGACAGTGGAAAACGAACCCCAACCTAAACAGCATTCATCCCACTTTCAACTTCTGGGTGGTAAACCTCAGTGAGGAGGAAGAATTGCATAGGTTATGAAAGGGAAAACCGGTGACAGCTCCCAACAAAAGGTCTGAAAACGACGTCCACCTTCACCAGCTACCTCAGTCCTATGGTCTGCAGGTGAGCTATTCACAACTGGACCGACACTGACCGTAAACCAATTGAAAAAGTTCGTTACGGAGCTGCCTACTTTGCCTGTACGGGGATGTCAACTGGGTGAACATGCAAGACCGTCTCCACTTTTCTCCTATCTAGGCGGCATCCAAATAGATGAGGCCGGAGGGCACTGAAGTGAGAAAAAAGTAGCATGGCTGTTGTTAGGCCAGCGTTCCCATCACTAGCGATGGGCACTCGTAGTGGCCAGCACAATCCCTCGTCCTTCCGATTCAGTTTCCATACAGGACAAAACTTTAGATTTAGTGGAACTGCCAAGAGGAATCAGTGGCACTGCAGCATGGAAGTTGAATTATCGTCACGGTTAGCTCGTGAGTGTTTTCCTTACCGTATCAATTACGTTGGGACGCGGGAGGTTGACCAAGGGGTGCGTCGAAGACAACGCTCAAAGGAGGTGAGGGATTGGGTGATAGGTTACTTGCTTGTTCAACTCTGCAGTCTGGTAGCGAGCCAATTAGAGGGCTCCACTACCAAGTGACCTGGCCTCCAAGTCATGCAAATAGCCTCACTTCCTTCTGTATGTCGACTATACATATTCCATCCAAGTATTGTGTCTTATTTCGTCTTCATGGATGTCTCAAGGCGCTACAGCAACACCCTTACTTACTAGTTCGAGGTCTAAGATAATTTGTACGTGTTCTTCGTCAGTTCATAAACAAATAGTTGAACCGAATCGCGTCTCAGACAGTGTAAAAGGAAAAATATAGGTGTTGAATGCTCTTGATCTGAGGTAGATAAATACGTAATCGACTTTATGGATAGGAAAGACACCTTTTGCAGACTGACACCACAGGAATGGCAAAACTACATCTTTTCAAGGAAAATATGGGTGCTTTTACCAATGCTCATGTAAGCAAACGAAAATTACCAGTCACAACTTTTCTACAGTAAAAATAATGGCTCTTCTTCCGCCCTTGAGCCTCAAAAACGACTTAGAGGGCTACATACGGAGTAAAGTAAATTCGATGGGCTCCACTCGCGAATTTTGGCGTCTATTCTCTATTTAAAACAGGCCTCATGTGAGTATTGCCAAATTACACCATCACTTCGTACAGATTTCACAAAGTGGCGCTATTATCGAAACACATTTGACCTCTCTGATGAGCACTGGGTTGCATCATCATCAAGCAGTGAATCACATTTCGCCAGCCATTTCAATGTGATATGACAACGACTAACACTCGTGTCATTAGCAGCGACCTGTGAGGTGATTTCTGTCATGGATATCAATTGTACCGGATATCGTAGAGCTTGCGACAGCCTCAAGTTCGATCTACCGCTTGACAAACAAGACCACATCTTTCTGTGTAGATTAGTAATGCTACAAAAGTTCTTTCCCTTGATAAAAATACATAAACACTTGCTAATGGAAACGCCAACTAACCTCAGTAAGAAACTTGAAGATGTAATACAAAATGTCGTAGTTTTCACGCGGGAGATGAACGGTGAGAAGTCGTCGAATGGAAATAACCCGTTGCCGAGGTGGTTGACCTTTAAGACGGCAAGAAAGGTGACAAGAGATGAGATCCATAAGCAATAACGCAGAATTAGAAAGCATGCATGGATGCTGGCCGCGACCCGCAAGTGGCATGCACAATAGGCAGTCTAGACATCAAACATGCATGCATTTATTTCCGAACAATTTACCTGTTTCTGTAGGTACGAGAGCAACACACAGTTTGAGCAATTAAAATATAATGTTTCCGGGTTTTAAATTTAAATGGTCTTTTGACTTACTGCATGACTTGAGAATGCTCTCGTAGAGGTCGAAGGTCAGGAGGGGCTCCTTCAACTCGGAGAGAAAGGATTTCAATAAGTGGGCAGCTAAATGAGGGTTGTTGATTTCACATAGATCAACGTATTCACCTTGAAATAAAAGGTGTGACGAAGAAGCGAGTCAGTCAAATTGTTGGGCAATTTAAACGCGACGACAGGAGAAACCACTCACCCCGATTATACATGGATTGAGCGTCGCGCAGAGCCATTAAATGAACCGGTTTGACAAATAGACCGGTAGTGTCGAGACCTACAAACATGAGGAGATGTTTAATTATCTAGGGGATGAAATTATCTTAACAAAAGCCTGGTAATGAAACCCACCATAACCCCGAAGATAGCTTATAGTATCTTCGACAACAATGGGTAGCTTGCGTCCACCGTTATTGGCTTTAATACTACAATGAAATGTAAAGACTTAACAAGAGACATTAGCAAACCGAAATCAAAAGTAGGTGAAACCATGAAAAAGTATGGCAAGTATCCCTCTCGCCAATGGAGAGCGCTCACGTCGTGAGCCAGTCCAACTTCTCCTGGGCCAAGAGAGTGGGAGGTGAAAGCAACTCGACCATTCAAAGTTAGCAACAAAAGTGAAGCTGTTTTAAACGCCGCTGTTGATACAATATGCTCACATCAAGTTGTCATCAACTGTGGCCAAGAGAGATGCATTAAAGTGTCTCAACTGCGGTAATAAAGTGAGGTGAAAGAAAAAGCCACGCATCATGCGTTTACAGTTGACCCCAGTGTCAAGCGCATTAGACGACACAATAAAGCAGACTTACTACTCCAGAGATACGCCAAATTGTTGGCAAGCATTGTACGGAGTATCATTAACATCGTGGTCTCCAAGCACGGAGACGGCTGCGGGATCGATGGACAGTGATACACCGAAGAGACCGATCTTGCTGTCGTAGCTAAGGGAGGGAAGAGATACGATAAAAAACATCAAGTTTTGAATCATCTGCTTTCAAAATGGAAGAAAAGATGCGGTAACAGAATACACGCAGAGATCGGGGTACAATCGGATTTCACAAACAGGCAGGCAGGAGCACATGAAATACGACTCCACCTCCAGTAATGCAAGCAAAAGGAAAGGCATAAACATACTCACGAATCCGTAGAGGCAGATTCAATTGGCAAATTGGAATGTATTTCTCCAATTCACGAAGGTTTTTAACGTAGTGCAGTTTCTTCTTCATTTTGACGCTAAATTGGGTACAGAGAATGATAATTTAACTAATCCCGACTGCAATGCGGCAGTACTTGGTGTGGGTTAAGCTGCACAATCTGTCCCTTTCAGTGGAGTGAGCTTGAAGTATTACTACCTCCCAAAGTTCCTCCAAATGAAGCGATTGGGGTAGCTAGCAAGGTCAGGGTGATTTTAATTTCCCAGTCGGTGCGTATCTTTCTCACATATCCGTTTTATGACATTTACTGCGTGATAACAATCGGATCATGCGATGGGTAACAAAGAGGAGCTTTCCATGTTACCGGTATGGAAGGCGGTACATTACTACATTGGTTTGTACTGTAAGGTACATGAACGAGATAGAGGCATCTATGCCAACTTTATAGGCAATCGCGAGCGCACCGAAACGCCTAAAAATGATGTTGAATAGAATAATTTGTACCTGGAATTTCACTAAAACCTATCATACGAAGTCACTCGGGAAGTGGAGTGGCGCCAGCGGCCGTAGCGGTTCTCTCTTAACCTGCAGTTCTCTCACCCATTTCCATGAGCATTCAGTCGGTGTGAAACGTTCAAGAAAAGAAGCTTTCAGTGGAAACGGTGAGCACAACCGAAAACCTGAGACAGGTAAGAATCTATCCAAGGACAGTTCACCTGTGCTGTCAAATCTTTTATCCCGAACTTGCTTTCAATGACAAGTACCAGCTATAGGCCAGAATGAGAGTAGATACAACAGTAGCCCAAACCAGAAAACTGAATAACCTCGGTTCGGTTTGAATTATTTACGCATTTCAATTACAAAAGTTCCAGTGAGGAAGCCTTACCTGATAAAAGCACTGAATAAGTTCCAGAGCACACAAACAGTACGGGTTGGATAGACGATGATAAGGGATTTAAGATTCTTCTTGGAGCTAAACAGATCAAATAAATACACTAAAGGAAGTTGCTTTAATTTGCCGCAATGGGAAAACAAGGTACTATTACGCTTAAAATCACGTGAAAAGCAAAAAAAAAACAAAGTCAAACTGGCAGGAGGCATACATACTCGAAAGCAAAAGCCCGAAGCATGCAAGAATTGGTACAGTGAAAACAAGAGACGCTCGTGACACGACAATAAACCCACAATGCGATACGATTTAGTGTGGTTGTGGAAAAAAAAGTAATATCACAAGGCTTCATCTAATTCAAGGAAGACTAGCCTCCTCCAATCTCACCTTCGGTCAAAGGTTTGATAAGCCCGTGCGAGCCAGGGGAAGCTAGGCTTGTTTCGGCTCGTCAAACCCCAGTGAAAGTAGACAAGAGTGTAGTCCGAAGAAGCGTACTGCTCAATAGTTTTTGTCACGTACCTGAAAAAGCACCGCCCAAAACGCCGATAACAATAAGGCGAAATTCCACAGAAATTATCCACTGGAGGTGGTCCGTGATGGTGGGACAACTTACTGATTGGTTTAATGATCACATGGCCAGTGAACACACGAGGCTAGTAACAACTGGATTCTACCACGAGCAGCAGTGCTCGGAACTGTCCAGTCCATGAAATGGACGGCAGCGGCTGTGGAGAGTGTGCACAAAACTTAAGTATAAAGGTATCTACTCGCACTTACAAAACAATTCAAGCACGGTGGATGAGGTGGGACAATCGAAAGGATTCATCTGTGCCGTCAAAACGCCCAGTTCAGGGTATTTAAGTCGACAAAACGAAGTTGCTTTGCAAAATAAAACGTTGACAACCAGAACTCGTGATCTCCACCCACATGCAATTGTTCCACACCCAGCAGTTGTAAGAGACAAGTTCAATTGGTGTGGTCATCGTACATATCCGACAATTAAAGCACGGAAATTACACGTAAGAAAGGAAATAATCCTATGGTCTGGCATTTGATTTAACTACGGGGCTCTTCGGTCTTCGTAAGATGTAACTGTGATGAGCAACATGATGGTCGAGCCATGCCTACAGTATTCTAGGTCTTCCTGGACCTTCGCTAATGCCATTATGGTTTATCACAGATCGACACAATGGGTCAACTGACTGTAACAACCGGTCGTGGTCGATGAGACCGATGTTGGGAAGACGACAGGCGAAAAAGGCGATGACGCTTCGCCCATCGTGATCGGTGGCTCCAACTTGGATGATACCCAGTCGGGAGATGTCACGGAATTCTGAGTCTATCACTTCTTGAATGGAAAGTTCCTGCAAAAGGAAGGAACAAAAGTCAAGACAGTAGATACCTACTCCAATGCTATTACAGGTTGGTTTAAACGTGCCCAAATGACCATATTTTGGTAAGTGACCGCAGAGAGCGCCGAAGACGGCTGTGTTTAATTCTACGGGCTCCAGCAATTCCTTGCTACGTGCCCAATTTGTCCAACCCCTTGGTCTTCCAGAGTTTCCGTGGCCTTTATAACACCACCGAGAGTAATCGCCACATTGCGTGACACTATGCCTTGGTGACTGAGAAAACGTTTCTGTTTCAACCTAAGTGAGTAGGAGTGTTAAGAGGAAAGTGCACTCAAATTCTCAAAGCACGACGAGAACCCGACTACTGAGTGAACGAAAACTAGCAATCCGCTCCAAGCCATTTCATGATGGCACCCTGGCTACAAACACTAGAGGGATTTCGAGGAGGTGACAATGATCCCACTTAGACTAAGTACTTAATGCATTTCCAGCACTTGAATACGTCCCAAAAGATTAAAATTTTGCATGAAAAACATTAAATGATGATGATAGATGGGTAGAGCTAATCTCCCACGATTTCATCAAAACAACTATCTAGGATTCACATGACAGTTAGTCTCGACTTCCCCACATAAATAACTTTCCCACGTTTTGTTCCACTGTTGCTGAACTGCCACAGAGGACTGAGAGACTAAAACACGCAATTTATCTTGAAGTAAAAGTGACCTTCCAACGGTGTGCGTGGCTATGAAAAGCAGCGCCTGGCGGCAAACCTGATAAACTACGACCTTGCTTGTGGGCAGTAAGCGTAGAAACCACAGCGAAAGCCGTGGATTGACAGTTTTCAATGCTTACGGTTTTAGCTACCCAAACGAGGATAAAAAATTGGGTAACAGGCAGTGTGATTACGCACACAAATGTTTGTTTAATGTGTAGACATCAATCCGCGTAATTTTTCAGCAATACCCTAGTAGTTGGGTCCCGCGTCCCATGCCTACAGCCTCTCAACCCTTTTGAATGTCAACAGTAAGCTTTCCCGCAGTGCTGTTGTCTTACTACTCAACCAGCCAACATACCGAGGTACCTTGCTCAGTCTTGAGGGATGCTTAATGATACACAGAGGGATTCATTGAGATTTAGGGATCGGAGCGCCATCCATCCATGATGGAAACTCGTGACTTAGACCCTACGACGGTGGCACATTGCCAAGCTAATGCCCTTCCATGTGTAGAAAATGGTAACAATAAGGAGCTAATTGGTGCTGCGCGGAAGGGTTAAGCATTAGACGCTTCCGAGGTTTGATATTTGGAAAAAAGTTTTGCACGACTGAAACATAAAAAGAGGGATTGGCGCACTACTTCAAGAAACAACACACAACAAGCACAGCGGGTAATATTTCCATGGAATTACGTAACAACAAGGTTAAAAGCAAATTAATGATTCCCTTTTTTTGTTTATCACATGGAACCTCAAATATTATTAAAAAAAACAGGCTGCAGATGAAAGCAACAATAACAATGCGTAGTACAAAACAATTAGATCTAGTAATGTTGGTGTTGAAATCATGCAAAGGCCATCCACCCACAAAAACAGACGATTGCTGAACTAGGCGATTTCAGTGGGTAGCAAAATGAGTGGATGAAGTGATTCAACTGCACGATCCGATCACAAATTGACACAAAGAGCGGTCAAAGATTGCAAATAAATTGCCACTGAACTTAACCAAAATGACGAGAATGAAAAAACCCCAAGCATACCACTAGTAGTGGCAAGCGATGTCTGTCTTGCCAACTTTCCAACGGTAACATAGAACTAGAAATAAGCAAAAATGCTTTGCAAGTTTGCTACCAGGATTTCGAAGGAAAGTCAATCATCATGACATCGTTTGGCACTACTTTTACGCCAATTCAACCCCTGTTCAGGAAATGAAGAAATCAATCACTCCTCTTCAGACCGAGATCATACATTAGGTGACGGTGCCAACCACAGCCAACATAAACTAATGAAAAAGACATGTTAGACTAGGGTAAGGAGGTGGAAGCGACGTCGACATTACAAATGTTAAGGTCAAGCCTAGTCACAAAGCTGTCGATGAAAGCCATGATGGAATGTCGCTACTGGTCCTGCTTGACAAAAGGCTAACACGGGGCTTACTAGCCAAGGAGAGAAGGGAGAAAAACTGAGCAGTATTGATCTACACGGACCCAACATGAAGCTGACCACCTAACGACTTCACAAACGGAAAAACTCCAAATACTTCAGCAAATGACTGTGAGAATAACTTTTTCAAAGTTAAAATATCTCGCAATTTCAAATCTACGCGGAAAAATTTTTTGCAAGCATCTCGCGCAGATGTTAGCGCGCTCGGGTGTTTACTAATTTATAAAATAAGACGCTGTGAATCGGACGTGGTAAATGAGGAATACTCAAGCACAAACACGGAACTCAACAATATAGAAACAAGGGTTCTGCCTTTTTAAATATCAGTAGTTTTTAGCATTACGCTTCATTACAGATAGTAACGCAAAAAATAGGAGTTTTCCCGCCCTGGAAGTTGTTATTACAGAACCAACCATTTCCCA
The DNA here is from genome assembly GCA_036345935.2 of Taenia hydatigena. Taxonomy (NCBI): domain Eukaryota; kingdom Metazoa; phylum Platyhelminthes; class Cestoda; order Cyclophyllidea; family Taeniidae; genus Taenia; species Taenia hydatigena. The sequence goes on from JADWOT020000003.1 coordinate 14,384,555, forward strand.
ACGCTGTACAGAGAACCAAACTGTACATGCGCAAAGCTCATGAGACTTTGAGGCCTATCAAAATTTAAGATATGGAACTATCGGAAACGACACATGTCTTAACTACTGCACGTCAGTTTTAAGTCCTTGATGAGTACTTTTCCGACACTGCGGCATCATCGACTCACTTGACTGATGAGGGAGTCAAAACGCACAACGTGTTGTTATGGAGTCAATGGCTTCTAATTACTCAAAGGATGTCAAAGGTAAAGCATTAAGACACATAAACTCGACATGAACTGGGAAGATTGATGTCGCTGCAACTCTATCTCAGATCACAAGTACTGCCATAAAAGCTCATGGGTGATAAGGCAAAGAGCAGCGGAAATTTGCACTTGCCTTTTCATACCAGCCCAGTTCGCGTTCAAAGTCTTCATCAATGAATTCTTCAGGGGTCATCGGTCCTTCAAAGTAGTCATCATCTTAGGGGGAAAAAAGAAGGGAAAAATCAGTACCATGGCAGGTCACGGTTTTGAACGTCAGGAACACTAAATATTTGACAGAAATTTGACTAGAAGTAGTCGTGAGCCAGGTGCAAAGAGTCACCAGTGAAACGTAAACCGGCTCCGAAAAGTGGTAGACTAATGGTGAACTTTAAAGGTGGTTGAATTTGCAAAAAAACCTGCTGACAAAAAAGCACAAAATTTCGTCACACACATAGACCTCCAAATAAGCCCACTTAAGGCAATGTAAATATGTTTTTTTAAGATAAATAGAAACACAATCGCATCATCAATTTTCAAGATTATGCATCGTTAAAAGTTGGTAAAATAGCTCAGCACAAGAAAACCACAAGAGAGCTAAGATCGAAACAAGCAAAACTAATGAGCCAGACTCCACAACAGCAAGAAAAATTGAAACCGTACTCTTCACACCTCAAAATGGATGACAAACCGAGAGGATGAAAATACTAAGGCCCTTAATGATAATGTGAGAGTGAGTTTTGTCTTAATAAATGACAACTGAACGGCAAGCATAGTAGAAAAAAGTCCGATAGTTTATGTGCGACAATTAAGAATCGTTTACCCAGGTCTCCTTCAAGATCGGGTATTTCATCATCAAACTCGTATTCTGGGATTTCGAATTCATGTACAGATGTTTGAGGTGTTTCACTTTCGAAAAAGTGGGGTGAGTTCGCCGTTTGTACTGAACAAAATCGCCAATGAGGCTTTGCTGAAGCGGGGACCTCTGTCTTTTCACTAACCGAGTCGGAGTAGCTCAAGTCGAATTCGTTGACTGTACTGGTAACTGCGGGATCGGATTCTACCGCCTCAGTCTTCGGGGGAAGATCACAGGTGACTTTCTCCACCGGCAGGATATCTTGCGTCGAATCTGCGTTAAGAGACTATTATACGCAAAAAACCAGTATCATTGCTAGATTATCAAACGACTATAAAAAAAGTAAGGATGATAGCAGACTTTATTTACAAACGCAATTACAAAGCTTTTGACAGTATTTTCTCCACATTTTTAAGACGCTCCGCTGCAATAGTCAAGTCGATCGTTTCTTTATAGGCATTTTTCTCATAAGGAAGACCAGCCAGCACTTGACTGAGGTAGTTTAATTGAGAAATTAGTTCAAGCTCCACATCTCGAACAGCATCTCTGAAATTGCGGGCATAAATCTCGATTTGCTTTTGGGAAGGGAGATCTTTTGATAATTCATCCAAAGTACCTCCGGCCGACTGCATAATTTGCATAACCTTTGACTCTATTTCGTCTAACTTTTGAAGTCGCTCCTTCAAATTCGGTGGTGACTGTCCAGAATCCTTATAACTCATATTTTTCTGTCCTCAAATAAACAACGTTTTTAAAAGGTAGTTTTGGACGCTATTGGTGGAGCAAAGTGACATTGAAAGGCTGAAACAAGCGAAATCTTTCAAAGCACTCAGGATTATTAATTTAGAACATTAAAAACAAAACTTTTGGTACGAAAGGGTAGCTGAATTGGAGCCAATTTCTTGGATAAACGTTAAAGTATGTCAGAATTGATTGGTTTACGTAGAGCGTATAATTGTGATAAATTATACAAGTATTGGAACGCTTTTTAAGCTTCTACTACATACTGAATTTTAATTAAGCAGTAGAATTTCCACGAAATTATGGAAATTGGCAATCACTAATTCTTTGAAAGAAAATTTTAAATGTTCCATTTTGTAGGGCCGTATTTTTGACGTACTTGAGCTTACGTCATCTTCTTAGGGCCATTATTGGGGATGGCAATATTTTGTCAATGACTAATGCACCTTTTACGATGCCATTAGATGCTCATGATGCTGTAGTGTCCCGAGACTCCCTTGAAGGCAAAAGAAGGCAGAATGCTAATGTAGAATATATATCTTCACCGGACAGAGGGAAAAAGACTGCTGGCATGGCCCGGGGGCCAGCTCACGCAGCTAGAGCAATACGTACACTTCTGTGACCTTGACAGAAAACCTGTAGTTCTACCAAACAAAATACTACAGTGCTCTTCATGAAATTCCTCCCAAATAACACAAATAAAACCCAGAAGTAGACAGCTGTTGTAACCACCCGAGGCTCCCTAGAAGGCAAAAAGGGGGCAGAATGCTAGAGTAGAATGTATATATTCAATGGACAGAGGGAAATAGGCTACTGGCATGGCCCGAAAGCCAGCCTACGCAGCTAGGGCTGATCGAAACCGGTAGTTCAAACAAAGTATTACAGCTGTACTAGACTGGAAAATCCAAACAATCATTATCTTAGTGAAGTGTGGCTTACTTTAACAATTAAAGCAATTGTAATGCAGCCAACTTACCTTAAGTCTTACCATACCGCATTGGTAGGGCGGATGACTGAGAGGTTCAAACAAAACTGTAATCTCACACTGTCACGACAGGTGTACATATTAGGGAGACTAAAGAACCCCTATAAATGACCTTTACTACCAGTGCATGGAACAGATGCGCAGAATGGACGGACTCATGAGTCAATATTGATTCCATTTCTTGATACCTCTCTGCGATGGCATGAAAAGCGCATACACTTGTTAAATTTTTGCATATGCATCATCAAGTACAAATTGACACATGCCAATGCATTAGGTAAGAATACTGTTTAGCATGTTGTGAGTCACCTTCCTGTTCTAATCACCTCCTATGTAATAAACGGAGGTTTTAAATAAAATACGACTCGGGATCGTCTACAAAGCATCGTACCACATTTACAGAGTATTTTAAGACAACGCATCCTTTAGCCACCGGCAATAAATTGAGACACTCGTTTTACTTACAAAAGCCGCTGTGGGAACCACGAAAATAAGTGCCACATGCATAGGTAAATGGTAATAAGTCGCAAAAGATGATAACTTGCCTCTCTTCACTTTGGGTAATAAAGGAGCGGCGTTTGCGCGGGGTGGCTAACCAACAGACTGATTTACAATGAGTAGCAGTACCTGCATCATAACGTTTGCAAGGCTGACAGACATGTAATGGGTTAGTACCTGACGATCTATGCTACTGGGCTGCATGTGTTGGTGATTTCTGGGATGTAGACACAACTGTTCGCCCTGTAAATTGGTAAACAGACAATTCTGGTCGCTTAAAAGGCAGCAGAAAATTTCAGGCGATGTAACTAATCTGTGGGAAGGAAGATGTATTTTCGTCCCTAGCTTCCATATTTCCCGGCGGTATGCCTCCACCTTATAGGCATTACCTTTCATTTGCATTCACCTCCGACATGCTATAGCGTCACTCGCGACAGAAAATAGAAGGTTGCGGTAAGAAAATGAGATACCTAGATCCTGTCGAGCTCCCAACTAGAGCAGCAGTAGTTCAACACCTCGATGTAAGTGCATGAACTTGTCAATGGATATAAGTAAACTGGAAGTAAGGCCAGCTTGGTAAAAAATAGTTCTGTTGAACTGGAGAGAGTTCGGCTTCAGTATTGGACTTGTACGTAATGTAGGCCGATCACGAAGGAGGGAATGAGAGTGCGATGCTCTAGAATGCTCAAGACTCAGTCATGAGAAAAACTCCTTTATAAAGTTGAAACAAGAACCTATTAATAATGAAAGAGTGTATCACTTTCCACCCTCTTGAATAGCATTCCCCACCCATCAGACCTTTGCACTGGGGCTCGTATTGATGATGGCCATATGAAAGCGCTCCGGGCAGTTTCAGTGTTGTGAAGGACAATTCTAGCCTATTTGGCACTGACTTGTTTGACAGGCTGGATCTGGATCAGAAACCAATCAAGACCATTAGCAGTCAGACGCCTTAATTCCGTAATTAGTCCGTATTTTCGGACTCCTCGAGTAATCACCATCAAATTCAAAGTTAGACCGTAGGTTAACAGAGACAGTAAACTTTAATAGGAAGAAATAGCAGCTACTATCATCCAGCTAAAAGCTCACACATCAAAGGCTGCCTGAGAGATTTTAGCCAAACTTCAAACCAGTCATTCCGGTGGCATCTCCGTGGATAGGGCTGATTCAGCTGGTTTGCAACATGGAGACTTGTGATGTGTCTCTGACCCTTAAAGTGAACTGGTTGAGGAAACCTTGACACCCAATTGTCGCTGTCTTCAGAATTAGAGTGACTCTGCTAAGCCACTTTCGGCAGTTGAGTCCGTTTGTCTGAGCTGATGGACCACAGTAAACTATGGATGAAGATGGAGCACTTGAATTGGTCGTCAGTCATTTATTTTTGATTTGGCAGCTCTCACAGGCCCATCCAACTTCAAGCAGTTACAGACTGTTCATTAAGGAGGTCTTTCTGTAAGGATACGATCTCATCGAAGTTTAGATTATTCCGGAGTTGAGCAAAACAAAGTTGAACTCTCCTTAACTAATAAGTGCCAACGAAGTTCTGAGTCGAAAAGCGTTCCCCGTGGCCTTCGAATCAAGACTCAGATGGGATTTGTAATATGGATCATGGTGAGACTCCGTAATGCTGCTGGCAGCAGAAGCAACGAAGTGGCCTGTTTGGTCTCATAGTGGTGGGGACTTGACCCAGGGATCCTGCAAAATTATGACTGCTGAAGTGATAAGGCATCGTTCATTCATTGTTCAGCACTACCAAGGCTACCTGTTTTGACGTTAGCCTCAGACATGGAATGGACGGTTGAGAAATAAAAATGAAGTGAAGCGAGAGCATGGATCATGCTCAGGTCAAAGTGGAGCACTAACTAGCCAAAGACCTCGGTTTTAATCGTCTTCATCGGCCGATCAACATCGGAAAGCTTGGACTCCTGCGCATAAGGCTTAAAAGCGACGCCCTAGGCTGCTTCGAAAGTGGCTTAGTAGGTGAAGCCTTCTAAAAACTTCTGTCTAGGAAAATGTTTTTGTAGTTAAAAGCATTATTTGCACATCTAGAGAAAAAGTCTTGTGTAAAAGTATCACAATGGCAAGGACAAATATATGAGCGGGTCAGGAACTTGGGGAATCTGCGGTTAAGTAACATTTGATTCAACCTTACACTAATTTAAATGTTTAACTCTCGTTTTTTTTGCAAGAGACCACTTAGGGTGCTCCGCCTTGATCTTCGAGTCATGCCAATAGCTTCTTTAAGACTATCTCTTTGTTCAAACTACATATTCTGTCCAATTATTGTCTTTTTTCAGCCGCTACTGGCGTTGAAGCAATTTCTAAGCATCTCGAAAATCACTTTAAAACGCAGTCTTTAAATGATATCTAACACCCTCTCCTGCTCATGAGACATTGAAATGAGTTGATAGAGTCTCAAGGAATTGTTTACACAATAAGCACTTAATTAGTGACGTAGACTGCGCCTTCACATTGGTTACCAGTTACCTACTTAAATCAAGCTTGTACCCACTTATAGGCAGTTGCCATCGCCGAAACAGGGGTTAGTTCAACACACTAGTAACCTTTGGCTTAATTCATTTTTATTTCGCTTACTCTTAATAGAATCCAACCGTGAAAATGTTTCTGTCCTTTATTTGATTACTGATGAGTTAGCCTTCCTACCTACCCCAGCGTCACAAATATGTGACATAAATTGCGCTGCCATTTTATAGTAATTGCTTGCACACAATCATGTTTTAGACTTTCTGTTTGGCTTTAAAACGAGTATTTTAGCTGCACAAATCCCTGTTGGGGTATAATGTTGGATTTTTTGCAAAAATTGGTTTCATATTCACTACGGCTAACTTGTCTATAGCCAAATTTCAAGCATACCATGAGATGAAGTATAATAAATAATTCATGCATCATTTTATTTATACCCTGTCAGGAGAGTGAAATTTTTTGTTTAAATTTTGGGCTCATTTTCAAGGTGATAACTTTCTTAAACAACCGGCGAGCAATGCCATTAAAACAAACGCCTTGAAGGGAGTCGCCAATTTTGGATACCAAGAGAAGAGGAGGACTGCTAATTACATTTGTCTATAAAGTTTATCCTTTATGTTAATTAAAATCCTCTCATTTCATTATGCATGCGTTTCTAGTGTGGAGAATGGGACTGCTTACCTTGGAGAGCTTGCCACTGTGTTTGGTGCTCCTCATCTACTACTTCCGCTACCTCTTCGTCTTCCTCTATCCTCTTGCTTTGCTCCCTATCGTTTTAATTCATACAAACAACGTGAGTTCTACCTACCTCACACACGCATTTCCTCTCATCTTGGTGTAACACACGATATTAAAACCCTGGCGAGCAAAATCGTGAAGAGAACCAGCTGGATGTCAATGTAACACAGCGCATGATCATATCTTATTCATAAAATTAATAAGTATTGCTCTTATTCTTGTAATTTGAAGATAACAAAAAGTGCCTACATCCTGCTATGGATGAGTGGTTACTGGATAACAGGAGTCGTTCCGCTTTATGCAACAGCCCTCCTTCCAATGTTTGCTGGACCTATAATGGGTTTGCAGACGTCAGGCACCCTCTCTCGCGAGTATTTGCCGGTAAGCATAATCAAGAAAAGTTTATATTGAAAATAATAAGAAAGTATCCACTCATGGATCAACAACGAAAATCAACAAGTTCCCCCCCACTGGTGCCTCGATTTTTTCACATAGCTGAGGCGTCACATATATGTGACACGCGGTTCCCATTAGTATAATCCTAACCGGTGGCAGCAAATTGTGCAGCGCAAGCAACCTTACTTATTGAGAAACAAGAAGAGTGGGTAAAAGATATTCTTGTTCCGGGGAACTTGCAACTTTTTGTTTACTTTTTTAAACGACCAGTCTTGTAGTGCTATTGTCAGGGTTGCATGCGAAATGTTAAACATTTAAACTGCAATAGTTCGCTATCCCCTGAGACCCTAATGGTTAGTATGTTCAAATATTTAAAAGTTGACAAGGTTGATATTTCCTTTAGTCCACAAAAGGCCATTTTCCTTCTGGAATGCAAGCCTCACCCTATCGAATCGCCTGTCTCAGTACTGAATTCTTACATTCATTTGAAAAATCCAGGAAATTTGACGAGTTCCTGTGCAAAATAATCGTTTGTTGTCTTATGCTAGACTTCAAATTTCCTCTTCATCGCGAGCATGTTTCTAGCCGGGGCGGCTGAACACTGCAATCTGCATCGTCGGGTTGTCATCTTCTGTCTCAAGTGTATGGGCGGCGATCCCAGGCTGTAAGTTACCTTCTCGCTATCAACCACAAATCTCCAACAATAAAGGCTCTAGTTGCCTGATTAGTTAAAGCCACTAAAAGCTCTAACGCGTAAGGGAACAGACAAGTAGACCGTTCTCCTGTCTGACCTTTGGCCTCACTTTTGAATCAAAAGCCGCTGTCTATTGCTCCTCGTCTCAATATCTCGAGATTTCATGAACAGAATTACTCTACGCCATTATTTAGTGTTTATTCCAGGATACAAAAAGTTTGCCTCGAACTAACATTCCTCGGTTATGCTAGTAGTCCAAAGTTCATTTTTTGCGTCTAAACTAACTGTTCAAGTGGATTCTACTCCAGTAAAGAGCTTTGAAAGGTTATAGAGATGATTAATTTGTGTTTTTTAAAGGATCCTGCTAGGAATAATGATCCCTACCTGGTTTTTGTCACTGTGGATGAGTAACAGTGCGACAACGCTGTTGATGGTGACAATAACCGAAACGCTGTTGAATAGGATCGACGAGGTCACCAAGAGTAAGCATAGCGTTGAGGTTGTAAAACTCGCTTTTTAAAGCAAAGTCCAACCTTACAGATCTTCTTTTTCAGATATTGAAGGCTCCATAGAGAAAGACGGCTCCATTGCTAAGTAAGTGTCGCATTTATTCTCCACAGACAGGGCTCAAAGTCATCGTTGAAGGCTTAATAGAGGATGGTGGATAAAAGCTGGGAGACCAAGAGAGTGCAGCGAGCGAGCCGCATAGATCTGAAGTAAAAGTGATTCCAAGCTGATCTTACTTGGCTATTGTCTGCAACCTAAGGTTGGAATGCCTGTTAAGGTTTAAAACCGTCTCAATAACTTCCATTGATGTGTCTCCAGGGGCCGTGCTGTGTAGAACCTCAAGTCTCCTCAGAACTTAAACTGAGAGATAAATCAACAACCGAGGCATTACAACAAGGACTGTTGATAATTTAGGTTGGATATGTCCAGCACGGCCGCTTCAGCGTAGTCCCAACATAGATCCGACAGGCCGTGCGCTTGGATCAACCATACTACTTAAATGCGGCGTTAAGCATAAATCACTTCATGACATAATGCACTTACAATTTCGCATCCGACTTTCCCCCTTCTTAGGAGTGAGTCCAAGGAAGACAGTGGCGAGGAGTTGTCTCCCAATCGCTCCAAATGGCAAAAGTTCGGTGTTGGTCTCAGTCTCGGAGTCTGCTACTCCGCCAGTTGTGGAGGCATGGGAACACTAACTGGAACACCAACAAATATTGTTGTTTATAATCTTCTTACCGAGTAGGCACTCATTATTTTTGTCGAGTCCTTGCTTTCAATCTAACGCTTTTGGAAGAATCTAATGATTGGTTGAACTGATAAAGTCATCCCAAATGCACTCCTTTCAACCCTTTCTCCAGGGAAGCGGGAAGGCGTACCAAAAAAAGAATTAGCAAATTCTATTTTCAAAAGGTAGCTTAGAGACTTCGCCTCACCTAAGAATCTCCCTCATTTTTAGCGTCTATGGAAGTGAGACTGGTTTGAATTTCGGTTCATGGATGGCGTACGCCTTCCCCATCTCGCTAATCATCCTTCTCTGTATTTGGTTTACAATTTGTCTGATATACCTCGGACCAAAGTAAGTACTACTGTCTGCACAATAGTCTTCACCTTTTTTTCATTCCTTAATGTCTTCTGCTCCTCGGCAGACAGCTCTTCAGCTGCCGAAGATCACAGCCCAGATCGACGTACAACTCATTCGACGAAGTTTTTACATCGGAGGAAGGTGAAGAGGATCATACGAGTCAGCAAAGTGTGGAAGACATCTCCCTCGCGGATATTGTGCATAAGATTATTGAGGAGGAGGAGAAAGTTATCGGTTCCATGACGTAAGTCGCTTATCCTTGTCACACTCGACTACTTATGCTTTGGACAGACCCCTTGAGGCAACCTATTCGGGAGCGATCAAACTGGTACATAATTTACCATCAAATCTGCTAAATTTTACGACTTTAAAGCTGCGTACCGAAAGGGCTAATGTAGACCTCCACAGTTCAGATGCCTTTCAGGCTCGAGCAGAGACATACTACTTATAACGAAATGAGGCGACAATAATCCTTAGGTCAATAATGTAGGAGATTTTATTTTTAGACCTTTAAACACTATAAATTTTTATGCAGCACTAGTCGTTGCAATTAGGTATGCTAAAAAATGCATGCCGTAACTCCGTGACGCTGATAGATAGCTTGTTAATTATTCAAACAACAACAATGCCTGCTCTGTAAGACACAAACTGCATCCAATTAGTTGAAGATCTTAACTCCTTCGTCATCATTGCCTCGGCTTAGCATCGTGCAATTCACCGCCTTTTAGATGGGCCGAAGGATCTGTTTTGGTTCTCTTTGTTTCCGTCGTGATCCTGTGGATAGGCAGAGAACCGGGCGTGCCAGGCTGGTCTCTTTTTATGCCCACTAAAACCAATTCCAAGGGTCGAGTAATTCAGTGAGTTTCAGACTCATTCTTCTTCCATTTTTGTCTGTCAAAAATGTTTATCACATTCTGCGTTTTTAGTTATGTCGGAGATACGCAGCCCATTGTTTTGGTGGCATTCCTTGCGTTGGTTCTGCCCTACAACAATCCATTTAAACTGCGTATTCGTCCGGATGAAATGCGTTAGTAGGCAGTTGCTGTCTGTTTAGCCTCATCCAGATAGTGATATAATCAGAAGGTTTTATTCTCTCTAGGGAAAGAGGCACTTGCTAGGATAAATCGGCCGCTTCTACCTTGGGTAGAGGCTGAAAGGAAGTGCGCATGGGGCGTCATTATCCTCATCGGTGGGGGGTTCGCTCTCTCCAAAATAGTCACGGTATACTTAACAGTCCTTTTTAAAAGGCAAAACCACTCAAGATTCGACTCAGGCATGTGCAATCATTGACTTCACCCTACTTAATTTTTAGTCGTCTGGTTTGTCTACCGTCATCAGTGATGGCCTAATAGGATTGAATGCTCTACCGCCATACGCTATTATCTACATTTTGACGGTAATGTGCTCATTTTTGACGGAGATGGTCTCCAACACTGCGACTATCACCATCCTCACCCCAATCATGTTTGAACTCGTGAGTTTTTGCCGCCCTCCCATCGATACATGACCAACCTCAATATTGGAAAGAAGTTTACCACATGCTTTAATCATGGATACACAACTAGACAATACTAAGGTCACTCCTTTCCTGTGTTTTAGGCTGACAAATTGGCTATGCACCCCTTTTGTCTCACCTTACCACTTGTCCTTGCCACTTCGTTGGCCTTCATTCTTCCCGCTGCTACCCCACCAAATGCCATCATCTTTGCCAAAGGTCGCGTCCGACTATTTGATATGGTAGGTTGCACTTAAGATACATCAAAATGGGACTGGAAGTAGTCAATCTGGGTGGTTCTGCTGGCGGCAGTGACAAGTATATCCACGCCTTGCGACTGGCCGGTCCAGAAATTTGGGAGTAGTGAGTGAATAAACGCAATGTCGTGTGACCACGATACAGGTTTCCTGCCAATGAGGAAGGAGGTGTAGACTTTTTAAAGGAGACACACACGTCTGCGCTTAAGCGATGAGTGCCACCGTTATGATGGCCATCACCCCACAGTCTTCCAGTGAAAGTGACACACAACAATGCTCCGTGTGGCAAATTGTTCAAGAGGCGAGCCTTTAGGTAAAAATGAGCACAGTTGGCGAACCCAGGTACGGGGACACTTAGGCTCACCCATACCAGCAAGCATCCCGTATAGAGGATGCTTCACGCGCCATACACTATTTGGAGACCACATCCGTGTATGGACGTATGTTGCAACAAGAGACAATGGGTGACAATAGGTGACAATAGCTCCCGATTTGGCTTGGACACATCTCGGAGATGGGAAGCCCGCCTCTTTTAGCACAGACATTTGGTGATGCATTTTCTCTCAGAGGTAAAAAGTGCGGAAGACCATGATATTTGAGATAGCTAACTGGGAATGCCAGGTGCTCTTGGTGCGCCCCTCACACGCAGTTGTGAACACATTACCCTCTTCGTTGTTACAGATGAAAACTGGCGTCATTCTCAACTGCATGGCACAAGTCGTTGTGACTGTGTGTACCATAACATACGGAGTGCCACTGTTTGGGCTGAATGCGGTTCCCGATTGGGCTCTCAACATAACCTCGCGACACTAAAGGGACGAAATGTGAACAATTGGATTGTCGCCTTGGAGCATGTGATGCGTGAATGTTGCAATAAAAAGCAAAGACATTACATTCTCGTTTTTGTGTTTCCTTTGAGATGTAAAACACACAGAACAGAGATAAATCCAATTCAGCTTAGTGAAGTGGCACGGTCGAAGCCAGCGTCATATATGTGTGACATTTGGCCCCACCAATTAATGACAATTCGCTTAATTTCATTGAATGGTAAAGAGTTGGGTGAAATATAGACAAGTTCAACCTTCTACGCGTCATGGTAAAAGTTTTTTTTTAAACTAATTAAAGCGCGTTTGTCCATAAAAGCTAATTGGAGATGCGCACAATGTTAAGTAAGATTTGAGCTCCTTAATGAGCCCTTAAAGCATCAAAAACAACTATCGAAAAGCATTAACGGGTTGCTTGTCAAATGCACGGGACTAAATGACTTTTTACTCAAGGCCTGTCCCCCTTACGTGGTTGTAGTTAATGGTTTGCATTACCAAATCAAGTATGTTTCCTCACTCTGTCATGTTAACAAGGCATTTTAGCTTTCAGCGTGCATCAATATCAAGGAAATGCTAACTCCCCCCTTCCATGGTTCTAAATTTTAAGCCGTAATTCAGTTAAAAATAATGGATCAAAAAGTTGACACAGTTCTTAAATGGGCTAGTGGGTCAAGGCAGGGATTGAGTAAGCGTTCAAAGCCATCCAAACACCTGTGCCATTTTGATATCCTCCATATTCAGAGATTAAAATTCATAAATGTTGATCTAAGAATCAAGACATCTTGGATCTCGTGGAAAAAAAGACCAAGAAATGTTAATTGGAAATTTGGAGAAGAGAATGAAAGTAGTTTGTGGCAGTTTATCTATAAAAACAAAACCGATGCCCATTAAACGGATAAGATGATTTAAAACGACCTACATTGAAGTTCAGGCGGGCAAGGTTTGGGCGTTTTTGGATGGGATATCGAGCTTAACTGTCAGATGAAAGGTCAGTGGTTGTAATTACTACATAGCCATATTTATCCCCCTTTGATGGACAATCGTCTTTATATTTTGCAATCTGAATGTCAAATTGGTACTGTAAGGCTATTTATACAAAAAATCTCACAACAACTTGGGAGAAAACAGGGCAGAGAACAAAAGTTTATTTTGTTTAACTGGAGCATAGCAAAATTTGTTAGTGCAGCCCTTCCATTCTCAGCGGTTTCAATAATATGTTCTGGTGTCCTGGTTTTCCCTCATGGCATATTTGGCAAAAGCTTGCCTTGAAAACGAAATTCTATTCAGACTGATACGCCTATGGAGACCCGGACGCTGTGTAATAAAATGTGGGCGATAAATTAATGACTTTTCCGTTCTGGGTGAAAAATATGAAAACTACTTCATTTTCTGAAGCGGAAATGCCTTAGTGTAAAACTTTTATACAAATTCATTTTGTAATGAATGAATTCAAGTGAGTGAAGTAAAGAGGAAAAAAAGAAAAAGAGGTGCTGGACCCAGGACTAGAGAGAAAAAGTAAAATCCCGTTTTGCACATGCCATGGGGCAATGAAGCAGATTAGGAAACTAAACGAGAAAAACAGATTTTAAATGAATTCAGAGAAATGGAGCAGGAAAATTATGAATTACGGCCACGCATTGTAGTCGGTTAGTCGAATTGGATTTGAATATTTCGAATTGAAAGGTAATTGGACTACGCTATAGCTCACATCAAGGTTTGCTTCTCATTCCAAAGAGACATGACTTACTATGAGTCCAAATACAGTTTTTAAACTAGCCTCTTTTTGGTGCCAGAAAGTGCGCTTTTACATAACGTCAAGTATCGCACACTCAATCCTTCGAAGGCTATGTACTCACAAAGTAAACAAAAATGGTTCTTTCAGTTCTATTTCCCTTTTTGAATTGTACCGTTATAGTTTAACTTTTTTACAAACGTACCCATGCATACTTAATAGGCTTTTCAAAAATTTGGCTCGATCGAAAGCGTCGTGGAGATAAAGGAAGACTCACTTTTATGCATGTATTGAAGGGTAATAACTGACAATTTAGCTTTGCCAGCACGAAAAAAACAGCCAGGCATTATATATCTTCCCACCAGTGCAAAATAAACGAAAATGCATAGTAAAAAGACATTGACAAAGTAGCAAAAGCGTTGCTTAAAATAGACGCCCCTCAAAAGACGAACAACCGATGGGTTAGCCTAGTTCCTGCTGCGGAAAAGGGATTGTAAATCCCTCCAAACAATCCACTCCACTACATCCACCCAAAAGTGGTGAAACAAGAAGAATGTTTAAGACAGAAGGGAACTTTGATGGGGCAGAAAAATGAGTTTGGTTTTGACAGAATGAATAAAATCGATTTAACAGTGAATCCGAAGGCAAACCTAAACCGAGTCGCTCCCGCACTTCTTTACTCAAAGTTTATTACAAGAAACAAGAAGATAGGCAATTATATCAAAGAAAAACCTGCAAAAAAGTTAAATACTAGGTTGACGGTCGCAAAGGGAAACTGGCGTTCCACTCAAAGTTAGGATTTCGGGTGGAATCGCCTACCACTTGTGACTTTGCGTCTGAGGCCATCGACTCTACCTTCCAGGTCAGAAAGGATTGGAGTCAATAACCGTCAATCAAATCGTGTAAACTATCAATGGGGAGAAGCACAAACGCACGCTATTTGTACGCATGAATCTGATTCAGTAGTGGCCACTGGAAGTGGACTACGTGGGCGAACAAAGAGGACCAATCAGGAGACTCCAACTTGTCCGTTCGGTGTTTGAGAGAGAGAGAGATGCAGCGAGTGGGAGCGAGGGAGCGGAACAACTACAGCTTCTGGTGTTGCTATCGCTACTTCCACTGCTGCTGCTATATCTGTCGTGACCACCACTGTGGGCTGCAGGCATCACCAACTCAGTACGCCATGTTGCGCGAGCTTCCTTCAGCCTAATGCGGACACTGGTCTACCGAATCGCTTGGATTATTGGCCGCCTTCTCAGTGTCATTATTGCCCTGCGAACCCGCGGGACAACTGCCGGTGAGGACGCATTAAAACTAAGGCCTAAGGCTCTTATATTTTTAAAATTTTTTTTCAAATCATTCAAAAAAGTTCTACAGATACAATGGCAACCAAAAATAAGGAGCTGCTAAAAAAGACGACATTAATTGGAGCGAATTTTTACTAGACCAAGATAACAATTTGATATGAATATCAAATTTACAAGAAGCGATAAAATTTAATTATTTTGACAAGTTAATTTTGCAAATAAACCTCTAACCACTTTGAAGAGAGCTCATGCAGTGTTACCTGTCGATTGGTTCCACCAGATTTGGCGCTTGCTTTAACTAACAAAAGGGGTATTTTTGGCAAAAACAGGCATAGTAAAATGAGTTAATTTTAACAGTCTTAATAAATATTCGTAGAATCCAGAATAATCTCCCTGCCTCGTGATCCGGGGAGTCAAGATTTATTCGTGGCCACACGAAAATATCACACGACGGCTAAAGTACACTCAAAGTGTTTTCCCCTCAAAAGTGGCTATAAATTCACGCCATATAAAGATAATTTTGCCATTAAGAAGATGCTTTTATTTTGATTTGGCTTACTGCAAGAGTAGAAACGAAAATTACTGCCTTGTTTAACCTGTTACTCTCCATTTTTAAACCAGTGAGGAACTTCAAAACTGCGATTCACAGCAGTGCCTCAAGTGGTAATTCGCCTTTACAAACGCCCTTGATTTTGAGACCCATTCAGCCCTAGCCTGTGTTAAACGAGCTTGAGGCATTTATGAGGAGTCAAAAGCGGTGAAGGGAGGTGCCTTATCTGTCACCTTAAAGACGGCTCCGCTTTATGAAAGCCTTAACTTTTTTGCCACCGCTATAAAACTCATCAAAAGGCTAATTAATCGCTCCGCCCAAAAAGTTTATTTGGACCAAATAAAGGCCTGCCATAAATAGGTTCGTGATTGCTGTCAATATTTTGATTTTGACACGCATCGCTAAACAAAGCTCGCCTTTCAGCTAACAAAAATTTTGGTAAAATAACTTTAGGTAAGGAGAAAAGTACGCTTAAAATGGCTAAGAGAAGATTTCGCAGAAATATCATCACCCATTACACAGTTACGCTACCTCTCAGTCGTACCGTTTGAGCAATCAAAAGTGGCAAAGTTGAAGCGTTAAATTCCCGACAAACCAGCAACTTCCATTAAGTTAAAAGGTGGTTAGTTTTCGCCATTCTTTCCGCTTAATTTTCGAAGAGGTGAACGCATGTATACTTGGATGTTTTGCAAATGCGCAGGTAAAATATGCAAAAATGTCTTAGCGATGCCTTCTTCAAGTTGCAAATAGCAGTTCAGTCAGTCAGTCCATCACCACTCATTTTCAGAATGGAGCCATCAGTAGACAGGGAAGACACGACTGCGACGCCATTTCACCAAGGCTGTGACAGAACCCTGGGGAAGATCAGAGTCCACGCAGTCAACTTTGCACTTAGAGGTTACATAAATAATTCCCGAAAAACGACAAACCCCTCTGCGCTACATAGAATTTCAGCGGAAACCCACTGCACTAAGAGTATAGTGCAATTGGGGCTACATCAGGTGTCTCGTTGTGAATAGGAAGAGCAACAACTTTGTCTGGTATGTGAAGTACAGCCACACTAATAGCAATTGGGCGAGCAAAATAACGACCTGTCAAAATTAAAAGAACAAATATGCCCTAGAGCACAAATTAACTACCAGTTAATTTGGTTCATTAGTTACATCTGATTGCCTTGGACAAAGTAAAACAAAATTTCTTATAAATGGACACAAAAACAAAAGAAACTGTAGCAAAAGCAAATGCTCTCAGTCATAAGTATTTTAGGTAAAAAATTGGCATGGTAATATATTAAGATTATTCCCAATTTTTAACATGAAATGGATGAAATAAAAGGATAGACAAAGTCTTTTCATGCAGACGATACGGAGAGTAAACTCGCCTACATCATGTGATTAGACCAAAAAATAACAATTTTGGTATTTTTGCCTTGTTCGAAAATTGTTTAAGATGAAAAATATGAACGCCTTCGTGCATGTGAGGCACCCAAATACAAGTTTTAAATGAGACCATTGAAACTGACAATGCGTCCAGCTTTTAGTTCACTGCAATAAAATTTCAATTGACAGGGATTTCGAGCTATTCAAGCGCACCAAAATTCAAGAGTTTAGACGAAATCTAGGCGACCAATTTTTTTCCAAAGCATTTGCTGCGGTTTGTGTTATTATTAGGAGCAAACGGAGGCCTTTGGCGTCTCATCTTTGAAGAGACCGCACAACGCCCTCACTGTCAATTAAAAATGTAAAAGGGCGAAAAATATTTCAAGCTTGCTAAATGATTTGTGAGACCTTGTTTAGTGAAATAAATAGTAGCTATTACTTCATATCGTAATGAGCTCATTACATGCAGGCAAAGGAAAGTGGAGTGAGAAAGTTAATTTCAAACAGATTAAAGAATCAATGAAAAAAAATGTTTGTTGTGCTTTTAAGAGGAGACCATTCACATTTTATTTTTGATTTATCATTCGTAAACAAAAAATAGTCCACTAACATGAGCCACCTGCGCATTTCTTTGACAAATATCCCGCTTGAATAGTTTTGGCAAGCTTGATAGACTTCCAGAACTTGGTTCCCTGGGCGATTTTGAGCCTAAAAACTTGGCCAAAAGCAAAAACTAGTTTCATGATCAAGTTTATGAATGGTTAAGAGCAATTATTTTGGTCTAGTTGTGAAGCTCGATTAACAGACCACGCATGTGCCGCGCCTGCGTTTGACTTGCTTTAGACTTGACTGCCAATTGACACGGATGTGGTAATTGCTTACAATTCGAGCCGGCTTGATTGTGAGGTACAAAATAAAGCATTTTAAAATCGCGCAACGGGTTGGTGCTGGTTCTCACCGTGGGCTTTTCTAACTTCTCAATTGTTTGCTATATCCTGAACTACGGTAAGGGTTTTCGCATAGCAACTCTTATGTCAGCATCATAAAAAGTGCATTTAACGCCTACAGTACCAGCGTCGCATATATGTGACATGTATTCTACATCACTTTGTGGTTAGTAGTTGAGGCAAATTCTTGGGAGACAAATTAGTTTAGCTTAAAGTGCCAAATGAGACACTTGCTTGCTTTCGTCCTTATTTATCGTGGTCTCAAATTTATCCTGTATTTATTGTTAACTTATCTGGGCATAAGCTTTACTAGTCAAGAAATAAAATGCTCATAAATTTGTGCATTTTTTATTTAGGATTATTTCATTGTCCTAGTACTAGCAGTACACGGTTTTGGTGAAAAGGCTTAGTCAAGGCACACCGCTTCAAACATTTCACCGCTCGCATCCAGTTTTTATGCAAATATACTACCAAAATAAATCCCAAAGGCATGTTTACATTTTGATCCTATCACAAACCCTCTGGAGAGGAGGGAATGTTATTCCTACCCCTTGGAAAGACTGGGGTGGCTATAAATGGCATGAGTAAACCCATGACACCGCCAATGCATACCGACGCCGACGTGGACAGGCAAATGGTCCACTTTCTAATCAGATGCTCAAGTCACGACACTTAAATTGCAAATTACTTTGTTCGTATAAACTTACAGACGCTGTGAGTCCATCCGCGTTCACATGCGGTCCTGGCACCTCGGAGGTGATGATTGACTCGGACACATCAGGTGTTTTTCACAGCCCCGGGTGGCCAACCTCCTTCACTCCCGACAGTCGATGTCTCTTTCGTTTTGTGGCTCCACCTGGTCGGAAAGTGCTCATTGAGCTCGCCAACTTCCACATCGAAGGACTCTATCCCTAGTAGGTCCATGGTTATGTGATTGACTACCTAGGACTTGTGCAGGTGTACTACGGTTCGAATGCAACATTTTCACAAATATCCCCTTATTTTAAACTCTTATATCATTAAATGTTGGCTAGTTTGAGCTAGTCCGCTACTTTATGAATCTGAAATTCGCCTGTTTACCTTGTTAATGCGATATGTTATGAGAGGACGAATTTTCTTACACGAACTGGTTCAAAAAACGTGATCGTGATGATAATTGGTCTTAAGACAGAGACATTCTAACATTCGCAATGCTTCTATGCTGCATCTTGTCGACAAAAGTAGGTGTCAATATTGCTGCGAGTGGAGGAGAGCTTTCAGACATGTTGCATCAAAACGAGCGAGTTGACAGAGGTGGCAACAGGGAAGGTAAATTTGTTGTATAGGGCAGGTTGAGCAATTCGCCACCACCAACATCTGTCATACATTAACAGATGACAGATAGGAGGATTTAAGGACCGCTAACCAGCTGTTCCTCACTTTTGTTCTCCCATTGACTGACTAACCAACAGACTGTATGCCTGTCTGTAAGTCTAAAGTGCACTACGAGGTGGCATTTGCATTCCGTCGCTATGTAAGCGGGCAAACATAGAAACACTTCATTCACAAGCGACTACACTGTATAGTTTTGGCACTTTTGTGTGTAGAATGGGGTGTCACTGCAGCCTTTTGCTTTAAATTGGTAAAAAAATCTGTGTCGGCTTCCTCATTTTTCCCATCCCAAGTCCAATGCCACAGAAAAATCTGTTTATGCTGAGTGGAAATAAATAGCACGTCAACCACGATTAACTTTAAGTAATGAAATGCTGTAGGAGGCTTTCAGCAGGTGCTTTGGAAATCCCAGTGACAAACAGTCCATCAGCAATTCTCGAAAGCCAGGCACTCCTCCAACACCACAGGCACCTTCCAACAGACCAACTAGCGGTAGTGGCGACGCCTTGGCAAGTTTATTGCTTTCGAGGGGTTCGCCACCAAAGTTTCCATACATGGGAACGGGGTAATAAAGCGTCGAAGTCGTTTTTGCTCCTTTTAGGACTAAATAAATCAAACTGCAACTCCTTAATATTTTTCCCACCCCTAAACCGTACTTATGAGGCGTTTAAGATGGAAAATGTCAAGCAACAGTTTGTTCCACTTAAGGAAAATTAAAAATTAATGTCGCATCTCGTGCAAAGGAAGTTTTTGTATGCCCTGCACGAATCCTAGAATAATTATTGTTTTAGTTTATTTCTTCTTTAACTGTAGCTTAAAGTTTGGATGTAAGGTAGCATCCTTACAGGCTTTTTTGCCTTTTTCACTTCGTACCTTGTTCAAACTTCCTTTAACTCTCATTTGCATATGTATGATGGAGATAAATTCTCCCTCCTGTTTAGTCGCAGCTTTTAGACAAGAGAGAAATACGGATCTGGCTGATGCTGCCTCCACCCTTCCGGCCCCTTCTTGCCCCCTTCTCAGTTCCACCAAAAAGGAATTTTTATGTGGTTACATAAATTTTTTATTTGCAAGACTAACTGGCAACCTGCTCATAATAAATAAAAGGCGAAATTCTTAATTACAAGAGGGATTTTACTCATGGAGCTTCGACCAAGTTCGCATTCTCAAACCCACACAGAAATGCCCCTTTTCCTAACTCAAAAAAAAATAAAAAGAAAGGCAAAATTCCGAGCTATATTGGAAACAAAGAAGGAGGAAAATTTAATTAGCAAAGGCTACAGCTCTTTCTAGAAATTATCTTGAAAGTGCTTTAACATTTACTTGATGAGTGGAAAGCTTTGGTGCGAAGCGATTTGTAAGCACTATCAAATCATTCAAAGCCGTAAAACTATACAAAATTCGATATGGTTCTGTGTGGCGTTAACACTTTCCTGTGGAAGAGTTGGCTCTCGCCTTACTCCGATGCAATCAGTCAAGTGACTCCATTCCGCCACGCGGCTCAACGACCTTCGAGGCTGAAATTGTCACCGAAGTAGAGATACAAGGTTTAACGTCCCGTCCTTTTGTCGTCCTTTGTAGAGCCTAAGGGGTTCTGTTCGCATATTTGTGCCGCATATTTATGTTCATACATTTGCGCTCGGTACTCTCCCCAGACACCAATAAATACAACCTCGACATTTAAACTACTTTTTACTCTTCTCCTTTAAAAGCTGTCACAAAGATTTCCTCGATGTCTACATCGACATAGCCGCATCGCATCCACGAAATGAGGAAGAAGTGCGATTCCTCGCCTACCTCCAAGAATCTCAAGGACAAAGGACCACCACACCCTTTGCAGCGCTTCTCTTCTCCTCCATGCTTGCACGCTCTCGCCTCCTCGGACGCTTCTGTGGCCTCCAACGCGATGATGGCGTGAGAAACATTCCGCAGTGCTTCGTCTCCATCCATCGTGAGGTCATTCTCGACTTCTTCACTGCTCCCTCCACTAAACGATTTGACCGGGGTGAAGTGTTGGGTTTTAATGGCACCTTCAAAATCATTCCAGATGGTAGGTTACATGACTCGAAATCGCTCTAGGGATGGAAGTTGGTTACTCTTATTTATCACTACCCTATACCTTCACATAGATCTTTACTACCCGGGAAAAGTAGCGTCTGCTCAAGACATTCCTTCTCTACCTCGTGCATTTCTCAGCTCTCGCTCAGATAAGACTACCAACATGCCAACTACAAATGAGCCCATTTGTCGCTTTGTAATTCAACCCAAATCCGAGTCAGGAAGTGTACGCGGCGAATTTGTGTCTCCCGCCTACCCAGGTATTCATCCACCCGGACTTCAGTGTATATACGTATTTCATGGGCAGCCCAACCAAAGGGTAAAAGTAGAAATCCTCGACCTCAGTCTATCTTCACAGCTGCATACGTAAGCTCTTCTTAAAAAATTTTATTTTGAGCTCGTAGATTTGACATTTAAAATGGATTTGAGAATAGCACTTGGTGTAATGAGTCCGTGTTCAGTCTGTAGGCCAACCATGACCCGTGGCGGAGTCAAATGTTTTATTTAATGAGTTGCTGATGGGACACGCGCTGATTATACGTCTTGACACCAAGGTTGTGATACACGATGTTTAAATAATCTCAGTTCTGGCTGTGATCGCTTATCTCCTTCGACCACCACAGCATCAACTTGGTGTTAAATAACCACATCTGAAACAAAAGCGAAAATTAAACGTGGAACTCAACTGAAATAGATTCAGGGTCAAATAAGCTCATGGAAGAGTAAATTGAGTTCGGTGGTTGCGTGCTACTTAAGACAGATCGGGACTATCGAGACACTATTTATTGACTATCTCTAGGGAGGATTTTCCTCAAACCAGAGCTATTGACTAGTGCGTACAACGTTAGTTGGGTTTTAACATTGACTAGAGGTTTACGTTGGACACGTTTGGTCAAACCCACAAACCCACTTATACGCAGGATTCACACTTCATCCAACCGTTGTAGACGGCTTATTTGTCTACATACCGAAGTCGCTGCAGTGCAGCGTTAGTTACTGGCTGTTGTGCAAACCACCAAGTTAAAAAGAATGCCCAAATTAAATCCGGCTGTTAACCTTTGCTTGGGATCAGGTCTACTGTCCATTTTGACCCACCACAACTCCTAGATGTGACTTCTGAGGCCTCTTTGAGGGTGGGATAAAATTTAATAGGATCTTAACGTTTCGTTTAGCACGCGACATCATTTGCCTTTCGAAAATTTGCAAGAAGAAAGAAATTTGCACAGATGTGAAGGCTGTCTGCCTGTTTAAACTCCATCTAAGAAGGAAAACAAAACACGAAGCCATGCATAGCCAAATAAATCATGTAAATTTTACCAAAAACCTTCTCGCTTCACTTTAATGTAAACGTGTAAGCACCATAAAGCGAGGAAATAAAAAAGTCGCCAGAAAGCGTTGCATTTACAAACATGTTTGGGTGGAGATGCAATCTCCCTCCCACCCACGATGAATGCTTAAAAAGGGTGCTCACTTTGAAATAGGATTTTGTAAATCCTCCCTGGTTTCGATGTGTAGTGGTGGGTGGGTTCGGAAATAGGCATTTCATTTTCATCATACAGTAAAATAGAAATGGAATGGCATTACAAAACAAGCAAGCAAGCACAGGACATGGCGTAAAATATCACCACCAAAATGGATAATGTGAAGATGTTTGACCTTTATGCATGCTACATGAATTTAATTTCCTTAAATTTGTTCTTTGAAATGAGCGTCATTGCAATTATAGGCATGAAGTTGATACAGACTAAGATTTCTTTTCGAGGCAAAGTTTGGTCTCTGGTAAACAACGAGGTATTCTCCGACAGAATTAACGTCGCAATGCAATTCTCACTTTTCATTACAAAGTAGATGGACAGAAAGGCAGTAATTTAAACAATCGGTCGGACGGTGAATCGGACGGTTCGTCGGTCGGTCGGTCGATCGATCGGAGCGATTGGCTAGCCAGTTTATTATTCGAAATTCATTTTCTTTACCGCCTCCGAATAATGCGCAAACTTTTAAACCGAAGTGCTCTTGCTTCGCAAATTCTTAAAAAGCTCCAATCCTATACATCAACTCCATTCATGTGTGTTTGTAATGACGGGAATTGTGCAGTAAAAGACTAACGCTTATCGCCTCTTTATAATGGAGAACTGTAAAAGGTGCTTTTGGGTCGTAAAATTACTATGCTTTAACAAGTGCCAGCGGCAAGACACATCAAAGACTTTATAAATATATTGCCATTCTCGAGGTATAAAGCGTTGCAGGTTGGTTCTGGGAGACCTGATCCGCTCCAATAGCTAAAACAGCCTTAGCGCCTGGAGAGCACATTCTCTACACGTCAAAACATGTTTGAGATGTCATTTTTCTTAGTACAGTAGTAGGAAAAGATCCCGTTTTTAGCTTATTCTACCGGTTCTGATGTAAAACCCATTCCAAACGCTACCTTCTTCAGCGAAGGTGAATTATCAAGGTGCTTCCCCGAGCCTTCCCTGAAGTTATAACATCCCAAATTAGTATGAACTGAGCAAAGGAAGTACTGAGTAGGGTGAAATGTAAGATGAATACTGAGTCTACTTACTTTTTTTGGAATCCCTTCCTCTTCGAATCTGGATGGGCAGCAACGGGCGCATTCCAGGAACACAGGAAAGGAAAAATCATGTTTTCGATATAATGTGTAAATAATTACATAGGGGAAAAGTTTTAAACCTTCTATTCTTGTTCAATGTAAGTCGTTGATCCTTCATCTTACTCACTCAGATGTTTGCTTATGGGGGTTGGGATTGAGTGGCTGTCGATAGATTGAACATTCAGCAGTAATTTAATCCGCTGTAAGGATGGTAAAGCGTCTATTTTTAGCATGTGGAAGGGGTGGAGGTGACTACAAAGACAGCTAGAAAGCTGTGCCAACAGGCGACAGTACGAACCGTGGAGCATCTCCAAACCACTTATGTCCCTTTTAGTCATCGGATTCCCAAAATTATCCCTCAGTATTTAATCATTCTTGCAGATGTTCCACGGATTACATTCAATTTTACGATGGAATTGACGTCCTCCAATCACCCACCATCGGTAACCGGATTTGTGGTGAACAAAAGGGTCTACAAGTATTCTCAACCGACTCATCACTGACCATGATCTTCGTCACCAAGTCGACGACAATTAATGAGGTGACTTTCTCCACATATCGAGGATTTCGTGTTTCTTATCAATTTTGGGATAAATTCGTTCAGATAGAACCAACGTTCAAGGAGAAGCATGTCCGTGGAACGGGTGAGTCGAGGGGCATTTCCAAACACTGAACTTCTAGTTGATTAGATTTGGAAGTGCTAAGCCATTTTCCCAATTACAAAAAAGAAAGTTATAAGGTTAAAAGGTTTTAAAAAAGAAATAGGTTACATCGGAACAGCAATTTTAAAATCCGGATGACTTTCCGTTGCCTCGTCGCCACAGGAAGACACCGCCTATCGATAGAGACAGCTGGGCATCAGTCTAGCAATGGGCCATTCCCTCACTCTGTCCATCAGTCCTACCTCATTTAAACTAAATTCGGTCGGATCCAACTAGCACATGCGATTGGACCTTATCTGCTGCCCTCTAGGACGAGTTTAGCGTAAAAGTAGCTAAGTGATGACTGATAATTACACCGGGTTCAGGAAATCCCACTAGTCTCGGAAGTCTTGCCGATTAGCGTATCGAAATCAACGTCTCAAAGGGAGTCGCGATGATGTGTGGAGATCAATCTTCAGACATCGAATAATGCGCGTAATACCCAAAGGTTACCTTGATGCCCTTCGACACTCGCAATTGATTGCATCTTATTTCACTTGAACAAATCCCCTCCTATTCCGCCCCAAAGTGACCATCTGTGCCTCACTCTACCCCATTCCATCCTATAACACACTTCTACGGATAGCATCACCTCAGTCTCGAGAGACTGCGCTGTCCCCCAAAGGCTTAAGTGAACTCTAAAACTACTGTTCCCCTTTTCAGTTAAAAAAAAAACTGGTAATAAATAGCTTGGTTCTAACATTGCGGCAATCCTCGATTCTGCGGTGCAGAAAGTAGACTCACGTTGACAGCACTTATCATCATTACTCCCTACCACCTATCAAATTAAGCTGTCCAACTGCATAAAGACCGCAGTACACGAGTGCCATTCTCTCCACTGTCTTCCTTTACCACCACAAATCAAATCTCCAAGCTGTCTTCCATTCCATTCAATAAGTGCTGTTCATTTGACTTCTTTTAGAGTGTGACTTTGCCATTCGAAGTGGAAGGAAGGGCATTCGCGAGCAGTCTATCGGTGATGTGTCAGAATTATCAAATTTCTACTACAGCATGACTTTGTCACCATCGCACACATGTACCTTCTTTTTCCTTGGACGACATGAAAGGCAGAAGGTGGAGACGATTCGGGTGGCATTCAGTATCCTCGACTTGCCACCTATCAATCTGGATGAAAAAAAGTAGGACTTCCTTCCACCATGCATTGCAGCAATATAAACGATCAGTTAAGTCGAGTTGCAAAGTGATTCTTTATACACACTCCTCTACTGCACATAGGTTTACATTCATTCAGGTTCATAAGCAAAAATCGACCCCCAAAACCCGCGCAGCGTCAATCCAAGCATCGAAGAATAGAAGAGTGTTGCATAAAATGGATTCCTATTATAACTTGCATAGGTATTTTTGTTATGGGATTTCACAACATTTGGTTGATACAAAACTTATTTCCTAGTCCCTCACAGCTGAATGCGAGCATTCACTCGACTTGAGTGGGAGTGACTGCAACGGTCCACACAGTAAGAAGTAGTACCATCCAAAAATCACTCTCTCCAGAAAAGAAGTACAAAAATCAAATGCCGGTGCGACTCGAACACCTGCTGCATAAGGTCAACAAGTCAAGGTCAAGCTTAAGTGATTTGGTAGTGTGCGGATTCTTTCCATTTCCTTCCCCTCCTCCGATTACATGGGTAGTTTACTAGCGCAGATTTTAACGAAATATACATAGTAATGAGTTTTGGGTTGCATTTTGGACCAGCAAAGATAATTGCAATGGTGATCCCCACGCCTGTATGCGTAAGCAGTGAAGATGAAGATGAATAATGCTTGCCAGTACGCTAACGTGACTGAAAGATTTCAACGATGCAAGTTTACAAACGCAAGGAGGATAATTAAAATGAGGCGAGGCAAAAGCAAATGTGCGTGAGGACACCTTAAAACAGTTTGATAGAGTTTGCAATTTACTTAATTAAACCATAGTACAGACTTTGATTCGGGAGTTTTTATTACCACATCGTATGATTAATTCGTGGCACAGGGTGGTCCAATTTTCGCCTATCTAAAAGTTTTAATTGGCCTTGACTTTCTAGTGGTTATTAGGGTGTTTAAAGTACACTTGTAAGTAATTTTGAGCAATTAAGGGCAGTGGATGGGCGTGAAGTTTTCCGCGACGCTCTGGCGTTTTGGGTGGTCAGATTCGCTGCAACGTTGAGAGGGTGGGTTTGGATGGAACGGAGTGCGGCGGGTTGCTGTATTGAAGTCGAATGTTATTTGGTGAGCTGACAGTTTGGAGGTAACTGATGATATGGTCATTCCTTATAATAAATAAGGTGGTCGGCTGGTGGTTGGTAAGGCAGAGAGCAGGGAAACTGTTTTATTGTTGTGCTTCTGGTGGGCAAAACATGCATGAAATCCAATTTCTTAGCTCCTATTTTTCAGATGACATCAATGTCTGAGTAACGAATTAATGTTAACCACATTCGATGTCTGAGGGTCGTTTTTCACGTATTCATCCCAAGTTTCTTTAACGCATTTAGACTGCCAAGGCTACAGGTATTTATGCTCGAGGTTCCAAACACAATATTCGTTGCGTCTCGCGGGCCACAACACTTGATAGAAAAACGTCACAGAGTGCAGAAGCACAGCTGGAGTAGACTGCCATTTTATGACGAGCTACACCAAAGATCGCAAGCTTTAATTTAATTTATTGAGAGAATCAATTTAAGTGACACATTCAAAGCGAAAAAATAAGACTTAACACTAAACCTTAGCCCATTTGTTGGTTGAATGGAGGGGACAAAGGGTGGTCAAACTTTCGAACTGCCTAAAAAGTGTATCATTTTTTGCACAGATGCACATACGGTCACATGGCCGTTTACGGTGCTCGTATTGAGACTGACGAAGAGTTTAACCTGCATCCAGTCTACTCGCTCAGTGAAACCGGTCTGGCAACCGAATACGAGGCATCCATTAACTCTCTCGCCACACCCACCACTTCGTCGGTGGCCCTTCCGAGACCGTCACAAGTGTGGTGTGGCGATCAATTGGCCGCCATCAAGACGAAGGGTGATGTTGACAGCTCGGCAATCGTCTCACTTCGCTCCACACTAGCATTAAGGTTCAATGCCAGTGGGAAGACGCCAATGAATGTGCGATTCCAAGTCTTCTATAAGTTCGTACTAGGTAAATCCTAATGTCCACCACTCTACCAGCTGGCCTGTACAATTTTCTGGGTAATATGCCAGATTCCTTTTACAACACACTTATCTGCAGCCCAGCCCGTGTGAATTTGTGAAAAGATACACCAATAGAAAGGGAAAATGTAAGGGAGGATAAAGTTGACAGGTTTGACAGGCATGCCGGCAGACAAAATGTAGGATTTCTTGTCAACTCATCGTTAGCGCATATCATTGTCAATTGAATTCAGATTAATGGGCGTTTCCTCCTCAACCGAGAAAATGCTGCTTTATCACGATCATTCTAACTCTTTTGTACGTGTACACATCCACATAACACATTCAACTAACTGAACTCAGCATCGCGTGTATATGTGGAAGGCGTTCCGTGGCACTTGAATGCAGGTGGTTGTTTCAAACCTTGTTACAAATGGCTTAGTTGCATTTCTGTGCAACAACAAAAGAATGGAGGGTTGTTAGACACAAGTTGGTAATTTCTATGCTCACTTCACTCACCTTGGCGACCCTACCGCTCTACACTGCACTGCGAATATAGCTCGGTATAACCCCAACCCTCTAGCTCTATCCATCTTCAAGGCTGAATTTTTCATTTGGAGACGTGGAATGCCTCATGTTCTGGGGACTACGGCACTTTCACATTCCTCAAGCCTATTCCAACCGACTAATTCGGTAGCTTTAGCGTTGGTGTTATCTCCACTGTCCCTCCATACATTACACGTCAACTTGCTTCTGCCTTGACAGATTACGGGATCGCGGGTCTCATGCTCGTCCCAAATATGTGCTGGTTCGTCTACAACGGCAGCGATTACCGCGACGGTCAAGTGGGGTGGACTAATTCGCCTTTCTTCGCCAACACCTATCCACCAAACTCCACTTGTCTCTACCTCTTTCAATTTGACCCCGGTCAGTCAGTGCGTCTCGCATTCACCACATTTCAGACAGTCGCGGAGTCAGATGTGGTCGCAGTCGGAGGCAATCACTTTCACCATTGTCGAACAAGCTGTAAGAAGGTGAGTGATTAGCACCTCGGATGTGCAAAACGCACTTTATTGTGCACCTGCAATTCACGTACGCTTCGCTTTCTTGCAGATCACTGTGCAGGTTTGCATAGATTTTATTAAGCTGCCTTCTATATCAGCCTTCCCTATAGGTTCAACCAACTAAAATTAACTTGGAAAAGAGAAACAAAATCATTCCTAAAGTAGGAATCAAAGTTAAATTGAATTATCTACTTCTTTTTTCACTTTGTACATGGCAGGACTATCTCGAGGTGATCGAACTGCTCACTGAAGTGACCGACGCGAAGCGTTTACTGCAGCAATTCGCCATGGGCAGCGCACCGGTGCACAGACAGGTCGGCTTCAATGATTTCACAGTCTCGTGGCAGATGGAGGAGTATCGCAAAACGCATTCATTTTGTGGTGACTACATTCCTGGTCCCCTCATCCCCAGTCCTGATGCAAAGGCTCTTCTTCTGGTCTTTCGCACAGATGAGGCAGAGGCAGATGTTGGATTTCAGCTAAAATTTCACTTCCTCTCAATCGCCCAACAGTTCTTACACGGAGACGGTAGGTCATACACATCCTGCATATAAAAATCTTAAATTATTGCATTTTTGATGATCAAAGTTGTTGAGTTGATGATCCACTTTTCTAGATCAGTGTGGGAACGTCGCTGCAAATACCAGTGAAATGGGAGGAGTCTTGCACAGTCCAGGTTATCCCTTAGCCTACCCAGGTGGCATTAATTGTGAGTGGAAAGTCAGCGTGAGCCAGCCAGCACAAGGAATCATGATTCATTTTACAGACTTGGCTGTGGAGGGATCGTTTAAAGGTACAAAAGCGTTTTTAAGCAATCGTTTGCCTTTCATGCAGCTATTAATTTGAACAAACTTCCTCACGATTAGTTCGGTTAAACGACCGCTAGCTTGACTGCTTCATTTGGTGTAGGAACAAACAAACTCAACCACCATAGACATGGAATGGTATACCGTTTTATTTAGTAGCAAACTACTCAATAAAGCGCTTTGGTCAAAGTCGTCTTCCTTGCGCTTTACTATTAACCATGTAAGTATCTTTGGGATTGGGTGCAGCCTTAGGCATCACAAACTAACAATGAACACGTCTAACGTATGTGAAGCCAGATTTAGGCAAGGAACTCAGCATTTTGATATTGCTGGACTTAGAAGATGAAAAATAAAGTTATGCCTTGACTTAACTGCTATGCCGATTACCCTCTTTAGAATGCAAAAATGCCGTGATTCGAATAAGAACGAGCGACTCCATCCAGTCTGTCGTCTCAATTTGCGGTTTCGCCTCTGCCGTTCCTGCCTTCGTAACCAACCACACCTCACTTACTATAAGGTACGAGTCCGCCATCTACCAGCACGTCATAAATAAGAGACTTTTAAAATGTTTTGTCAATTATTTGTCAGATGAAAGTTTCCTGAAAATAAAGGTAGCTAATTGGGACGAATAACACAGACGATAGCTCATAATTAATGCCATCTTTGTTAGTTGGAATAAAAGGGAACAAAATAAAGCTTTGTCTCAGCTTCTCGACCATTATTTGTTTCTTGGGAGAAGTGTTACAAGCAGCAACAAGGTGAGACGCTCAGTACTCTAGGCGTAAATGATGACAACACGAGATAGAGCAGGGAGTCACTCCGTGACACTAGTCAAGCACAACAAGTGTCATAGCATCTGGCATAGCATAAGGCATTTTCTCTCCATAACCAGTCGTGATGCGGCTCCATAACAGTCTCATGCGTGTGTGTGACAGAGCGGCTGAATGGATTTGATACATTTGCAATGTGAATTGGCGCCAGTGTCCTTATTGCCACAGTCTCAGGCCAAAGTCAATCTCGGCATCCACCTTGATTATTTACTGCTCAAGTGTGGCATCGTCTCTCCTTAATGTGTTTTGACCACTGCTATTAATTTGACACCAAATTTCATGCTGAAATAACACTACTTCCGATTCATCCACACTGTTTGCCACGCAAGAATCATTACTCGAAAAATACTGCATTGGCACACACGTCTGTAGATATTCGACAGCAAATCAAAACTCTACATTGTGTCATTCCACAAATATGGAGTACGATTTATAACCATATTTAACAATAGTGCTGATAGTAATAATTGCATTCACATGCTCTTCCTTTTTCAACCCGTTTCGATTGCAATCCCGTTCTAGCATGTTCACAACAGAAAATACAAACGGTGCCAAAGGATTCCAACTTGTCTGGACTAAATTACTACCTCTCAAAGGAAGCAGTAAGTCCACTTTCAAAAGATCTCTTTTTATAGTTTGGTGCTTTCAGTCGTTTTAAGCACCCTGCAGCATAAATTACAACTGCCTCGCCGCGGAGCATAAGCCAGTAGGGATGGAGGAGTCTTCCAAGTGGTCCACATGAGTGTTCAAGAAGCGTTCATTTTATGTGCTCTAATCTCTGCCAAATCTTCATCTTCTTGCGTGTTGGGCGCATATGCACGTTTTTGACGCAAAAGGAGGGCTAAAAAGCATTTTGACTTAGGCGGTGGGTTTTGAGAAGGCAGGTAAACATGCACACTAAAATCTGCTCAACTGGTGTAAATCTTAAAATGCATCCTTGATTTTGCATTTAAAATGAGCTTCTGATTTAGGCGAAATTTTCTTGCGAATAAAGTGCATAGATGCGGAGGAGATCATCGCTTCCCTTGTGCATTGGGTTTTAAAGGGCAACTTAGGAAGTTAATAGATTTCCTCAAATTTACCGTAAATGTGAGATCTTCAAAAGTGTAACAAATTGATATGCAACTGGGATGACTTGGCAGTAATCCAAAGACATTAGAGCCACTCAGGATGGCGTCATTCAGCAGTCACTTTTGGCGATACACCTTTGGGTTAACAATCACCTCCGCTAAGTGGCGAATGAGATATAATGCAACGAGATGAATGGTAGGGACTGAAAGATGTGTTTTCCTAATTGCAGATAAATGCAAAGGGTTCTTGTGCAAACTATCGCGCCATTGCATTGCAAAGGAAATGAAATGCAATGGATACACAAATTGTGGAACCTACACTAAGGAGGGTCACATATTCATTGATGACTCGGACGAAACCACCCATTGTAAGATCACCGTCGCCTTTGAATTATTAATTAATACTTTACAAATAATTGTTAACAAAATAGCTTTACAAGAAAGTGTTTGAGATAAGCTGAGACTTCTTAGTTTGTGAGATCGATAGTCAAACTCAATTGAGGCAGCAAAATTGAAATTTTCTTGCTATCTGATTGCATTCATTTAGGCCCCTGACTAACACTTACCCTCTAAAGTGCCTCTAACGTAAACGGGAAGTGCCCGAACTAATGAACCACAAAAAAAGACTCAAAAACGAAACGTCCTCCTTGTTGTCTGTGCCCACCACTAGGTTCTCTGCATTGCACGCATTTGTTCCCTGCAGCTATTTCCTGCAAACTTATAATGACAGAGACAATTTAGCGGATTAGACTTGCCAATGAACGGTAGACGTTGACAACTACAACTACAACATATTTTGCTACGATACAGGCTTAGATCCAAAAGATCCAATGCGATTTGTCCGAAGGACATCGCACAATATACGATGCTTCTTTAGTCCACCCAATGTCATACTCAGGATGCTGTTCCGCCTCACAAATGCTGATATGTACTTCATTTTTTAGGTCAAGCTACGGATACTTACAGCTGCCTGCACATTGGGGTGGGGATCCTCTTCACCATTGTCCTATTGGCCTGCCTCTCCGTCTGCATAATCTATCGGGAGCACCGAAGGAAACGCAAAAAGGCGCATGATCCCCTTGACAATGCACCGGATGATGAAGACGAGGAGGTTGCTTTGTACAGTCCTCACAATTCCACAAGCCTCAAGGACAAACTGTCCCCTTCCCTCAAGCAATTTGTTGACACTGGTTGCCATCGTTGCCAACACCTCACCAAGAGTCAGGCATACTCACCTTCACTGCAGAATGGAGGCGTTGGGGAATTGGCAGTTCACTGTCGTCACAACACCCTCCACCATGATGTGGCTCACTACTGCCCCAATGACCCATCAACCGCCTGTGGTCACAGCAGTAATCACTCAGTGAAGAGCAGCTGCTCACCAAACTCTCCCATCATCTCATTGGCAAGTGTGGCAAACTCGCACTGCTCAACCTGCCCTTGTGGTCATACCCTTCTCATTTCCTCACCACCTCTACCACCACCCCTACCACCACAACCATCACAACTATCACTACTAGCAGTACAACAAGCACTACCGCACAATCACATTCATGCAAACAGTAGAAAGGGAAGTTGTGGCAGTGAGGCAAAGGAGAGGATGCAAAAGATTTCTATTGTTTAACAGTGATCCATGTGTGCCCTATTCTTAAAGAATTTGCAATTTTTGCTCTTGAATAACTGAGATTATTCGTAATGGGTGGCTCCACTGGTTCAGGGATATTGCCAGAGTAGTCTAGACCATAGCTGGGTTTGGGAAAAGCTTCCATTTGTTCCTCTTTAATGAACTGCTGCCTCAATAACTGAGTTTAACCTAATTTAGAAGGTGTGATCCTTTAGAGGATAGATGCATCAGATTTTGAAATGGTCTAAGGTCCTAATAATGCTTCTGATGAATTTGAGGGGTAATGGTTGCCACTTCTCAAGCAGCTTTTTGGTCTGAGTGACACAGAAGAGCTACCTTGAGTCTGACGTCAACTGTAAAACGCTCGATTCGTGAAGGTGTAGACGTCTTGTAGATGTAGTTCTATCCATATTTCAGGTCCAATCAGACAATGTCGATACAAACACTTCAAAGGCTGCCGATTAAGGACTCCTAGATTCTCTAATGGTGATGAATATTGGCTTTTAGCATGCGCTAAGCAAATGACTGTGTCGTTGATTATCGCCAAGCCATCCACTCACCACCACAATTCACCATCACCATTCACGGCTAAAGCTGCTTTCGTAGTCCATTACCTATCGACGGAACACAGGGTTAGAGTGGCAGACGTCATTGTGTTATGGGTGGACACAGGTTCTTCCATGTGCAGCGCGTGCACTAATTTCCCCTCCATAGAGCTTGTCACCCAACAGTAATCGTCAGAATAGACGTCCTCCAAGGTCGGGTTTGTTTTCCTCTGACAATAATGTAGCAACTCTATTCTTCCTTCAATTTCAAAGGTGGAAACGGTGCACTGGGGAAAACAATTACGCAGCTTGCTAACTAACCTAGGAGTTGTACAATTAATGCATTGCAAGTTGAAATCGTGACTATTAAGTGGTAATAAGTTGCTCATGACTACTTTACGCCTGGTTCTCTTCACCTGATGGTAAGCGAACTCTTGGACTGCCAAACTGGCGTTCGTATCGTGCCAACTTGTAAGTTTCACCAATCCTAATGCGATGTGGAGGAGAAGGGACGCATTTCATCCTGATTTGACTGCCTATTACTTTGTGCACTAGGTGGCGCCAGACAAACCAATTCCCACCCAACTTGACAGTTTAGTATCTGCGTGCTTCATTTGCATCTTTCGCTTCCCAACAGCGCATATTTTATTCAAATATTTTCCAAAACAATGGTGGAAAGATTAGAAGCTGAGGAATTTACATTGCTACACGGAAAACGAGGAAACGCTTTAAATAATTAGTCGGATTGTATTTGCAAACCAATGGAAGGTGACCATGCCAAATCAAGTTTACCACAGTGACCCACCATAGTGACCACAAATTGGCGACCACATAGTCAGTAATAACGCATGCACCAAGCATGTGTCGATCGATTCGGTCCGGACACTCTCCAGCATGAAGTAGCACTAGATGACGGATGTAGCTCTGCCGGACGTGTAGATATGCACCACTTATGCCGTCTGCGAGATGGAAGGTCTAAAATCAGGTGCACAGGGGTAATCTGGCACAGTAGAGTGATGTCGCCTCCAACCAATCAAATACGCTTCCACGACAGACATGTTGGTGCACTCCAGTAACAATGTTGACAATCTGTTGGATGCTATTTCTCACGAACAGGAAGATGTGCAATGTGGAAAGGCAATCACACACAGGCCGTTGAGAGAGAGCCTTCTGTCGTAGACCAAGTCGGGATGCCTAACCCGATTCTTTGGTGGCTGGATAGCACTAAGATGAGGAAGATGTGGCAGGTATGGAGAGGCGCGAGTCCTCTTCATCACAGAACTAAGCCAAATGCATTGTTAGTCGACCCTGTTGTTAGACCAGGGATCCCACGACTACCGATGTACACGCACAATGGTCAGCACATGTCTCTACATTCACTCGTAACGCAGTGAATTTATCATCAAGCATCCTCTCAGTTGCACAGAGACCCGGTGGTTGGTGAGGATGGCTAAGGGATGGTTATCCTACAGCACCGATTGCATTGCAATGATCGGCGTGGGAGGTTGACTGATGGTGGTGTCGAAGGTAAGACATGAGAAAGGCGAAGGGTTGTGTACTGCATTGCTCGGATGTTTGTTTGACTTTGGATTTCGTTAGCGAGTGTTCTGAGGCTCCAACATTGCACAACTATCAGACGGCATGGCATCCGGGTAAGTGGAACTAATCCTTATTTGCTCCCCAAAATAGATTACCTGGCAATGTTAAAGCGGTACTTTGAAATGAAAGCAGTTGTTTTCGGCTACTGCTGAAGCACCGTCAACAGAATTTGCTTGTGCCGCGTCTGTAATTGACCTACTTTGAACTTGACCGCCAATTCACATGGATTTTTTACATGTTTACAGTCCATAAATCATTACGATTTGACACCACTTGTTAGTGGTGGTTCACACCGTGAGTCCTTTCAGAATTCCCTCACAGCGCTTCACTCTACGCTTTGATGAGGACGTTTGTTGAGCCACTCTCTTCTCCATTACAATGCAATTATCTGTCGCTCATTGGTGTCTTTCCTCTCCTTATATTCATTAAATTAAAATCTACCTGTACCTCTTTATTTATGAAGACAGCTTAGTTGAGCTTAAACCGGCGAAAGAGACAAATGGTTGCTTTTGCAATTGAATAACATTAAGAGGTTGTCGTTGCCCGACATTCCTCTGGCATCTCGTCGATTTTGTTTTTAACTTCTCGATCAATGACTCGGCCAGAGGTAAATAAATCTAGTACAGACTCAAATAGATATTTAACTATCTCTGATTATGTGTAACATCTTTAAACTGCTTCCAACTTTAGCTGAAGCAATCGGATTCCACTTGCCTCAGTTTTTGAACAAATTAGTAGTGATCACTCCACATTGTGGAAGGGAATTAAAGTTGTGCTATTAAAATTCAATCAACGGTTTCAAATTGAAAAAAAGTGATAATTGTGAACACAATTTGCCAAAGGTCTTGTAGGAAAGGGAAAATTAATCATATGGTACACGGTTCCATTGAAAAGATTTCATCATGACACACTGCTTTAGCTTTTCACCACCCGAATCCAGATTTTATTTACTTATACAACCCAAACAAATCCCCAAATGCGCGGTTAAGTTTTGGTCCTACTACTAAACTACTGCATAGGAGGAAACGTTATTCCAACCTCTTGAAAACACTTGACAGGCTATGAATGGCACTAGCAAAACACACAACATTAGTATGGACCGATGCAGACAGGCACAGACGAATGTCATACCTTCTAATCAAATACTCAAGTCGAGATACCTAAATTGCAACTCTCTTTATTTATTCAGTTCCACAGACGCCTGAGTCCGTATGCATTCACATGTAGTCCCGACGCCTCGGAGGTGATAAAATGACTCGGACACGTAAGGTGTGGGTGGCAAACCCCTGTCGATTCAGACAGTCGAGGTTACTTTATTTCTGTGGCCTTATTTCAGCCGCGAAGTGCTCGTTGAATTCGCCAGCTCCTAATTCGGAAGACTTTGTCAATGGCAGGTGTACTGATTCATTTACTTTCCCCCTTCGATGCTGGAGATATATTTGTCGCACCACTGCTGCTAGGCGTGATGCTAAGGTCTCTTTGTGGATACTATGACAATGAGTGGAATCAGCAGAAGTAGAGGTGCGTTTCTAGGCTCACCGATGTAATCGCATTATACTCCTTGATGTTGTCCTACCATGTGGCACCATTTGACTTACCAAACTTTACAAAACAAATGGAACATAAAGGCCATTCTGATTGAGCCACCCGATTAGCATAACAAAGCATGCGAATTTGGCGAAAGGCCTCTTCACTCCACATTTATAAAGTGAGAATATAAAAGGGTCACTAAAATGTGCTGTATTTACGAAATGCTTGGGTGAAGATGTAATCTCCCTCCCGCCAGCAGTGAGTCCTCAAAACAAGCGCCCAATTGTAAAGGGCTTTGCAAATTCTCCATACTCTGTGTTCCGAAATGCCCTTTTTAAGTTTAAATGTGCAATGCAAATCAAAAGACCATGCAGGCAAGAAGGAAGGCAGGCAGAGTACATTCCTGATTTATGGCGTAAAATGTCATCATCAAAGTGGGTGAAGTAAGGCGAGTTTGACCTCGACTTCATTCATCGTCCGCAATGCAAAGGAATGGGACGACTACAAAAATTGTCAATTTTATGCAGTTTATTCCCCGGAATAAACATTTTTGCAATTCCAAGCTTAAAGGCGAATGTAATTAAGATTACTTCTTAAGGCCTTGTTTGGTTTTTAGAAACTAAACTTCATTATTGCTCTCAGAGAAGGGAGTACTTCCTCTGATGGTAAGGCGGAAAGTGCGTCTTTTAATGTTGACCAACGTTGTGTTTGCACACAACAATTAATGTCGGAATGTAAGTTTTACATCTCATCGCAAAGTAATGCACAGAAATACACGCATTTTAGGCAGTCAGTCGGTCGCTTCGCAATTCGATCAATCGGTAAGCTGCCCGAGTGACGAAATGTTAACCACTAAAGCCTCGTTCTCGTCAGTTCATCATCCCAAATTCATTTACAAAATCACCTGCAAAGATTTGAAAACGAATGTAACATGTCTCGCCAATTCTTATAAAAGCTGTAATCTCACCATCATTTCCATTTGTGCGAGAGTTCGGCACTGCTGCTCTAAACGATCAAAACGTGTTTACCTCCGTTTTGTAATGAATTAATGTAAAAGGTACTTTTGAATTAGAAAATTCTTACGTTCACGACAGGCCCTAATAGCAAGACACATCAATGCTTCATAGATTTTTGCCAATCCCGTGGTATAAATTATTCCTAGCACGATCTTCTGCAATGGTAGACACAAAATTCCAAAAGTTCCTCAATGTTATTCGCTTTGGATTTTCATCCATCCAAAGACGACAAATGCACATCCAACCAAAATTAATATCAAAATGCATCTCCGAGCCTTCTTCTAAAGTTTTAACAGGTCATACCAGTATGGAATGCACGAAAGGAAAACTGGAGAGGCTAGAGATGTCAAGGACCAGCATTCGAGTGTCGAGTGTCTACACTCCTTGCAGTTTCTTTCCCTTTGAATCTAAAATGAGCTGCAACAGGCGCATTTTGGATTGACCTTTAATCCTGATGGAACCGGCTCTAAGCGGGAGCACGCGCTGTACGTCTAGATGGGTGTCAGAAGAACCCATCCTCTTCGTTGTGGCCTGTCATGATGACGAGTCCAACGTTAAAACAATGATTGCGCCTGGGGACTCTATCCACTGTATAGCAAAAGAACTTTGCAATGACATTATACTAGATATGGCAGCTTTGCCTACAATATGCGTATTAGCTGTATCTGGGTATCAAAGAGCGGAAGTTCGTTGAATGTAGTAACTAAATGTTTTTAGGAATAGCAGCTGACACTAGTCGACACCGCTACCCTTTGAAGCCCACCCTTTCGTGGCCAGATGTTGGTTGAGGCTGGGTCACATATGGTAGGGGAAATTCTCGAGGGCAAAAGACATTTCTTTTTCTCAAAAGAACCCTTTCACCATTTTACCGGACTGATCCTTTATATTTCTGCAATGTATGATGAAAGAAACTCTTACTTTTTCTTGTCAAGATTGATAGGTGGCAAGTCGAGGATACTGAATGCCACCCGAATCGTCTCCACCTTCTGCCTTTCATGTCGTCCAAGGAAAAAGAAGGTACATGTGTGCGATGGTGACAAAGTCATGCCGTAGTGGAAATTTGGTAATTCTGACACATCACCGATAGATTGCTCGTGAATGCCCTTCCTTCCACTTCGAATGGCAAAGTCACACTCTAAAAGAAGTCAAATGAATAGCACTTATTGAATGGAATAGAAGGTAGCTTAGAGAT
Source organism: Taenia hydatigena (assembly GCA_036345935.2). Classification (NCBI taxonomy): domain Eukaryota; kingdom Metazoa; phylum Platyhelminthes; class Cestoda; order Cyclophyllidea; family Taeniidae; genus Taenia; species Taenia hydatigena. The sequence continues at coordinate 14,423,413 of JADWOT020000003.1, forward strand.
TTGATTTGTGGTGGTAAATGAAGACAGTGGAGAGAATAACATTCGTGTACTGCGATCCTTATGTAGGTGAAAAACTTAATTTTGCAGATCAAAGCAAAAAACGCTGATCTGTGCAGTCAAAGTGCTCTTTTTTTCTGGATCATGGAACCGTGGATTGCGCCAACTAAAAAAAGGAAAAATTAGTGTGGGCATGACCACACAGCCTAACGCCGAATACAAAGTTATATTTTGCTATCACTGCATTCAATGCCCAAAGATCGTTCTTGACACATCATAGCAACTCTCTTCGAGACGCCGATTTCGAGAGCCATTTAAGGTTACCAAGATTATAGGGATTTCCAGAATTTGGTGAATCCGTCACTAATCGCTTAAACTCTCCTCAGAGGGCAGCAAACAAGTTCCAACCGCATGCGTCAGTTGAGCTCGAGAGAATTTAGCTGAATTGAGGTGGAAAGAAAAAATGAGCGTGAGAGAATTGCTCGCCGCTAGACTGATACCCATTTGCCTCTGTCGATGGTCGGTGCCTTCCGGTGCCGACGAGACAATGCCATTTTAACCGTAAGATGCATCCTTTTCCACAGTTTTTGACATTACAATTATCTAATAAGTAATTTGAAAATATGCGTGGAAGTGGTTGCAAATACACTTCTACTCATCCGTTCCATGAACTTGCTTCTTTTTGAACGTTGGTTCTATCTGAACGAATTTATCCCAAAATTGATAAGAAACACGAAATCCTCGATATGTGGAGAAAGTCACCTCATTAATTGTCGTCGACTTGGTGACGAAGATCATGGTCAGTGATGAGTCGGTTGAGAATACTTGTAGACCCTTTTGTTCACCACAAATACGATTACCGATGGTGGGTGATTGGGGGATGTCAATTTCATCGTAAAATTGAATGCAATTTTTCGAGCATCTGCAAGGGTGATGAAGTATTTAATGATGATTTTGGAACTTTGATGGCTTTGTAAGGAGCGTAAAAGTAAAGTGGGGACACTCCGTGGTTCGTGCTGCTGTTTGGCAGCACGTCTCTCCATCTGTCTCTGCAGTCACCCGCCCCTTTCACATGCTGAAAATAGATCTTCCATTATCCTGACAGTTAAAACAATGGCACAGAGAGGGTGGACGTAATTGCTGCCGAATCATTCCAGCTTTTGACAGCCACCTCAGTGTCGATCTCCTCACGCAAATGACGGAGCAAGCTGGATGAATCTTTTATAACTTAAAAGCAACTCTTGTGATATTTGTCCCCTCAAATTATTTGCAGGAATATGCAGGAAGCATGATCTATTCTTTCCTGCTGGTGTGTCTAGTGAATGGCATTGTTTAGTGAATGTGCTCTTTGGGCACAAGGGGTGTCGCGACGACGGACTCGTCTCCATGGGAGTAGACGATGAAGGGGATGGGGTCTTCTGAAACACACTTAGACGTCTAGCGTGTGCTACTGTTAAAGTGACGGCTTCATCAGGATCAAATGAGATCCTGAAATGCGCCTACTACAACCCAGCCAGATTTTAAAGAGACAAGAACAGCAAAAGGTGAGAGTAAACGACGCCTAATAAACGGAAAGACTCAACCTTGATGCTGCATTCTGCCTGTCAGCGTAACTCTCTGATACATTCATAGCCTTCTCACTGATGGGTCGATCGACAGACCACCTAACTCACCGATCGACTATCCGAATGACTTTCTGTCCATCTAAAGTGCAATGCGAACCTAAATTTGCATTTAAAATTTATTTTTTTGCAAGCAAGCATTCTACTTGTCACTATTGAATGATGCCGTTTCCGCTGCATCCTCAGAAGCAGTACTCTTACCTCGGAGAGGGATAATGAAGAAAGGAAGAAATTTTAGCCTAGTCGTCTTCACGCCAGGAGTTATAATGACGCTCATTTCAAAGAATAAACTTAATAAAAAAGACAAATTTAATATCCACCCAGTTTTTTTGAGTGAAGGACAATGCATGATATCCTCCGTACTATCCCTTTCACTGGCGATACTTAAGGCTATAATTCAGGAGTATAATCTGCCTACCTGCTTGCCTGCCTTACTGCTCGCCAGAGTGGTCTTTTGATTTGATTTTCACATTTAAACTTAGAAAGGCATTTCTAAACACACACCTCTACACCGATTGCATGGGTAATTTGCCAAGTCTTTTTATAGTAGGCACTCTTTAATCATTTATTGTTTATCAATACAACTCTTTTTGGTGACTCCTCTACTTCCTCGCTTTACGGTGCTTGCCTACGTATCAGCCTGAGTGTGGAGTGAGAAGGCCTTTGGCGTGCATGCATTTCGTGATTCGTTTTGCTTTTTAAATAGCTTAAACAGAGATGCAACCTTTGCACCTCTTTGGTTCCTTTTGAGTAGTAAATTTTGAGGAACGGAATGGTGTGTTCAAGTCAGTAAGCCTAGAAATTCACCTCATCGGAAGGCAGACTCCGATCCACTTTTGGTATTTAAACCCAACATTGGACCAAGGCCACATTCACATACGGACATATATGGCTGCCTGCATAAACAGACATATACGGCTGTCTGTAACGGTTGGATGTAGTGTGAATTTTGCGTGTGTCCATGTGTGTGGAGTTGGCTAAACGGAATCGAGGGGACGTCTAGACACTTATAAAACTCTGCCACAATGTGCGGGGCTTAGCTGTCTGCTGAATATTCTTATAAGGAACAGTCGATGGCGCATGTAAATAGGGTAATTCGATAGTTTCGATCTGTCTTGAGCAGCATACGGCCAAGACTACGTTGGTTGATGGGGATAACCCATCGCAGCAAGAGCTTAGCGACATCTTTTAAATAGCACATCACAATTCTAGTGTCAAGATACGTAATCATCGTGATTGCAGTTAATACTTTGTCAAACAGATTGCTTGACTTTGACTCGGGTCATATCAGGCCTACAGAGAAGCTTTGGCTCATTACATTTGCCAAATAGCAGTAAATGCCATTTTAAACTCGGCTTTTAAAAGCTGAATCTATAAAGTGGAAAATAGTCTCTTCAAGGAGGATTGGAGCATATCTTGCGGATGCAACTGTGAACAGAGAATGAGATCGAGGATGGGCCGCTTATGTAATGAATTTATGCTCGGAAGTCCGGGTGGATGAATATCTGGATAGGCGAGGGACACAAATTCGTCGCGTACACTTTCCGACTCGGATTTGGGTTGGATTGCGAAACGACACAATGGCACACTTACAGTCAGCATGTTGGCATTGTGTCCAAGCGAAAGCTCAGAAATGTCTCGACGAGACATCAATTTTCCTGAGAGTATAGATCTGTGTGGGAATAAAGAGCAGTGATAAAGGAAATCAACCTACTTCCATCCCTGGAGCGATTTCGAATCATAAAACGCACTATGTGGAATTGTTTTGAAGGTGCCATTGAAACTCAACCCTTTACCTCGGTCAAACCGTTTAGTGGAGGGAGCAGTGAAGAAGTCGAGAATGACCTCACGATGGATAGGAACGAAGCATTGTCGGATGCTCCTCACGCCATAATCACGTTGAATACTACAGGAGCGCGCTGGCATGGAGGAAGAAAGAAGGGCTGTGAGAGGTGTAGTTGTCCTTTGCCCTTGAGATTCCTGGAGGTAGGCGAGGAAACGCACTCCTTCCTCATTTCATGAATGCGATGCGTCTATGTTGATGTAGACGTCGAGGAAATGTTGCATTTGCACTTAAAGGCATTTGGAGAGTTAGAGAAGCAGCAAAGACTTTTGGCTCCGCAAAGAACGATACAGGGAGGGGATGCTAAAACGTCATCTATACTATAGTGGCGATCCTAGCCAGAGCATCGAAGTAAGGCAAGAGCCAACTTATTCCACAGAAAAGTGTAAACATCACACAGAAACACGTTGCATTCCACATAGTTAGGGTCCGTTTTACGGCTTTAAATGTTTCAATTGTGCTGATAACTCGCTTTGCACTAAGGCTTTCTACTTACTAAGAAGATGCCAAAGCAATTTCAAGAAAACATCGAAAGGGAATGGCAGTCAGCGTTGAATAAAATTATCTCCTTCTTAGTTTTAATAATAAATCAAATTTCGCTTGCATGGGTTTAAACTGCAAGTTGGACTAAACACCATGAGTAAACCGCCTTTGTAAATAAGAGTTCCGTTTTTCATTTATTATATTTAAGCTAGCAGTTGGTTTTGCAGATAAAATATTTATGTAAGCACATAAAACGACTCTTTTCGGTGGAATCGGGGAGGGGACGGCATCGGGGTCGTGAAGCACGGTGGTATGGTACGGAGCGGGCGAGTGGGACGAGTGAGGCAATATAAGCTGAATGCTAGTTACCTGTTTGAAGTTGCGACTCAAAAAGAGGGAAAAGTTACCTCCATTTCGCATATGCAAGATAAGGAGAAAATTGCTTTTTTCTTTTGAAGGTACTGAATTACCTCTCTTTTTATTAGGTAACAGTTAAGATGGGAAAATAGAACCAATTACTATAAGGTCGGTGGAGAACGTGCAAAAACTTCTCTTGCACGAAACGCAACATTAATTCTTAATCTTTCTAAAGCAGAACAAACTTTTGCTTAACATTTTCCTATCTTAAACGTCTCATAAGCACGGTTTAGAGGCGAGAAAATCTTAGGGAGTTGAGACTTCATTTATTTAGCCTTAAGTGGGACAAAAATTTCTTTAACGCTAATATCACCTCATTTTCACGTATGGTAACTTTGATGTGGAATTTCTCAAAAATAACGAAATCGTCAAGTAGTAGCCAATACTACTGGTCAGCCTATCAGATGTCTGAGGCATTGGAAAAGTTTCTGACTCCCTGTTTGTTAACATGATTCTAATGTACCTGCCGAAAGCCTCCTATAACATTTCATTGCTTGCGGTAATCATGATTGACATGTCAACCACTTCACTCAGCAGAACCTTCTCAGATAAAGGCCGCTGTAACATTTAATGTAGAGTGAGAGTGGGAAATGAGGATTTGCATTTTCATTAAGCAGTTTGCATCTACGCTCCATCGTCCATACATTGAAGCGCCTAAACAAGGCATTGCAGTCTCCTGAGCATGAAGCTCTTGTATGTTTGCTCTCTTAAGTAACGCTGGGATGTAGAGACCACTATAAACGCAAGGGTAGAAAGACAGGCAGGCAGATGAGGAATTAGTTGGTCGGGGAAAAAAAGTGTCTTCGCAATATAAACTGAGAAGCAACTGGTTAATAGTCCTTGAGGCCTCTTGACTGTCATCGACTAGCGCATGGCAAATGTAGGTGGAAATGAAATGCTCAACTTGTCCTTCACGAATGACTTTTCTCTCACCTGTTGCCATCAGTGTGAACTCGCTCTTTTTGGTACAGCATGTCTGAAAGCCCTCTTCCACTCACGTCGAAAGTGGCACAACTTCCCCGGTAGTGTAGAGGATAAAGGTGTTTTCAAACTTGAAATGCCTCTCTTCCTATCTTTAGACAAGTTGTCATTAAGATCGCGTTCAGGGAATTAGTTCTTAGACAAAATTTACTCTCACATCTCATGTTGCATTTATGCAAATCGAAGATTAAGGCAATCGCGAAATGTTTCCGGTTTGTAAAAGGGCGAACAAGTTTCAAGCAACAGTTATCTGACGGTGATTAAGTTGTTCTGCTATTCGGGTAATCCAATCAAATATCACATAGTGGAATGGCATTTTCAGGAATGGAATGCGTGTAGGTAGATGAACCTAAAACCCCATCTCACACTCTGCAGGTTCCAATTAATGTTATACCATCCTCAAAGAGGCCTCGAGGATTGCATCTAAAATGTACTCTCAGCGTCAGGAACGGAAATGTCTATTTCTAGGTAACAGAGGCAGTATACCTACTTGGGACAGAGTCCTTTGATATGAAAGCTGATGATTTCAACGAACGCTTTGTGATTTGGTGGAGCCACGAAGCTGTGAAATTAAAATACGTGTCCGAGTCAACCATCACCTCCAAGCTGCCAGCACCACATGTGAGAGTTAGTAGATTTTACAGGATCTATGGGGTTAAATGGACTTGAGTATTTGATTAAAATTGGGCCATTCATCAGTGCTTGTCAGCATCGGTCTACACTAAACGTGTCGGGGGACTTGCTCATGCCACTTATAGTCTCTCAAATGCTCCAAAGGGGTAGGAATAGCATTTTTCTTCTCTCTACACTGTTTGTGATAAAATGGGGTATAGGCATGCGTTTTGGAGTTATTTTAGTTGGGTAGTTATCCGGATGTGATTAGTGAAATGCTTGGAACGGTGTGTCATGACTAAAGCCCTTTTCTAAAAACGTATACTGTTGTAACCAAGGCAAGAATTAAATCCCATTTTTAGGAAATACACAAATTCATGAACGTTCTTTTTTAAATTACAATGCCTCTAGAGAATCGTTTTAGCAATGATTACTAGGCAATTACAATTTAATGCAATTCCCTAGCACAAACATCAATCCTGTTTTAAAAGTGGAGTGACCACACCCAAGTTGTTTTAAAAACTAAGGCAAGTTGGCTTTGTTTGCTTAAATTAAAGCTAGAAGTAGGTCAAGAATGGTAGGCATTGCCACAAATGATCAGATATTTACATGAAGCTTAAAAGATTTAGTACTTCTAGTAGAGTCAATGAAAGAGAATGGAAGAGGATAATCGGACATCGAAAATTTGCTTATGATATTCAATTGCGAAAGCAATCATTTGTCCCTTTTGCCGCTTTAAGCTCAACCAAGCTATTGGCATGTTTAAAAACCAGGGGCAGATTTTACGTATGAATTGTGGAAGAGAAGGAACACGAAAGAATGACAAATCTTTGCATTGTACTGATAAAAGAGTGACTAAAAGACGTAAATATCGAAGCTGAGAGCAGAGCAATTAAAGGAGAAAGTAAATGAACTTACAATGTGAGACACTACTAGTCCTTGGCGCCAATTCATAAGAATTTATGGACTGTAAACACGTACAAAACCCATGTAAATTGGCGGTCAAGTTCAAAGTAGGTCAATTACAGACGCGGCACATGCAAATTCTGTTGACGATGCTTCAGCAGTAGCCGAAAACAACTGCTTTCATTTCAAAGTACCGCTTTAACATTGCCAGGTAATCAATTTCGGGGAGCAAATAAGGATTATTTCCACTTGCCCGGATGTCACGCCGTCTGATAGTTGTGCAATAGTGGAGCCACAGAACACTCGCCAACGAAATCCAAAGTCAAACAAACATCCGAGCAATGCAGTACACAGCCCTTCGCCTTTCTCATGTCTTATCCTCGACACCACCATCAGTCAACCTCCCACACCGATCATTGCAATGCAATCGGTACTGTAAGAAAACCATCCCTTAGCCATCCTCACCAACCACCAGGTCTCTGTGCATCTGAGAGGATGCTTGACGATAAGTTCACTGCGTTACGAGTGAATGTAGAGACATGTGCTGACCATTGCGCGTGTACATCGGTAGTCGTGGGATCCCTGGTCTAACAACAGGGTCGACTAACAATGCATTTGGCTTAGTTCTGTGATGAAGAGGACTCGCGTCTCTCCATACCTGCCACATCTTCCTCATCTTAGTGCTATCCAGCCACCAAAGAATCGGGTTAGGCATCCCGACTTCAATTCGTTGATACTGCACATCGGGAACGCGGCACAGTTCTGTAAGGAACTGTTCGAAGTGATTAATGACCAGTGTCCCTTCCGCTGTTACTAGCTTTCATGTAGGTCACAGAAGTGGAAGAGTTGTCAGAGGTAGACGTCTGTTATGCGTCGTCATGTATGCCTCAATTCACAGTAAATACAATTCGTTCACTCCACTATCGTTAGCCACTCATCCGTAGAAAGCAGAAAAACCATCTTTGTGAGATTGGGTTGCCTCGACACTGCCAACGCTACAACACTATTTCAATTTGAAGGACGACATGATACTTGAGCAGAATATGCATTGTTGAGGAAGAGAAGATGTTGTGGCCTGCGGCATTGCCTGGAGGTGAGGATGTCCTGTGGGACTACAATGGTGGAGTGCCTCGATAGCTCATTACCGAAGACGAGGTTCGATTTCCTTTCTGGCTTGTCAAGCAGCTCTGACGTCGATCGATTTGTGAGTATGGATGGATCACCACCTTGGTCTAAGACAGAAGGCTCTCTCTCAACGGCCTGTGTGTGATTGCCTTTCCACATTGCACATCTTCCTGTTCGTGAGAAATAGCATCCAACAGATTGTCAACATTGTTACTGGAGTGCACCAACATGTCTGTCGTGGAAGCGTATTTGATTGGTTGGGGGTGACATCACTCTACTGTGCCAGATTACCCCTGTGCACCTGATTTTAGACCTTCCATCTCGCAGACGGCATAAGTGGTGCATATCTACACGTCCGGCAAAGCTACATCCGTCATCTAGTGCTACTTCATGCTGGAGAGTGTCCGGACCGAATCGATCGACACATGCTTGGTGCATGCGCTATTACTGACTATGTGGTCGCCAATTTGTGGTCACCATGGTGGGTCACTGTGGTAAACTTGATTTGGCATGATCACCTTCCATTGGTTTGCAAATACAATCCGACTAATTATTTAAAGCGTTTCCTCGTTTTCCGTGTAGCAATGTAAATTCCTCAGCTTCTAATCTTTCCACCATTGTTTTGGAAAATATTTGAATAAAATATGCGCTGTTGGGAAGCGAAAGATGCAAATGAAGCACGCAGATACTAAACTGTCAAGTTGGGTGGGAATTGGTTTGTCTGGCGCCACCTAGTGCACAAAGTAATAGGCAGTCAAATCAGGATGAAATGCGTCCCTTCTCCTCCACATCGCATTAGGATTGGTGAAACTTACAAGTTGGCACGATACGAACGCCAGTTTGACAGTCCAAGCGTTCGCCCACCATTAGGTGAAGAGAACCAGGCGTAGAGTAGTTATGAGCACCTTAGTACCACTTAGTAGTCATGATTTCAACTTGCAATACATTGATTGTACAACTCCTAGGTTAGTTAGCAAGCTGCTTCCCTTCGACGACATCGATAGTTGTAACTCTATTAGACACAGGCATAATTGTTTTCTTCAGTGCACCATTTCCACCTTTGAAACCGAAGGAAGGATAGAGTCGCTGCATTATCGTCAGAGGAAAACAAATCCGACCTTGGAGGACGTCTATTCTGACGATTACTGTTGGGTGACAAGCTCTATGGAGGGGAAATTAGTGCACGCGCTGCACATGGAAGAACCTGTGTCCACCCATAACACAATGACGTCTACTTCCGACAGCCACTCTAACCGACTACAAAGGCAGCTTTAGCCGTAGGTGGTGATGGTGGAGAAATGAGGTGTCATCACCACTTTACCTTACTCCATCTTAGAGCAAGACTCTTGTTTAGTGATTTGCGTTGCAAAGCGGTGAGTGGGTCTATGGTCCAATTCCTTCACCAGTCCCTATCCCATGGTAAGGCTGCTCTACTTGAGATGCAATGAGTAGGCAGATCTCAGTCTCCAAATTTGATCTGGCTATTGGGTGTGCAGAGCTCAAAGCAAATGGTGGAGTCCGGCGTTCATCAAACCAGTGCACATAAAGTGGTCCTGTGGCAGCAATAAACCAGTGAGTGGCACAGAAGTATTAGACGGATAGCAACGGTGGTAGTGGTGAGTAAAAGGCTTGGCGATAATCAACAACACATGCTAAAAGCCAATGTCCATCACCATTACAGAATCAAGGTGTTTGTATCTCTGTTGCCTGTTTAGGCGTGGCACATAAATGGGATGAGAAGCAGGCCATTATGACAATGTGCAGGTAGCTGCAAGTATATATGACTTGACTTGAAAATTAAAGTACATACTATGTCGACTAAAGCAGCACCGCATGTTGTGCATCATTGTTCGGACAAACCACATATAGTAAAGGTGATTGTTAACCCAAAGGTGTATCGCCAAAAGTGAAAGCTGAATGACGCTCTCCTGAGTGACTCTAAAGTCTTTGGATTACTGTCAATTCATCCGAATTGCGCATTGAATCATGTGGACAAATTAGCCTCCACAGGTCTTACCTCTATTCGTAACACCTTCAAGGATCTCACATTTATAGTAAATTTGAGAAAACATGCAAAACTTCCTGAGTTGCCCTTTAAAACCCAATGCACAAGGGAAGCGATGATCTCCTCCGCATCTATGCACTTTATTTGCAAGAAAATTTCGCCTAAATCAGAAGCTCATTTTAAATGTAAAATCAAGGATGCATTTTAAGATTTACACCAGTTGAGCAGATTTCAGTGTGCATGTTTACTTGCCTTCTCAAAACCCACCGCCTAAGTCAAAACGCTTTTTAGCCCTCCTTTTGCGTCAAAAACGTGCATATGCGCCCAACACGCAAGAAGATGAAGATTTGGCAGAGATTAGAGCACATAAAATGAACGCTTCTTGAACACTCATGTGGACCACTTGGAAGACCCCTCCATCCCTACTGGCTTATGCTCCGCGGCGAGGCAGTTGTAATTTATGCTGCAGGGTGCTTAAAACGACTGAAAGCACCAAACTATAAAAAGAGATCTTTTGAAAGTGGACTTACTGCTTCCTTTGAGAGGCAGTAATTTAGTCCAGACAAGTTGGAATCCTTTGGCACCGTTTGTATTTTCTGTTGTGAGCATGCTAGAACGGAATTGTAACCGAAACGGGTTGAAAAAGGAAGAGCATGTAAATGCAATTATTACTATCAGCACTATTGTTAAATATGGTTATAAATGGTACTCCATATTTGTGGAATGACACAATGTAGAGTTTTGATTTGCTGTCGAATATCTACAGACGTGTGTGCCAATGCAGTATTTTTAGAGCAACGATTCTGGCGTGACAAACAGAGTAAATGAATCGAAAGTAGTGTTATTTTGGCATGAAATTTGGTGTCAAGGAGAGACGATGCCACACTTGAACAGTAAATAATCAAGGTGGTTGCGGAGATTGACTTTGGCCTGAGACTGTGACAATAAGGACACTGGCGCCAATTCACATTGCAAATGTATCAAATCCATTCAGCTGCTCTGTCGCACACACGCATGAGACTGTTATGGAGCCGCATCACGACTGGTTATGGAGAGAAAATGCCTTATGCTATGCCAGATGCTATGACACTTGTTGTGCTTGACTAGTGTCACGGAGTGACTCCCTGCTCTACCTCGTGTTGTCATCATTTACGCCTTGAGTACTGAGCGTCTCACCTTGTTGCTGCTTGTAACACTTCTCCCAAGAAACAAATAATGGTCGAGAAGCTGAGACAAAGCTTTATTTTGTTCCCTTTTATTCCAACTAACAAAGATGGCATTAATTATGAGCTATCGTCTGTGTTATTCGTCCCAATTAGCTACCTTTACTTTCAGGAAACTTTCATCTGACAAATAATTGACAAAACATTTTAAAAGTCTCTTATTTATGACGTGCTGGTAGATGGCGGACTCGTACCTTATAGTAAGTGAGGTGTGGTTGGTTACGAAGGCAGGAACGGCAGAGGCGAAACCGCAAATTGAGACGACAGACTGGATGGAGTCGCTCGCTCTTATTCGAATCACGGCATTTTTGCATTCTAAAGAGGGTAATCGGCATAGCAGTTAAGTCAAGGCATAACTTTATTTTTCATCTTCTAAGTCCAGCAATATCAAAATGCTGAGTTCCTTGCCTAAATCTGGCTGCACCCAATCTTACAGATACTTACATGGCTAATAGTAAAGCGCAAGGAAGACGACTTTGACCAAAGCGCTTTATTGGGTGGTTTGCTACCAAATAAAGCGGTAAAACATTCCATGTCTATAGTGGTTGAGTTTGTTTGTTCCTACACCAAATAAAGCGGTCAAGATAGCGGTCGTTTAACCGAACTAATCGTGAGGAAGTTTGTTCAAATTAATAGCTGCATGAAAGGAAAACGATTGCTTAAAAACGCTTTTGTACCTTTAAACGATCCCTCCACAGCCAAGTCTGTAAAATGAATCATGATTCCTTGTGCTGGCTGGCTCACGCTGACTTTCCACTCACAATTAATGCCACCTGGGTAGGCTAAGGGATAACCTGGACTGTGCAAGACTCCTCCCATTTCACTGGTATTTGCAGCGACGTTCCCACACTGATCTAGAAAAGTGGATCATCAACTCAACAACTTTGATCATCAAAAATGCAATAATTTAAGATTTTTATATGCAGGATGTGTATGACCTACCGTCTCCGTGTGAGAACTGTTGGGCGATTGAGAGGAAGTGAAATTTTAGCTGAAATCCAACATCTGCCTCTGCCTCATCTGTGCGAAAGACCAGAAGAAGAGCCTTTGCATCAGGACTGGGGATGAGGGGACCAGGAATGTAGTCACCACAAAATGAATGCGTTTTGCGATGCTCCTCCATCTGCCACGAGACTGCGAAATCATTGAAGCCGACCTGTCTGCGCACCGGTGCGTTGCCCACGGCAAATTGCTGCAGCAAACGCTTCGCGTCGGTCACTTCAGTGAGCAGTTCGATCACCTCGAGATAGTCCTGCCATGTACAAAGTGAAACAAGAAGTAGATAATTCAATTTAACTTTGATTCCTACTTTAGGAATGATTTTGTTTCTCTTTTCCAAGTAAATTTTAGTTGGTTGAACCTATAGGGAAGGCTGATATAGAAGGCAGCTTAATAAAATCTATGCAAACCTGCACAGTGATCTGCAAGAAAGCGAAGAGCACGTGAATTGCAGGTGCACAATAAAGCGAGTTTTGCACATCCGAGGTGCTAATCACTCACCTTCTTACAGTTTGTTCGACAATGGTGAAAGTGATTGCCTCCGACTGCGACCACATCTGACTCCGCGACTGTCTGAAATGTGGTGAATGCAAGGCGCACTGACTGACCGGGGTCAAATTGAAAGAGGTAGAGACAAGTGGAGTTTGGTGGATAGGTGTTGGCGAAGAAAGGCGAATTAGTCCACCCCACTTGACCGTCGCGGTAATCGCTGGCGTTGTAGACGAACCAGCACATATTTGGGACGAGCATGAGACCCGCGATCCCGTAATCTGTCAAGGCAGAAGCAAGTTGACGTGTAATGTATGGAGGGACAGTGGAGATAACACCAACGCTAAAGCTACCGAAGTAGTCGGTTGAAATAGGCTTGAGGAATGTGAAAGTGCAGTAGTCCCCAGAACATGAGGCATTCCACGTCTCCAAATGAAAAATTCAGCCTTGAAGATGGATAGAGCTAGAGGGTTGGGGTTATACCGAGCTATATTCGCAGTGCAGTGTAGAGCGGTAGGGTCGCCAAGGTGAGTGAAGTGAGCATAGAAATTACCAACTTGTGTCTAACAACCCTCCATTCTTTTGTTGTTGCACAGAAATGCAACTAAGCCATTTGTAACAAGGTTTGAAACAACCACCTGCATTCAAGTGCCACGGAACGCCTTCCACATATACACGCGATGCTGAGTTCAGTTAGTTGAATGTGTTATGTGGATGTGTACACGTACAAAAGAGTTAGAATGATCGTGATAAAGCAGCATTTTCTCGGTTGAGGAGGAAACGCCCATTAATCTGAATTCAATTGACAATGATATGCGCTAACGATGAGTTGACAAGAAATCCTACATTTTGTCTGCCGGCATGCCTGTCAAACCTGTCAACTTTATCCTCCCTTACATTTTCCCTTTCTATTGGTGTATCTTTTCACAAATTCGCACGGGCTGGGCTGCAGATAAGTGTGTTGTAAAAGAAATCTGGCTAATTACCCAGAAAATTGTACAGACTAGCTGGTAGAGTGGTGGACATTAGGATTTACCTAGTACGAACTTATAGAAGACTTGGAATCGCACATTCATTGGCGTCTTCCCACTGGCATTAAACCTTAATGCTAGTGTGGAGCGAAGTGAGACGATTGCCGAGCTGTCAACATCACCCTTCGTCTTGATGGCGGCCAATTGATCGCCACACCACACTTGTGACGGTCTTGGAAGGGCCACCGACGAAGTGGTGGGTGTGGCGAGAGAGCCAATGGATGCCTCGTATTCGGTTGCCAGACCGGTTTCACTGAGCGAGTAGACTGGATGCAGGTTGAACTCTTCGTCAGTCTCAATACGAGCACTGTAAACGGCCATGTGACTGTATGTGCAGACCTGCAAAAAGAATTTTCTTTGGAAATCACAAACTCGTCTTGTTCATTTATTTGGATGAGCGGTTTCCTCGTCATTGACATTCTTCCCTTCTTGCAGTTTTTTAGCTTCACTTGGCTATTATGAAGGGACTGTGGACATTATTTGTAAAATCACCTTCTATGTTTTTTGATTTACTACATGATTCGCTACCTGCATCACACTTGTGCGAAGCATGATTATCATCCTTCCAATGGTAACAGAGTTCCACCAAATCCTGCGTTGTAATCAGTTTAACTGAATTAAAATAATAAAATGATTGTGAGCTTCTCCTCAGCAGAAAATAATAGAGCGCGACCCTACGATAATATTTATACAAATGGGCTGTGATGATCAAGGTCTGATTTTCTGCAGAAACTAGAAGGCAATCGGATAAGAGCTGACTGATTGTAATAAATTAATGACATTATGTTTGCAAACTCAAGCTCACTATGAGCGCTTCGAAGGTTCGAGGCGGATGTTTGGAGAACGACCCTCAGACATCGAATCCGGGTGGTACTGTTTGGTTGCCTGACACTGATACGAACGACAAAGTGGGCGAATTGTGAATGAGAAGCTTAGGAAATTAATCATACACACATTTTGCACCACAGTGAATTGGCTTGTTCGCTCACCGACTTATCAACGATTGACCGATCGACCGAGTAACTGATTTGTAATTAGGAATAACCGCAAATACCAACCATCACTACATCCCATTTTAACATCTATAGCCAAACAAGTGAACTCACTGCAACACATCCCATCCCATTCCGCACTTCTAGTGACACAGAGGGTCTAATCGCTCAACATTACTTACAAATGTATCTCAAATAACCCAATAACCGCCATGAAGTCAAGGTCGATCAAATTGTCAAAGATAGGCGTAAAATGCACCACTCTGTGTCCCCTTTAGTCAACCAGCAGATGACTATCCGCACTCCTCAATGCCGCGGCTAACTTGCATGACACGGCAATAAAATATTCCGGATTGAAGCCTGTACTTTGCTTTGATAAGATAAATAGAAAATTCTGCTGAATTGTACCCGTAATTACTCGGGCACACAGAGAAGTTGCACTGAAAACACCCAGTCATCGTCGGAATCTTACTCGGTTGCACTCCTAACATCAAATCGTTTGTCTGAAAACCTACTTTTATGACAAATGCCAGTCACGTCACCGTACTGACAAGCATTATTCATCTTCACTTTTACTGTTTATGCGCACAGGCGTCAGACATCACCATTTCACGTCTGACCTTGAGGTTAGCCAATGTCAGCAGGGGAGGGGAGAGGAAGGGAGAGGAAAGGTTCCGCACATTGCTAATTAACTAAGCATGGCTTTGACTCTGTAACCTCATAAAGCAGGTGCCCAAGTCATGTTAGGGGTAGATTTTGTGCCTTCTTTTCAGCTAGAAGTAATAACAGGGTAGCGGTACTTCTCAATTTGCGGGTTAGTCCAAATAATCTTACGCAAGTCGATTGAATGCGCACATGCAACTATGAGTTACTGTGGAGCAAGTTTTGTAACAACGAATTTGCGCGAAATCCGGATTACCAAATATTTACTTATTCCTGAAGAGGATTCCAAACGCTGTATGCTGGAATGCAGTTATAGCAACCGTCACCGCACCCCACTGTACAGTTTTTGGGTTCCCCTTTTTATCTGCGTAAATAGCTGTGATTTCCGACACAAAACTAGTTTCATAGCTCATCACAGTCGCACATAGGCATTCAACCGACTTGATCAATGTTAAATGAACTGACCCACAAAATGAGAAGGAACACCACGTTATCATAACTTCTAGCTAAAAGAGTGGTACAAAACCTAGCCCTAACATGATTCGAATGCCTGCTTTATGAGGTCACAAAGTCAAGGTCATGCTTAGGTGATTTGACAGTGCGAATCCTTTCCTTCCCCTTCCCTTTTTCTGATTACAGGAGCTTCTTACTTAAGCATATTTTAACGAAATATGCATAGTAATGAGTATGGGTTGCATTTTGGGCAAGCACAAAGAAACGCAATGGTGATTTTTTACGCCTGTGTGGATAAACTGTGAAGCTGATTACGTATAACGCTAAAATGCTTGTCAGTAAGTTGATGTAATTGACAACTGCCAAAACTGCAATTCTGCAAATAAATAAATTGGAATTAGGGTGGGTAGCTGGATATTTTGTAAATGTGCGCGAGAGAGACCGAAAACAATTTGACAGTCTTTTAAATATATTCAATCAGAGCAAAGCAAAGGCTTTAATCAAGAAGTTTGAGTTCCGCCTTATATAGCGCGTAAATAGTCATCCTACCGGTACATTTCATTGGCCTTGACTTCATAGTAGTTATTGGAGTATTGAAAGCACCTTTGTAAGTAATGTAGGCCAGTCGGAGGAAGTGGTGGGTGGGTGTGATTTTTTCGCAACGCTCTAGCGTGTCGATGGTTAGACTCCCTGTACCACAAGGAGTGTAGGATGGGGCGAGGATGCATGATACGGGGTGAGTTGGCTAAGCAGAAGCTGAATGGGATGTGATGAGCAATGGGCGGTAGGCTAAGCTGTGTTGGTAACCGATGATACGGCTATTTCACTTATTTAAAGACATATGGTCGGTCGGTGAGCAAACAAATCACTTTATTATTGCCCTTTTGGTAATTAAAATGTGGGTGAGATCCATTTTCTCAGCTTCTCCTTCAGATTTGCTACCACCAACACCACTACCAGTACAACCACAGTCATGCAAGCGCCGCTAAGCTCTTTTAGGGCTCTTTTCTCCTTCACAATGTGCACATTTCTGTTCCACTCAACCAGCGTTTTATTTCGTTTTGACCAAACGTTTTAAAATCTAACTCCTCTGAACTGTTAGACATTGCTCTAAAAATTGCTTAATTTCCGTTTGTTCAATGCAAAATTCTCCTTTTGATTGATAGTTAATTCAATCAGACACCGCCATTTGACTCAATCATCAAGAATCTCTCATTAAAATTGAGGTTCATAGTTCCACACTTTTGTTCTTTTTATAAACTTCTTTAATTTTTATTGTGTTGCCTGTAAAGGAGATTCCACCAAATGTTAGTATTTTTTAAGAATACTTTCATTAGTGGATACATTTGTGTGTGAGACAGTAAGTAGGATTTAAGATCCTCGTTTACTTTCAAAGTTTGGTTCTTCCAGCAATTTCAAGTCTTTGCTCTGGATTGAAAGCAACTGTGCCGCTGTGCAACAGAATCGCATTTGCCGCGTCTGTGAATGACTTACTTTGACTTGAACGCCAATTTTCGTGGATTTGGCAAATATTGACAGTTCGGAAAAATTATTTTGAAATCATGTTGTGGGTTAAAGCAGGTTCCTACTGTAGACTCCTTTGACTTCAAATCGTTTGCTCTACTCAAAGCTTCGATGAGGACGTTTATGTAGCCGCACTATTTCCAGTGGCATCAGACAATTCAGTTCCCCATTATAATGCACCAATATCCTGCTCCTTCGTGTCTCTTCTATTTTCAGTTCACTCTTTTGAAATTTAGGGCCATTTTTATGCGCATTGGTACGTGAAGTGCTTAATTTTGAGTTCATCCAGGCACATTATTTTTCCACGTTTCGGTAGAGCAATGTTTTCCTTTTATTGAGGATTAGTAGCTGTGTACTAGTCCTTACCTATACTTACCACCTTCTCTGCCTGCGTCACATATTCGTAGCGTGCATTGCATGTCACTGTGACAAATCCTTCGCAGACAAAAGAGACAGTTGTATGACATCGACTTTGAATAGCATTAACAAGTTGTCAGCGCCCGACTATTTGCTGTCAACCAGTCAATAATTGCTTAATACATCTTGTCCATTGAGTCAACCAGAGTAAAATAGATCTTAAGATAGCTATTTTACCAGCTGTGATTACATGAGACATCTGCAATCTACTTCTACTATTGACTGAAGCTATCATAGTCATCTTGTACCTAGTTTGTAAATGATCGCTCCCCTGAGCAAAGGCGATTGGGGTTTGTGCTAGCATTTGTTTACAGCGGCCTCTAATTTACACTGTAATCACTCTTTGGTACATTTTGCCACAGGTTTTTCAAGTTAAGAAAAATTGTTCATATAGATGTGTCCTTTTTTATTATGGTTAAATTCATGGGTCCAGTGAAAGAATTTTGGTAAAGCACGCCGTTACAAACATTTTGCCACTAACATCCTTTTTTGGGGGCATGCGACCAAAGACATGTTTACACTTTGATCCCATCACCAACAAAACAATTTTATGCGCAAACATAAAGCATTGTTTACAAGGCAAAATGCAAAACAAAAATGTTTGATGCAAACGAGGTCGGCTGGTGGAGATAAGCCAAATTTTCACGCACAAACCCACCCTGAAATACTGCTTTCCTTTAAGCATCCGAACAGAAGAGCCACTTTCAAGACAAAGAGGAAATCTCTCAAGAGACACTGGCCACAGCATTGTTCCGCTGGCTCCTCTAAATTGTTTGAGCACTTGTCTGGTGGGTAAAAAGATTTAGGACGAAACGATTTATCAGCACAACTGAATAATTCTGAGCCATGCAACCTGCACTCTACTTGTGGAACGCCAAGTGCTTATATGCAGTGTCTACACTTTCCTGTGGAAGAGGCTGCCTTACTTCGATGCAATCAGCCACGTGACTCTGTCTCATTTAATGGCTCAATGACTGTCAAGGCTATGTTTTGTGTGCCAACGGGACGGAGGCTCTTGCCGACGTAGAGATGAATGCTTTGGTATCTCTTCCACCTGCATTGCTAAACGGAACCCAAGGTGTTCTTTTCACGTATTTGAGCCCCATCTTTGCGTTCTTGTCGATGGATCTATCCATTTGTTACCCTTGTTGTTCCTTTCCAATCGGACTCAACATGTGTTGACTGAACTTCTATACACGATTGCGTTCGATGCTCTCCAGACACTATTAAATACAATCGCGACATTTTAACCTGTCCTTTTTTTCTTCACCCTTTAAAGATATCATACAGTTCATATGTCATTGACTATTCCCTAAAAGGACTCTCCCCAAAACCACAGCTATCCCGTGGTCCGCAGAGAGCTAAATCTCATACTGCCGTTGTTGGGTTGTAGAAATGCCCAGATGTCTACCTCGGTTTTGTTCACCCAAACCCACAAGCCCACGCACACACACACATGGCTCACACTTTTGATCCAACCGTTGTAGACAGCTTATTAATCTTTATATCAGTGTCGCCTCAGTTCGACACTGGTTACGGGTTATTGTGCAAACCACTAGGTTGAAATGATTGCCAAAAGTAGGTCTGAGTCTCAGCCCTCCTACCCTGATCTTAAAACTTTGTAAGACGGCCAACGCAATTAGGACTACTGCCTACTTTTATCCACCACATCCACTGGATGTGGCTCCTAGGGCCTCTTGAAGAATAGGACAAATTTAAGTAAAAACAGCAGAAGGCGAGGGAAAGTTCTAGGCTTACCGACATGACTAAATTTCATCTCTGAATGTTTTCTTTACTACGCGACATCATTTGGCTTGCCAAAACTCACAAATATAAGAAACTGAATGGATGTGAGGGCTGTATATCAGATTGACATACCTGAAAAGCGAATCAAAACACGAAAGCCATGCATAGCAAGATAAAAAATGCAAATATGGCCAAAAAATTCTGTCACTGCACTTTCATGTAAACGCGTAAGCAGGCATCATAAAGTGAGAAAATAAAAGAGTCGCTAAAAGCTCTGTATTTGCAACCGTGTTTGGGGAACGCTGTGAACTCCCTCCCACCAACAATGAATGCTCAGACTAAGATTTTATCTCGAGGCGATGTTTGGTCAATGGAAGCCAAAAGTCATTATCGCTCTCCGAGGAAGAAGCACTCATTTTTAGGAGAATGAGGCGACGAGTGCATCGTTTAATGGTAGCCAATGATGTGTTCGCGCTTAAAAATAACTTTGGACTGTAAGTCTCACTTCTCATTACACAGTAAATAGGCAGAATGACAGCCATTCAGGCTGTCGTTCGGTCGGTGAGTCAAAAGGTCTGTCGGTCGATAGATCGATGAATGATGAGAGTGACTGTTTGCCAATCGTCAAAGCATTGTGTTTGTTAGCTCATTATCTCAAATTTCTTTTTCCGAATCACATCGAGAGGATGCACAAGATGTAAAACCAAAGTGAACTTGCCTTGTAGATTATTAGAAAGCCTTTATTGTCCTCCAGCAACTCCATTTGTGTAAGTTTATAATGGAGGAAATTGGAGGAGGAAACGAAACTGCCACACTAGACGAATAGCGCTGATTCATCCCGCCTTTGTAAAGAATAAATGCAAAGGATATTCATGAAAAATAAAATTCCCACCCTTATCGCAAGTCTCAACAGCGAGACACATCAAAGTTTGTAACAACCCTTTACCGATCTCGTGGTACAATTTAGTCCCAGCGCAATCTTCTTCCCCAAAGGTAAAGTATAATACCAAGTGGGTTTTAGACGATCCTATTTAGTCTATCGTAAACTGCCTTAGAGACAAATCCATCGCTGAAACAGCCTTTGAGCTCAAAGAGCGCAAAAGCTTTATAATGGTGGCGTTTTCCTTGACACAACAGCCGACAAAAAATAAAATTGTGTTCGGCGCATTCGGCCAGTCTCTTGGTGCACAGTATAACAACCACGATCTTCTGCAAAGGTGGACACAGCGGATACACTTTTGATCTAAGCCTTTCTTGAAGTTATAACCATCCATACCAGCATGAAAAAAGGAAGACTGAGGAGGTTGGCGCTGCTACAGACGAAGTTCAGAATCGCGTTTGGTCCTAATAGAGCCGTCATTTAGCGGTAGCACGCACTGTACGTCTGGATAGGTTTCGGAGGAGTCTATCTTCTTTGTGAGCTGTCCCTAGAGCGAGTCCATCGTTGAGAAAACCATTGCGCCCGGACAGCGCATTTATTAAACGCCAAAAGTGTTCGCGATGACAATTTTACTGGATTTAACGGCAGAAAAGAAGAAATGCTTTTTCGGTATGTTTTGCAGATGATTTGAGGAAACAATGTTTGAGCTTTCCTTTCAAATTAATCGCGAACAGCGGATTCTTTATCTTGCCCGTTTGGTCGTTTGCGTGAAGAGGTTGAAGTTGAGGTGCCTGTCGAAAGATCAAATGTCCAGCAGCAATTCGTCTACTCTTCCCTTTGCACTGCCTACCACTGTAGGGATGGTAGAGAGTCTATTCTTAGCTTGCAGAAGGGATAGACGACTATAGAAACAACAAGAAATCCGGGCCGTGAAGAGGCAACACAACTCACGGAGTCTCTCAACTCTACTTTCATGTCTCTAAACAATGCAAAACCACCGATTTTTTGAGCTTGTAATCAAGAATCATTCATTATTTAATAATCCTCACAGGTGTTAATAGATTACATTTAATCATGCGATGGAAATGACATCCTTTAATCACCCAGGATCGGTAATCTAATGCGGAGTGGACGAAAGACTGCAAAAGTGTTCTCAACCAACTCTTCAAAACCTAGTAAATGACAATCAATGAAGTGAGCTTCTTCACACATTGAGCATTTTTGAAGATCGCGTGAGTCAAGAGTATTCGCAACCACTGAAATTCTGCTTCATAAGGTTTGATATCAGCAAACCATACTCCAGACCAAAAAGATATTTACAAGGCTAAAATTCACCAAAATGAGGGTGGATTATGCCAAAAACAGCGATTTTTTGAATTTGTTTGACTTGGTATTGTCTTGTCTACACCGGAAGGCACCAACCACCAACTGAGACAGGTATGTATCAGTCTAGCGGTGAACCATTACTTCACTCTCAGTCTGACCTTCCAATCCCATGTAAATTAAATTTGTTTGATTCCAACTAACACATGTGATCGAACATTGTCTTTTGCTCCTTAGGGTGGGCTTGAGTGCTGAGTGATAGTCTCACCAAGTTCTGGGGATCTCACTAGTCTCAGTAGCCTTGAAGATCTGCGCACCGACACTAACGCCTTGAAGGGACTCGCGGTGATTTGTGGAGATTGATCTTCAGACATCAAATATAGGTGATGCTAAAACGCCGCCTTGATACCAATGCCAAGTAGAGGCGAAAGGGAGATGCAGGAGAGAAGCTAAGCAAAAGGCCTCTACTCATATTAAGTTGCCTGTCAAATGAGTGACTGCCTGACAGGCCGATCAAACGACCGACCGATTATTTAGTGTCTTTTAGTGCTCGCTACGTGTTGTGTTTCATTTCGCTTTCGACGCACCTCCATCCAACCCAACAGAGACCAAACATCTGCACCTCATTCCATCACACAATACAGTATTCTACTCATCATCAAATCCAAACAAATTGTTCGTTTTTTGGCTGAATGATTGACAATAATTAGTCTAGATTTTGCAGTGTCACAACCCACAGTTCTGTAGTCCCAGAAATCAGGCATACTTTGATAAAACTAATCCTCTCTCCTCCTCCGACCAACCAAATTAAGCATCCAGCAGCACAAAATTGCAATGAATGAATGTCATCCTTTTACCATTAAAAGGCAAATTTCTGAGCTGTCTTCTTTTTCTTTCCATTAGAACTCTTCATTTGACCTAATTTTGAGTGTGACAGCAATTCGAAACGACAGGAGGGGCAAGCACTATCAACCACCATCACACACGTGTACCTTCTGATGAATATTCTACCTGTCCAGTCACGGGAATGTCTCCGTCTCCTTTCCAACTACAACAGCCACCAAAGTCACATCGAAAATAGCGCATACTAGGAAACACCTCGCTGTCAAGCTCATTTATTTTATTGTTCCAGTAATATTATTCCTCTTACCTATTCACAACCATTTCATTACCTCCTATTCAGTCAAATCATTTAGACACAGAACTTGGTAGAACTCCGTTATCATGGAAAGACTGATTAGCACGCTTCACATGAATATGATGGCGATTGTGAATTTCTCAACAAATCACTGCATTAGGAAGTAGCTATGAAATTAAAGATGGGATGGACCCTTAATTTGTTACAACATAGCCCAGTGAAGCTTAAGCATTGCAGCACGAAAACAATGCCACTGACGAAGAAACTGCTAATCCTGAATAATGCGTAAAACGGGTCTCTGATTCTTATAAACAAACTCGCCTTTTGTTTAGATGCGCTTACGGTCATATGACCTTCTACGGCGCCCGCATTGAGACCGACAAGGAGTTCAATCTGTATCCAATCTACTCATTCAGTGCGACCTGTCTGGCAACCGAATACGTGGCATCTAGTGGCTCTCTAACCAGATCCACCAGCTTGTCGGTGACCCAGTCGAGACCACCGCAATTGTGGTGTGGCCACCAAATGGCCGCCACCAAGACCAGAGATGATGTGGACAACTCGACAATCGTCTCAGTTCGTGTGACATTGGCGATGAATTTCAATGCCTGAGTGAAGACACCGATGAATGCGCGAAGTCGGGTCTTCTACAACTTTGTATCACGTGAATTCTTCTGTCCTCTGCTCATCCAACAGGCATGTTATACGTTGTACAATCAAAGCGCTTATTTTCGAAGTGGACTCAATTACAGCCCCGTCTGTGAGAATTCGCAAAGACGCATCAGCAGAGAGAGAGGAAATGTCAGGGAGGAGAACTTTGGCATATGTGACATGCATATTGTTGGATAAAGAATTGAGCCTTGTATCAATACGTCGAATGTACACATTATTACCAAGCAAATGCATATTATTAGGCACTGTTGCCTTTGGCAGGAACTTCGCAACTACTTTCATCTCGTTGCGTGTGTATAACACCCCCATTTTCCCATCCATCTATCTAAATACTGGTTTGTCTACAAGTACAGCGATTGGTGTGACGGTCAAAAGGAGTGGACCACTGTGTCTTTCCTCGCCAACACCTATTTAGCCAGCTTCACTTGTCCATACCCGTTTCAATTTGATCCCGGTCAATCAGCACACCTCGCCTTCACCACCTATCAAACGGCCGCTAAGACGGATGCCAATTTACCTTGTAATTGTAAGACGTCCATCTTAGCAATAAAAGTCAGAACAGATCATCCTACATTCATCATGCCGCCTTTTTTGGCAACCTACTCCATGGGGTTAAAGCAACTTCTGTGAATAACAAAGATGGAAAAAAGCAATTTGGTAATTAAAGAAAATTATTTATTTCCTTTATCTCTTCGTACATGGCAAGCTTATCTCGTGATAATTGAACTACTCACTAAAGTAACCAGCGGACAACATAGCAGTGATAAGACAAGTAGGCCTCAATAATTTAGCAGTCCTACGATGGATTAAGAAGCACCAAAAGCACAATCATATTATGGTGGCTTCATTCCTGGTTCCCATATTCTCAGCGCCTTTGAAGAAGCCATACGTCTGGCTCTTTGCAAGAATAAAGCGTAGACAGCTGTTGCAATTCAGCTGTACTTACAGTTTCTTCCTGTTTCTCAACAGTTTTAAGGGGTGGAGGTAAGTCACATTCCTCATTTTGGAAAACCTAAATTTTTTGACATTTTTGATGAGTGGAAGTGGCAATTTGATAATGCATCTTTTAGATCTCTGTGGGACTATAACTGCAAAAGCTACAGAATTTGGAGGAGTCTTACAAATCCCATTTCATCGAACAGCTTGTTGGGCCCTAGTTTAAAGATAAACTCTTGCAAGGAGTATTTATCCTTCCGTGTAGTCGTTCATGTAATCGACCTATTTTACGATTAGTTAATCAACTACAGGATTGGTTGCTTCATTTGCCGTAGGAACAAGTTTTGTGTCAATAACTTTAGGTCTCGTACTTTATTAACAATTTTGGCCACTACCATTGCCATTCAGTTTTTTGGCAGTTGAAAGATGCTATCAGGAATTGAATTGCCCACCTCATCGTATCACAGGCAACTCATAAAACCACAAAGATCGCTCTCACCCCACTCTTGCTTTGAACTTTAAAATAAAGTGCAACAACGGATGCTATAAAATGGGAGAAATCACATGTCACACGCATGTGATGCCCGATCTGGGCAGGGAAATCAGCAACCAACTTTGCTACTTGAGAAACAGCCTAAAGATTTTTCTCGATTACCATCCCCAGAATGCAAAATTGCTACGACTTGATTAAGAGTAGGGTACTCGGTCTTTTTAACGAGCCATACTTCTGCCAAAATAAGGTGCTACTATGCTCTCTACCCCCAAGTCATTAATGCATTACCCTGTCACGAGACTGAAAGTTATAAAGGTTGGGCCAATTACTGCGATGGCTGTCACATCTGTCAAGATTTGCCTTCCAGAGAGGTGGCTACCAGTTGCACGAATAATCCAACCCAATGGTGTGGCTGAAAGGATGAAACATGGCTTTGTAGGGTGCCTAGCCACTGAGGATATGAGAGCAATGCAAGTCCAACTGTTGAGTCAAAGGAAATTAGAACATGTGACCAAACTGGGGCAACAAATTTTGTGGAGGAGCTTCTCAGAAGAGACCAAATCACGCGCGGATACATGCAATCTACCAACCTCGTCGTCATTTACATTTGCCAGGTCAAAGGGTTAACCCTCTCCTTCTATTCACTAGACAGCAATTAGTATGGATAGAATGGGGAGCCACCAAGTCTCAATGAATAGGTGGTGAGATTCGAGAGACTGATGCAAAGGCTCTACAACAGTCTCACGTGTATGTGCGATGGAGTGGATGGATAGATTTAATACAAAGCGATGCGAATGGCTCCAAGAGTCTCAAGGCAAGGTCAACGACCCCCTCCACCTTGTTCAAGTGTGAAATCGCCTGCCACTTGTGTGTTGCAACTGCCGCAATTGCGGCTTACTAACTAATTAGTACGATTATCTTTAGGCTGGAATAGCACCATATGCAATTGATTCGTAGAAGCCTGAATGACCAGATGGTGTCCCATCCACTTGCGGGCCTAATTAGACAATAGAGACAAAAGCACTTCAAAGGTTGCCCATTCAATGCCTCTGATCCTACAATGGGGATGCACATTGGTCTTTAACGTGCTTTAAGTGGGCAATGGTGGCGTTGGTTATCGCCAAGCCATCCACTCACCACCATCGCCACCACCACCCACTCACCCACCCTCATTTCTGAGCCACTCACCACTTTATTACTTAAGGACGACTTTAGGTATGCCAGTTTAGTGGACACCAAACTCCATTGTTCGCTTTGAGCTATTCACAACAGAATGGGATGTTGAGGTAATGCTACTTCATTCCTCCAGAACCAAACAATCAGATGAATACATTAAAAACAAAATAAACCAGTTAAGAACGGAAACCAAAATAGTGTTATTGCAGTCGGCTAGTGCATTTCTGTTTAGAGATTTGAAGCTATGCGATTGAACAACGACGGGTTTTCACAAATGATTTTACGCCCACAGCCACTGTTGTTTGGGTTGTTAGGAGCACTTCTGCAGGACAAGAGAGGGGAAAATGTAGGAGAATATGGCTGTCATTTTCAGCCAACTCAGAATATGAATCAAGCCTATGGTTCAGTAATGGCCAATCCAGGGGATTTGCAATCGTATCTCTGCAGGACAGCTCAAACTCTGGACCATGCTCTAATCCACAAGCTCTTTTCTTCCCCTGCAATACATAGTTCGCCCAGGCATTATGTCACCCTATACCCTCAAATAGCTCTCGGAGTGCTGTATTGGGTAGAAATGTCAAGATAAACCTACCTTAGAAGACGACTACCCAGCTTTCCACGAGTGGGTGATTAATGATAGGTGACAACGCATGACAGAAGGGAAGCTAATGATGTTTACCGTTAGCAGTTACTTCACTCCTGCGGCCTATATGAAAGCTAATAACAGCGGAGTGGGCACTAGCCATTGATTATTTCCGTTGTAAGCAGTAAACGATGCCAATAAAATGAACTTAGGATGCCTACACCAATCCTCTAGTGGCTGAATGGAACCCTGGTAGAAATGGCTGGTTAGCTCCGAAGTGAGAAAGATGTGGCATTAGTCCATCGCTAACGCCCAGTGATGGGCATGTGCGATGGCTGACACAATTCTTTCACACTCTATGCACTTTGTGAAGGAAGCAGAAAATGCCATGAAGGATCAGTGACATTTTGGTCAAACATTCTCTTAGTTGCATGGTGATTTAATGAATGGTAAAATTAGTTGATAGGTGGTTTACTTGCTGCACCGATTGCACTGACTCGGGAATTTATTAGGACAGAGCACTGTAGACAGGGCCTAAAAGGGGTGTGGAACTATGTACTGCACTATCTATTTGTTCGTTTGACTCTCGATTTAGTTAGCTGACGACTTCGGGGCTTCTTCATTGTTAATCTACTAAGCAGCCTGAACTTTAGGACTTGCCAGTAGCCATCGGTCCTCCTGTGCCCTGAAGACAATTTTCTCAAATAGTATGCATTCAATAGCTGGTGGGGAAGTCCCAGAATCAATAGAGTTTATTCCTTTTGCCATAGTACATAAGGAGGAACACTATTTCAACCCTCACAAAACTTTTACCTTCTTCTTCCTCCTTTGCAACGAACTCATCTCGGTTCCGACTAAAAGTCTCTGTTCTTTGTTTTAGTCAAAAGTTCTGAAATTCAACCCCCTTATACTGCAAGTAAATGCTGCCAAAATTGCTTGTGCGTGTGCGTGAGGGAGGGTAGATGGGATTTAAAACCTGCATTTGATCTTAAAACTTAATTTCCCTAGCAATGCTGAATCGGGACTTTGCGTTCAATACAGTTGTTTTCTGCTGCTTTTGAAGGCCTATTAAAAGAGTTTGCATTGGTTAGACCAACAGTATGCATGGATTCAGCAATGTTTACGTTCCGTAATAATTGTTTTAAATCGCGCTGAACAAGCCCTTTTGGCTGCTACCTTGTTCGGTCTACTTGTATCTCCGATGTGAGCATTCATGAAGCCACGCTGTCGTTGGCATCACAAGAAAACTCATTTTCTTATTACAATGCAATAATGTCCCGCTCCTGTGTGTCTGCCCCTTTTGGCTTTGCCTTTTCAAAATCTGAATCGCCTGTATTTGTGTGAGTACTTGAGTTGCTTATTTTCGAATCCATTATAGACGCATCTTTGGCACTTCAATTAATTGTAGGTGTATCAAATAGCACTTTGTAATTAATGATTGGTTCAGCTTAGAGCAACAGATGAGGCATTTGCTCAGCATCGACTTTGTATAGCACTAATAGGTTGTCAGTGTTCGGCCATTCACCGACAACCCACCATTTATTGTTTCAATCCTCTAATCCGTTGACTCGGTCATGATAAAATAAACCTCGAATAGATGTTTTACCGGCCGTGATTACATAAGTCATCCACGACCCGCAAATACAATTAATTGAAGCAATCAAATTCGTCCTCCACCTAGTTTATAAGTGGTCATTCCCACTAGCAAAGGCGAATGGAGCTCGCGCCAGCGATTTGTACATAGTGATCTCCAATTTATCCTGCAATTGCTTTCAGTTCATTTTACCAAGGGTTCGCAAGTTGAGAAAAATTGTTCATAAGTTTGACCATTTTAATTAGAGCTACATTCTGCCTCAGACATGGCGGTACACGTATCTACTGGTAGGGTTTCGTAAAGGCACATCGCTTCGAATATTTTATTGCTCACAACCGGCTCTATGCAAACGTCCAAATAAAGGTTTTTTTACACTTTGACTCTATTATGAACCCCTTTTGAGAGGAATAAATGTTGTTCCTACTTCTAATAGGACCAGGGCGGCTATAAATGTCATGAACAGAACCTACAGCGACGCTAATGCAGACCGACACAGACGCAGACTGGCCAATGGCCTGCTTCATAATCAGATGAAGTTAGGACACTTAAATTGCGAATTACTTCACTTGCGATCTTGACACCTCAGAGGTGGTGATTGACTTAAACATATCGGATGCCCTTGACTAGCTTCCTTTACTCCAGACGGTCAACGTCTCTCTATTTTGTGGCTCCACCTGGTCAAAAAGTGCTCATTAAATTTGTCAACTTACGTATCGAAGGATTCTACCCCCAGTGAGTCAAACGACTCAAGTTATGTGTAGGAATGTGAGTCGCTGCATGGTTTAAATGTAACTTTTCCTCAATGCTTTTGTCATTAACAACTCTGTCGCCGCGGTGTGATGTTGGTTGAAGCTGATTTACTGCTTGACAAACCGTGAATATTTCTTGTTTGCTTCAGTGCGACATGCAGTGAGAGAAAACATTTCCAAAAAAAGACTGGTTCAAAACATATGATCATAGTGATGTATTGCCCAAAGTTGGAGATTAGAATAATACTTAATTTTCGGAAGCGTTTTCACCCTCGGTGTTACCAAAAAACTTAAGTGTCGACATTCGCGCGTGGGTAAGGGATTTTTCAGACATGCATTACCAGAACGAGCGGCTGGACATCGGTGTGAACAGAGAAGAGAACTGAGTCGCGTAGAGTGAGCTGAGCAATTTGCTGCCTTTTACAGCTGCCATGCATCAACAGGTGCCAGACGGGAGGCCTCAAGAATTGGTAGCCTGTAGCCGTTGACATTATGTTGAGGATGGACTGCTTGTTTGCGGATTGACTGGCAGGCTGTCGTTGGCATTTATATTATTACGTTACTTTAGCGCGCGAGCACGCAGACACTTCATTTTCAGGAGACCACACTGCCACGTTTAGGCGCTTTAGTGTATGGATAGAAAGGTGCAGACGTAACCTTTTACATTAGCTTAGTGAAAGTCCTATTCGTCATGTCAGGCGACAACCCAAAACCAGTTTCTTCATATCTTCAGATCCACAACGAATGTCACAACAATCTTCTTCATGGAATGCTCTGCTGAGCGAAAGCGAATGACATGCCAATCATGATTACTTAAAGCAATGAAATGCTGTAGGCGGCTTTTTGCATATACATTAGAATCCCGCTGATAGACAATCAAGCAGCGATTGTTGAATGCCATGCATTCCTCCAACGCCACAGACCTCTTTTGGTGGACTGGTAAGCAATATTGGTGACTACTTGGAGATTTTATTGCTCTCAATGGATTCGGTGATGAGGGCAAATAAAGCCAAGCAAATACATCGTTTTTGTTTCTTTTGGGGCTGAACACATCAAACTACAACTGCTTGAGCTTTCCACACCCCTTAGTCGTACTTGTAAAGCGTTTGAGGTGGAAAGTTTCAAGAATCATTTGGTTCCTCTCAGGGGTGATTAAGGATAAGTGTATTTCGTAAAAAAGCTTTGCACATCTTTTTCGACTCTTGAAACAGTTGATTTGATTTTCCCATTCCTTAATTGTTGCCTGTAACAGGAAGACAATGCAACACCATTAAGGCAAAAAACCTTTCCTCACTCACTTTGCGATTTATTTAGATCTTTTTGAACTTCATTTACGTACACATGACCGTGGTGAATTCTCAATCTCATTATTTGCAGCAGTCAGACGCGGACTTGGCTAATGTTTCTTGGCCCCGCTCCGCACCGCGCCAAACCGCATGCCCTCTGCCCCACCTTCCTCCTCTCCCATGCCCACAAAAATGCCACATTTATTCGTGCATATAAAGGTAATTTATTTATGGAAACAACTGGTAGCTTAAATGTATTAAATGTAAAAAGAAATTATTTGGCACGGAGGAGATTGATTGGTAGAGCCTGGCCAAATTTTCACGCACAAATTCACTCAGGAATACTTCTTTTCTCAAGGCAAATGAACGAAAGAACTTATTTTAAGACATGGGAAAAGGAATTCTTAAGATGCACTCGACGCAACATTGTTTAGGCAATTTCTCTAAATTGCTTGAGCTTTTGTCTGGTGGGTGGAAAGTTTCAGAACGAAGTGATTTAAAAGCATAGCTGAATCATCCCAAGTCATGCAACTGACACTGTTCGGAATTCAACGTGCTTACGTGTGGTGTCTACACATTCCCGTGAAAGAGGCTGCCTTACTTCCATGCAGTAAGCTAAGTGAATCTGCTCCACCAAGCGGCCCAATGACAGTCGATGCTGTGGCTTGAGAGCCATCTCGAGTGGGGTCGTCGCCGGGGTACAGATACGCAGTATAACATCCCGCCTGTGTCGTGTTGTAAGGAGCCAGTAGCCCTCTATCCACGTACTTAAGCCCTACCTCTACTTTCGTGTTGATGAAAAGGTTTGTTCATTAACTTGTTGTTGTTCCCTGCCACCCGGACTGAACTTCAACAAATGATTGTGCCTGAAACTGATGCAACTACCCAGACGCCTTTAAAATTCAATTACGACACGTTATTGCACTTTAGTAGACTTCTGCCTGTAAAGCTGTCATCCCGATTCAGACGCCACCTGCTAATCCATAAAAGAAATCTCAAAATCGCAGCTATTGCACAGGCGACAGAGAACTAAGCCTCTTACAACCGTAATTGTGTTTTAGAACTGTCTAGACATCTACCTCAGTTTCGTTTAGCCAAACTCGCAAACACACACAGCTTATTAATCTGTACATGAGTGTCACCTTAGTGCGGAGTTGGTTATGGTTTGCTGTGAGAATCACTAGATTGAAATGATTGCCCAGAGTAGGTCTGAGTCACAGCCTTCCGTCTTTGATACTGAGGGCTGGTAAGACAGCCAATCAAAGTAAGATCGGCGTCTGATTCGACTCACCAGCGCCAGTAGATGTGACTCCTGAGGTCTCCCCGAGGATGGTGCAAAATTCAGCAAAAACAGCAGGAAACTTTATGTCCTAGGCTTACCGGCTCTTTACTACGCAGGATCAAATGACAAAGAGGATGCAAGGGAATGCAACCGATGAAAGTCTGCATGTCTGTTTAAACTACTTCAAAAGCAAAACTAAACAGGAAAGCTACGCATAGCCAAATAAATTGCTTAAATCTGGTCACAGGCCTCCTCACCCCACATGCATGCCAATCGTAAGTAAGCATCATGAAGTGAGGAAATAAGAGAGCCACCAAAAGGCGCTGTATTTACAAACATGTTTAGATGAAGATGTTATCTCCATCCCACCTGCAATGAGCGCTCAAATAGGGCGCCCACTCCTAAATTGCTTTTGTGAATTCCCATTCTATTAGATGTGGTGGCAAATGTGTATATAAACGCGCGCATCGTTTGGGACGCACAAAGCAAATATAAATAGACTGACATCATAAGCTTGGCAGTCAGACGGGCAAGCAGATAAGCACATTACATTTCGGCAACATGGCGCAAAATGTCACCACCAAAATGGACAATGTGAAGCAGGTTCGATCTTGACTTCATGCGACGTCCTCGATGCAAAGGAAATAAGCGACTACAGATTTAGACAATTTCATTAAGTTTAATCTCTGAAATAAGCTTTATTGTAATTGCAAGCTTAAAGGCAAATCAGATTGAGATCATTTCTCAAGGCGGTGTTTGGCGCTTAGAACCTAAAAGTCATTATTGTTCTCCGAGGATGGAGTCCTTCTCCAGAGGGATAAGCAGAAGTGTGCATCGTTAAATGGAGACCAATGATGTGCTTGTCCACAAAAATAACGTCCAAATGCAAATTCCACTTCTCATTATAATGAAGGTAGACAGAAAGTCATTCAGGTAGTCGGTCGGTTGGTCGGTGAGTCAGTCGATCTGAGAACGATGGGACGACTAGTCGGTAATGGTCAAGACTGCGTATCGCAGTATATTTCCATTTATTTATTTTCGAACCCACGTCTAAAGGAAGCGTAAGATTTAAAATTGCTTCGAAGAAAAGCTCGAATTTGGGTAATGCTGAAGCGTTGCCTTGCTACTCGGCGTTAGTAAGGCGAACACACTTATCATTTGGTACCTTTTGCCACTCGCTACCCATTACACCTCATTCCACTTCAACACGTTTCCATTCAGCGCACTACAGATCGAATGTTTGCATCCCACCCAACTCCCTTCTATCGCATCACACAACTCAAGATTCTACCCAGCACTACACTTCAACTCATCGCACCACCTCAATCTCAGGCGACTGTGCTGTTGCTCATGAGCTATGTGGCCATAGCTCACACTAATTACCCTCCCTTTCGATTGAGCGACTGGTAACAAATAGCTTAGACTTTACAGTGACACTATCCACGGTTCTGTGGTCTCGAAAATTAGGCTCACTTTGATAGCACGATCAACATTTTTTGCTTCGATTCACAAATTTCAGCTATCATGGGGC
The DNA here is from genome assembly GCA_036345935.2 of Taenia hydatigena. Taxonomy (NCBI): domain Eukaryota; kingdom Metazoa; phylum Platyhelminthes; class Cestoda; order Cyclophyllidea; family Taeniidae; genus Taenia; species Taenia hydatigena. The sequence goes on from JADWOT020000003.1 coordinate 14,456,584, forward strand.
ATCTTTCCATGCCAAATGCAAATATCTACGCCGCCTTCACTTTGGCTTAATATACGCTATTCATTTAACTTGTATTAAAGCGTGACCCTGTTATTTGAAATGGAAGAGGGGTGAAGGCGATCAGCTATTGTATGACTTCACACCAAAATCGCCAAATTTTTACTACTGTATGACAATGCCACCACCGCACAGGCGCATGCCCTTTTTCCATGGATAGCATGAACGGCGGGGTGTGAAGACGACTTGGGTTGCATTTGGTATCCCGACTTGCCGCCCACCAATCTGGACGAGAAGAATAAGAGTATCTTCCATCATACATTGCAGCAATACAAAGGATCGGTCTAGTCAAACTACAAATCGAGTCTTTTGAGGAGAAGAAAATCCATTTGATTTTTACACGATCGATGACCGCATACTCAACCTCAAATACCGTTTCACGTCAATCAGGCATCGAAGAATGGAAGGTTGTTGCACAAACAGGCTGTGTTCACAGGAATGGCAGCTGGATGTTTAGACCACACCAGCCGACACTTTCACTCTTAGACTCACATCCGTCTTTGACTTACTGCTGTGTGGTTGAAGTTGCTATCACCGTAAAACGTTTGGATTTCTCTTTGGATCTGATTAGATATTTATGGTTTCTAAGTTTACACAAATTCGTTGATGTAAAACCTACTCCATAGTGACTCACAGTCGTATTCACGCATTAAATCGACTGCTGAGAAGTAGCACCAATCTGATATCACTTCTGGTCAAAAGAAGACACAAACTCAAGTCCTAGCATGACTCGAATACCTGCTATATAAGGTTGAAGAGTCGAAATATGCTTAAGGAATCTGAAATTACAAGGAATTTCTTTACTTCTATTCATTCCTTCTCCAATCCAGCCATAGGATTACCTTTATCTTCTCTTCTTTCGCGGCGGTCAACTTTAGTCGCTTTGAGATAAGCGTATACTAAAAACAAACTTTGACATTAGCAGCTCATTTGTTCTATTGTCTCAATAATGTTATTCATTTTAGCTGATTTTTATTTTGTTGTGATCAAGGGAAGTCCGCAAGTATTTCACTACTTCCGATTCAGTCAATGCGTTTACGACGCGAAAGTATGGTGGGACCCGTTACCATAGGAAGGGTGAATAGCACGCACCGAATAAGAGTGACGGTGGTTGCAAATCTCTTGTTTAATTAAAGCACTTCATTCTAAAGGTTACATTATCTGCAGGCCTGTATGCGCTAGTTTGAAAAGGAGGAGAAACCTGTCAGATATGACAAGCATGTGTGTAGGTAAAGTGTTGAGTTTATAGCCAATGCGTCGGATCCACATATCATTGTCAAGTAAGTACAGGTTATTAGGCATTTTCTCCTCGGCCGAGAATTTTACTGGTGTATCACTTGTATTATTAGCTCTTTGCGTGCATACGGCATCCACATCCTATTCACTTGTCTGAAATCGGCGTCGCATGCACAAGCTGAAGGCGTTCCGCGACACCTGATGACAGGTGGTTGATTCAAATCAGGTTTGCTTGCATTTGTATGCAATGCCAAAGCAGTGGCAGTGACCACATCCACGTCAGAGGTTTCGACACTCACCACGTCGACTCTGCCACTCTACACCGCACTGCAAATAGAGCTCGGTATAAGTGCGCCCCTCTAGATCTCTCCATTTTCGAGGCTAGTTTTTGTGAATGGCGAGGTTAGGGACGACTTCCATGTCTAATGTCTTAATATCTGGCATTAACCAACACATTTTATGCTTCATTAACGTTAGTGTTCATAGTCTGTGAATAACTCTAGTTCTGTATTTTTAGCTGACCTATTCAATAGCCGAAATTGCAAGATTATGCAAGGTTATCAAAGATATTTCCATTCTGGACTACACACAAATGTGGCGTAGACAACCGCAAAATTTTAGCAAAATTCCAACCCCATTCAATCGTCTGACAATAATCGAGATGAAAAGACAGTTTTTATTTTTCATTCCTAGAAAAATCTGAAATTGTTTTGCATTTGTCTTAATTGGAGGTGCCAAGCTGATGATTCACTCTCCAGATCTCTGTGCGATCGTTGCCGCAAATACTACTGGATTCGAAGGAGCCTTGCACAGTCCAGGCTGGTCCTTCGCCTGCTCGAGTGGCATTAATTGCAAGTGGAAAATTAGCGTGATTCAGCCAGCACAAGGAATTATGATTCATTTACAGATTTCTCTGTAGAGGACTTGTTTAAAGGTGGGCAAACAGCTGCAAGAAAGTTATTTCCTTTCATGTTGTCTATATTTGAGCGAGCTATTTTGTGACTTGTCTTGTTAAACGACTGCTGGAGCGACCGCTTTAATCGGTGCCTGAACAAGTTTTGGGTCAATATGCCACCTATATGTGACTCCCGATTCAGGTGGGCAACTCAGCATTACAACATATATAACCTTCAGAGACAAACAGCCAAGTGTAGCCTTACCTTAAGTGCTTTGATGATTACCCTCTGTAGAATGCAAAAAGGCTGCTTTACGAATAAGGGTGGGAAACTCGTGCGAATCCGTCGCCTCAATTGCAGCCAAATTACACTTCACTCACAAGCAAGTATGATTTTTTCATCTGCCATTAAATTACATATAGGACTTAAGTGCCATGATACCAAAATTTTGACATGCTACGTCAATCGTTGTGACAGATCTGTCACATGTGCCAAAATCTGTGTTTCCGGTCGACGTCAATTTGTAGTTCAATATTCTCTGACAAAATGTGGCCCTAGGAATTACGAGTATTTAATCATTCAAGCTACTTCATCTCCTTGGTATGACAGCATGGAGGAATCCGCATGAAGACGGACAACCGCTTTTAAGGGGTCTTGGTCCGTGAGGATGTAAGAGTTATCATGTTAATGCCAAGAATTTCGATGTGGCATTTCTCCTAAGATATAACATATACCACAAATTCATGCCATTTACTTTGTCCGCTGAAGGAGTTGGCATTAACATTTGCTGAGACGAATAACCTTGGAGAACCGTTTAGGCTTTATACAGCCAAATTCGTTTGGCAAGGAGGGGAACAGCGTAAGTATCCACATAATCTTCGGTGCATTTAATTAACTACTAAGAGAAGTGGACCATGCAGCGAGAAGCTAAGACGGTCTACCAGCCAGTCAGAAGACAAAAACACTAAAGAGCGATTGTAATCATTCTATGACGCTGGGAATAAAACGTATAAGATTTCTATTAGCCATTAGTTCGGCAAAACAAGTGCAATAGCTGGCATGGAGTATTCTGTTTCCATGAATGGCTCACCATCGTCGATCCTATGCTGAGGCCCCACAGAAGTCGCATGCGTGTTTGTGACGGCTTCCAAATTGTTTGAACAAAGTTATTGCTCCTTATAAAGGAAAATTAAACTAGCCACAAATTTATTAACAGTTTAGTTCATTTTTGGCCGTTTAACATACTATCCGGCATGGACTACAACAGCCTCAGGGCGCAGTGTGAGCCAGTAGGGATGGCGGAGTCTTTCAAGCGGTCCACACAAATGTTGAGGAAGCATTTATTTTATGCGCTCTAATCTCTGCCAAATCTCCATCTTCTTGCGTGTTGGGGCATAAGCATGCTGTTGACGCAAAAGGAGGACTAAAAAGCGTTTTGACTTAGGCGGTGAGTTTTGAAACAGCAGGAAAACAATCACGTTTAAATCCGCTTGAGTGGTGTAAATCTTGTGATGCATTCCCAATCTTGCTTTTACGATAAGCCTCTAATTTGAGATAAATTTTTATGGAATTGAAATTTATTGATGTAGAAAAGACCATTAGTTTCCTTGTGGGAAGAGATTTTAGAGGGTAGTTTGGGGAGTTATTTACCTCCACTCAGAATTAGATATAGAGACAAGATCTTGAGAAGTGTAACACTTCGAGTCTTCCCAGAGCTGGACTGATGTCGCATGCAATAAATTGTTAACACAGGAAAGATTTGGAGTTCAAAGTCACATAGTTCGAAGGCCACACTCTGCTGAGCGGGTCTACGACCTGAGAAGGCTAAAGTGCCCATGTGGTTCAATGCGCAACTTAAATGAGTTGAAAGCAATTCAAAGGCGTTGGAGCTAATTGGAGGGGCGCCATCAAGGTTCCACTTCTGTTGATGGAAGATGAAAGTCTTAGCAAGTGTGGCCAATTGGCACTGCTTCACTTGCTCTTGTTGTGATCATGCTCTTCTCATTTCCTCACCACCACCGCTACCAGAATAACACTGCACAACCGCAGTCATGCGAGCAGTGGATGCAAACGATTTCCACTGTCTGACAGTAAAACATGCATGCCTTATCCTCAGAACTCATTCTCCTACACTTGAATAACTGAGATTGTTTATGATGAGAAACATCCCTGCTTTCGGAGAGTTGTAAGGGTACTATTGACCATAAAAGGATATGCACGGTCCTGTTTTTTCCTCTTTTTTAACTTTTTTTCTCAATTAAAGATAAATAGACGATATTTTGGGTAGTCTATAGTTCTGCTAATGCAACAGATGAATTAAAGATGTCTTAGATAGACGCTTAACAAGCGGCTATTCCTTCACAGTTAAACGAAGGAACGTTTATGACACTGATATTAACGGACATGTAATCAATTCGTGAATGATTGGGCGGCCAAATGGCGCTCTTTCCGTTTACCAGGCCTAACCAGACACCAGACACATAAACACGTTAGACACTTCCAATTAATTGCCCTTGGATTCTGTAATAGGGAGGAACGTTGGCTTTGAAGGGGCCTTTCTAGGGAGACAGTAGCGTTGCTTATTGCCAAGCCATTCACTAACCACCACCATTACCGCCACCGCCATCACCACTCGCTTTCCTCCTCTGAGCCGCTCATCGTTTAATTATCAGAGCAGGGCTTTGCTTTGAGCCTTTCACATGCAAAAAGCAAAACCGAATAAGAGGCTGAGATTTATCTGCTCATGTGGCATCAAGTAGATGAGTCCTAAGCTGAAACAGGGACTGGTGAACAGGATAAAAAAGTCCTAATCACCGCACGGCGTGTCAGTGCATAACCTCTCTCCTCCGTTTCTCTGAATGCGATCGCAACGCATCCTTAAGAGGATCTTTTTACTGTGATATGGAATGTTGAATTGATTCTACTTCGTTCAGTGTTAATGCAGCCATATAGTGCATTTTCATTAAAACAAACAAAGCTTTACGACAAAACAGAAACTAGCTTATACAAATGTATCACGCTCACTGCTACTGTCGCTTCGCAAGGGAGTTCGGTATTCGGAGAAAGTAGACGTCATTTTCAGCCCTGCTGTTAGAAGTCGGCACAAATCCTCCCACTTCTTCTACCCTATCCTTTAACATCAAGTTCGCTCTCCAATGTCCCCAATGTAGCGGGCCCAATCCTTCTTGAAGTTAAAACAAAGAATGAGCGCATGGCATAAGAAGTGTATTTGGTGCAAAAAGAAGGTGAAGGACCCCCTGGTTGCCTGTTACCAGTGTGAGGAGTTGAATAATCCACCTCTTTATCTGATAGTCTGATTGCCTTTTGAAACATTCAACATGACCTCCAAGTCATGTCGATTTGTAAGTCTCTCCGCTCCCATTAGGATGCGAGTAGAAGGGAAGCTTTTGGCTTTGAAAAGTGTAGCTATTACCTTGTGCACAAGGTGACTCTGGGTAACCGATGTGCCACCTAACTTGGTGGTTGAGTGTCTGGATGTTGAGATTATCACTTTCTCCTACCGAATGAATGCATTTTATCTACCCTCGGTGACAACACTCCTAACCACGCCGCAGTAAGAGGTAAAATCACGGACAGACTTACAGATGCATTGTAGTTACGTCACCTATCCGGGTATTCTACAGTCTTAACTTTTTGCAGAAAGAAAAGTGCGCAAAGATAAGAAAGGGGCCTTCTGTCTTAGACCCAAGGTACAGTCCATTCGTGTTGGCAAAGCTACCTTCGACATCAGGAAGGAAATCCCGCCATGGCCTTAATGATGGGACACCAAGGAGCCCTGCTCTCGTACGTCCGCCGAACCAGTTCGACCTCCAGGCCATGCTCAAAGCCATATGCCCTTCTATTCCTCAAAATTACATATTTTCACCCAAGTATTATGCTGTCTTATATCTTCAGAGAAAGGACTGAAGTCGAAGAAATTTGACAAGGAAGTAAACACGTGAATTTTCTTTGCCACGAGACCACGATAAATTTCTTCTTATTCGACCTCGGTTGTAGGCAAGCGTATTCACGACTAACGATGACCAGCACAATCCCTTTGAGTTTCCAAAATAAAGAAAACTCGAGATGCAGTAAAAAATGCCATGAAGGACCAGTGACGTTATGATCAAGCATCCTCTTACATGAAAATCCGATGTAAGCACCGATTACGTCGCAATGATTGACTTAAAAGAGGCGGGAAGCCGCGTACTGCACTATGAGTTTGTTTGTTTGACTCAAGCTTTGATTAGCAGACGACTTAGAGGCTTCGCCATTGCACAGCTACTGGGCGACCTGGCCCCCAATCCTTGCCAGTACCCTTCGGCTTCCCTGTGCACCGGCACCACGTATTCCTCCAGGGCATTATTTCCTTCTCCGGCCGTAAGGAGGTCATACAGCAGAATGAGTATTTTCTCGTACTGGAGTACTTTACAATGCACACATCTCTGTTCAACCTGAACGTCCTTGTGTTCCATTTCAGCTAAAAGTTCTAACATTTAACTCCTTTAAATTTTCAGCTATTGGTGGCTAACTTGCGAGCATTTGATTTTGTTTGACAGTAAACCAATCAAGCGCCACCAATTGGCTCATTCATTAAAACTCTTTTGGGATGAATTATGTTTCACGTTTTCCCATTTTTTTCATTTTTGCTTTTATTAGACTTCTTCGGTTTTATTGTATCGGTTGAAGAGAATAATTTGCAAAACGTTAGCAAATGCATTGGAGTGCGTTTGCGTGAGTGAGTGAGATTTAAAATTCCCATTTTCTCTTAGACCTTGGCTTCTCTGGCAAATATTGAGTGTGGGTTTTGAGTTAAAAGCAGTTGTTTTCAGCCATTACTTAAGTCTTATCAACAGAAATTCCATGTGCCGGGTCTAGAACTGACTCACCCAGGACTCAAACGTCAATTTTACTGTTCGAGTCGATAAGTCAGCAGCTTGACTCTAAGGCGAAAGGATTATTTTGAAATACCGCCTTGACTTAGTGCAGGCTCTTACTACAAGCCCTCTTGGCTTCTCCCCCATTTGCTCTACTCTGAGCCTTAAATGAGGGCCTTTGTGAAGCAATCTTATTGTCAGCATAATCGAACAGTTCGTTTTTAATAATAATGCAATTGCATCCCCTTCCTTTGCGTCTTTTCCTCCTCTCCTCGCCTTTTTTGGAATTAAGAACCACCTGCAAATGCGCAGGTACGTGAAGTGGTTATTTTTAAGTTCGTTTAAAAATTTATTCCTTGCCGCCTGCCAGTAATGTGTAAAACTTCTTTTATTAGCGACTACTGGTTGTGTATTAGTCTTAAAATATGCTTAACGCTTACGCTGCCAGCGTCAAGTATGTGTGGCGTGCATCTTATATCGCTTTGTGACTAATAATTGCAACAAATCCTTCGTAAACAGATTAGTTGGCTTAAAATAACAATGTAAATAACAAAGTAATGTCTTTGGCCTTTGAGAGTAGCAATGCCAGCTTCTCAGTGTCCGGATTTTCTTGTAAGTCAAGAAAACGTGTTCACAAATTTTTCAGTTTTACTTAAATTCGAATCTTGTCTTTTTTATGGTGACATGCGATTCCAGCAAAAGAGGTAAGTCAAGGCATACTGCTACAGGCATTTTGTGGTTCACATCCAGTTTTATTTAATTATGCTACCAAAATAAAATCTCCCGAGATATGTTCACAATTCGATCCTATCACAAACCCCCTTCAGAGGAGGAAATTTTATTTCCACCTCTTGGAAACACTTATGAGACTACAAATGACATAAGCGATACCCACGACGATGTCTAAGTTAAATGCAATTTACTCCACCCGCGCTCAAAGTCGGCCTCGATGCCTCGTATGTGATGATTGATTTGGATACATCGGGTGTCTTTTACATCCTCGGGTGTCCAACCTCCTTCTCTGACGATTGATGTCTCTTCCGTTTTGTGTGGCTCCGTCTGGTTGCAAGATGCCTACTGAATTCGCCGATTTTCGCACTGAAGAACTCTATCCCTAGTTTGGGCTGACTTCGGGTGACATGTGCAGACTTCTAGAGATGTGCCACAATTTAAATGAAATTCCATAACCAACTTTCCTTTTATTCATGCTTATATCGGCAAATGTTGGTTAGTTTGGGCTAGTCTGCTTTTTGCAAACCAGGAAAGCTTTCCAGTTCGCCTTGATTACCGGTAGGTGGGGAAAAGGCTGCATACGATAAGGGGACAAATTCCCTTGCTCATGCTGACTTAAGGAGAGAGAAGACTTTCCAAGCTTAGAAGCAACCCTATCAGACATGCGGTGACGCGGAGAATGGGCTGAGCAATTGGCTTTCACCCACATTTGCTATGCATTAACTAATGACAGACAGGAGGCTTTAAGGACCATTAACCGGCTGTTCCTCACTTCTGCTCTCCGATCGACTGACTAATCGGCAGATTGTCTATCTGCGCGTGTGTCTAAAATATACTAAGATATGGCATTTTTATTGCCACATTACCTAAGCAGAAAAACATGCAAGCACATGCTTCTTACGGGACAGTTTGGCCATGTTTTGTTGCTTTAGTATGCATTGCGGAGCCGAGAAAAAACCTTCTGCTCTGAATTAGCAAAAAGCTCTAATTAGTCGACTTCAACATCAGCACAAAACAGCTTTCCTCACTCATTCCAGTCGACCTTAAATGGTGCATCAATATTCACCTGAGATTGTTCTGCTGAGCGGGGACGATGGACATGACAACCATGACTACTTCAAGTTGTAAAACGCTGTAGGAGGCTTTATGCAGGTACCGTGTTATTCCGGTAAAAACAATCAACCAGCGGATCATTAAGATTATACATTCCTTCAACACTGCAGATCTCCTCTGATAGGCTAACCAGTGGTGCTGGCGACCACTTGGCACTTTTATTACTTCCGATGGGTCGACACCAAAGCTGCCACATATGGAAAAGGAGTGATAAAGGGGCGAAGTCATTTTTGTCCCCTTTAGGGCTAAATAAATCACACCACAATAACGCAGTATTTTCCTACTTCTAAGCCATAGTTGTGAGACGCTAGAGATTAAAAATGCCAAGCAACAGTTTATTCCACTTTAGGGTGATTGAGATTTAATGTCGTGTTTCATGCAAAGGACGTCTTCGTACGTCCTATATGAATCCCATAATAATTATTGCTTTAATTTTTCCTTCTTTTACTGTCGCCAAAATAGAGATATAAACTCTTCTCAAACATCATTTGCACACGCATAATGGGAATTACTTCGCCCTCCTGTTTAGTCACGGCTTTCAGACAAACAAGTGAAGTGGTTTTGGTTAGTGTTGCCCCGCATGCCCTGCCTCGCCCAGCCCCATTTCAATGCATCCCGCCCAACACCTACCACCTTACACCGCAGCCCCAAATAGGAATTTTTCATGTGCTATCATAATATTTTTCATTCGTAAAACTAATCAGAAACCTAAATATAATGAATAAAAGGCGAAATTTTAAGTTGCAAAAAGGATTTACTCGTGAAGTTTTAGCCGAATTGGCACCCTCAAACCCACACACGAATGCTACTTTCTCCAACTTTAATAAAAGAGCAAAGTTTCGAGCAATATTTGGAAGAAAAAAGAAAAGAAACCTCATTTATCGATGATTGAGATTTCTTTTTCATATTTTTTTCTGAATTGCTTTGGCATTAGCCTAGTAAGTGTAAGGCTTTGAGAGCGAAGAGACTTATCAGCACGACTAATTCATCCAAAGCCACACAACTGACACTAACTATGCGGAATTTCTCGTGTTTCTGTGTAATTTTTACGCTTTTCTGTTGAAGGGATTGGCTCTTGCTTTACTCTGATGAGGTCAGCCGTTTGACCTTCTTTCACCATGCGCCTCAGTGACTGTCGAGGCCGTGATCAGACAGCCGTCCCGCATGAGATTGTCACCGTCGTAGAGATGTACGATTCATCAATCCGTCCTTGTGCTGTCCTTTGTGGAGCCCAAGGTGTTCTGTTCATGTATTTGTGTCCTAGATCCGTGTTCATGGTGGTGAGGGTATTCGTTTGCTACTCTTTTGTCCAGCATGTATTAACTAACCTTCAGCACACAGTTGCTTTTCGCACTCTCTGGACGCCAGTAAATACAATCCCGACGTTTTAAACTGTCTTTTGCCCTTCTCTCTTTAAAGCCGTCACAAGGATTTTCCTCGAAGTCTGCATCGACATAGCCGCGATGCATCTACAAAATGCAGAAGAGGTGCTAATCCTCGTCTATCTCCGAGAATTTCAAGAACAAATAACCACCGCACTTTATGCAGCCCTTTTTTATTCATGCTTGCACGCTCTAGTCTCCTCGGACGCTTCTGCGGCCTTCAACGCGAAGTTGGAGTGAGAAGAACTCCACAATGCTTCGTCCTTATCCATCGCGAGGTTAGTCTTGACTCCTTTACTGCTCCCTCCAACAAAAGGTTTGAAAGAAGTGATGGGTTACATGACTCGAAATCGTCCTAGGGGTGGAAGTTGGTTGATCTTTATCACTACCCTTTACCTTCACGCAGATCTCTATTACCTGGGTAAAGTGACATCAACTTAAGACATTCCATCTCCACCTCGTGCATTCCTCAGCACTTGCACAGATGAGGCTGCCAACATACCGATCGCAAATGAGCTCATTTGTCGTTTTGCAATCCGGGCATTCATTTACATGGACAGCCCAGCCAAAGGATAAAAATAGAAATCCTACGTCTTGGTCCGTCTTCACACTTGCGTACTTAAGATGTATCCGAGTTCTTCCAGGAAAGAGACATTTTTGAACCACAGAATTGGTTTTAAAAATCTGTTTTGGAATGGAATTTACTAGTATCTGACACTTGTAATGAGTCTGCGTTCTGTCTGTAGGCCTGACATGACTCAAGTCGGAGTCAAGCAATATGTTTGGTGAGTTTCTGACGGAAATTCTGCTGACTATTTGTCTTGACACTTAGGCTGTTGTGCACTGTTTAGATAATGTCTCTCAATTTTGGCTGTAATAGCTAAGCCTTATCGACCATTACAACGAAGCTCTGACGGTAAATAGCCACATCTGAGTCAGAAATAAAAGGACAAATCTGCTTAACTTTAATGGACCCAGTTCAGTTCGGCTTTTAGAAAGAGTAAATGAAGGTTGGTAGTTGTGTACTACTCAAGGCAGATAGGTTCTATCGAATTACTCCATTTTTGACGCCATTAACTACTCCCTATATGAATAGTCCGTAAGTAGCTAAGCCCCGTACAAACGTGGTAGGGGCTAGAACTGTCCCGATATCCACCAAATCGACAAAAACTCGCACTCTCATGAACGCAAGATTCATACTTTTTCACCCAACCATTGCGGAAAACCGTAATTGTTCGTTATCAATGTCACCCTAGTCCGATTCTCGTAGCTGGCTGTTGTACAAACTACTAGGTTGGAGTAATTGCCAAAAGTGGGTCTGAGTCTCAACCTTCTGGCGGAGTTGAACAAGTCATTCCATTTTCCAATAATATTTTTACTATGAGACATCATTTGGCATTTCAAAGCTTACATCACGTAGGAAAGCGAACAAACGTTAAGGCTGCATATCTGATTGAGTTACTCAAAGTGCAAAACAAAACACGAACGCCATGTGTAGCCAAGTAAATCATGTAACTTTGGCCGATGGCCTCCTCACTTCACTTTCATGCAAACGCTCAAGCAAGCACCACAAAGGGACACTGGGTGATCCTATTTATACTCGTCTTTAATATTTTGGTCGATCTTGAATTAATAATGGTTATTAGAGTGTTTACAGAACACTGTAAGTAATGCGGGCCTACCAGAGGCAGCAAAGAAGTGTGAAGGTTCCTAAACGCTCAAGCTTGTATGGTACTCAGAGCCTCAGCGTCATTAAAAGTGTCGGATGGAATAGGTTGGCGTTGTTGAAGTCAAATGGGATGTGGTGGGTTGACCGTTGGGCTATAACCAACAATATGGATATTTCACTCATTACAAATGGTATGGCCGATTGGCAAGAGAAATGTAAGCAGAATTCAGGCTTTTTTGCTTTCTTCTGGTTAATATCATTGCCAGGATAATGAGTTAATTCTACCCATATTCGATCCCTAAGGGTCGTTCCATTCACGTTCACCTCGAGTACCTCCAAGGCGTCAATATTAACACAACAAATTTAAGGCTGCTAAGGCTCTATATATTTATATATATGCTCGTAGTCCTAAACATAAGATTCGTTGCGCCCCGAGACTTAGGTGAAGGGCAGGAAGACTACTAGACTTGCTCGAAGAACATGTAGCACCGAGTGTAAGTACGTCCGGTGGATACTGTCATTATAAGGTGAGCCCTTTTGTTCACTTAGAAGATATTATTAATATGATACACTAGAAGGGAAGAGATATGGCTTAGCAACAAACCTCGACTCATCTGCAACAGGCGAGCATTAGCGCTAATTTTACTCTTTATCAGTAGCATAAGCAATGCCATAAAAAGAATCACCTATGCCCAATACCAATGCGGTCTGCTTCAGAAACAAATTGCCTCTGATAATTCATTACATATCCAGCCATGGAAATGCCCAGTTTCTCAAAACCTACAGCATCACCTTCTAGCTACTTCAATACCTGTTCATATTGAAAAAGCAACCTTGACTCTCGCGGCTCATTTGTTTTATTGTTCTAATAATGTTATTCATTTTAGCTGGTTTTTATTTTGCTGTGATTAGGAGAAGGTTACAATCGCTTTACTACTTCCGCACTAGTCAATATGTTTACGACGTGCGGGTATGGTGGAACCCGTTACCATAGGAAGGGTGAATAGCACGCACCAAATAAGAGTGGCGGTGGTTGTAAATCTCTTGTTTAATTAAAGTGTTTTATTCCGAAACCATCTTCACTGCAGCCTTTTTTACGCGAGGTTGTAAAAAGACTCATTAACGGAAAAAGAAATGTCAAAGAGGAGAAATCTGATGGGTTTGGTAATCAAATATGTTGATAAAGTGTTAAGCCTATTGCCAGTACGTGGGATGCAAGCAATATTGCAAGTAAACACTAGTTATTAGGCAATTTCTTTTCGGCCGAGTTGTTATTGGTGCATTGCGGCTATTTTTAGCTTTTTGTGTGCATGCGACATCCACATTTTTCCATCATCTGGCGGGTGCAACGTCGCAAGTACACGTGGATGGTGTTCCACGGCACCTATTGACAGGTGGTTGTTTCAAATCATGTTGCAAACGTTATGGCTGTATTTCTATGCGATAACAAAGGGGTTGAAGGTTGCATGACTCACGTCAGTAGCTTCTACGAATTCACCACGTTTTTTTAACTACTTTACATTGTACTGCAGATAGATCTCGGTATAACTAAGGTCCTTTGGCTATATCCATTTTCAGGGCTAAAGGACAAATTTCATGAGCACTGTTCTGTTGTCTAGCATTAACTAACACCATTTGTGGTGCCTCATAAGCTTTGACTTTCATGGTTCGTGGATAATTACAGTTTTGCACACACTAAGTCGCCTTTCAGCAGACCAGTTTAATACCCAAAATGTCAACTTTATGCTAAAAACATATCCAAGATACTTTTTTTCTGAATTATGCACGAATGTGGTGAAGAAATCTATTAGATTTCAGCAAGGATTTTAGGACCTCTCATTTTTCCGATATTTCTAAAAAAGAGAGAGGAAAAGTTGCCTCCATCATTCCTGGAGCAGCCTAAACCCTTTGAATTTTTGATAACTGGGAGTGGCAAGCTGGTGACCCACCCTCTAGATCTGTTCGCGACTGTCATTGAAAATACTACTGAATTCGGGAGAGCCTTGCACAGTCCTGGTTATTACCTTGCCTACTTAAGTGACATTAACCGTGAGTGGAAACTTATCGTAAGCCAGCCAGCAGAAAGAATCATGACTCATTTTAGGGACCCCTCTGTAGAGGACCCGCGCAAAGGTGGAAAATCAGTTATAAAGAATCTATTCCTTTCCATGCGGAGGTTAACTTGAATGGTCCTCCCCACTATTAGCTCAGTTAAAAAACTGCTAAATTTGATTGTTTCATTTGGTGTAACTTAGTACTTTTCGGTTATTTTAACTACCCTTCAGCATGAATTAGGAATGCCTCACCGCGGGTATAAGCCAGTCGGGATAGCTGAGTCTTCCAAGTGGTCTGCATGAACGCTGAAGATGCTTTATTTTATGCGCTCTAATCCCTGCCAAATCTCCATCTTCTCGCGTGCTGGGTGCATGCGCATGTTGTTGACGCAAAAGGAGAACTAAATAGCGTTTTGACTTAGGTGGTGGGTTTCAAGAAGGCAGGAAAACAATCACATTAAAATCCGCTCGAATGATTGAAATCTTGAGATGCATTCATAATCTTGCTTTCATGATTAGCTTCTAATTTAAGAGTCTTGCCTGATATGGAGTAGTGTACGAGGTGTAATAAGATTAATGTGCTTACACAATCGTGGATGTAGTGGGACACAGCAAATATTGCTAATGTATGGAAGAGTTAAAAGTCAGTGCGGCGTGGCTAAAAGGTCACAACCTGCTGAGTGGAAGTACAATTTGCGGAGGCCAATATACTCACCTGAGTCAATGCACAATTTGGATGATTTGGCAGTAACCCAAAGGCACTAGAGCCACTCATGACGGTGTCATTTAGCATTCACTTTTGGCGACAGACTTTTAGTTCTGCAATCACCTCCTCCCAAATAGTGCATGGAACATAATGCAATCCGATGAGGAGCAGGAATGAAAGATGAGTTCTGTTAATTGCAGATAAATATAAAGGCATTCTGGGCAAATTACTGCATCACTGCTTTGCAGAGGGATTTGAATGCAACGAATCCACAAACTTTGGAGCCTCTATTAAGAAAGGTCACGTATTCGCCGATGAATGGATGCTTTACAAGTAATCAACTATAAAAGAGCTGCACAAGGTAGTGTATGGGTCAAATGGGGGGTTTTGAGTTTGTTAGTCTACAATTTGACCGCATTTTAGGCATACTATTTCAATGTACTGATGTTTTATCCATTTTATGTCTCTAACACTTACCATTTCAAAGTGCCTTCATTGTAAACATGGAGGATCTGAAATGATGAATAGAAACCACAAATGACATCAGAACGTTCTGTTCGTTATCTGTGCTCTCTAAGTTCTCTGCATCGCACATAAATGCTCACTGAAACTGGTCCTGACACCTAACCTTGACAGGGATAGTTTAGTTTCGAGTTTTGGCTAAAATTGAACTTGACTGACTTAAATATTATTTATTACACGGTCGACGATCCAAACTAATACAAACTAACATTTGCTTTAACTTTCAGGTCATTTTACGGGCATTTACCCTATCTGCATATTGGAGAGGGAATCCTCTTTACCATCGTCATATTGGCCTGCCTCCCCATCTACATAATCTATCGAGAGCATCGAAGTAAGCGTGAAAAGGCGCTTGATCCCCTTGACAATATACCGGATGATAAAGACGAGGAGATTGCTTTGTAAAGTCCCCACAATTCCACTAACCTTGTTAACAAAATATCTTCCTTTCTCAAGCGATTTGTTGGCACTGCTTACCATTGTTGTCAACACCTCACTAAGAGTCAAACCCACTCACCTGCAGAATGGAGGGATTGGAGGATTGGCAGTTCACTGTCGTCACAATACCCTCCTCCATGATGTGGCTCACTACTTCTCCAATGACCTACCGCCCGCCTGTGGTCATACAGTTAAGACTAGCTACTCACTCAACTCATTTTATCATTTTGTTGGTGTGACAAGCTTGCACTGCTCAATCTGCCCTTGTGGCCATGTCCTTCTCATTTCCTCATCACCCTGACCACTATCACCACCGGAATAACAAGCACCACTGCACAATTACAGCCATGCAAGCAGTAGAAAGGGCAGTTGCGGAAGTGAGGCGAGGAGGAGGGTACGAACGACTTATAATATCTGATAGTGATCCATGCATGCCCTATCCTCAGAATTTGCTCTCCTACTCTCCCCTTACTGAGATCATTCGTGATGGGTTACAGCACTGCTTCAGGAGGGTTGTAAGAGTACTATTGACCATAGACGGGCATGCATAATGCTATTTTTCCCTTTTCTCTTCCACTTTCCTATCCTTTGTGAGACGCTACATTGGCAGCCGAGTTCAGCCCAACTTGAAAGGGTTTTTTTTACTAGAAGATAGTCTAGTCTATATTTCTGCTAATGCAACAGACGAATTAAAGATGTCTTAGGAAGGCGTTTAACAAGCGGCTATTCCTTCACAGTCAAACGAAGGAACGTTTATGACACTGATATTAACGGACATGTAATCAATTCGTGAAGGAGTGGGCGGCCAAATGGCGCTGTATCCATATACCAGGCCCAACCAGACACCAGACACATAAACACGTTAGACACTTCCAATTAATTGCCCTTGGATTCTGTAATAGGGAGGAACGTTGGCTTTGAAGGGGCCTTTCTAGGGAGACAGTAGCGTTGCTTATTGCCAAGCCATTCACTAACCACCACCATTACCGCCACCGCCATCACCACTCGCTTTCCTCCTCTGAGCCGCTCATCGTTTAATTATCAGAGCAGGGCTTTGTATGTCGGTGTAATGGATACCAGGCTCCACCGTTTGCCTTAAGCTCTTTACATGCAGAATGCAAAACCGATTAAGAGGTCGAGTTCTGCCATTGGCTGTTACCGTGCGTTAATTAAGCGACTGCGGCTTAGGTCATCGCTTAGCCATTTACTCATTACCTAATTTTCACTATCAACTCTCCACTAGTTTATTGCTACCTAGGGACCACTTTATGTGCACTAATGTGATAAACACCAGACTCCACCATTAGCACTGAGATCTTCATACGTAATAATGAGGTCGGACTTAGGACTGAGATCCGTCTACTCATTCCATTTCATGTGGAGAAGCCTCAGGACTAGATAAGAACTAGTGAAGGGGTCTGAGGATAGTCCTGCTCGACACATTGCAGCACGAATCCCTGAAAAGTGTGTTTATCCTCCAATAGGGTGGTGAGGTGGTGGGACCTTATTTCTCCACCAGTGGATTATCATATGTCTTCGTAAAAAGTATTAAAACATAGTGTGAAGGGGGAACCTAAATGATGCAAACGAGGCATCTCGGACTATTGGCATGTCTTGCAAGCACAGGCCGCTCGGTAAAATGCACTGTTTGCGATGCAGAGAGTTAAGCATGCAAGAATTCATTACAAGTTCCTTCTCCCATTATGAGCGTTACCTCTGGTGCTTCCCTTGGTCAATCTCTCGCATCAATCATTAAGAAGTATTCGGTGCTGTAAGAAAACCAATCATTAGAGCACCTTAGCAGTCATTGGATTTCCTCAATTTTTCCTGGGAATTTATACTGAGCCTAGATTACGGCCCAGAAATGTGCCGGTCATCAGGTGCGTCCATCGCTAGCCGATGGAACAACGGATAAGATTTAGCAAAGTTTCGACAAGGCAGGATTTGGCCTCCGTTCCTACTTGGCAATTTTTCTCGCACCCGTGCTGTTCAGCCATACCTATCAGTGTTTTATGCGGCCATTGGGGAAGTAAAGGATGTATCGCGAGTGCACATAGCAAATATTCTCAAACGGAAACGATGAAAAGCTCCGTAACGAATTTCCACAGTTATTTCCGGCTACGTGGTAAATAACCTACCTACAGGAAAACAGGGCTAGAGAGGTTATCGGAGGCAGACGTCATTCTATTTTGGGTCGACACAGATTCTTCCATGCACAGCACATTCACTTCTTCCGCCTCACTGTGGTTCATCATCCAACAGTAGTAGCCACTGCCGCCAATGTAGCAACCCAATTCTTTTTGAAGTTGCAATGACGAGAAGGAGCATTGAGGAACGAAATTATCGGCATGATACGGAAAATATGTCGCTGAGGGAGAGCAGCCTGTTAAAAACCTGAGAGTTGTACAATTCATGTATTGCGAGTTGGGGTCTTGACAACCACTAACTGGTAGTAAGTTGCTCATAACTATTCTACGCCTACTACTCCTCCTCTTCATCTACTTTTGTGGCTGCCTTTTGTACTATCCAACATGGCATTTATATTATGCCTAGTTTTGCGTCACTCTGCGGCCAGGCAAAGAAGTTCTCACTCAACTTGACAATCACAATAAATCGGGTTAACCAGAGTGTTCTACTATGATGGTTACACAGTGGCGACTACCAGGCCGGTAATAGCCGACGTAAAAGTATGTGTCGGTCAGTTCGGTCCAGAAATCTCTTTGCACGAGGAGAGACCAGATGGCGGACGTGTAAGTACCACTTGTATTGTCAACAAGGAAGAATGTGTGGAATCAGCAAAAGGTGCCGCGAAGGGTCAGTGAGGTTATGGTCAAACATGCTCCCGTTTGCATGAGAAACCGATTACCAAAAAAGCTGACTAAAAGGCGGTTTTCTTGCAGACCCGATTATACTGAAGCGGTCGACGCTGGGAGTTGATTAAGAGGATTGCAGCGAGCAAGGCATAAAGGAAACAAGGGTCTATGTCCTGTATTACTAGTTTGTTTGTTTGTTCGCTTTACACTCGATTTGGTTAGCTGACGACTGAGGAGCTCCGCTTTGCACATCTACATCTCCATCTCCGGACCCTACCAGTAGCCCTCAGTCCTCTCGTGCGTCGACAACACATATCCTCCCCAAACGTTGTGTCTTCTTTCGTTTTCTATGAAGTTGCAGAGCAGAAGGAGCACTTTTCTCGTAGTAAAGTATGCAACACAGAGGAGCAATTTTAGCCCTATTAGGGATTTTATTTCTCCCTTTTCCTTCTCCTTTGCATTGCACACATTTCTGTTTTAGCCAAGAGTTTTGGAATCTAACTCTTTTGAACCGTCAGAAGCTGCTGTCAAAATCGCGACATTTTGATTTGTTTAAAGCGATATTCCTTTGTGATTAATGGTTAAATCAATCAACTACAGCCCAATGGCTCACTAGTCATAATCACTTGTAATAAATATTGTTCATAATTTCCCCATTTTTATTCTTTTTTAAAGACTCATTAATTTTCTCGTTGTGTTGCCTACAAAGGATAATCTGCCATGTGCTAGCAATGTTAGGGATAGGATAATTAGCTCTCATAACTTGGTTCCTTTAGCAATTTCAAGTCTTTACTTTGGATTGAAGGCAAGCGTTTTCGGCAACCTCTGCGGCTTCACCAATGAGAACTCGCATGTGTCACGTCTGTACTTGGCTCATTTTGACTCGACTGCTAATTTATATGAACTCAGCAGGTATTGACAGTTCGAACAATTATTTCGAAATTGTACTGTGAGTTGGTGCAGATTCTCTCCGTAAACTCTTTTCACCTTCCCTCGTTCGCTTTACTCTAAGCTCCGATGAGAGTGTTTATAAAGCCGCACTGCTGTCAGTAACATTAAACAATTCTGTTTCCCGTTAAAATGTGCCAATATCCCGCTCCTTCCTGTCTTTCTTTTCTCTCTCACTTTTACGTTTTGGAATTTAGGACTGTTTGCGTACGGATAGTTACGTGATGTGCTTAGATTAGAGCTCATCCAGGCACATCACGTTTCACTTTGTCGGCAAAGCATAGTTATTCATTTGTTGGGAATCAGTAGTTTTGTATTAGTCCCTAGGTATGCGTAACACTTTCCCTGCCAGTGTCACATATATGTATCGTGTATTACACATCACTCTTTCATAAGCGATTGTGACAAATCCTTCGTGGGCAGATTAGTTGAGTCTAGGACAACAAAAGAGGCAAACGATTGCATTCGTCTTTTGATAACATTAACAGGATGTCATAGCCCGACCATCCACTGGCAACCGACTGATGATTACATAAGACATCTACAATCTACTTATGCTACTGGTTAAAGCAATCCAAGTCATCTTCCACTCCCATGAACAAAGGTGATTGGGGTTTGTACCAGCGGTTTATTGACAGGGGTCCCCAATTCACCCTGTATTTACTTTTGATACATTTTGCAAGTTAAGAAAAAGTATCCATTAATTTATGCGCTTTTAGTTAGGCCCAAAATTACGGATCCCGTTAAACGATTTCGGTAGGGCGCTCCGTTTCAAGCATTTTACCACTCACATCCAGTCTTAATGGAACATGCAACCAACAAAACAGTTTCATGCACAAACATAAAGCATAACTTACCGATGGAGTTTGGACAAATTTTCATGCCATAGCTCACCCAATAATGCTTGTTTCTCTAGGACAACCGAACAAAAGAGCTGATTTCAAGACAAGAGCAAAGGCATTTTTTAAGAGACACTCTCTGCAGCTTTGCCTCCCTAACTTGTCTGAGCATTTGCCTGGTGGGAGGAAAGCTTTAGAGCAAAGCGATTTATCAGCACAATTGAATCATCCCAAGCCATGCAACTGGCACTAGCTGTGTGGAATTTAACGTGCTTATGTGCAGCGTCGATGCTTTTCTGCGGAAGAGGCTGCCTTACTTCCATGTAATCTGCCATGTGACTCCGCCAGCTGAGGCTGTGGTTTGCGAGCCAACTCAACGGGGTTCGTTGCCAACGTAGTGATGCATGCTTTGGTATCTTGTTCTCCTACCCTACTGAACGGAACCTGAGCTGCTCTGTTCGCGGATTTGAGTCCTACCGTAACGCCCTTGTTGGTGAGACTATCCACTAATCACTCATGTTGATGTTCCTGCCAATCATATAAACCATGTGATTGATCTTCGTCACACATTTGCGTTTGATACCATTAAATACAATCGCGACATTTTAAACTACCGTTTATTAATCTCTCTTCAAAACTGTCATCCAATTCATGCGCCATTGACTATTCTACAAAAATTCTCTTCAAAACCACAGCTCTTCCGTAGTCCACAGAGAGCTGAATCTCGTACATCCGTATATAGGTTGCAGAACTGACTAGACATCTACCTCGGTTCCGTCCACCCAAACCCACAAACACACTCACGCTTACATGCATGGTTCACGCTTTTCATTCAACCGTTGTAGACAGCTTATTACTCTTTATCCCAGTGTCGCTTTAGCCAGATGTTAGTTACGGGTTGTTTTGCGAACTGCTGGGTTGAAATGATTGCCAAAAGTAGGTCTGAGTCTCAGTCCTCCTACTCTGATGTCAACATTTGATAAGACAGTCAATGAAATCAGAACTGCTGCCTGCTATAACTTACCACAAAACTAGATGTGGCTCCTGAGGCCTCTTTGCGGAAGGAGGGTTCAAGTTCTAGGTTTACCGGCATAATTACATTGCATCCCTTAATGTTCTCTTTACTACGCAACATCACAAGACAAAGGGAATGGAACAGATGTAAATGCTGCGCAGCTGTCTAAACTACATCAAAAGCAACATGGAAGATGGAAGTCATGCATAGCCAAATAAATCATGCAAATTTGTCCAAAAGCCTTTTTACTCCCATTCACGCAAACGCGCAAACGAGGAAATAAAAGGGTCGCCAAAAGCAATTGTAGTTGCAAACATGTTTGGGACGAGATGTAATCTCCCTCCCACCTGCGATGAATGCTTGAAAAGGGTGCCCACTTTGGAAAGGCTATTGCGAATCCCCCATGCTTTCGATGTGGTGGTGAGTGAATAAATAAATACGCTTTTCACCTCAAACATACAATGCAAGCATACACAGAGACTGGCATCACAAAATTGACAGTCAGGCGAACAAGCAGGCGGGCGGAGTACATCCCCGATTCATGATGCAAAATTGCACTAGCAGAATGGAAAATGTAAAGGAGGATTAACTTTGATTCCATTCACTGTCCTTAAAGGCAATAAATGAAATAACTGCAGAAATTGACTTCTTTGAAGTCCATTCTCTGAATTAAATGTCACTACAGTTGCATGCATAAAGGCATAACGGACCAGGATTAATTCTCGAGGCAATGCTTGGTCAATGGGAACCAAAATGTCACTATCGTTCTTCGAGGAGAAAGTACTCACTCAGGAGGGTGAGGCGGGGAGTGGATAGCTTTATCGTGGTCAATGATGCGGTCGCTCATAAAAATGACTTTGGAATGTAGTTCCCACTTCTCATTACACAATTCATGGGCAGAAAGACATTCATTCGGGCAGTTGGTCGGTCGGTGAGTCAAACGGCCTGTCGGTCGATAGATCGGTGAGAAGCGAGAGCAACTGGATGGTAATCGTAGGAGTACTATTTGTTATTTCAGTATTTCAAATTCCTTTTCCCGAACCACTTCTAGAGGATGCACAAGCTTTGGAACCAACGTGAACTTGTCTTGCAGATTATCACAAAAGCTCCAATCTCCTCCATCAAATACATTTGTGTGAGTTTAAAGTGGAGAGAATTGGACGAGGAAACGACGCTGCCACACGAAACAACTAATGCTAATTCATCTCGCCTTTGTAAGGGATAAGTGCAAAAATACTCATGAATAATAAAATCACCACATTTAGTGCAAGTCTCTGCGGCAAGACACATCAGATTTGGCATTTCCAACGCGATCTTCTTCTACGAAGGTAAACGCAAAATTCCGGGTCAGTTTTAGAAGATCCCATCCAATCTATTGTGAACTATTTTAAGGACAAATCGGCCACAGCAAGAGTCTTTGCGTTCAGAGACCGCATTCACTGCTTCCCATTAGCGTTTTGGTGACGTTTACTTTGGCACAACAGCAGAAAAAGGCGAAAATAATGCATTCAGCATATTCTGCCGGTCTCGTGATGCAAAGCTTTTCAAACAATCTTCTGCAAAGATAAAGTCAAAGGATGTACATCCGACCCAAGTATATATGGAGACGCATCGCCGAGCCTTCCTTGAAGTTTTAGCAACACATTCTAACCAAATGCAGCATCTAAGTTAAAGTGAATTGTTTCATTCCTTCCTCTCTTTGCGCTTGGCAAAACTGTCTAGAGATAATTGAACTGCTCAATGAAGTGACCGACGGAAAGCATCTGCTGCAGCATTTAGCGGCAGGCAATGCATTGGCGCGAAGACAAGTCGGTTTCAATGATTGCATTGTCTATTGACGGATGAGAGAGCAACTAAAGACGCATTTATTTAGTGGCGACTGCATTCCTGGTTCTCTCACTCCCAGCATCGATGCAAAAGGCATGCTTCCAGCCTTTCGCACAAACGAGGCGAAGACAGCAGTTAAAGTTCAGCTGAAATCGCAGCTTCTTCCCATCGCCCAACATACTTCAAAAGGAAAAGAGTAAGTCACATTCCTCAATCCCGGAAAAATCTCAAGTCTGTTGCATTTTTGATGGTTGGAGGTGCCAAGTTGATAACCCACCTTCTAGATCCGTGTGCCACAGTAGCTACAAATGCTACTGAATCCGGAAGAGTTGTAAAGTCCATTTCACAGAAATGTCTGGAGGAAACTCGTTCAAAGATGGATAATCATTGCAAGGAGCACTTTTCTCTCCAATGTAATTCTTCATTCGAATGGTCCATTTTATGATTAGCCTAACAACTACATGATTGGCTGCTTCATTCATCGAAGGAAGAAGCTTGGTGCCAGTACCTTTAGTTCTCGTATTTTTATCAACAAGGTATGCCATTACTATTGCCATTCAGTTTTTTGGCGGTAGGAACATGCTATCAGGTGTTGCATCGCCTACAGCACCGACTCACAGTTGGGTGATATAACCACCAAGATCTCCATTAACGTACTTTTGCTTTGAAATGGAGGATAAAATGCAATCGTGAGTGTCATTAAATGGGAGAAATCACGTGTCACACACATGTGACGCTCGATTTGGGCAGGGAAGTCAGCATCCACTTTTGCTGACTTCTCCAAATAAACCACTCACTTCAGCCATAGTCTAACGCTTTCGAATAAGAGTGAGAGTCTCGGTCTAATCTGTTGTCTTCATTTGCGGTTACACCATCCTTCACTCAAAATTAAGTACGACCATGTCATCTGCCACCAAGTCGTTCATGTACTTCCCTACCACGGGAACGTAAGATAAGAATATTACATCGATTACTGTGACACAACTGTCACATCTGTCAAGACTTGCCGTCCGCAAAGTGCCTACTTGTTTAGCAGAATTCTCAGGTGAATACAATCTCCTAAAGTGGGAGAAGCTACTATTTACTCAAATATTTCAACTTCTTGGTAGCACAGAGTAGGCCGACAATCGCTTTGTAGGGTGCGAGAGTAATGCAAGCTCAACTGTTGAGTCAAGGGGGATCGGAGAGTTTAATCAAGCCAAGGCCACAAATTTTGCGATGAGTTTTCTCAACAGGCACCAAATCACGCACGGCCACATGCAATCTACGCCTCATCGTCAATCGCATTTGCCAGGACGAAGGGTTGATCCTCTTGCTCGTCCATTCGCCCGACAACAGTCAGTTTGGATTGAATGAAAACTATCAAGGTTTAATGAGTAAGTAGGGAGATTCGAAAGGCGAGATCCAGGGCACAGCTCATAATTAATACCACACTTGACATTTGGAATGGAGCAAAAACTTATAAATGCCTAAACCTTCTAACTTTTAATTACTTTTTGTAGTGAGTGGATCATGTAGCAGGAATTCGAGGTGTCCGTGATTAAGATTTTACTGTCAAGAGATCAAAATATTGAAACACTGTGTCATTTGTTGCGACAGGAATGTCACATTTGTGCATATTTGCATTCCTGATCAGTGCTGTTTATTAATCGAAATTCTTAGACGAGGAGAACCTCATAAGTCCTATCACAAATAACTGAACCCCTCAGTATGACAGAACAAGGAAACCCAAATGAAGACGGACAGTTGCTTTGTCTGGGTCCCAGCCCATTAGGATGTGAGAGTGGCTAAGCTAAGACCACGTAATAAGCGATTGAATTTTCTCAAAGAAGTCAAATTAAAGACGAAATTCATGCCACCCATCTTGCCCGCTGAAAGAATCCTCAATGACAGTGGCAGAGACGAATAACCTGGAGAATACCTTTGAATCGATGCCATCTTTGCTGTTTGGAAAAAAGAAGTGAAAGTGAAATGCTTATCATCTTCTCAACTTTGGGTTTATTATTAGGAGAAGTGCATCATTTAGTGACACGCAGAGACGCACCATCCTTTGTTCAGGAAACAATAAACGAGAGAGCCACCAAAATCACCCTGTGGTACTCTGACTGAACTTCATTACTGCCATATTGCATTCTCAACGACCAGCTTGGCGAAACAAGTGTTTGGTATGCATAAAGCAGTTTTATCCATAAGCAGGGCAACAGAGTCGATTCCATGATGAAGCTACACAATGGTCTCATGCGTGCGTGTGTGAAGGATTGGCTGTAGAGATTTGATACATTGCGATGTGAATGGCTCCAATGGCTTTGCTACCATGGTCTCAGGGGAAGTCAATCACTGCATCCACCTCGATGTTCTACTGACCAAGCATGACATCGTGTGTCATGCTAGCACTTTAACTGCCTCAATTGCTGCCCACGACGTGATGATGCGATCAATCTTAGGCTAGAATAACGCTGCAGGTGATTGTATCATGAAAGTGTGAATGATCGTATGGCGCCCTATTCATACGACAGGTCTAATTTGACAACAGATGTACTAACGCTTCAGAGGCTTCCAAATCATTGTACTTTGATTCTGTAATGCGGAAAGACGTTGGCTTTGACGTGCGTTTAACGAGCGACGATGGCCTTGATTATCGCCAAACCTTCCATTTACCGCCATCGCTACTCATGTTCTACTTCTGAACCACTCACCACTTTGTTAACGGACGACGAAAGTATGTGTGCCAGATTAGTAGACATCAAGCTCCATCGTTCGCTTTGAGGTCTTCACTTCAGAATGAGATGATTAGGTAGCACTGCTCCATTTCCCCATAACCGGACAATCACATACTGTCATTGCAGTTAGTTAGGACACTTTATTTTAAAAACAAAGCTTAAGATTAGGCACGAGCACTGTTACTTCAGTTGGTGATAAAGATTCTACAGAACACGGGTTTGGGGTAGTCGGACAAGGTGTTCATTACTTTTGACCAGCTCAGGTAGAGAATCGAGCACCAGGTTAAGCAATGAGCCATCAGAGGCCTTGCCATTGTACCTTTACAGGGTAGCCCATCCTCTGCACCATGCCTTAATCAACAAGTCCTTCTCTTACACAACGATGCATGGCTTGCACAAGCATTGTGTCGTCTAATGCCTTCTTGCAACGCAATGTGATCCAAACTTAGAGGACGTTTATCCTAATTTCTACGAGTGGGTGATTAATGATGAAGGGGCATAGGAAGTGCAGATACTGCGAATGGAGCCACGGGTAACGAAGCGTAACAGAAGGGCTGAAAATGACATCTACCTCTGGCTGCTACTCCAGTCTTGTGGCACGCAGGAAAGCTAGAAACGACGGAAGCGGCTCTAGCCAGTGACCATTCAGGATAGTCCATTACTGCGCTGTCTACCGTCTCCGTTCTCTAGCGATTGAACGGAACCCAATGGCTGGGTAGCATTGGAGTGAAGAAGATGTGGCAAGGAGAAAGAGACGCAAATCCCCTTTGTGCCGGAACTACGCTAATTCCATTTTCACTCGACCTTGGTGTTAATTCAGGATTACACTCTTTTAACCCACCTATTTGGCAATAATCTCATTCACACAAAGCAGAAAATGAGAGGATTGTAATTATTGTGCGGATAATGAGGTAATTTCTTCGCATCATTGACCCAACTGTAGGCGCGACGCAACGAGAGACAATCATTTCAAATTGGGTTTACCAGGATGCACTACTATGGACTACCCTGGGTTGGTAATAGTCGGTTCACAAATCATGAGTCGATCAGCTTTGTCTAGACACTCTTAATCAAGATGAGGTACGAAGTGGCGGACGTAGAAGGAGCGGACGCGTGGCTATGTACTACCTTTTTTGTCTCCGAGACTGATGGTGTTAGACTTGCAACGTGATCTATTCTTGTTGATTTTTCTGTCAACACCAAAGCTACTTTTTAAGTCAGAGAGGATTACGAGGTTCCCGTTTGGTAATAGGCCATCGAGGCACTCTGTCATCGTACTTATACCAAACAACTTAGCCTTCAGGACACGCTCAAGGCTAAAAACCCGTCTCTTTCTCAAAAAGGCATACTTCGTCTAATTATCATGTCGCCTTAAACATTTAGAAAAGCCTTGGAGCGCTACAGTGTTAGCAACGGCAGGGGTGTCCTATCTAAGAGGACGAACATCCTGATTCCCACGAGCGAGTGATTGACGCTGGCAAAGTGGAAGAAGTGCATATTACTGTGAATGGATTTGGAGGCGACGACTCATAATAGGATAGCTGACAATGACGTCTTTGGCAATTGCTTCACTCCTGTGGCATGCAGGAACAGTTCGTTATGGAGCTCTCTACTGTTTCAGCTGTAAGATGCCAATGAATTAACCTTGAGAACCTAGGTAGACATGACCAGGTAGTAAGGAGGAAGAGAAGCGATTTCTTATTGTCACAGACGTACGGTAAATTCATTGTCACTCAATCTTGGTGTAAGGTTAGGATTCCTACGATTACCGATGGACATGCGCGATAACCAGGGGATTCTCCCCAAATTCAATGCAATTTTCAATCTAGACAA
This sequence comes from Taenia hydatigena, assembly GCA_036345935.2. Taxonomy (NCBI): domain Eukaryota; kingdom Metazoa; phylum Platyhelminthes; class Cestoda; order Cyclophyllidea; family Taeniidae; genus Taenia; species Taenia hydatigena. The sequence goes on from JADWOT020000003.1 coordinate 14,484,261, forward strand.
GACTCAAAGCTCAGTAAAAGGCGTCGTGGAGGATCAGTGACGTTATGGTCAATCGTTTCCTCAGCCGCATACAAACTCGATGAACGGTAAGGTTGACCGAAATGGGATTTTCTTACTGAACGGATTGCATTGTAATGGCTATCGCTGTAGGTCAATCAATGGCATTGCTGAATACAAGGCTTAAAAGAGACAAGAATCCATGTGCTGCACTACTTGCATGCTTTTTGGCTCTTTGTTCAGTTAGCTGACGACTTGGGGGCTTATTCATTGCACATCTACTACGCAGCTGGGCCTCCCAACAAGGTCAACAGGTTCTGGCCCTCCTGTGTGCACCAAAAACACACCCTTTCCGAATGTTAATATTTCGGCCTTAGGAAAAGCCTTGATCGTACTGCAGAATTCGATAAAGAAATTTAATTTTAGCTTTCCTTAAGCGTTTTTCCTTCTTTCTCCTCCTTTGCAATGCACACAATCCTGTTCCATCTGAACATCTTTTACTTCGTTTAGCCCAAAAGTTCCGAAATTTAACACCTTTAAAGTGTCATCTATGGCTAAAAATGTGCAATTCTCTCTATTTTAAAGCCTAAATATCTTTTTTGACTGACGGTCGAACCAGTCAAATGCCACCAAACGGCTCATTCACAAAATAATGCTCTCGTGACACATAAGGTTTATATTTTCTCCCCTTTGTTCATTTAACTCGCTCAAAATAACCTCTTTAATCCTCCTATTAGGCCAGCTGCATAAATATTCTACCTCTTGTTAGTAATTTTAAGAATGCAATCGTTGGGAAATACATTTGCATATGCGAGAAAGGAAGTGAGATTTGAAATTCTCATTCGCTCCCAAAACCTATTTGTAAGGTATTAAAAGCAATTGCATTCGGCTAATACTTAAGCTTTGCTAACAGGACCAGCTTAAAATGCTAATTTGCATGGAGTTAGCAGACGTGTAGAGTTCAAAATATTCCTTTTGAAATGGTGCAACAGGTTGGTGGCGGTTCTTACCGCAAGTCCCCTAAACTTTCTCCTCGTTTGCCCTACACAGAGCCTTGAATTACGATGCTGCGGAACCTCTCTGTTGTCAATGTCAGTAAACAATTCATCTTCTCATTTCAATGTGAGCATGTACCTTTTCGTTGCGTTTATTCCCTTCTCAAACCCTTTTGTAGTTATGAAACGCCTGCGAATGCATAGGTATATGAGGTATTCATTTTTGTGTCCATCAGGAAATTCCCTTCATTTTACTTGCCAGCACAGTATAGTATTTCCTTGTTGGGGATCAGTATTTACGCATGAATCATTGAGTGTGGTTCATGCTTTCTCCATTGGCGTCACATATGTGTTACGCCCATCGACATCTTTTTTGTAGACGGATTAGTTAGGTTTATAACGCCATAAGAAACAAATGCATAGCATTAGCAGATTGACGGTGTCCGACCATCCCCTGGCAACCCGTCAGTGAGTGTTTGAATCCTCTCGTTCATCGACACGACCAGAGCATAATAAATACCGAATTAATATTTCACCAGCCGTGATTACACAAGCCAATTGAAGCCTACTTTTGCTATTAGTTGAATCAGTCAAGCTCATCTTCCACCCAGTCTTCAAGTGGCCACTCCCATGAGCTAAGACGACTAGGGTTTGTGCTAGAGATTTGAGTATAGCGGTCTCCAATTCCCCCTATTATTGTTGTCGGTACCATTTGTTAACGAATTGTAAGGAAAATTGTTTATGAATTTGTTATGGTAGCACGCAGATCAACTGAAAAGACTTTCACCAAGGCACATCGCTTCAAGCATTTAAGCGCTCACATCCAGTTTGTATGCAAATATGCAACCTAAATAAATAATTAAGTGCATACTTGTATTTCGATCCCATCACAAACCCTCTGAAGAGGGAAAATGTTGCTTATTACTCTTTGAGAAGAATAGGGGGCACCGCTAATGTAAACCAACGTTTGCTGGCTCAGTTGAGCGGCCAACTTTCTAATCAAAGGCTCAAGTCATGATAAACAATTTGGGAATTTTTAATTCGAGTCTACTGGCGCTCATATGTGGTCCCAACGCAGACTCACAGTCTCGGTTGACCTTCCTCCTTCACTCCGGCCAGTCATTTTGTGGACCAACCTAGTCTTAAAGTGCTCAATGAATTTTCCCCAACTCGCACATTGAGGATTTTTTACCCTTGAGGTCCACTGACATAAAGCAGGCTAATTAGACCTACTTTGAGCAAAATTTAAGGGAAATGGTCTACTGTTCGAATGCAGCTTTTCATAATTTACCCCTTGATACCCACGCAATCACGATTAAAACGCGACTGTCTGTACCCCGTTTGCTGTTTGACGAACCAAAAACATTCCTGGTCGCCTTCATCTTTCATTTTTAAGCATGCGATATCCGATGGGAGAACGAATCCCTAAACAGAGTTTTTCCTAAAACCGCGACCTTGTTGATAAGATACGTAAAGATAAAAAGACATATTCTAGAGCTGGAAACATCTCTATCCTTTGCGGTACCGAGAAAATTAAGCGTCGGCATTTACGAAAGTAGGAGACAACTTTCAGACTTATCGCATTGAAATAAGGCAGCTGGCACTGCTATCAACAAAGAAAAGAGATGAGTTGTAGAGAGCGAGCTGAGCAATTTACTTCCACCTACATTCGCCATGCAAATGTTGCAAGGACTATTAACTAGCTGCTCTTGACTCTATGCTGAGAATGGATTGCTTGTTTACCAACCGATTGACAGACTGTCTGTCTGCCTGTCCACATGTATTACGACGTTAATTAAGAGAACAACCATACAAGTAAACGTAGCATTTTGCTTTAACGGAGTAAAAGGTCCTACTCGCCAGCTCCAGTGGCAACGCAAACTCTCCTTTCCCCGTCTTTCCAACCCACGTCGAATACGACAGAAAAATTCATCTCAGAACATTCTGCTGAGCAGGAATGATTGACATATCAACCACAATTACTTCGAGCAGTGACATGCTGGTGGAAGCCTCCAACAGGTATCTTGAAATCTCCATGACAAGTAGTCAAATAGCAACTCTTGAAGGCTACGTATTCTTCCGAATTTACGTACAGTAATATTACCGACTGCTTGGCGAGTTTGCCACTTTTGAGTAATTCCACAACAAATTTGCCAGACACACAAAGGAGGTAATGTAGAAGCTAAGTCGCTCATGTCCCTTTTAGGGCTGGATAAATTGAACTATAACCCCTAAAGATTTCTATACCCCAAAACCATACTTACAAATCGTTTGCGATGAGACATTATCAAGCAGCAGTTGGTTCCTCTTAGGAGCTATTAAGCATTAATTTCGCATTTCAAATAAAGAAAGTTCATTTACGAAACTAAATGCAAAACGAAACCATTTGCTACAAGGGAGATCAACTGGCAGAGTTTAATCAAATCTTAACGTACAAACTCGCACAGAAAATACTTTTCTTCTCCAACTCAAACAAACAAAAGAGCTAGTTATAGGGCAGAAAGAAATTTCTCAAAAGACATTGACTACAACATTGTTTCTTTGGTTTCTCTAAATTGTTTTAGCATTCGTCTAGTGGGTTGAAAGCTTCAGGTCAAAGTGAATTATCAGCACGACTGAATCAGTCCAAAACATGCAAATAGCACTAGCCATGCCTAATTACACGTTATTATATGTAATGTTGCCACTTTCCTGTGGAAGAGGATGCCTTACTTCGCTACAATCAGCCAAGTGTCTCTGTTCCATAAAACGACTCAATGACCATCGAGTTGGACAGCCATTATGACTGGGATCGGCACCGGCGTAGAGATGTACGATTAAGCACCTTGTTGCTGTGCCATGCTTTAAGGAGTCTTAGGTATTCGCTCTGCGTAGTCGAGTCCCATTTCTGTGTTGTTTATTAATACTGACGTCCATTCATCACCCTGGTTTTTCTCTATCATCTGCATTCAAGGTGTGTTGACCGACTTATGACACACAACTGCGCTTTGTACTAATCTAATTCTCTAGATGCCCTTAAATAAAATCACGACATTCCGAATCGCCTTTTACTTTCATTCCGCCAAAGCTGTCACAAAGACTTCCTCGACGTATACATCCACATAGCCGCATCGTACCCACAAAATGAGGAAGAGGTGTGAATTCCTCGTCTACTTTTAAGAATCCTAAGGATAAAGACTTCCCTTCCCCTCCATGCTTGCACGTTCTCAGATGCTCCTGTGGTCCCCCAACACGATGGTGGAGTAAGAGTAATTTTACAGAACCTCGTCTCCATCCATCCCCATCTTCACTACATAGCCCACCAAATTATCTGCCAGAGATGAAGTGCTAGGTTTTAAAGGCACCCTCAAAATCATTCCAGATGGTAGGTTACATGACTTAAAATTGCTCTAGAGATGGAAGTTGGTTAATCGTTTTTAACACTGCCTTTTCCTACACACAGATCTGCACTATACAGAAAAGTGGCATCCACTCAAAACATTTCTCCTCTTCCTCGTGCATTTCTCAGCGCCCGCTCAGATGAGACTATCAACGTGTCGACTGCAAATGAGTCCAGCTGTCTAGGCATTCATCCACCCAGACTTCAGTGTTCAAATGCCTTTCACGGACAGCCCAGCTTATCTTCACAGTTTCATACATAAGATACGTCTGAGGCCATAGATTTGGGAGCAAAAATGTGTCGCTAGAATCGGCTTTACTGCCATTTGACAACTGTGATGTGTCCGCGCTTTGTCTGTGCCCCTCGCATGACTCCGGATCGGAAAAAAGCGTTGTTTTTTGAATTGTTGAAGGAACTCACACAGCCTATACATCTTGACACCAAGGCTGTGATGTGCCACTTAAACGCTTCTCAGCTATGGCTGCGATCGCTTATCCTCATCGACCACACCACACCTAAGCCAGCATGAGTAAAGGAATTAAAGGACTTAGTTTTAAGTGACCAAAGGTTGGAGCGAATTTTTGGGTTGGCCTGTGATAATCGGTAGCTCTGCATTGCTCGAGTCAGATCAATGCTATTGAATTGGGCATTTCATAAGCTATCACCCATTACTAAAAGAAATCCTCCTCTGAAGCGAAGCCATTCAGAAGCTCGCAGAGAGCTAAGCCTCATACGACTGTGGTTGAGCTTTAGAAAAGTTTAGACGTCAATTTCGGTTCCTTTCGACCAAATCGACACATGCGCACATACGCATAATTTTCACCTCTTATCCAGCCATTGGATTAGGATAATTGCCAAAAGGCAGGTCAGAGTCTCAGTCTTTCAACTCCACGGTTGAATGTTGGTAGGATAGCTAATGAAATTAAAGCTACTGTCCAATATTACTCGCCACAAGCATTATATGCGACTTCTGAGGCCTTTTCGGAATAGGACAAGATTCAGTAAAATCAGCTGGAGGTATGTAAGAAGCTAGGCTCACCAAAATGAGCACATTCCATCCCTTTATGTCATTCCTCAATGCGGCACCATCTTCCTTGCCAAAATTTACAAATGAAGGAAACCAAACAGATGCAAAGGCTATAAATTTGATAAACTCTCCGAAAAGCAAAACACAGCATGAAAGCCATGTATGGCAAAATAAGTCATGCAAACCACACATTCATGCAAGCACCTAAGCCAGCATCATAATGCGAGGAAACAAAAGAATAACCAAAAGGCATTGTGATTACAAGCATACTTGGGCGGAGGCGCAATCGCCCTCCCATCAGGAATGGTCGCTCAAAAATGGTGCCCACATTAGAAAGGATTTTGTAAATTCCTAATGGTTTCAATGTGTTGGCGGATGTGTTTAGTAATGCACTCATAAGTTTTAGCGCACAGAAAAAATAGAAATGGACTACACCATCACATTGGCAGAGCACATGTCTGAGACATGACGGGAAATTGCACTGGTAAAGTGAAGAATGCGAGAGATGTTTGACCTTGGTTTCATTCATTGTGGTTCAAGGTGAAGAAGTGGCAGACAACAGAATTTGCCTTCTTTATAATGTATGCTACCTAAAATAAGCTTCATTACAATTACAGCCACGAAGGCGAAACAGTCTGAGATTACTCCTCTAGGCAATGTTTGTTCGCTACAATCCAAAAAGTCATTATCGTTTTCCTAGGAGGATGTAGTCCTACAGAGGGTGAGATAGAGAGTGAATCGTTTAGTGGTGATCGGTGATGTATTGGCCCACAAAAATAGTGTCAAAAAATACTTCACTTTTCATTACAAATTGGACTGGCAGAAAGTGATTCAGGCAGTCAAATGGTCGGTCCTTCGGACAATCACTCGGTGAGCAATCGGAGCGACTGGATGGTAATCAAAATTCACCCCTCAAATCCCCTTTGAAGGAGGCGCAGGATTTGGAACAAAAGAAAACTTGCCCTGCAACTTCATTTATAAGGCTTCAACATCGCCCATCACTTCTGTTAATTTGAGGTTATAAAGGAGATTATTGGGCAAAAAATGATAATGCAGCACCAAAATCCTGAATGTGAACGATCCTTTGGAATAATAAAAGCGAGACGCATTGCAGTTTTAACAACTTTTCTTAGTCTTGAGGCATAAAGTATTCTAAACGCGGTATTCTTTTGCTAAGGCTAACACAAAGTCCCAATATTTCTCAATGCTTTGTGTTTTGGAAAATTTTACCTAGCCGAAGCCGAGGTGCATCTCCACGCCTTCACCTGAATTTCCAACAAACCATATCAGTATATAAATAACGAAGGGAAGGTTGAGGAGGCTATCAATATTAAAATCTGTTGAAGTTGCGATAGGCGCATTTCAGGATCGACTTTGATCCTGACAAAGCCATATTTTAGCGATAGCATATGCTATACATTGGGGCGAGTTTCAGTTACACCCTAAGGTCTAGATTTTCCAAATAAATCGTTTTGCATAGATGCGCATAAGGTCCACGCGTCTATTAAAGCTGACATGGCAGGAATATACGGGACCTCCATTGGCTCCAATGCCACTTTGCCCATTTCGTCGGTGGCCTTGCCTAAAGCGCCGCAGGTGTGGCGTGACCACCACTTGGTCGCCATCAAGACCGACAATCATCTTACTTCTTTCAACACTGACGCCGTTATCCAGCGCCAGTGCATTGAATGTGCGATTGCAGATCTTCCATAGGTTTCAATCAGATGCATCTCATTAACTCCTGCTCATCTACTCGGCTTGTAATACCTTCGTATAATTGAACAGTTTTCCTTCAATATGAACACATTTGCATTAAGATGCATCAGCAGAAGGAAGCGGAAAAAAAATTGACTGATGTGACAAGCGCATCGTTAGTTAAAATATTGACATTCTTGCCAACACGTCGGATGTGCGTGTTATTGTCAGGTGCGTTTTCTTATCAGCCAGGACATCAGTGATGTAACACGACTATTTGAAATTCGTCACACATGTACAATATCCCCATTTTCCCACCTGGATTGAACCACAGTTATCATAAATCCATAACGAACAAATGCCACAGAGGGTGGCTGCGGATTAGGTGTCAAAAGCAGCTTCCAACTTTACTGACTATCCAGTGCAAACAAATCACACGAGGCCTAATGCAACTACTTACAGGATCACATTCTTCGGAATGCAAAAGTGCTGCGGTTCGATTAGGAGTAGGAGGCTCGGTCCAATCTGTTGCCTTCATTTGCAGCTGCACCTCCGCCATCTCGCCTTTGTAACAAACCACGGTTTACTTACAACAAGGCGCTACTTTGCCATCTACTTTCAAGTCTCCATGGGGTTCTTCTCCCATGGGATCAAATGTCAAAGGCACTACGTCGATTACTGCGGCAGAAGCGTCACAGCTGTCAAAATTTACCCTCCGGAGAGTGTTTACTTATTTGGGTGAAATCTCGAGCAAATGAAATGTTCTAAATTGCGTGCGGTCATCAGCTTCTTAGGCAGCTCAATCCCTTAGAGTGCCAGGAAAGATAATATAGATGAGGATAGACAATAGCTTTGGTAGATGTCTAACCATTAATAAGGATGTAGGAGTGTTGTAAGTTCGCTTAATGTGTTAAAATGATTTATGGTATGTAGCGAATTTAGGGCCACGAATTCTGTGGCGGAGTATCTCGAGATACGGCAAACCATGTATTGGCACATGCGATCCCTTCCCCATCGTCAAAGGCATTTACTGGGATGAAGAGTTGACCTCCTTCCTCGTCCATTCACTCGACAGTAGCCACTTTGGATTGAATGGGAAGCTGTCAAGTCTTTATGAGCAAGTGGTGTGATTTGAGAAACTAGTGACCCAGGGGATTGCACATAATTAATGCCACCACTGACATTTAAAATGGAAGGAAAATTGGGGTCCGCCTCATCTTCCTCACGTTAAATTGGCTGTTGTAGGAGATGGACCATGTAGCAGCAATTTGAGGTGTCCAAAAATATGATTTTACTGCCAGGAGATCAAAACATTGACAATTATTGTAATTGAATTTTTGCATCTGTTAGAAATTTGCATTTCTTGTTAGTACTTGTTCATTTGTGAGAAGATCTTAGACGACAAATGTCTCCTCGAAACGAAAGTAGTTGGTCAGTTAATCAGGTAGTTCAATCTCTTGATATGGCAGAAGAAAGGAACCTAAGTGAAGACGGGAAACTACTTTCTTTGAGTTCCAGTCCATGAGGATGTGTAAGTAACCAAGCTGGAGTCGTATGACTTGCGGTGAGGCTTTCCAAAGACTGAAAATGGAACACAATTTAATGCAATTTAAGTGGTTTGCTGAAAGAATCCTCAATACCATTAGCGGAGACGAATAACTTGCAGAAAAGTTCGTAATTAATGTCGCCTGTGTTATTTAAGAAAGAAGGAGCGAAAGTAAAATCCCCATCATCTTCTCGACTTTTAATTATTTATTGGGTGAAGATGAACATGCAATAACAAGCTGAGATGCTCTATGCTCCTATCAGAAGACAGAAACACGAGGGAGCGGTTGGAATCACCCTGTGGCATTCTGACCGGCACGTACTACAGCCACATCGCATTAACAGCTAATAGTTCAGCAAAACAGGCATTAAAGTTGGCACAAGGTATTTTGTTTTTCATAGTTGGGGCAACACCGTCGATTCCATGGTGAGTCTGCACAACAGTCCCATGCGCGTGTGTGGGCGCGGAGTGGCTGCATCGATTTGATGCATTGCGACGTGAATGACATCAATGTTTTTGTTGCCACAATTGCAGGTAAAGTCGGCGGCTGCATTTACTTTGATCTTATGTGAAAACGCCTGTCATTAATATGCTCTGGCCACCGCATTTAAGGTACTCTAATTAATAATATGATGGCGCTACAGGTGACTGGTTCGTGGAAGCGTAAGTTATCAGATAGCGCTCTGTCCATATGCCAGGCATAATTAAACAACGGAGACACAAAAACACTTCATTGGTTGCCATTTCATCGCCTTTGATTCTGCAATGGGGGGAGGACCGTTGGCTTTTAACGTGCCTCAGGCGGGAGATGGTGATGCTGGTTATCGCCAAGCCATCCATTTTACCATTCACCACTTCTGAGCTTCCCACCGATTCATTGTTACCAGAGGACTAAGTTGTGTGCTGATTAGTCAACACCAAAATCCACATTTTGCTTCGAGCTCTTCACAACGGAGTGGGATGTCGAGGTGAAGCTGCTTCATTCCTCCAGGACCAAACAATCACATGACTATATTGGAAACAAAACAAATCTGTTTAGAATGGAGACCAAATCGGTGTCATCGCAGCTAATGAGAGCACTTTCGTTTCAAATAACAAAGCTTTACGATTAAGTAGCAATGATTTTTTTCAAGCGACTCACATTAACGCCTACTGATGCTTCTCTTGGTAATGCCAGTTCTGCTGGACCCGTAAGTGGGGCAGTTGGTGAAGGTAGGTGTTATTTTTAGGTAGCTCAGAATAGAAATTGAGCCTCGGATTCAGTAATGGGCTATTGGAGGACTCCGCAATTGTATCTTTGCAGGGCAGTCCAGCCTCCTTCTCTTTCTCAACTGTACATAATTTGCTCAAGCATTAGCTCATTTTGTACTCTCAGGGAAGTCATGGAGTGCCACTTTGTTAGTAGTGCCAAGGGTTTTACCACCTTAGAGGACGACTGTTTCGATTTCTACAAGTGACTGATGAACGATGGTAAAGCGGAAGAAGCACGGAGATTGTGGAAGGGGGCATAGGTGACGACGAGCAAGCGAAAGGCTAAAAAATGACATCTATCTTTGGCAGCCACCTCATTCCTGTGGCTTGCATGAAGGCTAAAATAACGGAAGCGAGTTGACATCGGTGGCAACAATTGTAGGGGCAGGTTAAACGCTTGAATTTTACATACATTTGACATTCACTAGCAGATAGCAGTCGAGGGATCTCAAGGACTATCAACCAGTTGCTTCTCGCTTTACATTGAGAAAACACTGTTTATTCACCGACCAACTCTTCGTCTGTCTGTCTTTGTGTCTGATTTGACATCTGTATTACATCGTTACTTAAGCAAGCAAATATGCAAGCACCTCTTTCTCGGAATGCTACACTGCCCTGGTTCGACACCTCTGCTAGGACTCAACCTTCTTCTTTGAAACATTGGATAGTACTTTTCGTTGTTTTCAATGGCGGCGCAAAACCTCTTTCCTCGCTCCTCCCTATCGATGCCAAATGCCGCAGCGAAATCTACCCCAGAATGATCTGCTGAACAAGAATGGTTTAAATGCCGACCACAATTATAGCAAGCAGTGCAATGCTGTAAGAGGCAAGTACCTTGGAAGCTCACATTCACCCTCCTAAAGACCAACCAGTAGTGTTGACGACAATTTGGAGATTTCATTACTTCCAAAAGGCTAAACGCCAGTGCTAACGTACATAGAAAAGAAATATTGAAGTGTCGAATTCGTTTTTCTCCCTTTGGGAATGGATAAATCAAGCTAATAACCTCTTACGATTTCTCCACCCCTTAATCGTACCTACAAGGTGCTTGAGATGTGAAATTGTCAAGCAACCGTTGATTTCATCCAACAAAGGCTAGGAAGTAATGCCGTGTTTCTTGCAACAAAAGTTTTGCACGTCCTCTTAGATCCGTAAAACGCTTACTTCGGTTGTTCCCTCCCTCAACTGTTGCCTAAAACAGGGAGATGGTACAGCATACTTAACAAATGAAGTACCTTTAATCTATTTACTTCATGCCTCATTTAAACTTTCCTTGAACCTCATGTACGTGCGCATAGTAAAGACAGATACTTTGTTTCGATTGTTGCAACAATAAAAAATGAAATGCTGACCCGACTAATGTTCCCTTGCTCCCGCCCTCCCCGCTCTGTCCCCTCCCATCCCTTCCCTTTATACACTCCATGCCCCGCGATCCCTCCGCCTCCTCCCTCCCTCCCTCAATCAGCCACAATACAAGAATTCTATGAGCGTACACATTTAGTTTTTTTTGACGCAACAAAATTCGTAATTATAAAGAGGACTGATTGGCGGCGTTTGGCCAAACTTTTACGCAAAACTCACTCAGGAATGCTTCTTCCCCTAACGCAATTCATTTTTTTCTACACTTTTCCAAAATCGCTCCAGCATTTGCTTGATAAGTAGGCGGCTTCAGGGCAAAGCGGTATCTCAACATCACAACATCATTCATAACCATGCAGCTGTCACTAAGTATGCGGGATTTCACGTCCCTATGTGTGACACTTACACTTCCCTCTGGAAGGAGACCGCTCCTGCCTACCTCCAGTGCAGTCAGCAGCGGTTAATGAGGTGAATTTCCGCACACATCGAGAATTTCGTGATTCCTACCGAATTTGGGACAAATGCATGCTGCTTGAACAGACATTAGAAGAGAAGCATAGTCATGCAACTGGTTGGTTGAGGGCATTTGTAACCACTGAACCTCTGGTTACTAAGACTTGATATTACTGAACCTATATTTTCAACTACTGAATAGATATTTGCAAAGCAAAAGGCCCCAAAAGGGAGATTGCTAAGTTAGGGCCAGTGCTTTTAAAATCCGGCTGACGTGATATAGTCTAATCAGCACCAAAAGACACCGAGTACCGACAGAGACAGGTGTGCATCGGTCTAGCGGTGGACAATTCTCTCACTCTCATTTCCAATCCCATTTCATTGGTTGAATCCAACTGACGCATGTGATCACACCTTGCATGTTGCCTCCTAGGATGGGCGTAAGTGATGAGCGATAGATTTACCTGGTTCAGGTAATCTCACTAGTCTCAGCAGCCATGAAGAGCTGTGTGCCGAGACCGACGCGTCGAGGAGAGTTGTGGTGGTTTGTGGAGACTGATCGTCAGACATCGAATGTAGGGAATAGTAAAACGCCGCCTTGATACCACTGTCAGGTAGAGGTGGGAGAGATATCGAAAGGAAGATAAGCAAAGGGGCTCTACTTGTATTAGGTCCGCATCGTTCGCCCATCAAATGGGTGACTGTCTGACAGACCGATCAAATGACCGACTGTCTGATCGTTGCTTTTTAGCTTTAGCAAGGCAAGCAAACCTATCATCCGGTGTCTTTTGGTACTCGTCGCGCATTTTGTCGCATTCCGCTTCAGCACATCCCCATTCTGCTCACTACAGATCGACCATCTGCACATTATCCTACTCCGCCTTACCCCATCCCATCACACAATACTATATTCTACTTATCACTGCACTTCTACGGATCGCATCATCTCATTCTTACGAGATGCACTGCAAACCTTAGGCTGTATGGTCATCCCAGTATAAATCATTCTCCTTTCTGGTAATAAACAGTGTAGTGTTTAGCACGGTCGCAACCCACAGTTCTGTAGTCCCAGAAATTAGGCATACTTGGACAACGTCAATCAACATTTCTCCTTCGATCCACCAAATCAAGTATCTGACAACACAAAATTGCGATACACTAATGCAACATTTTTACCAATTAAAGAGCAAATTTCCGGGCTACCTTCCATTTCATTTCATAAGGATTCCTCATTTGACCTGCTTCCAAGTGTGACTTTACCATTCGAGGCGATAGCAAAGGCAAAGGCGATCAGCCAGTCAATGACGTCACCTCAGAATCGCCAAACTTCTACTGCAGCATGACCTTGCCACCATCACAATGTGCTCCTTCTGATTGACATTTTACCCTTCCGACAGCAGGAACGCCTTCATCTCCTTCCCACCTACAACAGTAGCCAAAGTCGCTTCGTGAATAGGGCGCAACTAGGAAACACCTTCACCGTTACAGCTCAATTATTGCATTGTTCTAGTAACACTATTCTTCCCACATACTGCTGCATTATCTCCTTATCAGAAGAAGTGCACAACCAATTTATTGCCTTCTATTTAATACAACTGTCTGGATGCAGAATCTGGTGGGACTTTGTTACCGTAGGAAGAATGAGTAGCACGCGTCACACATATGTGACGGGGTCGCAAATCTGTCAACGAATCTCCGAATCAGGAATTGGTTATAAAATGAAGATGGGAAGAGGCCTAAATTTGCACTACATAACGTAAAGAAGCTCAAACACTGCAACACGAGAATAACGCTACTGACAGGGAAACCGTTAATTCCAAACAATGCGCAAAAGAACCTGAAGATTCCAAAAACGAGTTCATCCTTTGTACAGGTGCGGTCAAATGGCCGTGTACGACATCCGTGTTGAGACTGATGAGGAATTCAATATGCGTCAAGCCTACTCGCTCAGTGAAGCCGGTCAGGCAACCGAATACGAGACATCCATTTGTTCTATGGCCACACGCATGGTTCAACTGTGGTTGCCGCAAGCGTGACATGCCGACTACCACTTCGTTTGACACTGACGTTGAAGTGCAATGTCAGTGGGGAGATGCCGATGAATGTGCGATTTTATGTCCTCTATAAGCCTGTATCAGGGAAATTCTTGTGCTATCCGCTCATCCAACCGCCTTGTAAAACTTATTTGCAGCCCTACAAAATGATGCATCAGCAACGAGAGGGAATGTCAGAAGTGAGAATTTCCACACATGTAACATGCATATTGGTAGATAAAAGGGAAAGCTTCTTGCCAATACGGCGGACGCGCACATCATTGTCAAGCAAATGCAGGCGATTCAGTATCTTTTTCTTGGCAGAGAACTTGGCGACTGCTTTCACCTCGCTCTGTATGTACGGAAACCACATTTTCACATCAATCTAGTTGGGTGCTGATTCGTCTACAAAGGAAGCGATTACCGTGATGATTAAATGGTGGCGGATTGATGCGGCTTTCCTCGTCAACATTTATTCAGCAAGCTGCACTGGTCCAAACCTTATTCTATATGACCCCGGTCAATGGGCACGCCTCATCCTCACTACCTTTATAATAGTTGCGGGGTCGCCGCAGTTGATAATCCACTTTCCAGATTGTGTGACTGTTGCTGCGACTAATAATGAATTCGGAGGAGTCTTGCTAACTTCATTTCATGAAACAGCCTTCAAGAAACTCACCTGAATATGGTTAGGCAGTCCAAAAAACTTATTTCCTCCTACGTAGTTCTTCAGCTGAATGACCTATTGTATGATTCACTTAACAACAACAAGATCGGTTGCTTCATTCATCGTAGGAACAAGTTTTGATCCAGCACCTACAGATCCCGTACTTTTGACAACAAGACAGATCGAGAATGCAATCAGGACTTGCATTGCCTACTTCACCGATTCACAGTCGGCTCATAGAACCACAGGGATTGGCCTTGCCCTACTAGTGCTTTGAACTTTAAGATAAAGTGCACTCACGGATATCATGAAATGGGAAAATTCATGTGCCACACGCATGTAAAACCCGAAATAAATGCTGCTTACCACTCAAAATGGAGGGCTTGCTTGATCTGTAGGATGAAAAGATACTGTTATTTGAATAAGAATGGTAGACTCGGTTCATTCCGTTGCCTTTACTTTCAGTTATGCCTTCGTCATCCCCACTTCTGTAACAAATCACATTTCACTCACAATACGACACGACTTTGTCATCTGCCACCAAGTCATTAATGCATTTCTCTGTCACAGCATCGGAAGGTAAATAAGTCGCGCCCATGACTGTGACATAAATGCCACATCAATCATAAGTTTCCTCTGAATAATATCTACGTATTCACCAGATTTCTCAGACGAATTAAGCCCTTAAGGTGGATATAGCTGTCAGCAGTTTAAATAATTCAAACGGATACCATAACAAAAAAGGTAACATAAATGAAGATGAACAATGGCTTTGTTAGGCGTGTAGTCACTGATGAGGACGTGAGAGCAATTCTCGTCCACCCAATGAGTTAAGGGGAATTAAAGTATGTAACTAAGTCAAAAGCACGGATTTCGTGGTGAGATTTCCCAAAAGGCATCAACTCAAGCACAACCACATGCAACCCAATTCTCACCATCAATCGCATTTGCCACAACTAAGACTTGATCCCCATCTCCGAGGCCTAATAAACAAGTGGTGTGAGTGGATAAACGATTGGACCTGCATGATAGCCCACTATTAACATTACCCTTGATAATTAAAATGGGTAATGCAAATAGTTCAGAAGACAAACACACTTGATGCAGCTGGGAAGCCACCCTGTCGTGCTCTGACCAAAATTCATTCCAGCTCCACCGCATTGTCAGCGACTAGTTTAGCCAACGAAATAGAGCAATATGGTTGATTTCATGATGAAACTACACAACGACTTCAGGCGTGCAGAGATTTGATACACCGTGATGTGATTGGCACCAATGCATTCGCTGACACAGTCTCACAGAAAAGTCAATCACCGCATCCACCCTAATGTTCCATTGCTCAAGCGTGACATCGCCTGTCATATGCGCGTTTCTATCACCTCAATTACTGCCCATCACTCGGCAATGCAAATATTCTCAGGTTAAAATAATACCGCCACGTAAGATTTAGTGCTGTAGTGGGTGGCGTCACTACACACGTGCGTAAATCTTTGACGCCATAACAATCATTTCCAATGGATCACCCCACAAACGAATAGCACAGATTTTAAGCATGTATAACCACATTGTTGTCAGTAATAATTGTCCCCACGTGCTTTCCTCATTTCAATCCGCTTTGAATGCATTTCCGTTGAGGCATGCTAACAACAGAAAGTGAAAACGCTGCCAAAGGATTCCAACTTCTCTAGACGAAATTGATGCCCTTCAAAGAAAGATGCAAGTTAAAGATAAAATGGTTTCTGTTTAAAGCTTCAACTATTTATTGGTTTGTTTAAACACCCTCCAGCACAAATAACAGTTGTTTGCAAGTGATCTGCATGAATGCTGAAGAAGCATTTATTTTACGTGCTCTATTCCCTGCCAGATCTCTATCTTCTTGCGGATTGGTTGCATACGCATGATGTTAGGCAAAGAAAGGGATGAAAAGCGCTTTAACTCAACCAGTTGATTGCAGGAAGGCTTGATTACAACCCACTTTAAGAAGTGGGCATCTTACAGCAGGTCATATACGTAAAGCACATGGTGCAACACTGACGGTTTCCTGAGCCGAAGAATTATGGCATAACAAATGCTGCTTACGTAGAGAAGAGTTGGGAGTTCATAGTTTATGGCTTGAAGGTCGCACCCCACACGGTCAGGACACGATCTACGCGGACCAAAGTGCTCACGTCGTCCCATGCGCAATTTGGATGACTTGGCAACAATCCAGCGACATCAAAGCCACCCACGATGGCGTCATATAGGCTGCACTTTTGGCGATGGAACTCTACTCCAACAATCACCTCCCGCAAATAGCACATGAGAAATAATGTGACAACACAAACAGTAGGAATAAATAATGTGTTCTCTCAATTGCAGACAAATGTGATGGAAAGTGGATCGCAACGGATAAACCAACTGTGGCACATACGCTAAGGAGGATCACATATTCACTAATGACTTGGACAAAACCACCGATTGTATAATCACGACCATGAACGTGTTTGGGATAAACCAGTTCTTCATGTATGCAAGAATATTCCTGCATCTATTTTATGCCATTGCTCACCTCATGGTAGCCTTTCCAACATTCACATTCTCCTTTCTTATCCACTCGTTCTCATTATCGCCATACATCACCGTATCGAACGATGCCGGACCACACTGTAGTGCACTACAATTACGCTGTAGGCACAAGTAGACATCTATTGGTTCTGATTTTATAACTACTTCTTTTGCGTTGAAAAGAGAATCCTTTTACCATTACTTCAATGCATTTCACGCCCACATTCACCCACTGTGGCTGTGCTTTTTGTCAGTTTTTGACTCGATCGGACTGGAGTAGACTACACTGACCTATAATCGGTGGACCTGAGCACCTGGCGGTATATATCTCATTACCATTACAACATTTCTTGTATCAGTGCGGACACGAATTCAAATGCCCTAAGTTGACATGAACATCTACCATACAACTAACTGATTCGTATGTTGCATTATGCTCAGGATACCATTCTGACTAATAAAAGTTGACGCGTGCTACAATTCTTGGGTTATAATGGGGATGTACAACTACATACACACTGTACTGAGAATCATCCTCACTCTTGTCATTTTGCGTTGGGAAAACAATCCTTTTACCATTACTTCAACGCATTTAATGTCCCCATTTTTACCCACTATTGCTGTGCCTTTTGTCAGTTTTTGACTCGATTTGAACTAGAGTAGACTGAACTGACCTGTAATCGGTGAGCTTGAGCACCTGGCGGAACCTATCAGCATGGCTAGAAGGCTACGACTCTCTACGCTCGAATTTGAATCAAACAATAGCAATGATGCCGGTCTGCCTAGATTATGACCCCAAATGTTCTTCACGATTAGCTATCATCTGGACGCATCCTTTCACGAAGAAGAAGACGATCAATGAGAGAAGGCTATTTAGAGCGTCTTCTGTCATGGAGTCAGGAGGTCCACGTCGATTCCTGCTGAATTATCTATCAATGTTGGGGTTGCTTCTTACATTAGGTAGTGGCTTTGGTTTCAGTTTTGGTGACAAGCCACCGAGAGGATCTGTCATTGACCTCCGTTCCACACCCGTAACGAAAAGCGTATCATTGCGTCAACAATACATATTTGGGGAAGGCTCGAAGCCTTACATCGGTAATAGTATAGAGTGCACCCGATCATCCTTAACAGGGCGGAAGAGGTGCACATACTGGAAGAAGAATATTTCATGACGTTCAATAGAGGGACTGTAAGCAACATTCACCTCCAGCACCCACCCCACTCCGCTGGTCTGCTGAAACGCTATCGGTCAAGCTATTTCTATTTCCAGTTAAAGTAACTGAACGCAATTCACTCCCAATTCGTAGAACAACTTGCAAGTGGTCATTCCAATTAACAAAGGGATTGGGGTTTGTGTCAGCGTTTAATCAGTGACTTCTAATTTAACCCCCAATTACTATCGAAACAATGCACGTAAGTTTTGCAAATCAAGGAAATTGCTCATAAATTTGTGCATATTATACTTAGAGCAAAATCACTGTCTTAGTTATGGTGACACATGAACGCTCGACCTCTACTCAGTTTTCATGCAAACATGCAACTGAAATGACTCCTCATAAAAATGCTTACACTTTGGTTCGGTCGAAGATGCTCCAAAAGGGGAAACCGTTACTTCTATTTCTTGGGAAGTGGCACGAGCAATGTCCACGACACCACCAATGTAGACCGACGTCGAGAGGCACAGACTAATAGTCCTCTTCTAATCAGCTACTCAAGTCAAGATACTTAACTTGCAACTCACTTCATTTCTTTAAGCCCACAGTGACACTTGTAAGAGTGGAACGCAAAACTGAGTTAAAGTATAAAGGGACAACTCTTCGAATTATCTCTGGGACACGAGAAAGTATTTTGAAATGGAGTCATGAGTTCGTAGTGGTCCTCACCGCATAGGTTTTCAACGTCTCCCCTCTTCGCTATACATTTGTCAGCATTTGAAGGAAAGCTTACTTCTACTCGAAGTGCAATCACGCGTCAGTATGTTGCAATTTTCCGGTTTGATCATTTGCTACTTCTGACGACCGCAATGCAGCCTTGATTATGATTTCAAAACCACCCGTGTTCATTTATACACTTGACGCGCTTGTTCTTGCTAACATTAGAAAATTTTAACTTGCTTTTAGTAAAGTAGATTTTTTTCTTGTTTAGGGCTTTGTAGCTATGCATTAGTCCCTAAATATTCGTAGCACTAACACTACCAGCATCACATATACGTGACGTATAAAGTACTTTCATTAAGAAGTGATGTTTGCATTCCGATGTCAACAAAGTGCGCAATCACACGATGCTTTCAATCTCAAGAGGCTACGTATCCTTACTTTGGTGCTTTAGTGTTTAATTGATGGAGTGTAGACTCAATCTTCTACCTTAATTTAGTAGGAAGTCCTATTTGTTGGCTTTAAAGGCAGCTTTAAACCTCATCCTTACTCCTTTCAATTCCCGCTAAATTTCATGGAAAAATCTAACCTATAGTGATCCCTTAAGCAAGTATGGCTGATAATCCGACCAGGATCACTTTAAGCAATGAATTTCCGTAGGTGGCTCGGTGGCAAACAGTCAATCACCAATTCTTAAAGGCTATGCACCGCAGAAGCCTTCCAACAGGCTGACCAGTGGTGCTGGTAACTACTTTATAGTTTTATTACTTTTAAGGAGTATGGTGCCAAAGTTACCACACATAGAAAAGCGGTAGCGTAGATTTAAAGCAATTGAATATAATGGTTTTGTCCCTTTTAGGGCTGTAAATATCAAAGCATAAATCCTTAAGATTTCCCCACCTCAACATGCGTCTCTACTGTGTTTGCGCACAGACGCAGGAGATCACTAAATCACACGCCACCTAGAGGTTTTCACTAGGAGTCTTGCGTAGTTTTGCAGATGCTGATCCAAAACAAAATGCAAAACTCATTACTATGCGTGTTCATCAAGTCCTGCTGCAATAAATGCCTCTTCATAATCAATTTTTTTCATTAAGCCATTTTAAATGAGGAGAAGGAAGAGTAAATGAAAAAATTAATCACCTCTACTGGCTGAGATGAGTGGTCTTGACTTATGACCTTGTGCGGCAAGTGTTCGACTTATGCTGGAAATTGGTTTCGCACCTCATTTTTGAACGGTTTACATGTCAGCACTTTGGCCAGTCCAGTTTAGACCAGAAGGCATTTGCCATTCTAACCTGTCAGTCTTGCCTTGCTCAAGTTGAGGTATCAGAAACTCACGTTTAGTGAGTGAATGCATGCATGCAACTGAAAGAGGCCACGTGGTAGGTTTCGCGTTAACAGAACGACTTAAAACTTGAACTGACTTATATCTACACAGGTCTCTGGAAGAATCTCAACACTGAAAGCTCGAAATGTGATGATGGTGTCCATAACCACTCGCCGGTGAGACAAAAGTGGGTGAACAACTGAAATAGACTGTCGGCTGGTGTGGTTTTAATCTTTAGCAGGCCATCCCATGAGGATTCGTCATTACGTTATTTGGTGCCTGAAGGGATACATAAAACGAATAAAAGTTCTGTTCTCTAGAGACTCTTCTCCATTTGATTGGATTGATCCTTTTTATTGCTGCAGGGTTGGGCTAAAATAGCTTCTTTTCCGTTTTATTCAGATTGATGGGCGTCAAGTTGAGGAAACTAGAGCGCCTCAAACCGCTGTTCTGCATGCCGCTCGAGGTAAAGTAAGGTACACGTGTGCGATAATAGCAAAGTCATGCTGTCGTGGAAATGTGGCAATTGTGAGGCAACGCCAAGAGGCTGGTGTAATAGAGTGTAATAGAAGACAGCTTAGAAGTTTGCCGTTTAGTATGATTTAATGCTGCTAGAGAGAATGAAACGCGTGTACTACAGACTTTGGGTAGTTGGACGGTTTGAGTTTGCGAGTCAGAGGAAGAAAGTGGTTTGACGCGGTTGTGATTTCTTGTGCACTATTAAGAGGCAGTTTTAAAAATGAACTAAAAATAATAAGCTGCTATACGAGAAGCTTTATTTGCCATTAATTGGTGGCTCGAACCCTTCACCAACCGATTCCTTGAATGACTGCCTATCCGTCTATTTAATTTAGAAATGAGGAATGGAAATTGCCTTTTGATATCATTTTTGTGATCAAACTGATCATTGGTCATCACTAAATGATCCTCTCCACCTCATCCTTTTGAGAGAGCAGTCTCTCTTCTCGGAGAGCAGTAATGACTTCCATTTGCAGCTGCCAAACTTTGCCTTAGGAAATAATCTTAGGATACTTTGTCTTTACGTCTGCAATTGTATTAGCGATCATTTCAGAGAACTAGCTCTATGAAAGGAACTATTACTGCTGTCACTCATTTCTTTGTGTTTAGGTACAATGACTGAAATCAGGGTCAAACCTCCTTGATGCTGACATTTTGCGCCAATATTCAGGATCGTATTTTGCCTAGCCGCCTGTTTGTATTGCATGTCTCTTTCTGTTTGCATTGCATGTTCAAACTGAAAAGCATAATTGCGGACACACCGGCCATCACTCATTGAAAGTACAGGGAATTTGCAAGGCCCATTCACAGTCAGCACTCTTTTTGAGCACTCATTGCTGATGAAAGGGCAATTACATCACCGCCAAAACATGTTTGTAAATACAACGCCTTTCTAGCAACTCTTTTATTTCATAACCTTATGGTACTTACTTACGCGTTTACATGAATGCATGGCGAAAAGTCATTTAGTCAGACTTGTACCATTAATTTGGCTATGTATAGGTGTTTGTGTTTTGGTTTGCTTTTCGAGCAGTTTAATTAGGTCCGTTTGGTTCCCTCAGCTTTGCAAATTTTATGAAACCAACTAACGTCGTAGGGCAAAATAACATTGCCGAATGGAATGTGTTCATGTCGGTGAGTCTAGAAACGCGATTCACCCTTTGCGGGTTTTACTGATTGTTATACCTGACTCAAATTTGCCTTGCATTGAAAAATGGCAAATGGACCCGCTTGTAGCCACCTCGATGGCATTCTACTCCATGTGAGTACATGAGGTAGGGAAGGAAATAACCGTTATTTAATACATTTTTGCTATCGTATACGCTTCATTATATAATAGTTTAGAAGTGGGATAATCTTAAGGGGGTTAAGGTTGGTTCATTCAATCGATGCTTCCAATTGTTATTATTTTCATACCTCTTAAAAGTAATAAAGCCATTAAGTAGTCACCAACAACACTGATCAGCCTGTTGGAAGGTGTCAGCAGTGTTGGAAGAGTCTATAATAAATTGTTTGCCATTAAGATACCTACAGAAATTCATTGCCCAAAGTAAACTTGGTTGGTGTTTTAGTCACACTTGCTTAAGAGATTGAGAGAAGAGGTTTGGTACTGTCTTTAAAGCGGACAATTGGGATTTCTCACTGGATCAAGTAAGAAGGCTCAGTTTACACCCCATCATTAAACGCTATAGTACCAAAACAAGACAGCGTAGCCTCTTAAGAATACAAGTATTGTGCGTTTGCTTACTTTAGTAGCGTCTGAATAAAAGCACCGCTTCTTGGAGAAAGCCAGTTCCACGTCACATATGTGTGACACCTGTATTACAAGTGCTTAGAATGCTTAAAGACTAAAGCACAATTTCAAGTCCTAATTAAAAAATCTAATTTATTATAAATTTCATAAAAAGTTTTTTGCGTCAGCAGGAATAAGGGCGTCAAGTGTATAAATGAATATGGGCGGTTTTTAAATCACAATCAAGGCTGCACTGAGGTCGTCAGAAGTAGCAAATGATAAAACCGGAAAATTGCAACATATTGACGAGTGATTGTACTTCGATTGGAAGTAAGCTTTCCCTCAAATGCTGGCGAATTTGTAGCGAAGAGGGGAGACGTTGAAAGCCTATGCGGTGAGGACCACTACGAACTCATGACTCCATTTCAAAATACTTCCTTGTGTCCCAGAGATAACTCGAGGAGTTGTCCCTTCGTACTTTAACTCGGTTTCGCGTTCCACTTTTACAAGTGTCACTGTGGGCTTAAACAAATGGAGTGAGTTGCAAGTTAAGTATCTTGACTTGAGTAGCTGATTAGAAGAGGACTATTAGTCTGTGCCTCTCGACGTCGGTCTACATTGGTGGTGTCGTGGACATTGCTCGTGCCATTTCCATCGCAATGCATCAAATCTCTGCAGCCAGTCCTCCACACCCGCACGCATGAGACCATTGTGTAGCTTCATCATGGAATCGACTCTGTTGCCCTACTTATGGATAAAACTGCTTTATGCATACCAAACACTTGTTTCGCCAAGCTGGTCGCTGAGGATGTAATATGGCAGTAATGAAGTTCAGTCAGAGTACCACAGGGTGATTTTGATGGCTCTCTCGTGTTTTTGTCTCCTGAATAGAGGATGGAGCGTCTCTGCTTGTCACTGAATGATGCACTTCTCCCACTAATAAACCCAAAGTTGAGAAGATGATAAGCATTTCATTTTCACTTCTTTTTCCCAAATAGCAACGATGGCGTCGATTCAAAAGTATTCTCCAGGTTATTCGTCTCTGCCACTGTCATTGAGGATTCTTTCAGCAGGCAAGATGAGTGGCATGAATTTCGTCTTTAATTTGACTTCTTTGAGAAAATTCAATCGCTTATTACGTGGTCTCAGCTTAGCCACTCTCACATCCTCACGGGCTGGGACCCAGACAAAGCAACTGTCCGTCTTCATTTGGGTTTCCTTGTTCTGTCATACTGAGGGGTTCAGCTATTTGTGATAGGACTTATGAGGTTCTCCTCGTCTAAGAATTTCGATTAATAAGCAGCACTGATCAGGAATGCAAATGTGCACAGATGTGGCATTCCTGTCGCAATGAATGACACAGTGTTTCAATATTTTGATCTCTTGACAGTAAAATCTTAATCACGGATGCCTCAAATCGCTGCCACATGACCCGCTCACTACAAAAAGTTAGGAGGCTTATGTGGGTCTCAGTTTTCGCTCCACCCTAAATATCAAGTGTGGTATTAATTATGAGCTGTGCCCTGGATCACTCGTCTTTCGAATCTCACTACTTACTCATTAAACCTTGATAGTTTTCATTCAATCCAAACTGACTGTTGTCGGGCGAATGGACGAGCAAGAGGATCAACCCTTCGTCCTGGCAAATGCAATTGACGATGAGGAGTAGATTGCATGTGGCCGTGCGTGATTTGGTGCCTGTTGAGAAAACTCATCACAAAATTTGTGGCCTTGGCTTGATTAAACTCTCCGATCCCCCTTGACTTAACAGTTGAGCTTGCATTACTCTCGCACCCCACAAAGCGATTGTCGGCCTACTCTGTGCTACCAAGAAGTTGAAATATTTGAGTAAATAGTAGCTTCTCCCACTTTAGGAGATTGTATTTACCTGAAAATTCTGCTAAACAAGTAGGCACTTTGCGGACGGCAAGTCTTGACAGATGTGACAGTTGTGTCACAGTAATCGATGTAATATTCTTATCTTACGGTCCCGTGGTGGGGAAGTACATGAACGACTTGGTGGCAGATGACATGGTCGTACTTAATTTTGAGTGAAGGATGGTGTAACCGCAAATGAAGACAACAGATTGGACGGAGACTCTCACTCTTATTCGAAAGCGTTAGACTATGGCTGAAGTGAGTGGTTTATTTGGAGAAGTCAGCAAAAGTGGATGCTGACTTCCCTTCCCAAATCGAGCGTCACATGTGTGTGACACGTGATTTCTCCTACTTTTTTGTACCCGTGATTGCAATTTACCTTACATTTCAAATCGGAAGTACAAGAATTGAGATCCTTGTGGTTTTATTACTTATGAGTCGGTGCGATAAAAAATGCAACACCTGATAGCATCTTCCTACTGCCAAATACTGAATGGTAATGGTAAACCTTGTTGATAAAAATACGAGAACTAAAGGTACTGGCACCAAGCTTCTTCCTTCGATGAATGAAGCAGCCAATCATGTAGTTGTTAGGCTAATCATAAAATGGACCATTCGAATGAAGAATTACATTGGAGAGAAAAGTGCTCCTTGCAACAATTATCCATCTTTGAACGAGTTTCCTCCAGACATTTCTGTGAAATGGACTTTACAACTCTTCCGGATTCAGTAGCATTTGTAGCTACTGTGGCACACGGATCTGGAAGGTGGGTTATCAACTTGGCACCTCCAACCATCAAAAATGCAACAGACTTGAGGTTTTTCCGGGATTGAGGAATGTGACTTACTCTTTTCCTTTTGAAGTATGTTGGGCGATGGGAAGAAACTGCGACTTCAGCTGAACTTTAACTGCTGTCTTCGCCTCGTTTGTGCGAAAGGCTGGAAGCATGCCTTTTGCATCGATGCTGGGAGTGAGAGAACCAGGAATGCAGTCGCCACTAAATAAACGCGTCTTTAGTTGCTCTCTCATCCGCCAATAGACAATGCAATCATTGAAACCGACTTGTCTTCGCGCCAATGCATTGCCTGCCGCTAAATGCTGCAGCAGATGCTTTCCGTCGGTCACTTCATTGAGCAGTTCAATTATCTCTAGACAGTTTTGCCAAGCGCAAAGAGAGGAAGGAATGAAATAATTCACTTCAACTTAGATGCTGCTTTTGGTTAGAATGTGTTGCTAAAATTTCAAGGAGGGCTCGGCGATGCGTCTCCATATATACTTGGGTCGGATGTACATCCTTTGACTTTATATTTGCAGAAGATTGTTTGAAAAGCTTTGCATCACGAGACCGACAGAATATGCTGAATGCATTATTTTCGCCTTTTTCTGCTGTTGTGCGAAAGTAAACGTCACCAAAACGCTTATGGGAAGCAGTGAATGCGGTCCCTGAACGCAAAGGCTCTTGCTGTGGCCGCCTTGTCTTTAAAGCAGTTCACAATAGATTGGATGGGATCTTCTAAAACTGACCCGGATTTTGCGCTTACCTTAGTAGAAGAAGATCGCGTTGGAAATGCCAAATCTGATGTGTCTTGCCGCAGAGACTTGCACTAAATGTGGTGATTTTATTATTCATGAGTATTTTTGCACTTATCCCTTACAAAGGCGAGATGAATTAGCATTAGTCGTTTCGTGTGACAGCGTCGTTTCCTCGTCCAATTCTCTCCACTTTAAACTCACACAAATGTATTTGATGGAGGAGATTGGAGCTTTTGTGATAATCTGCAAGACAAGTTCACGTTGGTTCCAAAGCTCGTGCATCCTCTAGAAGTGGTTCGGGAAAAGGAATTTGAAATACTGAAATAACAAATAGTACTCCTACGATTACCATCCAGTTGCTCTCGCTTCTCACCGATCTACCGACCGACAGGCTGTTTGACTCACCGACCGACCAACTGCCCGAATGAATGTCTTTCTGCCCATGAATTGTGTAATGAGAAGTGGGAACTACATTCCAAAGTCATTTTTATGAGCGACCGCATCATTGACCACAATAAAGCTATCCACTCCCCGCCTCACCCTCCTGAGTGAGTACTTTCTCCTCGAAGAACGATAGTGACATTTTGGTTCCCATTGACCAAGCCTTGCCTCGAGAATTAATCCTGGTTCGTTATGCCTTTATGCATGCAACTGTAGTGACATTTAATTCAGAGAATGGACTTCAAAGAAGTCAATTTCTGCAGTTATTTCATTTATTGCCTTTAAGGACAGTGAATGGAATCAAAGTTAATCCTCCTTTACATTTTCCATTCTGCTAGTGCAATTTTGCATCATGAATCGGGGATGTACTCCGCCCGCCTGCTTGTTCGCCTGACTGTCAATTTTGTGATGCCAGTCTCTGTGTATGTTTGCATTGTATGTTTGAGGTGAAAAGCGTATTTCTTTATTCACTCACCACCACATCGAAAGCATGGGAGATTTACAAAAGCCTTTCCAAAGTGGGCGCCTTTTTCAAGCATTCATCGCAGGTGGGAGGGAGATTACATCTCGTCCCAAACATGTTTGCAACTACAATTGCTTTTGGCGACCCTTTTATTTCCTCGTTTGCGCGTTTGCGTGAATGGGAGTAAAAAGGCTTTTGGACAAATTTGCATGATTTATTTGGCTATGCATGACTTCCATGTTCCATGTTGCTTTTGATGTAGTTTAGACAGCTGCGCAGCATTTACATCTGTTCCATTCCCTTTGTCCTGTGATGTCGCGTAGTAAAGAGAACATTAAGGGATGCAATATAATTATGCCGGTAAGTTTAGAACTTGAACCCTCCTTCCGCAACGAGGCCTCAGGAGCCACATCTAGTTTTGTGGTAAGTTATAGTAGGCAGCAGTTCTGATTTCATTGACTGTCTTACCAAATGTTGACACCAGAGTAGGAGGACTGAGACTCAGACCTACTTTTGGCAATCATTTCAATCCAGCAGTTCGCAAAACAACCCGTAACTAACATCTGGCAAAAGCGACACTGGAATAAAGAGTAATAAGCTGTCTACAACGAGTGAATGAAAAGCGTGAACCATGCATGTAAGCGTGAGCGTGTTTGTGGGTTTGGGTGGACGGAACCGAGGTAGATGTTTAGTCAGTTCTGCAACCTATATACGGATGTACGAGATTCAGCTCTCTGTGGACTACGGAAGAGCTGTGGTTTTGAAGAGAATTTTTGTAGAATAGTCAATGGCGCATGAATTGGATGACAGTTTTGAAGAGAGATTAATAAACGGTAGTTTAAAATGTCGCGATTGTATTTAATGGTATCAAACGCAAATGTGTGACGAAGATCAATCACATGGTTTATATGATTGGCAGGAACATCAACATGAGTGATGAGTGGATAGTCTCACCAACAAGGGCGTTACGGTAGGACTCAAATCCGCGAACAGAGCAGCTCAGGTTCCGTTCAGTAGGGTAGGAGAACAAGATACCAAAGCATGCATCACTACGTTGGCAACGAAGCCCGTTGAGTTGGCTCGCAAACCACAGCCTCAGCTGGTGGAGCCACATGGCAGATTACATGGAAGTAAGGCAGCCTCTTCCGCAGAAAAGTATCGACGCTGCACGTAAGCACGTTAAATTCCACACAGCTAGTGCCAGTTGCATGGCTTGGGATGATTCAATTGTGCTGATGAATCACTTCGCTCTAAAGCTTTCCTCCCACCAGGCAAATGCTCAGACAAGTTAGGGAGGCAAAGCTGCAGAGAGTGTCTCTTAAAAAACGCCTTTGCTCTTGTCTTGAAATTAGCTCTTTTGTTCGGTTATCCTAGAGAATCAAGCATTATTGGGTGAGCTATGGCGTGAAAATTTGTCCAAACTCCACCAGTCAATCTTCTTCGCAGCAAATGATTTCATTTTGCATTTCGCTATGTAAATTATGCTTTATGTTTGTGCATAAAACTGTTTTGTTGGTGATAGAGTCAAAGTGTAAACATGTCTTTGGCTGCATGTTCTATAAATGCTGGATGTGAGCGGTAAAATGCTTAAAGAGAATTGTCTCAACGAAACTTTTTTACGGGATCTGTAGGTTTGGCTCTAACTAAGAGGCTTACAAATTAATGGATAATTTTTCTTGACTTGCAAAATGTATCAAAAAGTAATTACAGAGTAAATTGGGGACTCACATAAACAAACTCCAATCACCTTTGTTCATGGGAGTGGAAGATGGCTTTGATTGCTTCAACCAGTAGCATAAGTAGATTGTAGATGTCTCATGTAATCGCAGCTAATAAAATACCCACTTAAGATTTATTTTACTCTAAACGAGTCAATGAACTAGAAGTATCAAGCATTCATCGGCCGGTTGGTAGTGGATGGTCGGGCTATGACAACCTGTTAATGTTATCAAAAGGCGAGTGCAATCGTTTGCATCTTTTGTTGTTCTAGACTCAACCAATCTGCCCACAAAGGATTTGTCATAGTCGCTTATGGGAAAGTGTTACGCATACTTAGGGACTAATACAAAACTACTGATTCCCAACAAATGAATAACTATGCTTTACCGACAAAGTGAAATGTGATGTGCCTGGATGAGCTCTAAACTAAGCACATCACGTAACTATCCGTACGCAAACAGTCCTAAATTCCAAAACGTAAAAGTGAGAGAGAAAAGAAAGACAGGAAGGAGCGGGATATTAGCACATTTTAACGGGAAACAGAATTGTTTAATGTTACTGACAGCAGTGCGGCTTTATAAACACTCTCATCGGAGCTTAGAGTAAAGCGAACGAGGGAAGGTGAAAAGAGTTTACGGAGAGAATCTGCACCAACTCACAGTACAATTTCGAAATAATTGTTCGAACTGTCAATACCTGCTGAGTTCATATAAATTAGCAGTCGAGTCGAAATGAGCCAAGCACAGACGTGACACATGCGAGTTCTCATAGTGAAGCCGCAGAGGTTGCCGAAAACGCTTGCCTTCAATCCAAAGTGAAGACTTGAAATTGCTAAAGGAACCAAGGTATGAGAGCTAATTATCCTATCCCTAACATTGCTAGCACATGGCAGATTATCCTTTGTAGGCAACACAACGGGAAAATTAATGAGTCTTTAAAAAAGAATAAAAATGGGGAGAATATGAACAATATTTATTACAAGTGATTATGACTAGTGAGCCATTGGCTTGTAGTTGATTAATTTAACCATTAATCAAAAAGGAATATCGCTTTAAACAAATCAAAGTGTCGCGATTTTGACAGCAGCTTCTGACGGTTCAAAAGAGTTAGATTCCAAAACTCTTGGCTAAAACAGAAATGTGTGCAATGCAGAGGAGAAGGAAAAGGGAGAAATGAAATCCCTAATAGGGCTAAAATTGCTTCTCTATGTTGCATACCTTACTACGAGAAAAGAAAGAAGATGCAATGCTTGAGGGGGACATGTGCTGACGCACGAGAGGACTGAGGGCTAATGGTAGGGTCCGGAGGCATGGCCACCTGGTAGATGTGCAAAGGCGGAGCTCCTCAGTCGTCAGCTAACCAAACTGAGAGTAAAACAAACATACAAGCAATGCAAGACGTAGAACATCGTTTCTTTTAAGCCTTGTTCCCTGCAGTCCCTCTGATCAACTCTCAGTGTCATCTATTTCATTATAATCGGGGCCTTAAGAAAACCGCCTTTTTACTAATCGAATTGTCATTCAACTGAAAGTACGGATCCTTTATGGAGAATTTTACTGTAGCTGGAGTATTGTCCAGTTAAGTAACTTCAATGAAGGTGAAATGAGTGTGCTGGTCATTGCGCACGTCCATCGCTGGTCGTAGGAACACCGACATAAAACTAGAGTCGACTGACATCAGAGTTAATGTAGTTCTGTCGCAAAGATAAATTGCATCTCTCCTTTCTTCTAAGCTATCAAACCACGCCTATCTGGATTCCAACCAGCAACTAACGAAGTGGAGAATGTATCCTAAGTTCAATGCATTGGCATACATTAACAGGGGCGGTACTTAGCTCCAGATCGAGCTGTTCTAAATTATCGTTTTCTAGTGCCTCTTCCGTTGTTATTTCTTTATATGAAAATCACAAGATTGAAGTAATTGCTGAAGGTAGATGTCATTTTTGCTCTTCTGTTATGCAGCGTCATTTATGCCTCCATCTATAACACCTGCATTATTTATGCTACTCCATCGTCAATCACTCATCCGTAAAAATGAGGATGGATAAGGCGATAGGAATGACAGGATTCCTTTGCTGCTAGCAACAATACAGTACTTAGTGACTTTTCTGAGAGTAATAGACAACATAATTCGTCTGTAAAATATTTAGTGTTGTCGAACAGATGGAACTGGGAATCCGGGCAGAATCCAGGGGTTGAGCTGCTCGGCAAAGGTAGGACGGCGGAGCCTCTCGGTGGCTCATCATCGGAACCACGGCTCCATTCTCTTCCTGACATGTAAAGTAGCCTTGACGTTGACAGTGTTGTCGACACGGACGGATCGCCTGCCTAACTCAAGATTGAAGGACCTCTTAATGGTCTGTGTGTGTGTGTGTGTGTGTTTGTCTTCCCACAACACACATCTGTTCTTGAGAGACAGCTTTTCACCGGAAGCCAGCATTGTTACTGGAGTGTGCAAACACGTCTGTCTTGGAAATGCATCTGATTGGTTAGAGGTGACATCACTGTACCGTACTGTGCCAGAATTCCTCTACAGACCTGATTCCACACATTCTTTCTCGTTGACAATACAAGTGGTACTTACACGTCCGTCATCTGGTCTCTCCTCGTGCAAAGAGATTTCTGGACCGAACTGACCGACACATACTTTTACATCGGCTATTACCGGCCTGATAGTCGCCACTGTGTAACCATCATAGTAGAACACTCTGGTTAACCCGATTTATTGTGATTGTCAAGTTGAGTGAGAACTTCTTTGCCTGGCCGCAGAGTGACGCAAAACTAGGCATAATATAAATGCCATGTTGGATACTACGAAAGGTAGCCACAAAAGTAGATGAAGAGGAGGAGTAGTAGGCGTAGAATAGTTATGAGCAACTTACTACCAGTTAGTGGTTGTCAAGACCCCAACTCGCAATACATGAATTGTACAACTCTCAGGTTTTTAACAGGCTGCTCTCCCTCAACGACATATTTTCCGTATCATGCCAATAATTTTGTTCTGCAATGCTCCTTCTCGTCATTGCAACTTCAGAAAAGGATTGGGTTGCTACATTGGCGGCAGTGGCTGCTACTGTTGGATGATGAACCACAGTGAGGCGGAAGAAGTGAATGTGCTGTGCATGGAAGAATCTGTGTCGACCCAAAATAGAATGAAGTCTGCCTCCGATAACCTCTCTAGCCCTGTTTTCCTGTAGGTAGGTTATTTACCACGTAGCCGGAAATAACTGTGGAAATTCGTTACGGAGCTTTTCATCGTTTCCGTTTGAGAATATTTGCTATGTGCACTCGCGATACATCCTTTACTTCCCCAATGGCCGCATAAAACACGGATATGTAGGGATGTACAGCACCGATGTGCGGACAATTTACCAAGAAGGAACAGAGACCAAAGCGACCTGTATGGCGCCCCTCATAGTTGCCCTAACGCCTTTAATCTGCTGCTAAGTCATCCAAACTGCGTATTGAACAACGTGAGCACTTTAGTCTCCTTAGGTCGTAGACCCACTCAGCAAGGCGTGACCTTCAAGCCATGCCAATTTGACCCTCCAACTCTCTCCTACGTTAACAGTTTCTTTTATATCTCACTAGTCCTGCTCAGGGAACACTCGACGCATTACACCCCTTAATATCTTGGCTTCGTATCCAATTCTAAGTGGAGGTGAATGACTCCCCACACAACTCATCAAAATCTCCTCCCACAATGGAAACAACGATCTTCTCTACATCGATGAATTTTAGTTCCAAGTAAAGTTCTCTTGTATTAGAAACTTTTTGCAAAAGCAGAATTGGGAATGCATCACAAGATTCTGATCATCCGAGCAGATTTAAAAGCGATTGTTTTCCTGCCGTCTCGAGACCCACCGCTTAAGTCAAAACGCATTGTAGTCCTCCTTTCGCGCCAACAACATGCGTACGCACCCAGCACGCAAGAAGATTAAGATCTGGCAGAGATTAGAGCCCAATAATAAATACTTCTTCAACATTCATGTGGACCATTTGGAAGACTCAGCTATCCCTACTGGCTTAGACACCGTTGTTGGGCTGTTATATTTCATGTTTGAGGGGAATCAACACAAACAAGAATTGCTGACCTACCCAAATAAAGTCTTTGAATTCTATCTACTGCCTTCAGTAAAGGATAATAATTTTGTCTAGCCAAGTTGGAATCCTTTGGCAACGTTTGCGTTTTCTTTTTTAGCATGTTTAAATAGGAATGCACCCAAGGTGGGTTAAAAAGGGGAAAGTGCATGAAGGCAATCATCACTGACAAAAATGCTGTTAAATGTGCCTAAAGTCCGTGCTCTTCGTTTGCATTGTGACCTAGTCAAAAGGTTTAATTTAGTGTCAAGGCTTTGTGTCCGTGTATGGCGGCACAGCCTTCTTCTAGCACCAAATCTAGCGTGCTCCCAGCCCAAAGATGATTGCACTATCATTCCGTGGGTAGTAAACGCGATGGTTGAAACCCATTAATGACTGGTGGATGTGACCGTTGAATAGCCCTGACACCATGGTAGCATAGGCGTTAGTGCCATTCCCATTGTAATGTATCAGACGTATGCAGCCGCTCCGGCACTCACGCGCATGCGACTGCTGCGAAGTCTCACCATAGGATTGACGATGCCAAACCATTTATGACACCTATAACACTTGATTCGCCAAACGGGTAGCTGTTAGTACAATAGGGTTTTTGTTCGTTTCATTCAGAGCGTCACAGGGTGATTGCAATCACTCTCTTGTGTTTTTGTCTCCTGAATGGAGGGTAGAGTGTCTTTGTTTGTCGCTGCATGGATAATGTGGATTTTCGCTTTGTTCCCTCTTTGCCAAACAAAGAAGGCTAAATTGATTCTAAACTAGTGTCCAAGTTATTCGTCTCAGCAAATACTAATGACCACTTCTTTAGCGGACAAAATAATTAGCATGAATTTGTGGCATATTTTATGTCTTAGGAGAAATGCCACAGCGAATTTCTTGGGCTTAGCTTGATCACTCTCACATCCTCATGGACTCAGACCCCTGAAAAAGTAGCTGTTTATCTTCATACGCGTTCTTTTCTTCTGTCACACCAAGGAATTGAATTAGCTGAAGTGTGTGATTAACTACTCGTAATTCCTTGGGACACACTTGGTCTGAGAACATTGAACTACAAACCAGATGCCAACTGGAAATACAGATTATTGGCACAAGTGATATTTCTATCACAAGGATTGACGCAACATGTCAAAATTTTGATGTCCCGGCATTCAAGGCCTATTTGTAACCCACTGGTAGATGAAGAAGTCGTACTAGGTTGTGAGTGAAGTGTGGTTGTTTGCAAGTGAGGCGACGGACTTGCCTGAGTCTCCCGTGCCTATTCGAATAGCAGCATTTTTGCATTTCAAAGTAGGTGATCATCAAGGCACTTTAGTTAAGGTTACACATGGCTGTTTGTCTTTGAAGGTTGACGACATTATAATGCTGAGATATCCATCTAACCTGGGTGTCAAATACATGTGACACGCTGACGCAAAACTTGCTCACACACCAAATAGGGCGATTTCCTCGGCAGTAATTTAACAAGACAAGTCACGAAATAGCTCGTCTAACTGAAAGACAAAATGAGTAGAAATGACTTTCTAACAAATGCTTGCTCACCTTTAAACCAGTCCTTCACGGAGAGGCCTGTCAATTGAATCATAATTTCTTGCCCTGGCTGGATCACGCTAAGCTTCTACCCACAAGTAATGCCTCTCAGAAAGGCATAGGGATAACAGGGATTGTGTAAGCCTTCTCCGAATCCAGTAGAATTTGCAGAGACAGAGATCTGGATGGTGAATCATTGGCTTGCACCTCCATTTATGGCATATGAAAACGTTTACGTTAATCTAGGAATGAAAAATGCAAATTACCATCTCACCTCGAGAAATGTCAAGCGATTGATAAGAACTAAAACTTCAACTGAAACCCTAAAGTTGTGCCTTTTCCAGAATAAAAATACCTCTGATATCTTTCCCACAAATTCGTGCACAACGTCACAATTTTGGCTGTTGAACTGGTCGGTTGGAGGCCGACGCAAGGAGTGTAAAACTGAGATTTTTCACGGACTATGGACGTTGAAGCTCATGAGACACCACAAAGTGTGGCGGTTAATGTAAGTTAGTAGGACATTGGACATGGATGTCGTCCCTTGCCTCGCCGTTCACAAAAACTAGCCTTGAAAATGGAGAGAACTAGAGGAACGCCCTTATATCGAGCTCCACTTGCAGTGCGACGTAGAGTGGTAGAGTCAACGTGGTAAGTGTCGAAACCTCTAACGTGGATGTGGTCACTGCCACTCTTTTGTTATTGCTTACAAATGCAAGCAAACCGTTTGCAACCTAGTTTGAATTAACCACCTGTCATCATGTGTCGAGGAACGCCTTCCACATGTGCATGCAACTCCTCTTTTAGACACATGGGTGGGATGTAGATGTTGTATGCACGAAAAGAGCTTCTTGACCGAGGTGAAAACGCCCTATAACCTGCATTTACCTCACAGTGATATTTGTATCCGACACATTGAAACAATCTCAACACTTTATCTACCCATATGCTTATCGTACCTGTCAGATTTCTTCTCCCTGACATTTCCTCTCCCCGCTGACGCATCCTTTTCAAACTGACACATATAGACCTGCAAAATACCTCCTTTAGAATGAAGCGCTTTAATTAAACAAGAGATTTGCAGCCCAATCGCTCTTATTTGGTGCGTGCTATTCACCATTCCCATGGTAACGGGTTCCACCATACCCTCGCGTCGTAAACACATTGACTGAATCGGAAGTATTAAAATACTTGCAGACTTCCCCTGATCACAACAAAATAGAAACTAGCTAAAATGAACAACATTATTGGGACAATAAAACAAATGAGCTGCGACTGTCAAGGCTGGTTTTTCAGTTTGCACTGGTTGCGAAGCGGCTGGAGTTGACTGTCACGGATGGCATTCCCATGACTAGATAGAAGAAAAAAAGAAGTGAAAAAATTCCGTGTATCGTCAGTTCCCTTAAGCATACTTTGACTTTATTTAGCAGGTATTCGAGTCGTGCCAGGACTTGAGTTTGTGTATTCTTTTTGGCAAGAAGTGATATCAGGTTGGTGCTACTTCTCAGCAGTCGATTTAATGAGTGAATGCGACTGTGAGTCACTATGGAGTAAGTTTTGCATCAACAAATTTGTGCAAACTTAGAAACCATAAATTTCTAATCAGATCCAAAGAGGAATCCAAACGTTTTACGGTGATAGCAACCTCAACTACACAGCAGTAAGTCAAAGACGGGTGCGCATCTAAGAGTGAAAGTGTCGGCCGGTGTGGTCTAAACATCCAGCTGCCATTCCTGTGAACACAACCTGTTTGTGCAACGACCTTCCATTCTTCGATGCCTGATTGACGTGATTCGGTATTTGGGGTTGAGTATGAAAGCATGCATTCATGCGGTCATCGATCGTGTAAAAATCAAATGGATTTTCCTCTCCTTAATAGACTCGATTTGTAGTTTGACTAGATTTGTCCTTCATATTGCTGTAATGTATGATGGAAAATGCCCTCATATTTTCGCGTCCGGATTGATAGGCGGCATGTCGGGATACCAAGTGCAACTCAAATCGTCTCCACACTCTGTCTTTCATACCGTCCGAGAAAAAAGAAGATACGTATGTGCAGTGGTGGCATGTTCATACTGTAATAGAAATTTGGCAATTTCGTTGCAATGTCATGCACTGGCTGATCGCCTTCACTATTCCCCTACTTCGAATAACAAGGTCACGCTTTAATACAAGTTAAATGAACAGGGTAGATTAAATCAAAGGGAAGGCGGTGTAGATTTTTGCATTTTGGCATAGAATGACGCTTTACGATAGCTAAAATTTGTGAATCGAAGTAAGGAATGCTCATCGTGCTATCAAAGTGAGCCTAATTTCTGAGACCACAGAACCGTGAATACTGTCACTGTTAAGTCTAAGCCATTTGTTACCAATAGCTCAATCGGAAGGGAGAGTAATTAGTGTGAGCTACGGCCACATAGCTCATGAGCTACAGCACAGTCACCTGAGATTGAGGTGGTGCGATGAGTTGAAGTGTAGCGCTGAGTAGAGTCTTGAGTTGTGTGATGCGATAGAAGGGAGCTGGGTGGGATGCAAACATTCGATCTGTAGTGCGCTGAATGGAAACGCGTTGAAGTGGAATGAGATGTAATGGGTAGCGAGTGCCGAAAGGTACCAAATGATAAGTGTGTTCGCCTTACTAACGCCGAGTAGCAAGGCAACGCTTCAGCATTACCCACATTCGAGCTTTTCTTCGAAGCAATTTTAAATCTTACGCTTCCCTTAGACGTGGACTCAAAAATAAGTATTTAAAAATATACTGCGAAACGCAAAGTCTTGACCATTACCGACTAGTCGCCCCATCGCTCACAGATCGACTGACTCACCGACCAACCGACCGACTACCTGAATGACTTTCTGTCTACCTTCATTATAATGAGAGGTGGAATTTGCATTTGGACGTTAATTTTGTGGACAAGCACATCATTGGTCTCCATTAAACGATGCTCTCTCCTCGGTGAACGATAATGACTTTTAGGTTTTTAAGTGCCAAACACCACCTTGATAAATGATCCCAATCTGATTTGCCTTTAAGCTTGGGATCGCACTAAAACTTATATCAAGGAATAAAATTCATAAAGTTGTCCAAATCTGTAGTCGCTTAATTGCTTTGCATCGAGGACGTTGCATGATAACATCTTCATCTAAACATGTTTGTAAATACAGCGCCTTTTGGTGGCTCTCTTATTTCCTCACTTCATGATGCTTACTTACGATTGGCATGCATGTGGGGTGAGGAGGCCTGTGACCAGATTTAAGCAATTTATTTGGCTATGCGTAGCTTTCCTGTTTAGTTTTGCTTTTGAAGTAGTTTAAACACACATACAGACTTTCATCGGTTGCATTACCTCGCATTCCCTTTGTCTTTTGATCCTGCGTAGTAAGGAGGCGGTAAGCCTAGGACTTAAAGTTTCCTGCTGTTTTTGCTGAATGTTGTACCATCCTCGAAGAGACCTCAGAAGTCACATCTACTGGCATCGGTGAGTCGAATCAGATGCCGGTCTTATTTTGATTGGCTGTCTTACCAGCCCTCAGCATCAAAGACGGAAGGCTGACTCAGACCTACTTTGGACGATCATTTCAATCTAGTGATTTGCACAACAACCCGTTCAGCTTGCAGGTTTGGCTTAAAGGCTCAAAACCCAATCGCGATTGTAGGAAGTTTAGTTCACAGCAAACTATGGGATAGCTGCAGTTTTGAGAAGACTTTTTTTAAGGACTAGTAAGTAGCGTTTATATCGACGTGACAGCTTTGAAGGAGGGAAATAAAAGGCAGTTGAAATGTGATTTAATTCAAAGACATCTAAAGAGTTAGACTAGTTTTTAGCGCGATCATGTATCAGGGCTCAGTCGAGATGACATGAAACAGCAACAAGTGGATGAACGAACCTTTTTATCAACAAGAACGTAGAGATAGGACTCAAGTACGCGGACAGGGAGCTGCTGACTCCTTACAGCACGACACATTGATGGGATGCCGGTAACGGTACCACTCCGGATGGCTCTCAAACTACAGCCTCGACTGTCGTTGAGCCGCTTGGTGGAACAGAGTCACTTAGCTGACTGCATCAAAGTAAGGCGACTTCTTTCATAGGAAAGTGTAGACGCCACACATGAGCACGTTGAATTCCGCACAGATGGTGCCGTTTGCATGGCCTGGAGTGATTCAGCTGTGCTTTTGAATTCCTTCTTTCTGAAACTTTCCATCCACTGGAAAATTAACCAAAGATTTCATAGGAAATTCCTTTTCCTTTGTCTTGGAATTATCTCTTGTGTTCGTTCATCTTGAGGAAAGAAGTATTCCTGGGTGAGTTCGTACGTGAAAATTTGACCAAGCTCCACCAATCAATCTCATTCGTGCCAAATAATTTCGTTTTGCATTTAATGTATTTAAGCCGCCAGTTGGTTCCGTAAATAACTAAACCTTCACATACACTCATAAATATGCCATTTTTGTAGGCATGGGAGGAAAGACTAGTGGCACACAGGGCAAGTGGTTTGGTGCGATGCGGTGCGGTGAGGAACGGAGCACAGAAACATTAGCCAAGTCCGCGCCCAAAGCCTGTGACTAATGGGATGGAGAAGTTACCTTGATTATGCGTGCGTAAATGGTGTTTAAAGAAAGTTTAGACAAGTCGCCTAGTGATGATAAAAATTTTTTGAAAGGTATTGCTTTACCTTCCTGTTTTAGGCGCCAGTTAAGGAAGGAAGCCGAGATGTGCAAAACTTTCTTTGCACAAATTAAATTCATTCTTAATAGTCCCTGATGAGAACCAACTGATTCGCAAAACCTTTCATCTCAAACGCTTTATAAGTATGACTTAGGGGTGAAGAAAACATAAGCGGTTTTCGTTTAATGTATTTTAGCCCTAAAAGAAACAAAAACAATGTGTTTACTCACTTCATTTGCCCTCATTACCTCTTTTCTACGCACGGAAGCTATTGTGCAGAACTCATCGAAAGTAGTGAAATCTCCAATTAGTCGCCAGCATAACTTCTTAGTCTACTGAAATAAGTCTGCTGTGTTGGAGCAATGCATGACTTTCAAGAATTGCTGGTTGACTGTCAGCCACCAGGATTCCAATGTACCTGTAAAAAAACGGCATATTCGCTCCAAACAAACATTACACCGTGGTGATCGAGTCATTGGTGAGATAAACATTAAGGAAAAGCTACATTTAATCTATGCGGCAACTCTTCATGTCCCTGCACATAGTCAAAGTCAGTTGATCCGCTAAAGATGGAGTCATTTGCTATTAAAATTGGCTAATTCAATGAGCACTTTGCGATTAGGTGGAACCACAATGTGGGAGAGACTTTGACTGTCTGCAGTGAAGAAGACTGGTCACCTAAAGCTGTTAACTAAACCCCACATGTCCAGGTCAGTCACCACCTTCAATTGACTCACAGTAACTGTAAGATTATAAGAATGATTCGCAATTTAAGTGTCATGACTTGAGCATCTGATTAGAACTTGGCGTCGGTCTGTAATGGCGTTGTCGGAGGTCTTGTTAATGTTCATGTATCGTCGCTCTAGGCCTCTCAAGGTAAATGAATAACAGTTTCTCCTCTAAAGGGGTTTAACGGTAGAATCAAAGTGTAAGAATACCTTTGGTTACATATTTGTATAAACCGGTTGTGAGTAGTAAAATGCTTGAACCGATGCGCCCTAAACGAAACTCTTTCAGTGGATACGTGTGAGGCCATAACTAAGACAAGAATGTAACCCTATTTATAAAGGGGTACAAATTCATAGATAACTTTTCTTAGCTTGCGAAATCCTTGGCAAATACATAAAAAGTAATTAGAGAGTAAGTTAGAGGCCATTATAAATAAAACGCTAGCACGAAACCTAATCGCCTTTGCTCATGGGAGTGACCACTCATAAACCAGGTGGAAGATGAACCTGATTACTTCAACCAATAGTATAAGTGGATTGCAGATGTTTTATACAGTCAAAGCTGGCAAAATATCAAGTCAAGCTTTGAATCATTATGACCGAGCCAACGAACGGGTGGATGGCCGAACACCGACAAGCTATTAATGCTGTTCAAAGTCAATGCCAGGCAAATGCCTCATTTGTCGTTTAAAGCTCATATAATCTGTCTACGAAGGACTTGTCACAATCATTATTTACAAAATGGTACTTGATGCACATAAAATGCAAGTGACGTTGGTAGAGTAATGCACGTCTACTGGCCTCAATGAAAGAAATACCATACTTTACTGACAAGTGACAAAGATGTGTCTAGATGAACTCGAAAATAAGCATCTCACGTACTCACACAAACAGAGACGGTTCTAATTTCGATTCTGCGAAAGGGAACAGATACGAGGAAGAGGAATATCATTATATTGTAGTAAGAAAATGAATTTTTAATACTGCTGACAGCATTGTGGCTTAACGAATGCCCACATCAGAAGCTGCGAGTAGAACGAACGAGGTAGAAGTCAAAATAATTTGCGTAGCGCGATTTCAAAATAATTATTTTGAAAAGTAAATATTTGCTGTATCCATGCGAATTGACCGTCTAGTCTTAGTAAGTCATTCACGGCTAATTTAATGGAGCCTTCGAAAGCAGCAGAAAAAAATGCTTTGAATCAAAAGCCTCAAACACACGATTGTGCAATTTTTTACAGCATTGGCATACAATTTAAGAGGGTTACATCTTCAAACTTTTGATTAAAACACAATACAAAGATGTTATAGTTCGAATTTAGACGGGTGCGTTGTAAAGGAGGAGGAAGAGGACGATGAAAGTTTTGAGAAAGTTAAAATGGTGACCGTTTATAAATCCGGGAGAATGCTCTTTCGGTTCTGGGACCACTCTGCTGGCTAAAGCATAAATAGTGTTTGCAAAGGATGTGTCGTCGGCGCACAGGAGAGCCGAACAGCTACTGGCAAGGCGCGGAGGTCGTTCCATTTGGCGGGTTTACAATGACGAAGCCCCAAACTCATCAGCTAACTAAATCGAGAGCCAAACAAACAAACAAATAGTACAGCACATGTCTCCTGGCTTCTTTTAAGCCCTGGCCTCAGCGTTCCTCTTTGTCAACTTCTCGAGTCAGCCATTTGAATACAATCAATTCTGAAAGATGCCCACCCATCAACCAGTTTCATCATTCCTCGAATTTCTATGCAACAGGGAGTATGTTTGACCATGAAGTAACTAATTCTTCATGGCATTTCCTGACGCAAATCAGGTTTTGTCTACTTCAAAAGTGCAATGAGCATGGAAGAACTGTGCTGACCATCGCACGCGCCCATCACTAGGCGTAGAGACCGTAAAATAACATCAGGATGGAGTAATAATGGACATAACGTGATTCCTTTGAAAAGATGATTCGTGTCTCCCTTTCCTTATATTAGTCCCACCCAGCTGTGTCTATCTGGGCCTCATTCAGCCACTAAAGAATTGGAGCAGGCATCTCAAGTTCAATTTATTGACACCGTTTACCGTTTACAACGGAAAAGGCAGACAGCTCCGTGGTGATAAGTTCCAAGTGATCAATAGCTAGCGCCCACTCCGCTCTTATTAGCTTTCAAATAGGCCGCAGGAGTGGACTAGTTGCCAACGATAGACACCATTGTCATCTCTTCTGTTACTTGTCGTCACCTATGCTTCCATTCGCAGCATTTATACTTCTTCCGCTTCGCCATCATCAATCACCCACTCGTGGAAAGCTAGTAGTCGTCTTCTAAGGTAGGTTTATCTTGACGTTTCTACCCAATACAGCACTCCGAGAGCTATTTGAGGGTATAGGGTGACATAATGCCTGGGCAAACTATGTATTGCAGGGGAAGAAAAGAGCTTGTGGATTAGAGCATGGTCCAGAGTTTGAGCTGTCCTGCAGAGATACGATTGCAAATCCCCTAGATTGGCCATTACTGAACCATAGGCTCGATTCATATTCTGAGTTG
This sequence comes from Taenia hydatigena, assembly GCA_036345935.2. Classification (NCBI taxonomy): domain Eukaryota; kingdom Metazoa; phylum Platyhelminthes; class Cestoda; order Cyclophyllidea; family Taeniidae; genus Taenia; species Taenia hydatigena. The sequence goes on from JADWOT020000003.1 coordinate 14,526,239, forward strand.
GCTGAAAATGACAGCCATATTCTCCTACATTTTCCCCCTCTTGTCCTGCAGAAGTGCTCCTAACAACCCAAACAACAGTAGCTGTAGGCGTAAAATCATTTGTGAAAACCCGTCGTTGTTCAATTGCATAGCTTCAAATCTCTAAACAGAAATGCACTAGCCGACTGCAATGACACTATTTTGGTTTCCGTTCTTAACTGGTTTATTTTATTTTTAATGTAGTCATTTGATTGCTCGGCTCTGGAGGAATGAAGTAGCATTGCCTCAACATCCCATTCTGTTGTGAATAGCTCAAAGCGAACAATGGAGTTTGGTGTCCACTAAACTGGTATACCTAAAGTCGTCCTTAAGTAATAAAATGGTGAGTGGCTCAGAAGTGAGGGTGGGTGAGTGGGTGGTGGTGGCGATGGTGGTGAGTGGATGGCTTGGCGATAACCAACGCCGCCATTGCCCACTTAAAGCACGTTAAAGACCAATGTGCACCCCCATTGTAGGATCAGATGCATTGAATGGGCAACCTTTGAAGTGCTTTTGTCTCTATTGTCTAATTAGGCCTGCAAGTGGATGGGGGCGCCATCTGGTCACCCAGGCTTCCACGAATCAATTACATATGGCGCTATTCCAGCCTAAAGGTAATCGTATTACTTAGTTAGTAAGCCGCAATTGAGGTGGTTGTAACACACAAGTGACAGGCAATTTCACACTTGAACAAGGTGGATGCGGTCGTCGCACATACACGTGAGACTGTTGTGGAGCCTTTACATCAGAATGGCGATGCTGAAGTGTTTTTACAAAAGGAAATGCTCTGTGCATACTGTACCACTTGTTTAGCTAAACTAGTCTCTGAGAATGCGATATGGTCGTAATACACTTTAGTCAGAGCACCACAGAGTGATTCCAATCGCCATCATGTCTTCGTGCCTTCTAAATGGAGGACGGAGCGTCTCGGCTTGTCGCTTTATGGTCCACTTCTCCGAACAACTAATCAGAATTCAAGAAGATGAAGTGGATTTCCATTCTCACTAGTTCCCTCCCAAACAACAAAAGTGGCATTAATTATGATTTATCCTCCAAGTTACACATCTCTACAAATTCTATTAAGGATCCAATTAGCTGACAGATTAATTTGCACGGATTCTTGACTTATTTTGTGTCTATTATAAATCTCAGCACGAATTACTCGACATGATCTTGGATAGCCTCACATGCTTATGGGCTAGGACCCAGACAAAGTAATTGTTCGTCTTCATTTAGGCTCCTTTCTTCTCCCATGCCGAGGGATTAAGCTATCTGTGAAACTGACAAACTACTCGTACCTTGATTAAATGTTCTTCGTCTGAGATATTCTGATAAATAAACAGTCACTAACAGGAAACGCAAATATATAACAAACGCAACAATCCTATCACAATGATTGGCATAACGTTTCAATAGTTTGATCTCGTTATGAAATTTTCTTTATGGACCACTTCATAAAGCCAATCAAAGGTTGAGAACATTAAGTGGGTCTCAATTCGCATTCCGGTCCAAGTGCCAATCAAGGTACAACTTGTGAGCTGGCTCCTGGGTCATCAGTCTCTCGAATCTCACCACCTATTCATTGAGACTTGGTGGCTCCCCATTCTATCCATACTAATTGCTGTCTAGTGAATAGAAGGAGAGGGTTAACCCTTTGACCTGGCAAATGTAAATGACGACGAGGTTGGTAGATTGCATGTATCCGCGCGTGATTTGGTCTCTTCTGAGAAGCTCCTCCACAAAATTTGTTGCCCCAGTTTGGTCACATGCTCTAATTTCCTTTGACTCAACAGTTGGACTTGCATTGCTCTCATATCCTCAGTGGCTAGGCGCCCTACAAAGCCATGTTTCATCCTTTCAGCCACACCATTGGGTTGGATTATTCGTGCAACTGGTAGCCACCTCTCTGCAAGGCAAATCTTGACAGATGTGACAGCCATCGCAGTAATTGGTCCAACCTATATAACTTTCAGTCTCGTGACAGGGTAATGCATTAATGACTTGGAGGTAGAGAGCATAGTAGCACCTTATTTTGACAGAAGTATGGCTCGTTAAAAAGTCCGAGTACCCTACTCTTAATCAAGTCGTAGCAATTTTGCATTCTGGGGATGGTAATCGCAAAAAATCTTTAGGCTATTTCTCAATTAGCAAAGTTGGTTGCTGATTTCTCTGCCCAGATCGGGCATCACATGCGTGTGACATGTGATTTCTCCCATTTTATAGCATCCGTTGTTGCACTTTATTTTAAAGTTCAAAGCAGGAGTGGGGTGAGAGCGATCTTTGTGGTTTTATGAGTTGCCTGTGATACGATGGGGTAGGCAATGCAATTCCTGATAGCATCTTCCAAATGCCAAATAACTGAATGGTAATGGTAATGGCTGATCTTGTTGATAAAAGTGCGAGCTTTAAAGGTAGTAGCATACACCTTGTCCCCACGATGAATGAAGCGACCAGTCCTGTAGTTGGCAAAATAATCATAAAAAAGGTCGCTCAAATGAACGACTACATGGAAGGGTAACAGCTTCTTATAAATATTTGTCCACCTTTAAACGAGGCTCCACAAAAAATTTCATGCAATGAAACTTGCAAGACTCCTCCGAATTCTGTAATATTTGCAACGACAGTCACACACAGATCTAGAAGGTGGATTATCAACTTTCCACCTCCAACCATCAAAAGTGCAAAATAACTCTAAACTTTTCGGTGGATGAAGAAGTGCTGGGCGATTGGAAGACTCTGCAGTTGCAGCTGAAATTGTAACTGCTGTCTACGCCTCATCTTTGCAAAAAAGCCAGAAGGATGGCTTTTGCATCAGCGCTGGGGAAGAAGGAACCAGGTATGCATTCACCACAAACTGATTGTGGCGCCATCTACAGAGGAGCTACGAAATCATCGAGGCCTACTTGTCTTCTCACTGGTATGTTGTCTGTGGCAAAATGCTGCTGCACGTGATTTGTACCGGTTAACTTCAGTGAGCAGTTCAATTACCACGAGATGAGCCTTCCATGCACGAAGGGAGAAAGGAAAGAAATAATTTTATTTGATTAAGAAATTACTTCATTCCTCTCTTTACTCACTAAAGTTGTTCTCAACCTTATGGAGTAGGTTGACATAAAAGGCGGCATGGTGAAGGTAGGATGAGCAGTTCTGGTTTTAGGGGTTAAGATGAACGTCTTACAACTTAACGATAAGGTAAATTTTTCACAGGCTTGATCGCAGTGACATCCAACTTGGCGACTATTTGAAAGATGGTGAAGACAAGGCGCGACGATTGACCGGGTCAAATTGAAACGGGTATAGAAAGCGAAGCTCGCTAAATTGATGTTGGCAAAGAAAGAAACATTGATCCACTCCCTTTGACCATCACAGTAATCGCTGTGCTTGTAGTATTTAGATAGATGGATGGGAAAATGTAGGTATTATACATACGCAACGAGGTGAAAGTAGTTGCGAAGTTCCTGCCAAAGGCAACAGTGGCTAAAAATATGCATTCGCTTGGCAATAATGTGTACATTCGACGTATTGATACAAGGCTCAATTCTTTATCCAACAATATGCATGTCACATATGCCAAAGTTCTCCTCCCTGACATTTCCTCTCTCTCTGCTGATGCGTCTTTGCGAATTCTCACAGACGGGGCTGTAATTGAGTCCACTTCGGAAATAAGCGCTTTGATTGTATAACTTATTACATGCCTGTTGGATGAGCAGAGGGTAGTAGAATTTACGTGAAGACCTGACTTCGCGCATTCATCGGAGTCTTCACTTAGGCATTGAAATTCAATGCCAATGTCACACGAAGTGAGACGATTGTCGAGCTGTCCACATCATTTCTGGGTCACCGACGAGCTGGTGGATCTGGTGAGAAAGCCACTGGATGCCTCGTATTCGGTTGCTAGACCGGTCTTACTGATTGAGTAGACTGGATGCAGATTAAACTTCTTGTCAGTCTCAATGCGGGTGCCGTAAACGGTCATGTAACCGTGGGCGCATCTAAATAAAAGGAGAATTTGTTTCTAGAAATCAGAAACCCGCTTTATGCATTATTCAGGATTAACAGTTCCCTCGCCAGTGGCATTGTTTTCATGCTGCAATGTTTGAGCTTCACTGAGCTATGTTGTAACAAATTAAGAGCCCATCTTATCTTTAATTTTGTAGCTAATTCCTAATGCAGTGATTTGTTGACAGATTCACAATCGCTGTCATACTCATGTGACGCGTGCTGCTCAGTCTTTCCATGATAACGCAGTTCTACCAAGTTCTGTGTTTAAATTATTTGACTGAATAAAAGGTAGTGATATGGTTGTGCATAGGTAAGAGGAATAATATTACTGGAACAATAAAATAAATGAGCTGTGACGGCGATGTTTTTCCTAGTATGTGCTATTTGCAAAGTGACTTTAATGACTGTTGTAGGTTGGAAGAAGACGGAGACATTCCCGTGAATGAACAGGTAAAATATTAATGAGAAGGTACACGTATGTGATGGTGGCAGGGTCATGCTTTAGTAGCAAAATGGCGATTATGAAACGACGTCGTCCACTTACTGCACGCCTTTGCCCTTCCCATCGCTGCGAATGGCAAAGTCACACTCAAAAACTGGTCAAATAAAGAGCTTCTATAGGATGGAAGAGATGGCAGCATGGAAATATGTCTTATGATGGTAAAAGAAGGCGGTGAAGAGAATGACATTCATGTTTTGCATTATGTGTTGATGGGCTCTTGATTTGGTGGGTCGGAGGAGGAATGTTGATCCATACTAACAAAGCGTGCATGATCTCTCAGACTGCAAAACTGTGGGTTGTGACAATGCACAAAACCAAGCAAGTTATTACCAATCATTCAAACAAAAATGGAAATATTTTGTATGAGGATAACCGAACAGCCTGCGATTGACAGTGCCTTCCCCTGAGAATGAGGCGATGCGATACGTAGCAGTGAGTCGATAGGTCGAACATTGTACTGTGTGATGGGATGGGGCAAGGATGGATAGGATAGGTGCAGATGGTTGGTCTGTGGTGAGCCGGATGGTAACGTGGTGGAGCGGAATGAAACATAATGCTTGGCAAGTACCGAAAGGCACTAAGTGTTAGGCTTGTTTGTCTTGGCAATGCTAAAAGCAACGATCGGATAGTTGGTCATTCGATCGGTCTGTCAGAAAGTCACTCATTTGACGGGCAACTATCCGCTCCTAATAAGAGTAGAGGTCTTTTGCTTATCTTCCCTCTTGCATCTCTTTCTTTTCTGCTTGGCATTGGTATCAAGGCGGCGTTTTAGTATCTGGAGATCAATCTCCACAAATCACCGCGACTCCTTTCGAGACGCTAGTGTCGGCACGCTGCTCTTCAAGGCTACTGAGACTTGTGAGATTTCCCTAACCTGGTGAAGTTATCACTCATCACTCAAGCCCACCCTAAGGAGCCACGGAGAAGGTCTGATCACATGTGTCAGTTGGATTTAATCAAATTTAATTTGCTTGGGATTGGAAGGAGAGACTGAGAGTGAGGGAATGGTCCACCGCTAGACTGATGCACATCTGCCTTCCGGTGCCTACCAGACAATGCCAAGTCAAGCAAATTTTAAAAATCGTTGTGTCCGACATAAGCCGACCCCTTTTTGGAGTACTTTAGCCTTGTAAACATCTTTTCGGATTGGAGTATGTCTTAGTAATATCAAATCTTGTCAAACAGAAGTTCAGTGGTTGCAAATGCTCCTTGACTTACCCGATCTGCTGAAATGCTTCTCCTTTAAAGTCAGCTGTATCTGCACGAATTTATCCGATTAATTGTAAAAGAACACGAATCGCCCAATGTGTGATGAAATTCATCTCATTAATTGTTGTTGATTTGGTCTCGAAGATCATGGTCAGTAATGAGTCGGTTAAGAATACTTGCACATTCGTTTGTTTACTTTAAATTCGCATACCGATTCTAGGTGATTGGAGGGCATCAATTCCATCGTAAGATTAAATATGTTCTACCAGACAACCCTAAGTTGCTTTAAATTGCGTAAGGGACATAAAGTAGGGTTCGAAGGCTCCGTGATTTGTACTACCTCTTGTACCATAGCCATCTATCCCTTCTACAAGCTGAAAATAGACCCTCTACCTTCGTTACAGTGGTATGCAGTACAAAAGGAAAGTAAACGAATTGCTGCTGGACATTTGATTTTTCGACAGGCACCTCAAATTCAACCTCTCCGCGCAATCGACCAAGCGAGTTAAATGAAGAATCCACTATTCGCGATTAACTCAAAAGGGAAGTTTTAAACATTATCTCCTTAAATCACCTGCTAAACATGCTGAAAATCATGATTTCGTCTTTTCGACTGTTAAATCTAATGAAAGGCCATCGCAAAACTTTTCACATGTAGGGAATGTGCTGTCCAAAGATGGACTCGTTCCAAGGGCAGCTCACAAAGAAGATGGGCTCCTCTAAAACCTACCCAGACGTACGGTGCGTGCTACCGCCAAATGACAGCTCCATTATGACCAAAGGCGATTCTGAACTGCGTCTGTAGCAGTTCAGACAAATTCGAAGAGCGTAGCCACATGACACTCGGATGAGTGGATAGATTTGGTCTTGAGGTTTCAATTCACCTGTCAGCGCGACCCTCCTTAGTCTTCCTTCCTTTCATTTCATACTGGTACGGGTGGTTATAACTTTGAGAAAGTCTCAGAGATGCACCTTGATATTCGCTTACGTCAAATGCGCATCCATTGTGTTTGCCTTTGCTATTCTGTGTACTCCAAGACCGGCAGAATGTAACAAACACATGATTTTCTTTTTGCAGTTGTTGTTTCAAGGGAAACGTCAACAAAAATCGCTTTTGCGGTCTCCAAACGCAAAGACTGTTTCAGCAATGGGTTTGACCTTAAGATATCTCACAATAAATTGAATGGGGTCTTCTATAACTCACCCGAAATTTTACTTTTACCTTTGCAGAAAAGGACCGCGCCGAGATTACACTGAACCACAAGATCAGCAAAGGGATTATGCAAACCTTGATGTGTCTTGCCGATAAGGCTTTACTAAGCACAGTAATTTTATTATTCATGAGTGTCTTTTGCATTTGTTCTTTACAAAGGGAGATGAATTAGCACTATTTGTTAGGTGTGCAGTACCGTCCCTACATTAATTTCTTTCATTACAAACTCGCATAACTGGATTTGATTAAGGGAATTGGAGTCTTTCTGGTAGTTTACAGGGCAAGTTTACTTTGGGCTTAAATCCAATGTATCCTCTAGGTGTGGTTTAAAAAGGTATTTGAGATACTAAACCAGCAAACACAAAACTTTGACGACTACCCACCAGTCACTCTCATCACTCATCGACCCACTGACTAACCTAATGCCTAAATGACTTTCCATCCATTTAATGTGTAATGAGAGGTAAGAATTGCATTTCAGAATCATTTATATAAGCGAATAATTCATTGGTCACCGTTAAACGATCCAATCTCCGCCTCATTCTCCTGAGTAAGTACTTTCTCCTCGGAGAGAGATGATGACTTTTCTAGTTTTTAGAGACCAAGCATTGTCTTGAGAAAAATCCTAGTCCGAGCACCCATTACTGGTGGGTGGATGGTCGCATCGCTACTCAAATATATTTGCAAATACAACACTTTGCAGCGAATCTTTCTCCTTGCCCTTTAATGCCTATCTACACGCTTACATGTAAGTACGGTGAAAGAATCTTTGACCATATTTACATCCTTTATTTAGCTACGCATGACTTTTTTGTTTTGTTTCGCTTTTTGAGTGTTAACCTGCATTCGGTATCATTCGATTGTGAAGTTAAGCAAGCCAAACGATGCCGCATTGTAAAAAATTTAAGGAACCTAATTTAGTTATGTCGATAAGCCCAGAACTTTCACTCGCCTTCTGCTGATTTTACTTAAATTTGTCCCATCCTTCAAGAGGCCTCAGGAGCCGCATCTAGTGGATGTGGTGGATAAAAGTAGGCAGTAGTCCTGATTGCATTGGCCGTCTTACAAAGTTTTAAGATCAGGATAGGAGAGCTGAGACTCAGACCTACTTTTGGCAATCATTTCAACCTAGTGGTTTGCACAACAACCCGTAACCAGTGTTGAACTGAGGCGACACTGATATAAAGATTAATAAGCTGTCTACAACGGTTGATCAAAAGTGTGAGCCATGTGTGTGTGTGCGTGGGCTTGTGGGTTTGGGTGAACAAAACCGAGGTAGACATCTGGACATTTCTACAACACAACAACGGCTGTAAGAGATTTAGCTCTCTGCGGACCACGGGATAGCTGTGGTTTTGGGGAGAATTCTTTTGGGAAATAGTCAATGACATTTGATTTGTATTATGCCTTTAAAGGGTGAAGAAGAAAATGACAGGTTAAAATGTCGCGATTGTATTTAATGGTGTCTGGAGACTACCGAACGCAATTGTGTGCCGAAGGTCAGTCAACACATGTTCAGTCTGGTTGATTGGGAACAGCGAGAGTGATAGCCTCATCGACACGAACGCAAGGCTAGGACTCAAATATGTGGATCGAATGCCCTCGGTCCCGTTCAGCATGAAAGATGGACGAGATACTAAAGCATGCATCTCTTTGGCACCAAACCCTGTCGAGATGGCTCGCAAACCACAGCTTCGACAGTCATTAAACCGCTACGTGGGACGGAGTCATGTGGCTGATTACACCGAAGCAAGACGGCCTCTTCCACAGGTTGGTGTAGACCCTGCACATAACGACGTTAAATTCCGCACAGATAGAGTCAGTTACATGGCTTGGGATGAATCATTGTGCTAATAATTATCATCGCTCTGAATCTTTCTACCCGCCAGTCAAATGCTACGACACCTTAGGACAGCAATGCTGCAGTCAATGTCTCTTAAGAAATCCCCTTGTTCTTGTCTTGAAATCAGCTCTTTCGTTTGTTTGAGTTAAGGAAAGAAGTATTCCTAAGTGGGTTTTGCTTGAAAATTTGGCCTTCCTCCACCAATCTCTTTTGCAGCGAAAATCCCGTTTTTTACTGTCTCCTAAATACTGCTTTATCTTTGTGTATAAAATTGTTTCGCTGGTGATGGAATCAAAGTATAAACATGTCTTTGGTTGCCTGTTCCATGAAGACTGGATGTGCGCAGTAAAATGCTTAAAGCAAAGTGTCTCAAGGAAACCCTTTCACTGAATTCGTCAATTCAACCCTTACTAAAAAGCACACAAATTATTAAACAGTTTTTATTAGCGCACAAACCTTTAGCAAAATGTACAGACAAGCAATTACAGGGTAAATTGTAGACCTTTGTAAACACACCGCTGGCACAAACCCCAATCGCCTTTGTTCATTGGAGTAGCCACTTATAAACTCAGTGGAAGATGAATTTGATCGCTTCAACCGGTGGCATAAGTAGGCTGTAGATGTCCTCTGGAATCAAAATTATTCTATTCTAATCGAGTTAATGACTGAAATGTATCAAGTATTCGTTGGCCAATCGCCAGCGGATGGTCGGGCACCGACAACCTGGTAGTGTTATCAAAAGGCGAATGCAATCGTTTGTCTCTTTTGTTGCTCTAGGCTCAACTAACCTCGCCACGAAGGGTTTGTTGCAATCGCTTGTTATAAGGTGATATGCAATACGCGACACATATATGTGACGCTGGGTGAGAAGGCGTTAAGTATATGTAAGGACTATTAGAGAACTACCAATCCCCAACAAAAGAAAAACCGTACTTCACCGACAAAGTGAATTGTGGTGTGCCTGGATGAGCTCACAATTGAGCAGCTCACGTAATTATCCGAATACAAACGATTCTAAATTTCTGAAAGATGAAGTGCAAAAGGGAAAAGACACGAAGGAGAGGGACACTAGTGCATTGTAATGGGAAACTGAATTGTTTAATGTTACTGACAGCAGTCAAAAGAGTTTGCGGTGAAAACCTGCACCAACCCACAGCACGATTCCAGAACAATTTTCTCGAACTGTCAATGCCTACTGAAGTCATGTAAATTGGCAGTCAAGTCACGTGGCACATGCGAGTTCTGTTGGTGAAGCTTCAGAGGTAGCCGATTACAAATGCCTTCAATCCATGTCAAAGACTTGAAAATGCCAGGCAACCAAGTTACACACAAATGTATATGCTAATTACGTTATCCGTAAAATAGCTAACATTTGGCAGAATATCCCCAGTGTCATGCACAGAAACATAATTAAATAGGTCTCAAAAAAGAATAAAATTAGTGAAATATGAACAAAAATTGTCACGAGAGAGTTCTAATGAATGAGGCAATTAGTTGTATTTGACCGACTTGATCGTCAATCAAGTAGGAAATTATGGTTAAAATTGACAAAATAAATACAACTTTGACAGTAATGTCTCACAGTTTAAAAAGAGATAGCTTCTAAGACTTTTGGCTAAAACGAATTACAAAGACGTACTGATGCGAAACCTATCCCCTCACCGAATAAAGCAACTACCCTAGCAGTTGCTTAGCAACGCTGATTATGAGGAAATCGTTCTGGTGAATTACTGCATGGAAGGAAATAGGCTTCTTGTAAGTGCTTGCCCATCTTTAAAGGAGTCCTCCACAGATAGGTCTGTAAAACGAACCATGGTGCCTTGTCTTGGTCAGCTTGCTCCAAGTTTCCGCTTACAGTTGATGTTAATAAGGTGGGCGGAGGGATTACCAGGATGCTGCAAGACGCACACAGATGTACAGAGTGGATCATCAGCTTGGCACCTCAAACCATAAAACATGCAGCTGAATTAAGGTGTTGATAGAAAGAAAGAGTGTCACTTACTTTCCATTTTCGAATAATGTTGGGCGATCGGAAAGAACTGAGATTTTGGCTAAAATTTAACAGCTGCCTTATCCGTCCGAAAAGCCAAAAGGAGGGTACTTTTGATGTCTTACGTTAAAATTTTGTGAGTCAAATCGGATGACATGAAAGTCATCTTTCAGCCCTCCAATTTATAAAAGTCATTCCTAAAAATTGATAATGCTAGAGAGTCGTAGTTATACCGAGCTCTGTTTCCACTGCGGTGCCGAGTGGTAGGCTCGCTGTTGTGAGACTGTAAACCACTGACATGAGTCAAGCAACTTTCATCCCTCTTGATGCCGCGTAAAAATGCAAACAAAACCTTTGCGACATGATCGGGATCAGCTACCTGTCATCAGGTGTCTCGAAATGCCTCCCACGTGTGCTTGCAACGCCGCACCATCCAGATGGTGGGGAATTGTGGACGTCGTATGCACACAAAGAGCTAATAACAGTCGCGATACATCAGTTTCTCTTTTGACATGAAGACGCTTGATATCTTGCATTCACCTGTAAATTATATGCGCATCTGACGTATTGACAAGAAGCTCAACTTTTATCTACCAATATGCTTGTCTAAACTGTCATAATTTCCTTCTCTGACATTTCTTTTATCTGCTAGTGTATCTTTTCGCAAACATTGGCATTAAAAGCTTCAAAAAGGCTTGTCATTAAAGATTTGCTTTAATTGAACAGGAGATTTGCAAGCGTCTTCACTTTTATGTGACGCGTTCCATTCACCCTTCCTATGGCAGCGGGTTCCACAATACTCGCGTGTCGTAGAAATATTCGCTGAATTAGAAGTAGTGAAATGGCTGTAGAGTTCCTGTGATCATGAGGTAATAAAATACCAAAAAGGAATAATATTACTTGAACAACAAAGTAGATGAGCTGCGACGGTCAAGGTTGGTTTTTAGTATGGGCTGGTGGCAAGGCGGCCGCAGCTGATTGGTGTAGAAAGGAAGGCGATGGAGACATTCTCATGGCTAGATGAGTAAAGCGATTATCATAACCGATTCGTTTACGATATGTAACGCGTTTATATCGGGCAGACTTGGTTCTTTCTCTAGCTTTGTTTATGCTACTGATAAGGAATAAAAGTAGTTCCGATGCTTGCCTGTTGGTCAATGGTCAAGTTATGGAGTTAAGCCATTTCTCTCCTCTTCCGATGTGTCATGTGAATGAATCCTTTTGAATGGGCAAAGGAGAGCTTGCAGTAATCGGTATAACTCACCATGCAATGACAGTCTTCACTGGCTCTACTTTTCCCCCGTGAGACGTGGTCTTTAGGCAAGTCTAGTAGTCTGCCTGCTCTTCAGCTAAGTCTCGGAACGCAACGAATCTTATGTTTGGGACTACGAGCATATGCATACATACACAGAGCCTTAGCAGTCTCAAAGTTGTTGTATTAATACTGACGCCTTGGAGGTACTAGAGGCGAATGCATGAAGAACGACCCTTAAACATCGAATTCGGGTGTCACTAATTCGCTATCTTGACATTAACACCAACTGGAGAGTGGACGAGATATGGAAAAGAAGATGAGAGAGTAAGTTCTGTTTGCATTTTCCTCACCGTAACTACAATAATGATTTGATTCGTCTGCTCATCGACCGCGTGATTTTTAATGAGTAAAACAACGATATTATTGGTTACCACCAAACCATCATCTCACCGCATCCCACTTAACTAACCCATTCCGTTCCGCCCCATTCTTCTAATAGTACATAGACTTTAATTGTCAAGTAAATTTGCGCGTTTTAAAACTTTCACACTAACCCACTACCCCTGATTACTCAATACTACTTGCAAATGCATTTTAAACACGTTAATGCCTGCTATTAGGGCAAAGTCAATCAAAATATGACAGAGGGACAGAAATTTGACAATTACGTGTCCCCTGCTGCCAACCAGTCTAAAAAGCCAAAATAAAGCAAAGCATTAAATAAAATAAAAATTGAACCGTAAAATAGCCTTTCGCAGGAAAAAAAAAGTCCGAGAGAATGAAACCCGTAAACTGCGGTAATTATGTCGACAGCAAAGAAAGGGAGGCTAAAATGAGCAGCAAAATTACAGACGGTGAAAGTAAAAAAGAGGACATTTAGTGCATGAAAACGAAAAAATAAGTTGACTGCAAAATAAATTAGCAGCGAAATTCAAAGAGCACAGCAGAAAACGATTAAAAATTGCGTTGCGTGTGAGGGGAATTTGCAGTGTAGTGTAGGTCAGTGTGTATTTTTAGATCATCACTGCAAAAATGTAATTTTCTAATCTAAAAGTTGCATTTTTCATGCATATTTCGGTTGAATAATATTTACGGGCATGACAATTTTTTTATTAATACTAGCTAAATGATGCTGTGAAAATTCTACCCGACGTGTCGCAGTCAATCATCACCTCGTGGGCTCCAGCAGTTCGTGTTAGCGCTGGTAAATTCACAGGATCTGTGGGGTCATAAAAGCAAAGTAATTTGAATTTTATATATCTTTACTCTAGTAATTGATTAAAATGATATCATTTGCCTGTTTCAGCCGTCGTCGGTTTTCTTTAATACTAGTTAGAGCCACCCTGGTCTTCCCCAAGGTTAGGATTAGCAGTTCCTCCACTTTGGATCGTTTTTAATGGTATTAAAGTGCAAACCTTCACTCCGATGGTTTTTTAGTTGCGTATTTACATAATGCTGAATGCGAGGGTCAAAATTCTGGAACCGTGAACTGCCATAACTAAGACAAGAATTCAGTCCTTATTATAAGAGACATAAATCTATGAGCAATTTTCTCTGTCTCACAAGACCTTCAAAAAATTGTCAGCAACAATTACAAGACAAATTAGAAACTTTTGATTAAAAATCCTCAGCACAAACTCAAAAAGGTTTTAGTGGCGAAAATGGACAAAAATGGAAACGTATGAACCACAGCTACCAATGGAGCGGTTTGATGAATGGGACAAGTGGTGGCACTTGATTAGTTTAATTGTCAGTCAAATGAGGATTTTAGCTTAAAATAAACAGATAAACTTGGGTTTAACAGTACTAGCTGGAAATTTAAGAGATAGAATTAAATTAACAAGTAGAGCAGCATAATTCCTCTCGTCTCTGTCATGCCTCATTGAAAGCGCTCCCCTCATTCAGCCCTTTGTGCCAGTCATTACAATATAATCGGTGCTGAAAGAAAACCATCCGTCAGTCGACCTCGCCGGTCATCAAATTTTCTTTCAACTGAGAGGATACGCCTTGAGTTTTGTCCATTTTAGAAACTGCGTCCAATGTGGATTCTTGGCCTGATACAAGGGCTAAATAACAACCAAATTTCGCGTTTCCTTCTCTCTACCTCAGTTTCTTCGTTTCAGCGCTACGCAGACACACTCATCCAGATCCTTTCCAGCTACTGAGTAGGCGGAGGAGGTAGTTAGAGTTCATTTCATTGGCATCTTGCAACGGTAAGGATATACAGCACCGTAATTAGCTGCTCCAATTTTTAATGACCAGTACCCCTTCCGCTGTTAAAGTCTTTAATGCGGACTAAAAGAGTAGAATATTAGCTGAAGGCAGATGTCGTACATGATCTCTCTGTTATGTCTCGTCATCTATGCCTCCACTTACAGAACCTGCACTTTTACTGCCCTGCCAAAGCTAATCACCCACTCATTGCCGATGCCAACAATACAGTGCTCCGTGACTTCTCCCAAGGTAAATGACATCATAATATGTCTTAAGGGAAGGATTTGTGGCTTCTGGCATGACCTGGAGATCAAACTACCCGGTGAAAGCTCAATAGCGAATTACCTCGGCGGCCCATTACCAAAGCGGAGGCATAATTTCCTGTCTGACTTGTAAAGTAGCTTTAACGTCGACAGAGTTGTCAACACGGATGGACCATCTCCTGAGCCTTAAACAGTAGATCCTCTTAATGGACTGTGTATGAATTTCTTTCCACATTGCATTGACTGTTTCCCACCGAAAGTCAGCATTCTCACTAAAGTGTTCTAGCACGCCTGTCTTGGAAACGCTTCTGCTCTTTGATCCAACGTTTTACTTCTAACTGGTTAGAGGTGACATCGCTGTACTGTAATGTGCCAGAATTTCTTTGCAGATCTAAATTTACGCCTTCTTTCTCGTTGACAAGACAAGTAGTACATACCTACACGTCCGTCATCTGGTCCCCCCCCCCCCATGCGAAGGCGTATCTTGACCGAAGGGGCCGACACATACTCTGTGTATCGTCTACTACTTGACCTGACAGTCGCCAATGTGTGACCACCATAGTAGCGCACTCTGATAAACCTGTATGATGCTTAAAATCTCTCAGGTCCAACCTGGGTTGTATACGTGCTTTTGAGAAGTAAATGGCAATAGCCATCCTATTCAGGATGCCAAATAGCATATAGATTTGAGACTCAAAACTGGGCTCAATTTAAAGTCTATGTTGAATAATACAAAATTTAACCACATCGTAAGATGAAGAGGAGGAGGAGGAGGAGTAGGCGCAGAGCATTTATTAGCAATTTATTATCATTTGGTAGTAATCAGGATTACAACTCTCAGGCTTGTTAATAGGCTGCTTCTGCTCAGAGGCATATCTTTCGGGCCTTGCCAATAGCCATAACTCTTTCATACATTGGCATAATTGTTTTCCAACGTGCTCATTTTTCTTCTTCTAATTTTAGGGAAGAATTAGGTCGCCGCATTATTGGCAGCGGAATAAAAATCCAACATTAGAGGACGTCTGTCCTGACTGTTACTGCTGAATTACGAACCATAGCAAGGCGAAAGAAGTGCATAGTTCCCACATGAGAGAATTTGTGTCTGCCTCTGGCATCCACTTCGGCCCTATGACCTTCTGGGAGGTTATTAATTACAGAAGCAGCACTGGCTGTAGCCGTATACTGCCAGTAAAAATTCATTGTAGAGCTGCATACCGTTCCTGTAAAATGATGTCTGCTATGTGAAATCGAGATACCTTCATTACTTCTCTACTAGTCGAGTCGATACCGGAGAGCTATGGCTGAATGTCATTGATGTGATGGTTGGAATTTCGGGGCTAAACTGTGAGTTCAGCGAAGACGTTGTGGTTAAGTATCTTCTCAATTATATCGAACTTGATGACTGGTAAGGTGTTCTGACGATAGGCTTCCTTACCGCACCGACTACGTTGTGAGGAATGAGGAAGGGGAGTGGCCAAAGAGAAAACAAACAACGATGCTCAAAATAGGAGAGGGACTGTGTAATACGTTTCTTGTGTGTTTGATTCTCGGCATCGCTAACAGTCCACTCCACCAAGCAGTCTGACTTGCAGGACATGCCACCAGTCCTTCAACCATAGTACTCTGTCTTTCTTCTTTCACAGCTTCTCAAATAACAATTTATCACTTTCTGTGCTCTCACAACAGGAACTTGGTCCACGAACTTTGCCCCTTGAGGTAGTTACTACTATAGTCTAGCAAAAATGCACGAGACAACTCCATTCTCACTACTATACTTTTTCCCCAACTGGTTTATTTCTTTTTCGGTGTAATCATGTGATTGTCCAACGCTATGTAAATGATACAAAGTCACCTCACCACCCCATCTTGGAGCGAACTTGCTTTTCATGGAAAGTGGTGAGCGGGACTATTTTTACCACCCACCCACCAGTCTCCATTCCATTACAAGGCTCCTCTACTTGAGATGTAATGAGTAGACAGATCCCATCCCCAAATTTGATCTCGCTATTGCTTGTGAATAGGTCAAAGCAAACGATGGAATCTGATGTCTACTACAGTAGCACAATTAAATTGGTCCTCTGGTAGAAATAAATTGGGGAGTGACTCAAAATTGGGAGGTGGGTGGAGAGTGGACGGCTTGGCGATAATCGGCGTCACATTTGCTCGCTTAACAGACGTTAAAAGTAATCTTTGAAGTGTTTTCTCTCTGTTGTCTGCTTGGGCCTGGCCTATAGATAGGGCGCCATTTGATCGCCCATCCCCCCACAAATCAATTTTACGTCAGTAGATGTCAGTGTTATAGAAGTTTCTTCTTGTCTCTCCGAAATAGTGCTTGTCCAATGTCAACCTGATTTCTCTCCAATTCATCAGTAATATTATCAGCACTCTAGACTGTTCCAAAACACGATCCGTCTGTCTTCTATTGAAGCACACTCTCCATAGTGGGTTAAAATTGGTCGTCAAATTAGTAGCTTATAAGTGGGAACCGACTATGGTCCATGCTACTCCCAATCAGAAGCTTATTGTGGAAGTGGGATCAGGGATACATCTCAATGTTTCCACTCTTTGAGCAAATTTTTTAAAACGCATTTCAGTCCTTCTTTTCTTGTGTTAAAAACACGCATATGCGCTTCACAGGCAGGAAGATGCAGATTTGGCAGAGATTAGAGCACATGTGGACCACTTGGAGGACTCTGTCACAACCGCTTTGCTTATGCTTCGCGGTGAGACAAATATAGTTCATTCTGGGAAGTTTTAAAAACAAATCGGGTTAAAAGAAAACAGAACTTGAAGACAATTATTACTATTAACAATAATGTTAAGCATTCCTAAAATTTGTGCTCTTTGCTTGTAAAATGACCCGTTTAAGAGTTTTACTTTAGTGTCAAAGCTTTATGTAGGCGTTGAAGTATCTTAGAAACTGATTAAATGCTTGCATTTTGAGGAGATTTTCCTCTTCGGAGAATTTCGTCAAATAAACAGGTACTAACCGAAAACGCACATTTTTACAGTAATGACAGTTCTATCGAAATAATTGATGTAATGTATCAAAGTTTTGATCTCCTGGCAGTCGAATCTTATTTGTGACCTAAAGGTAGATGGTTGAGTTGTATCTCATTGTGACTAAAGGGCGGTTCGTTACAAAGGCGACAGATTGGACCGAGTTCCCATTCCTATTCGAATTACAGCATTTTGCATTCCAAGAAAGATGGTCGTCAGGACAGTTAAGTTACGACTAAGTGCGGCTATTCGACTTCAAAATTTGACAAGATTGTGATGCTAATTTTCTTGTTTAAATCTGGTGTCACATATATGTGACAGGTGGTTTTTCAGTTTGTGATAACCATGGTTGCGCCCAGTCTCACAAGCATTAGAATGATTGAGATTAAAGCTAAAAAAACGGCTTTACATTATGCGATTTAATTAGTAGTCTGTTATTAGGTGAAGCGGTAGGCCATCTCGATGCCTGTGGCGATTAAGCTTATCCATAAGATCCTGAATTCTAAATCTGTTGGCGCTAAACTTGTTCCCACACCGAGAGAAGCAGTATTTTTAGTAGTTAGCTTACCAGTCACTAAATAGCTCATTTAATTGAGTCATTGCACCAAAAAAGATAAGGATTCTTCATAAATGCTTGCTGGCCTTTAAACGAGCCCTCCACAGTCAAGTCCGTAAAACGAATCACGCTAATTTTCCACTCACAATTAATGTCACTCCGATAGGCAAAGGGATAACCTGGACCGTGCAAAACTCCTCCAAATTCAATTGTATTTGTAGTGATGGTAACACACAGATCTAGAGACTGGATTATCAATGGTGCCCCCTCAATCATCAGAAATGCACAAATTACAGGCTTTTCTCGGAATAGAGAATGTAGCTTACCTTCCCGTTTTGATGTTGTATGCATACAAAGGGTTAAAAATAGTCACATTTCACCCATAAGTTTTCTACAAAGTAGAAAATGCCGAATAATCTGTATTTACTTGACAACACTACGTGCTTCCTACGCGCCGACAAGAAATCCAACTTTTTATCTACCGACATGCCCATCAAGCTTGCCATCTTTATCCTCCGTGATATTTCCGCTTTCTGCTGATGCATGCTTTCACGAATTTCTTTAAGCAGGGCTGTCAATTGATCTATTTTAAAGAAAATCTCTCTGCTTATGTAAGAGTTTCACAGGCCGGTTAGATGGGGAAGGACATTAGAACTTGCCAAACACAAACATGTGGAAGATCTGGAATCGCGCATTCTTTGGCGACTTTTCAGTGGCTTTGAAATTCAGCTCTAATTCTAAACAGGGCGAGACGATAGCCGAGCTGTTCACATCACGTTTGTTCCTGATGGCGGCCAAGTGATCGCCACACCACATTTGCAAAGGTCCTGGCAGGCCCACCGACGAACTGATGAAAGTGGCAAGGAGGCTCATGGGCGTCTTGTAAAGTGTCATGTCACCGCTTGTGGATCTGTGTAAAAGAGAATTCCTTCAGGAAATTGTTGTTTTACACATCGGTCAGGATTAACGCTTTCCTCATCAGTGACATTCTTTCCATATTCCAATTTTTGTGCTTCATTGGGCTAAAAATCACAAATTAAGGGTGTTTTTATCTTTAGCTTTTATTTTTTCCTAATTTTGAAATATTTTTTGGGGACTACCAATCGCCGTCACATATGCGTGACGCGTGCTATTCGCCCCTCCTGTGCTAACGGGTTGGAGCAAATTGCGTATCATAAACATAATGACTAAAAATTAAAAGTATTTGAACTATTATGAACTCTTTTATTTAAAGATAATAATAGTAGCTAAAAAGAGTAACAGTTTTAGAACGGTAAAATAAATTAGCTGTGCCGGCAACAAAATGGGTGAAAGGTGACTGATGTAGATGAGAACCAAATAAAGGCATTATCCGGACTGATTGGGTAAAATATTAAACAGAGAAGATTTATTTCTAAAGTAGAATGCTTTGATGTTGGATAGAATTGGTTCTTTCTCTAGCTTTGTCCATGCTACTGATAAGGAATAAAAGTAGTTCCAACACTTGCCTTTGGTCACGGGTCAAGGTTCAGCATTAAGCTACATTCCCCTCTTCTGACGTCTAATATAAATCAATTCTCTTAAGTGAACGAAAGGGAGCTTGTGGCTTTCGGTGTAGCACGCAATGCAATGGGTCTGCACAGGTTGTACATCCGCTCTGTGCGACGTTGTGCTTGAGCAAGTCTAGTAGCCTGCCTGCGCTACAAATCATGTGTTTGAGGCCTCGAGCATAAATGTCTCTGGTTTTAATTGTCTTAAGGATTTTGTTAAAATTGATTTCTTGAAGGCGCTTGAGGTGAATGCGTGAAGAATGGAGATGACACTAATTCGTTACCCATACACCGTAACCAGCCGAAATGTGAGAGAGAAGTGGGCGAAATGCTGACAAAAAGGGTTCTGCCAAAATATTGTTCGCCAAAAGTACGACAATAAAGTGCTTTGTTTTGCCACCTATTACCGGCCGACCCACGAACCACTTAATTTTAAAAAATTAGGAATAACCATATCAGAGGTCACCCTTAAACGGTCACCTCACACCCACTCCTCACCACAACCCAATCGCCTTTAAAAGCCAAATCAGCCTATCTAAAGGCGACCCACTGAATCCTATTCCATCCTACTCTTCTATTGGTACAGAGCGTTTAACCGTCTATCACGCTAAATTACTTTGAAACCTTTGCAACCATCCATTTCCTCTGAGTTGCCAACATTACGCACCCCTTGTGCATGATGATACTAGACCTTCCACCGTCTTAACATTGGTAAACAATGCAATAGGAGGAGCAAACAAAAGCATTGCTGAAGTAGTTAATCTTCCGACAACCACTCAACTTCTACCTCCTGTAGTAAGTAACCGAGCGAGCAAGATGAAGTTTCAGTTATTTACAAATAGCTTGAATGGAAGGTTTATAACATTTACCCTCTCATATTATCAGTAAAGGCTTTTTGTGCATATTAAATGAGCCTCTCAGAATCAAAGGCTGTCTAAACAATAGACTCGTCTCTAAGGCAGTTCACTGCGAAGTGGATGTGGTCTTCTGGAGCCTACTCAGAAGTGCAGCACATACCACTGCTGGAAGTCGGCTTTGTTTCGATCAAAGGCGATTCTAAAGCTCGTCTATTCTAGTTCGAAGAGTTTTGGGGAATGAAGAGACGCAAGGAGTGTATCCAAAGGACACTTGGATGAATAGGAGCACCTAGTCCTGATGTCGCATTTTGCCTGTCAGCGTACCCCACTGCCAGCATCCTGTTTGCTCTTCCCAGAATGGTGTGGATTGTTATAATTTCAAGTAAAAGCTTGAGGATGCATCTCGATATTTATTTTAATTGGATGTGCATCCCAGGTCTTTGGATGGGTTAGTTTCTCAAAACAAACAAACAAAAGTGAGAAATCTTAAGCATTTTCTGCTTACCTTTGCAGAAAATTGCATTCAAAAAAACTTGGTACCTTTAGACCAGCAAAAGTGAAAGCAAACTTTGGTATGTTTTGTTGCTCCAACCTTTTGCAAACGCAGTTTTTCATTCACATTTGTTTGTTGCTGCCTTATAATGCGATATTGGATTCCTCGCCCATCCTCCTCAAATATAAATTCATATAAATAGAGATAAGTTCATTTCCGTTTCAAATCTTGTTCATTTTTTGAAAATAGAATCCCCAATAATAAACTGACAAACGGGAGGCCTTTAGGCTTGTCAAACAGTCGCTCCGATCGCCCACCGGCCGACTGTCTGAATAACTGCTTTCTGTCCATGTACTCTACAACGAGTGTAGCGTCCCGAGGCCCTCTCGAAGGCAAAAGAAGGCAGAATACTAGAGTGGAGTCTATACATTCAACGGACAGAGGGAAATAAGCCGCTGACATGACTCAGCGGCTAGCCTACGCAGCTAGGGCAAGATGGCCACCCCTGTGGCTCTGACCAAAAACCGGTAGTTCAAACAAACAAAGTACTACGTTGCCACTCTCCTCTTTCGAGCGTCGTCCCCGACACCACCCTTGGTACACCTCCCGCGTCAGCCATCACAACGTAGTCAGTGCCGTGAGAAGCACCCACGAGCTAACCATGCCAGTCGCCGACATTCGACGCGATTGAGGCGACGCTTGACACCAACGTCAGTGATCCCTCTTCACAGTGCATTGCACTTCGAGTTTCGTTTGGCTTGGAAACAAAGTCCAGAATAAGTGGTTCTGCCGACCATCAGTATGTCCGTAGGGGGGCGTTAGCACGCCAATCTCCTTAAGCAAGTATAATAGGGGTAATCTTCGAAACAAAACTTCTCAGGTGGTCCATGGCTAGTGTCGCTTCAGTTGTTGATAGCTTTCTTGTAGAACACGGAGAAGGGGTAAATGCCGGAGGTGGACGTCGTTTGTGGCCCATCCGTAGCACATGCACTTCTTTCGCACCACTGCAACATGCCGTAGGCGGTAGGGATGGGGATAAAAAGAAACCCTATAGAGTCGGGTCCGCTTTCCGCTGCCAACAATGTAGCGTCCCGAGGCTCCCTTAAGGCAAAAGAAGGCAAAGTGGCAGGGTAGAATATATATATTCACTAGACAGAGGGAAATATACTGCTGGCATGGCCCGGAGGCCAGCCCACGCAGCTAGGGTAATATGGCCACCTCTGTGACCTTGACAGAAATCGGCAGCACAAACAGATAAAGCACTACAGTGGACATCACAAATAACCACGTGGAGTTCGCATAAAAGGTACCAGTCGCATGGCTTTAAACAATTTATTCGTGTAGACATATTACTTCGCTCTTTTCTGCCACTAGACAAAAGCCTTAGCAATTTGGGAGAAACGCCAAAAATGTATTACAATAAGTGGATTTTTTAAAAAAGTTACTTTTTCTTATCTTAAATACAGCCTGTAACTTCGTCTGAGTTGGAGAAGGATGTATTGTTGAGTGCGTTTTGGGAAGCATATCTCGCTAAACTTTACCTATTAAATACATTTATCATTGAGAATTTTGCTATTTTAATAAATTTTAATCATTCATTAGCTTGGTTTGCAAGCACATTGAAAATGTATATGTGGTGAGCGGAGAATGGGAGGGATCGGGGAGTGGGGAAGAGGGAGTCGGGCTCGGGGCATGGCAATGGGGAACGGAGCAAAGGAACACCAGTCAGGCCTGTATTTCTTTTTTTGTCTGAAAGCTATGACTGAAGAAATCTAATACAGAGTATAAAGTAAAAGAGAACGTTTTTTTTAGTTTAAACGTGCTACACTACATCTCCGTTTCAGGCGACGCACGAATACTACCTTCGCACGAAATCTGACATTAATTCTTAATCCTACCCGAGTAGAACCAACACTTTTCCATCTAACACACCTCATAAGTACAGATTATTGGAGGGAAAATCTAAAGAGGCTAATTGCTTAATCTATCTGGCTCTAAAAGGGGCATTATCAGTGCGTTTATTTCCTTTGACTCTTTATTTTCGCCTTTCACTGTATGGTAGCTGTGATGTCGAACTCCTCAATATTAATAGAATCACCAAGTAGACACTAACACTACTGGTCAGCCCATCAGAAGGTGTTTGTGGCTTTAATAGTATGCATTAGTGTCCTGGTACTTTAAATGATTGTCTTCAAAGAATTACTAGTTGATTGGCTGCCATTGGGATGTTAGGATTCCTGCAGAAGGCATCCTACAGCATTCCATAGTTGGTGTGTCAACCGCTTCCTTCCAGCAAATCATTCTGTTGTGATTTTTAGCTGTAACACTCGATGTGGTATAGGCAGAATAAAGAAAAAGGTTTTGCGTTGTCATTAAAGCCAGCGATATGGACCTTCCAATCGTGTAAAGTAAAAGATTGTAACGAACTCCGCTATCCACATAATAACACCCAAACAGGCTAATGTAGTCTCCTGAAAATGTAATTCTTATATGATCGCTCGCTTAGTCTTAGTCTCATTTCCATTGGCTTTGTCCGCAGGGCTCCCCATGGTCGATCTACGCGTCAGTCATCAGTCGGTGTTGTAAGAAAACCACCAAATAGCTAACCTCACTAGTCATTGAATTTTGATGATACTGGGGAGATACTTGACTGTAATGTTGCTGATTCTACCTGGCAAATCTGCTTCCTCTAGAGTTAGGAGATGTCTTAAACGTCGAAGGAAAATAGAGGTAATCACGCGTGTCAACCACTAGATGTGACAACCTTGGCAATAAAAGGAGAGCCATTGAAAAAAGAATGGGGTTTTTACATAGTCTCATTCGCGTCTATACCTCCTTGCCGGGTTATCCGCACTTTAGGATTGCCCAGCCATATCTGTCCGGGTTCTATCAAACTGACAGAGAGATAAAGGCGACCTTGCGTGTTCACATAATTTATATCTTTATAAAGGGGCAGTAGACAACTCCGTGTTAAGCCTTTTCTGCATGATTTTACAACTGGTGACGCTTCATTGATTGATAGCTTTCCCGTGGACCACGGGAGTGAGGTAGATGCCGAAAGTTGACATTCGGTACAACATTAATGATTCTTTCATCTGCAGTACATGCGATTCGTACGCCCGCTAAAGATAATTACCCACTCGCAGAAGTCAAACTAGACTTGACGTTGCGACAACTTTTCTGCGTCGATTTGGCCTTCATTACAGTCCGTCATTCTTTCCCACTCTTGGAAAATGCTTAGGTCAGTTGCCATCCCATCACTTTGTTTTCCTTTCTCAAATGGCTTATTCTATTTTTAATATAGTCATGTGATTGTCGAGTGTTGGAGAAATTGAAGCAGCATTGCCTCATCATTTCATCTTAAAGTAAATAGTCTTTTCGGAGAAAGTGGAAGACGATTTATGTAATGCGTTGCATAGGACTTTCCTCCAATCCGTTCACCAGGCTCTACCCCTTCCCAAGGCCTGCATTTTTTAAGCATAATGAGTTGATGGGTCCCTTTTGCGAGCTTGATTTGGCCTTCTCCAAGTTGACATCTCAAAATGTTCCATGTTATGTGGCTCTGCTTGTGGGCCAGGATCCTTATGCCTAGCGACGGTCACGCACGACGACCAGCACATCTCCAAACCAGACGGAAATCTGCATCTAGTTGGATTGTGAAGAGGATTTATTGACGTTGCGGTCAAATAAATTCCCAATTGCATGGGAACTCGATGACTGATACTGTTGACTTCTGAAAACGCCCTTGCAAGGCGAAGAGCTCACTAATGGAAGCGTAAGGACTGTGAAATACGCTAATTGGGTGTTTTACTCCCACTTTCGTTAGCTGACTGCGCTTAGTTGCTCCACTATTTTGCCTTCGTCTATTGGCCTGGCCATCAGTTCACGCCAGTAGCCTCCAGCCCTCCAACACGTCGGCAACTAATACCCTGCCGGAGCATCATGCCTTCTCTCGGCTTTGGAGAAGTCTCGGGGCAAAATGAGCATTTTCCCTTCATGTGAAATGGAAAACAATACTTGATTCATGACTTTTTCTACTTCTCTCCTACAATGCATTCCTTTTAGTTCCACTTTGACGTCTTTGTATATAGTTTTAACCTCTCGAAGTTGTCAGCCATTGCTATAAAGCCTGCGTTGAAGCAAAACTCTCTCTTTGACCGCCAATTACCTCAAGCAGACCCCACCAATTTTCGCACTCATCTAACCTCTCCTGTGGTGAATGTGATCGAAATCGTCTCATATTTTAGCTTTTTTGATTTCCAAATAAACCGCCTTCTTGTTTTGCCGAGTAGAAATTATTTTATTTGTAAAATAAGGTCAGTTAAGACGGCTACAAAAAAAATGCATGTGCATATGTGTATGGAAGTGGAATTTAAAATCCACATTTGCAAAACATGTTTTTTGCAAAAAGAAAGGCAACTAAGACCGGTGAGTCAAACGCAAATCAGTGTTGAGATGCTCCAATTTTGGCGTTGGATGTGACGACAGATCTGAAATAAAACCAGACGACAATAAATTTGCCGGCTAGATAATGCTACTGAATTGTATTTAAGCCACCATGAATTCTCAAGTGGTAAATATTCGGATTAATATGAACTGTTCTGCGAAACTGTGTGCGCTGATGCTCGTTTCGAAGTGTTTTTTTGTAGTTTTTATTCCTGCTTCCTTTATTAGGCCTAACAGATCACCAGCTTTGTACTGAGGGTGGTTTAGCCACAACATTTTCAAACTTCTACGCAAAATGAGATGAGGTCGCAGTAAATAACGCAAAGCAAGAAGTAAATGATCTAAAATTTTGCCAATTTAATAGAATTTAAATGCTACGGGGAACTAACCTTTAGGTAAGGACTTGTAGGGGCTTCCCTTCTCGAAACAGAGCGGCTTCCAGATCGATTCGCTCCTTCCTTGTTAGTTTATCTGGGTAGATGATGTCAAAGTTGATGTAGAGGTCGCCTTTCTTCTTTGGATTACATGAATCTGGCATCCCTTCACCTTTGACTATCTTCACATAGTCAGGTCTAAAAGGTTGTTGCATTTTGCGACTAAAATACTCCTCTCTGGCACAGTTTTGTGGCTGTGGCAGCTGCACACGCCACTGCTAAGTTGTCATGATAAGAATCCAGGAAAAGTCAAATAAGTGAGCACTAGTACCTTAAAGTCTAAAACCATTTGGCACCTACTTATGGAATACGAAAGGATAGGAATGCAATTACTTGATAATATTTGTGATCGCAACGTGGAGGATACGTCCATCCAGAGTTGGGATCTCTACCACACAGCCAAGGAGTGCTTGACCTACGTGAATTTTCTCCGTATGGTAAAGGTTAATTCCGTCTCGTCGGAAAAATGGATGCTCCAGTGCGGTTACGACAAAAATCACGTCACCTTAATAAATGGGAAGCAAATCACCGCATTGCCTCTCTCGCGTAAAAGGTTTAAACAAGCACCAGTAGCCTTGTATGACTGTACCAGGAATGACATTGGGACCTTGGTTGCCTTCTTCCTTAAATATGAGGGAGGCACCTTCACGAAATCCGGCGCGAATAACCATGGTTAAAGTCTTTTCTTTAATCTCAGTTGTTTGGCAATCCTTGTCAAATTCCTAAAAGTAATTTCTTCTAATCTGACAGTTTACTTAAATTTTATAAGTAAAAAGTGTAATCTTCCTGAAACATGCAAGGGAATCCAATCACAAGTTTAACTTTATCAGGTGTCAAACTAACCGCGTATTTAACTGTCATCTTTTTAATGCATCCGTTGTAGAGTTCTTCGAGAGTCAGCATTAACTTGACTACCGTTGGTTCTGCCTTCTTAATTTGTCCTCGACCGCCCTTACGACCAAAGTTTTCCATCTGTTCACGAGTCATCTCCTCCGTAAACTCTATTATCATCGAACGATAATAACCGGAAGCATTTCATGGGTGCATACGCAACATAATTAAAAACAAATTTACCCTTAAAGGGGTTCCAATCGCCAAAATACTCCTGGAAGGTCCTGTAAGGATCTCCATGGTACAAGTATCTGACAGGTTCTGTGTAAACACCAGGAATGCCATGTTTGAGTCCAGCCTCGCCATATTGGTCATAGCGAGCTCTTAAAACCGGATCCTTCAGCACCTCATACGCCTCTGAAATCCATGTGAATTGCTGCAAGGTGTCAGCTTCTAGCTGTTTGTTTCTCAGTGGATGAAATCTTAATGCTTGTCGACGATATCTAAGAAAGAAAATGCATAAAACTGGCCAAATCGGGACATACGCCCGGTGAAGATCCTTCAGTGTAGCGCTTTCGGTGACGCCAAGGAGGTAATAATAGTCAACTCCCATTATTCTCTAACAAAAAAACTTAGAATTGCAAAAATAAGCTATTTTCAAATAAAAACCTGTTTACGGGTATGTCTTTAACGCAAAAATTAAAAATCGTAAGAGACATTTGAGTTAGGCCAGCTATTATAGTTGTGGAATTCCAGAAAAAACAACAAAGCTTATATAGGCAATGCGCCAGATAATCTGAAATTCTAATTTAAGATCCCAATTGATACAACCGTAAAATCGCATAAGCGTATAAGTCTCCCCTAGATATAAACAACAGCTAGTTCTTCACCGGGTGCAATCATAGTTATGTACTTTGATTATAAGTGTGTTTCTCGTAACACAAGCTTCAACCAAAATTTTGGCGTTACTGCCCGCGTTTTGTGACCTTAAAGCACACAAATTGGAAACATTTGAAAAGGCTACATGACCTACGCTTGAAGGTGTTTTGCTGCTGCATAGTTATCGCAGACAATAAAATATGCATAATTTTTAGAAATTGGTTCTTCTTAAGGATATTCGGTGGTGTATAGATTAGCCCCTCTAGCTGAAATTGTCTCTCCACACTCAGACGCAAATGTTTCAGAATTTTGCCAGAATCAACGTTTTCTCTTACCTTGGTTCTTTTGCAAAACGCTTTGTATTAAATGAGATGTCAAAGTCATTGCCATAACAACGGAAACTCAAACAAATTCAGCGCCACGTGACATTTTATTGCGATTAATACGTAGCAAAATCAAAATGCTTATAATTCTTAATTTTCAGTAACAATCCTAAGGCTTGATGTAGATTTTTTGATTAAGTTATGGAAAACTAGGAATAAAATGCAAGTTGGCTTACCTGGTATGCACGAATGTTAGCGCCCCGAGAAAAGTCATGATACTAAAGCAGAATGCTGCTGGTATTATCCGAGGACCAGCCTACGCTGTTAGGGCAATATGGCCACCTAAGTGACCGAAAACCAAAACCAGAAACCATAACGAAAAAGTATTGCATGCATTGCTCTCCCCGTTGCTGGCATGATGAGCATGGCCTTAACCAGGTTTGGTAATGTATTTTCCTGTGCCTTGCAAGCATTTTACTCCCCCACATCACAAATTCTCCCTTCAAGTCCATGCAAGGTTTCTACCATTATCGGGTCTGCATTATCCATGCATTTTGAATATTAATGTGCATGTACCTATGTGGTGCCCTGGACCGTAAAAAGCTAAAGCACTGTTGAAGAAAGAGTGCTTCTAGCTTAGTCCGAAGGCTAAGTTTCGGAAGCAAAGCACAACTTGCTGACACTGAATTGACTGCGCAGTTAAACGGACCATCGCACACCAATCGTATTCACTACATTAGCAGAAGCTACATACCTCACTGTCCCAAATGTACAAAAGTTTCCCACACGTACATATTTCCTACAGAGATAACATCCTAAGACTTCTTCAAAGACAAAAAAGATATAATGCTATGGTGGCATAATATATTTAACATTAAGAAAGGGAATGTGGCTGCTGGCACGGCCCGGAGACCAGTCCATTAGGTACAGACAATACAGCCACCCCAAGTAAGCGCAATCGGAACTGGCAGTCAAACAAACACAGTATTGCAGTAGATGCCTTAAATTCTTATTAACAGTGATTTTAAGCCGTTTGAAAATGGCTCAAGTTGATCACAGTATTAGACGACAAGCTAAATATTATCAACGAGCTAGTAAATTTTGCTCTCATCTCATGTATTGTGTCGAAAATTACTATTTCCATTTTAGTCACGATAACAGTAAGGAGAAAGAATAGACGAAATTTTGTTTGTGTATGATGTCAAGATAGAGATTATTAAACAAATGGGAAATGAAGATGAAAGGCTCTCCTCGAGTAATCAATGATTAGTACACAGCATGCAGAGCGAGGGAGACAGAAAGTGGGAGATCGAAGCAAACAATAGAAGTTGCCAGTACGGAGACAGGGCAAAGTAAAACAAAAAACGCATCGAAACTATTCCTCCGAAATTGACAAGCAATGTGTCTTCGCATTAAGGTCGTCTGATAAGCATCGCTGACGCAGGTTGTCTGGCGGGCTCATCACCGCCTGGAGACGCACTTGCGACTTCCTCCATCGGGAGCGGCGACATAGTCTGTTAAAGTGATTTTATGTTTTCCATTTGTACGAAAGTTTTGTTCGCGTTTGCAGAAGAAAGGGAAGAGGAGAATAAGAGGGGGAAGCAAAATCAAAGTAACGCCTTATTATGAAATGAGGGAGGCGGAGTGGGCGTTGGCGAGGGACGGGGAGTTTGAATTGATAGACTTTGAAAAGTGCAGAAAAAGGGATTATCTAGTCCTCGGCAACACTCACTTCCAGCTCCTCCACGGCCGGATACTCCACCGTATAACGGAGCACAATTTCCTTCGTTTCACCTAGAAAATAACCAGGCAGAAATTTGTCTCTTAACCGTTCAACGATCTCAGAAGGGGGTGTTGAAGCACAGTAGAGCTAATCTATGCCCCCTATCTCAATTTATCGCACAGAAAGTACTGGTCGCATGCTGAGGAGCTGATTTCTCATTGCAAGAATTCAAGAGAGAGCTTTGAAGGGAGAATGATTACCTGCGTGGAGATCAAGATCCCACTCGATGTTGTGGTGCTTGTTCATACGAATCGGTTTCTTCTTATCATACTTTTCTGGGTTCTTAATGTTGGGCTCAATGAGATTCACCTAAAAATACGTAAGAATGATGGATAAGGGCATTCCTAATCTGCGTGGTCGGAGTTCAAGGTGGAAGTGTGTTGATCGGTGCATTTGCTTACTAAAAGTACGAAGGACATCTAACACCTCGTAGATTACAACTTTAAGTACAGGTCAAGGTTAGAAATAGCAAATTTTTTAGCAAAAATGAAAACCAAATATCGCTTTGCGTTCAAAACAGAAAGTAACCTTAGATAGAGAGGAAAATTAGGGTGTCACATATATGTGACGTTGGTGATAGAATGCTCTGTAGACTGAAGAACTAACCTTAATCTTATCCTCCCCACTAGAGGGTAGTTGATCGACGACCATCACGCGAACAGGTCGTTGGAAGGTGTTGCGCACATCAATGACCTGCTTGAAGCTCACCGTGGCCTTCTGCCCGGTAGCATTCTCCTTCGACTTGAACATGGGCCGATAGATCACTTCAATGCCTGATTCGGCGCCCAATTCGCAGGCAAGTTCTTCGCCTGGTGCCACGGCACCCAGTTCCGACTGAAGGGAAGGAAGTATAACTGATTCAGAACAGATAGAAAATCTGCTTCCACGGAATAAAAGAGCCATGTGATTTATCTATATTGGAATGTCCGAAGCCCTTCACTGTCGGAATACTAAGTTGATGTAGTGGTTTCCTTACCTTGCCAATGAATGTGTTATCCGAGTAGATGTTTGTCTGCCCCGGCAAAATGTAGAAATTGCTGGAGTTTTTGACATGCGCTTTGAGGAAAGCGGAGAGCGACCTCTTAGGGACGGTGACGTAGTCATAGGAAGGCTGTAGATCAATTAGACCCACAGTGACACGCACCTCCTCATTGTTGCACGCTACGATGGCAGGTGGTCGTGGCACCTCAAAGATCACCGTAGCAACAGCTGGAGTTGGCGTTGTGGCCAATTTAGCTGTTGACGCGAGTTGTGGTTCATTGGGGGGCGCAGCATTCACCATAAGACTCGTTCCCAACGCCTGACGCGAGGCTGCACGACTGATGGAGGTACCGCGCAGTGTAGTTGTCCCGGTTTCGTTATGGCTTGGAGCGCGTTGAAGGGTTCCATGTGGTGTGGAAACAATTCGAGGCGACTAAAAATAGAGTATTTAGACATTAGAGCTGGTCAGTGGAAAATTGCTGTAAGTGTCAGGCAAGTCACTGTTTACATTACTTTCCACTTTTAATGCCATCAATTTCACTGTCAAAACGGTATCCATGATTGTAGCTATCGAAGGAACAGGTCTAATCAACTGTGGTGGTTTGGCATTTCGTTTAACCGCTTAATAAACTACGCAGGTACTTCCAGTCTTGTGAGTTGGTCTCCGGCCCCATGGCCTGGCCTTTGGGGTGCGCTAGTAGCCTTAAAGCCCTCCTTTCCCAGTACTTTGGCCTGTTACGACTCCAACAAAGCATTGGAATGCCACACAGATGACGATGGCAGCGATAAGTAAGCCCACTTCAAAAGGCTGGCTTTTATGCTGCAGGTGGATGAACGTGAGGTGACTCTATCGTTGGCAATTACCCTAGTCATGCGTGTTGCAATAATGCTACTAATATCCGAAGCGGACCTTGACTTGAACGGCGAAGAGAAGTTCTTTACAAAGCTGTCTGCTATCTTACTAGCCGAACAAAAACTGGCTATCTAGACAGCGATATATCTGGGGAGCTCTGAAATGGAAGCAGTGTGGAAAGGAGGAATCGATGCGAGCTATTAGTCCCAACTAGTGGTTGGCAGTCAAGACGCCTTCCTTGATGGGTGTTCTCCGGCCTTCAGCAGCATAAATCGTGTTTAAAAATGGGACGAAGCCCTGAACACGAGGAAAAAAAGCCTTCTCACACAGGAGTTAGCAGTCTACAGAGAGTTTTAAAACCCTCCGACTGCATTGCGGTGGTCGGCGCTGGAGGCTGACTAGGTGGACGGCATTTAAAGGTGAGGAGGAGCGTCTTTTTTTAACTAAATGATTAATTACGTGGACTTTTCCGCGCCCTGCTGCATGACCTCCTAGTCAATAGCCTTCCAGCTCCCCTGCACAGATCGTCAAAAATTGTCAGCTCCAAAATCTCAAATTAAGGTGTTAGGTGTGGTTAGGTAGATCTAAAATGTCTTCATGAATGCAAATGATGGCTGAAAAAAAACCTGGTTCATAAATCTTTACTAATTATAATAAGCATGGATGTGCGTAGGTGAGGAATTAGGAGCGATGGCAAACCTCCTCAAAGTAGGGCGCGTTTGACCGTGACGTGGATCGTGGCTGACGCATACTCTCATCGGACAGCGAGGTATGCCGAGATCGAGGCAAAGTGGCGACTAGGTAGTTGCCTACGATTGCCACGTCCTCTTGAGGAATAAACATTGCCGTAGGCGGGGTATAGCGATGATCCATTGAAGGTGACACAGGTCTACCCGACGCCGAGGAGTCGCGTTTCCATGCGCTGGGCGACTTTTTACTTTGTTTTGCGGCCTGTAAGGCTTTTTGCCTTCGAATGGAACCCTCGCTGTTTAGGTGAGAGGGTGAGGAGGATAACGCAAGCTCTAAGAGTGGTCAGCTATCTGGGGTTGGGGAAAGGGGGGACGGAGGAAGGGAGAGGAGAGAGCTAGAATTACTTCTTCAAGGGTAACCTCACCTCAGGCGTGTGAGAGCCGTTCTCGTTGAGGAGAGAATGCTGATGGTGAGTTTGTGCAAGCGCTCGAGGCGTCTTATTGCGCGAAGCCGAGGAAGCAGGCCGAGGAGGGCGTGAGGAAGATGCAGATGACACACTTGATGTGGAGGTCGGTTGGGGTGTGCTATCAGTGGGGTTGGGAGTTAGAGAAAGAGCAAGCTGGGTTAGTTGTTAGCATGCACTACGAGTGGATCACTACATTTGTGTAGCAAGGAAGACATATTCGTCTGTTTGGAGTGACTAACGGGTTTCACAACTCTGGATAGCATTAGAAGGCAACCAAATGAGGTCATGCGATTTTTTGTGACAAAAATTAATTAACTACAGAAATTCTCCTCATCATCGCACAATCTACATCTCTCTTTTGCCTGTTTTTTTTTACTGTAGTAATCGAAAATACCTCCGCTTACATGTCTCCATTTGTATGGTCTCACTTTTACTTCCCAAATGTCTGCTCAATTTCCCATGCGATAATGCAACTGTTAATGTATTACAGAGATAGGGAAGAGGAGGTGTGGGATGGAGGCGCCATTCCCTCACTTGCTAGACCTTGTGTTGTCTCGTGAGGCGAAGAATGCGACCAGTCCAGACAAATCTCAACCCTAATTGTGGTCCGACTTCAACAAATGGCCGATTCGTAGTGTCTCCAGTCAGCCATAATAAAGTCCAGTCCCTTAGGGGCTGAGGCAAATCGCGCCTTCGAGGTGTAAAGATAACAAAAGACTCAAAAAACCATCAAAGGCATTTCCTATCCACCCAAGCGCAAGACAACAAAATGGCAGTCTTTGAAGTCTGCCGTCTGTTTTTGCTAGCATATATTGTGTGTTCCATCGATCTAGCTACCCTTTCCACTTTGTGATGGCATTAGAGAAACGTTTCATTTGCACACATGTGCATTAGAAGCTGACAAAAAGCTTTAAACACTTAAATGTCAGCAAGACTAGAGGATCTACCGAAGCGTAGGACCTCCAACACGGAGCAAATGATGCGTTCTGCTGCACCACCTTTTCCTCCTCCTCCTCCTCCACTCAAATGCCATGGAATGAGTTTTGACCACGGCCATGCTCGAATCACATCCACCGACCGTCCAACCATCATCGCTTGACATGAGAGCACCGATTTGGGAAGGGAGGGGGAGAAAACGTTAACCATCCAATTGGCAACAACTTTTCCCTCTCATCCCTGACAAGTTGGGAGGCGGAAGGAATAAAATTAGCCCTAATCTCAAAGCACGTCTTCATATTGTGGGTAAACATTCCCACCAAAAGGATGGCATAGCAAGCCAATTTTGACAGATGAATGGAACAAAATCGAAGCAGGAATTTTGACGTCTTTGCACTGCGAAGGAGAAGAAGTGACTTTTTTAGGTCATTCTTTTCGAACTGCTTGATTGATTTGATTACCTCTACAGAAAAATAGTTAAACGATGCCACAACATTGGGTGCTAGTTCTGCCTCTAGGCTCTTGGATGAGCTTCATTTATTTACAAAATTAACTACTTACGATTCTTCTTCTCCGAAAATAATGATGGGAAGTAGAAAAAGCGTGAAAATTCGGCACTTTAGTTTGACATAAGGATTTAAAGGCGGTAATTCAGGCAGATTGCCAGGAAGATGTAAAAATGAAAACAAAATTAGGACAAGTCTCCGATATGGTACTGTTCAGCGAGGCAGCCTAATGCCAAATCAATGGTGAGCTGTAGGCCATTGTCAAGCCCGTCAAGCAACTGATTTTAGTGTCATGGAGTCATTGAAAGGTCAGTGCCAGATGATAATCTATGAATCTACTGGTTGCAGAAATGAGTGGAAGAATAAGCCTTTAAACATGCAAGTCTTGTGACTTTGTTCCCTCTCTAATGCCTTCTTCTAGACTCGTGGGAGCCTTACAACAGCCTCCAACGATGCCTAGAGTGGAGGAAACAACGAACTGTACAAGCTCTCACATGCATGTAAACTGAGATGAGAAGAGAGGAAACAGGGTGGAGAAATACCGGTAGGCATGACAACATCTGAGTAACAAATATTGAATTACATGAGTAAGCTAATTTGCGTCATCACCTTAAGGTGCGATATTGTTCTGTTTTTAAATAGGAAAGGGAAAGAAAACTATCCTCGGGGGAAAGGGTTAACGAAGTGTTAATGACCACTCAATGGGTAGGTGGTTAGTATGTGAGCAATCCAAACTCAGTTAGAAGTCGTGCATACATTGAGAAGGTTTGTTGTTCCCTCCTGTTATCGCCATGCAGTCTTGAAAGCCATTCTCCCAACGATAACGACCTCACGCCACCCTATACTACTCCTCCTGAATTAAGTAGTATCTTTCGACTTATGGGAGTGACTATGGAATAGGGTTCCTAGGCTTTGTTGAAAGGGTAGAAGACTTACGTTTGCTTGTAGTGCAAGCGTTGTAAACCGAGGGATGGGCAAAGTCCCTCAGAACTCGGCTGAGCAGTGGACAGGGTCATTCTTCTCGGTTCCCAGTCCTCTCCAGTCGACTGTTGCACCAAGCCGTAGTAGATGATCTAGCAGCAAACAAAGTTAGCCGGGTTACTCCCTCCACTAGGTGGTAAGCAAAAAATTTCTCCTCTGTGTTGATGAAAAATGAACTTAAAGACCTTAATAATTAACTTCTCCGTGAGATTATACTGAATTTGTGCGTGGCATTTCCGTGAAGGGAGGAGAAAATGCTCTTCCCTTTAAATGATTGTGGAGTGAAGTAAAAAACCGTACACCGCCACTAGTTCTCCTTCTACTTTTCTTTTGGCAATAGGTAGCCAGTTAATGCCTTAGCTTAATCTAACCCGGTAGTAGTGGAAGAATTTCCAGTTTATAAATTTGCGAGGTAGGCATTACCTTCATGGATCCGTCGCTGTTGAAAAGACGAATATCATAGGCGGGTTTCCAAAGACACCGACCAACGACATAGGTGATCAGCATGTCAACTGGGCCGTCTTCACGGGGCTCGATTAGGACGCTGATTTCTCTGTAAAAAAGAAAAGCCAGGAAGGAAATTTGGCACGACCGCCCGTTCGTGTTCCCTTCCTTCCGACCCTTCCCAACGTTAGTGATAATCCACTCGCCCAACAATACCTTCAAGCCGACTCCAACCATTCCAAACACTTTCTCAGAGCCTCACTAGATGCGTGGATAGTGCAAGAGTTTATTCAGTAGCTGGGTTCGTGCATAAAACCTAATGTTTATATCAAATCATGAGCGATTCTACTTGTTTACTTCACACGATGGAAGAAAAAACATTATTTACATGCATTGCAGTTCTCAATTCGTAATCCATCTTTCAAATTATTTTCCCACTGAGCTGATTTGAACGTGTCACGAAGCTTCCGGCTCGCGTCACACATATGTGACACGTGCTCTCTCTAGCTGTTGGACGTTTGTTTCACAAAATCACGGCGTTTGCCAATTGATTTGTGTAAGTTATCGAACCATTTGAATCATACTAGAGAATTTTTCTTGCAGATCCCCATAGCAATCGAAATTTCGATGGTGAAGCTCTCGGAGGGTGCGCGCGATACCCAAAAGCTCTCCTCCCCACCCCTCCCTCCCTCCGATTTGACCATATCTCTAATGCTTTTGCACCCATGTCGGCGTAGACAACTATTTTACTATCTGTTTACGTCAATGTCGGACAAATGACAATGGACTAGCCCGACAAGTAACACTATCGCTATGTCTCATTATGAATGAAAGGTAGATTAAAATGCGGCAAAATCATAGGTGGGGCAAATGATTGCCACATCCTTGCAACTGATTAGCATAAGTGAGGTCATAATTTTCGAGACTAGGTTCCTTCCATCTCTCACGAATCCAAGGAAGAACTTCAGGCTCGCAAACATCAACAAGGTTAGGCAGATTTCCTGGACGAAATTTGTTTACCTCAGTTGTTATACCCACCAACGTGGTTCCTTTTTCCCACTTAAGTTGGATCTCAATGTGGCAGTCTTCTGTCACTTTTCGGGTACTCGCTTCTAAGCTCAGGGCTATAAAAGGAGCCTACCTAACTAGATTTTCATCTTGCCGTTTCTCCAGCACAATCAACTCCTTTTCAATTTGCTCGGCCCGATCACGAGCGCGATCCAACTCCTCCTTGGAGGCGAGAAGACTGCTGTCCAAACGCTCGGCCTGATCCTCGTACATGGTTAAAAAGCGCTGCAGTGTATCCATGTGTGTCGGGTCATAAGGATTAGCCTGATTGTTCAGCTAGAACGGCAAAAGAAGCATTTTTTGTATCATTTAGGGTTACAAATTAAAAGGCGCCTGGCAAAAGTGCGCTGTCACGACAGATAGAAAGGCAGTCATCATCTACTCACACCTGTCAGAACAAAAACTAGGCACTAAGCGGAAGCTAGTTAGCAATCTGTGCCATTTCAGAGAAGAAGCAGCACAATACAGGCAGACTAGACACAGCCAAGCCTCTCAAATGCCCTATTGCGTAATAACAGCCTGTTTAACCCAGGACAGCTGTTACTGGCAGTTAGCAGCGAACAACTGTTGACTACTACTGGCAAAATGGAGTCAATAATCCCAGACAAAAGATAAGTACGCTATTAAAATACATGATAGTTGCCATAATTTGTAATGGGATGGGAGATATTTGGGTATTGCTGCAGGTAGAAGTGGTTTACGTTATAGCCTTGACAAAAAACCTGTAGACACACCCTCCTTGTCTGCCAGTCGTTGCGCCTTATGACTGTTTACAAGTCCCATCCACATGGATCACCGCACAGATGTGACTTGTCTATTTCACACTGGTCTGCGTTAGTTGTGCGCATCGTAAAACGCAGATTTGAGGTCATAGCCTCGCAGGGTGGAGAGGGAGCCATGTAAACAACAACCAACCCCCAACGAAGTTTTGACAGATGGCTCCGGCTGCGGCATTCCAGCCTAAGCCATCTTTACCTTCTACTCAGTTGTAACGCTCATTTAAGGTCCAAGTGGAAAGTGAGGGCGGATGTGATGATGAGTCAAAGTAGCCAAAGGTCACAGCGCCCCTATATCGGATGTGAAACGGCATCTGTCTGGTCACAGTGACCTAATTTATCTCATTTACACAACTAAACGCTTAACTTATCTCGAAAATAGAAGGCCTTACACCTATGGAAGGAGCATTTAAATGGCTCTGATCTCATTATTTCGTCTTCCCACTTTAGCAGTAGCAGCATGGTGGTAGCTTTAATATTGCATGAGGACCCAAATTCACCTGCCAGGTCTGATACACAGTTATTCACTAAACTTTCTTCCATAGATATGATGGAGTTGCATCGAAATCTGTAACCGCTGAGGCTTTAAAATAGATTTGTACCGCTGTGGATGGCTCGATTTTTGAAGGTCCACCGGTATCACCCACATAGAACGAATGCAAATGATCCATAGAAATGTTACCTTCCATTACTCCTTTAGCAATTGAGCGTTCTGATTCATTGCGTACTTTTATAGCACCGCTTTGAAGTAGAATGACCGTAACAGGCAAAGTAATTAATTATCGTGTCGGAAGTTGAATTCCGAAGCTATTTTGATGTGACCAAAGGTAAGTACATAATCTGACTTAGATACTATCGTGGTATGTGGTGCCGACCCAGACACGCCGGAAGTTGTGTACGCAATAGTGCAGGTCCCTCCAATCCCCGCAATTCGGTCGCCGAGGGAGTGATGAATGAGGCTTGCAAACTATACAATATCCTTAGTGAGCCCTTGACAGTGGAAGAAGGAATGGCCCTAAAGACCAGCCTTGGTGATGTGTAAATTAAAGCACTTGTAATTCAAGCGGTCGACAAACACCCAATGAAAAATCAAATCCACTTGAAGGCACTCAAGCTGATTGTCAAGCTGTGGCATGAATCAGTGTATCAACCGCTTTCTCAAGATGTTTGGAAGAACGGATGGCTGAAACGAAAAATAGTCGCCGTGCTGTTAATGCAAGCTGTCGGGTCTAGCCCAATCACCTCTTATTACCTCCCCAAATGCCATCGTGCCATTCAAGGGGTGGGGAAGGATAATCGCATTCTTCGGAGCAATCATACTTATACCCCAAATGAATTGACGTCTAATCAAATTGCCAGCGTAAACACTGAATAGACAAATTGCCTATTGCCTAGCCTTCTGCTCCGACAGGATGGAAAAGGTGAATAGCACCTCTAGCGAAAGGAGTCACCCTAAATCCC
This sequence comes from Taenia hydatigena, assembly GCA_036345935.2. Lineage (NCBI taxonomy): Eukaryota > Metazoa > Platyhelminthes > Cestoda > Cyclophyllidea > Taeniidae > Taenia > Taenia hydatigena. The sequence continues at coordinate 14,565,041 of JADWOT020000003.1, forward strand.
ATTACATGGCACCGAGCGTTAGGAGATTTGGCTTGACTTTACCAGTAGAAAAAAAGGGAGGATCACTTTAAAGCTTATTTGATGATGTTTCTCTACTTACGTAATTTGTTTCAAAGGAAAAGGCAAGCACCAATCACTTTAGTTTCTTGGATCGGAAAGGCTGTCATTCGACGACCTGTTTGTTTTTTGCCCTCTGTTTACACCTCTAGTAAACAAAGCCTTTGCTCGCGAGCCAACAGTCAGTTCTAAATCCGGACAGACACACCTTTTTAGCTCTGTAAGAGAGGAATCAGGCTTACACTTGATTTTCAATATTCAGGGAACACAGAAGGAGGGTGATGGACCAAAATGTAGGCACTACGAAGCATGGGTGGAAAATGTCAGAATACCTGGTGCTTAAAAACATGAAACTCTCACCTCCGAGGCCGATCGTTTTGTTAGACCCGCGGCAAAGCTATCCTCATGTGCTAGTGGTGCTTTTTTGCTGTGCTTGTCGTGTTTTTTATCGTGCTGCGGCGGTGGCATAGGCGGCGGCTGGGGCAAGGCGGCTGCAAATACCTCCTCCTCCGTTTTTTTAGTCATTCCATCCGCGAAGGTGTCCAGTACAATACGCTGTTTTTCAAGGCGAGCCAAGCGACCTGTGACGGCATCAATCTGACGATGGCACTGACGCAATTCTGTCTGCAAATCGGCGATACTCTGTACCCACGTCTCCTCCAAATGGGGAACTGGACGTGCAGTGTATGTCACATCGAGAATTGTGGCCGCTCCACGTAGTTCAACTCTTGTAAAAAGAAGTAAATGTGATTCTGTTGATACTCTGTACTGCGTGGCATTTTAGGTCTGCAGAAATCTCTGTGGCCGTGTCGGCTGGACGGTTTTCTGCACCAGTTGGGTCAGTCAACGCCACACCGTCTCTTCCGTAGGTGACATTTAACAGCGGTAAGTAACGATGATCAAAAGGAACAGAAGGTCTCTTTTTATTAGCTAGTGCAGGGTTCAGGGAGGAGGAAGGTGTCTGGTGAGATGGCTAAATTGTTGGAGACTCAACGGAAAGCGTAGCCTCATCATTTGCAGTCGACGGCGCTAATTACTGTGAAGATGAGGGAACAGCGTAAAGAATTAATATCTTTATATGATTAGAACCCGACAATTTGCTATGCAAAGCTTTTGGGTGATTGGCAGGGCCGTACAAAGTCAGCGAATCTCCGTTGTGGAGGGTTAAAAAGACACACCCAACCCCGCATTCATCGAATTCGACCAGGTGCCTCGATGGCCTTGGGTGATTTTGAAGCTACCGGGATGTCTGAAGCAGCAAGAAGGCTGTCTTCATGGCCTCTTCACACTCCGCAGTCTCGGTGTTATGGCGTTTTGCCTTCTCCGCTCTCTAGTCGCGCACGCTTCACACATGACTTGGCGAGAATATAGCCAATGTAACAGATTTTATGTGCGTCTAGGTTCAAATTACATTTTTATGACCATTTTAAAATGTGCGTACCTGATGTTATTTTTCCATTTCTCTAGGTGGCTGCGCGCCGGCGTACTGGTTAACGCGACTCTAAGAAGCCCTTAATGCTAACAAAGACTGTCTGGAAGGTGTCAAGGTATCTCTCAGTTACTTTTAAAGCCAAATTTTAAGAATCTCAAAACATCGCAAGCCTGGCTGAAGTCTCTCGTTTAACACTATCGACTTCAAAATGTCACAACGAGGAAAGCGCTCATTTTCGAAAGGATGGAAGAGGCCTTCGCAGGTTCATGATTATGCGAGAGAATGTGGGAGCCGCACTAAGTCATGCCGTTTTCGCATTTTCAAAGATCGCGCACCAGTAACGACTCCAAGCTGATTCCTTCTACCGATTCCAGAGACCAGGTGCTATGATACTGCGACACATAAACATACTGACCGTTTGTAAACAGTTAGCAAGACGAGAGATTCACAGCGGTTGGATAAACAAATGCGAATTTCCACAATCTCGTCACCTCTGTCACTTCGGCGTCAAATTGTTCTTTCTCGCTTCACAACAATAAGCTGATGATAATGAGTGGTTGATAGAAACCATCTTTAGTACACCTTGTTGGTTCAATTCCAGTTGACAGTCAGAAAATTTACTGAATCCCAAGAAAGGGGAGACAGACACACCATTGGGAGAGAATAGGTACAAATGGATTCGCCGTTAGCAACTGTCTTCAGCACATTCACGTGATCTTCGAGCGTTGAAGGGTGGTCGCCAAGGCGTCTTTCACAGCCGAACAGTAAAACAATCCCAGTAGGCTTAGCTTCGGTGCTTATGGTTGCGCGAACAGAAAGTATGACATAGAGGTCGTATTACCTTACCAAGCACTGTATAAAGCTGAACCACTTAACTTGCTCAAAGGCAATCACTATGAGAAGAAAGGTACACAGTGGGAAAATGCGAATTCAGAACTGAACTTTTAAAGAACAATGGCAATATTAGCTAGTTCTTCTGGTAGCTGAAGTTGATCACGGTGCTAGTAGCTCTCGCCTTCCTCCCTTACATCCCTTCCTGCAGTCAACTTTGGGTAACTTCAAAGAGCGCATTGAATGTTGAAGACAAATAATGCAAATGCCACGAATCCTACCTAATCGAGTCCTTATCAATAGCCGTGGAGACATTTTCAAAAAGCATCTCAACAATCTCGCCCGCCTTGAAGACTGGAGTGATTGTTCTCACCAGTTCTGCACGATCTGTGAAGACAGTTACGTGACTGAGTTGGAGATCAGGAAGAGCTAGAGTCTGTCTAACTTGAGCCAGTCCAGCTGGAGCATTTCCTCTGCCCTCCTTGTTACCGCCTCGATTGATATTTTGGTGAGCTGAGGGATCCTCACCCGAATCGACAGGTCCACTCGGAGTTCGGTGCTGTGAGTAACCGGGCGTCTCACTGCCATTTATGTGAGCGCTCGAGTATCCTCCACTCCGAGGCGACTCCATGTCCGACAATCCTGCTCTCTGGTGGGTTTGCGGTGGTTGGGATTGCAGAGAGCCGACAATGCTAGAAGGAAAGACAAGATTTGCTTGGATTGGTGCCTTTTCACTAAGCGCCTACCGCTACTGTTGTGCGGGCCAGACACTTGGCTGAATTAATGTGCATGTCGAGGGAGCGAGGTTGAAGTCTGATTGGTCACAGTTGCCTGCGTGCCGTCTTGGATGGAATCGTATGTATGTATGTGTGTGTGTGTGTGTGTTAGTGTGCTGGAGCCCTGTGTTGGAGCGTGTGACGCACTGTCAGGTGGGTGCGCACGTGAAGTTCAAGTGAAGCGAGACGCTAGCGCACAGTTCGTGTTGTTGGTGTACACAAGTGCGCATCAGTAACACCCAAGCAAAGGCATTTTAGGTGTAAGAGGGAAAAAAGGAGGCCTTTGATTCGCACCTCCGGGCACTCGGCCACATCGCACTGATTGGATCGTATACACATCACAAAAAGGGCAGCTGAAAGTAGCTTCTACCTTTCACTTCACATCCTCCAATGCCTCTAACTAATTTACAACTGTTTCACCGATCAAAGTCTGGGTGAAGTCTACCAATTTGTCATTCGTCTAGGAAACACATCAATTGTTCTGATGGAAGCTCCGGTTGAAGGTTGACTAATAAATGGTGTTTTACTACGGAATTTGAGTTTTTACTATCGATGCTGAAACGAGAGGTGATCAAGTGTAGGTTATACTACTAATTGAAATCTACATCTAGTGGCATGTAAATCTCCAATATCATACGGCGAAAAGGCTCATTAGTACACCAGAACCTGACCTACTGTTAGTTTACACCATGACTTAAAAGATTAAAAAGAGTGTAATCAAAGATTTTCAACCTCACTGTGTGCTTGTTCTGTTGAAAAACACTTTTAACTTGGACAGCTGAATGATTAATCTATCCGCCTGGTAGTAAAATGTAAGTGCAGGGGTAAATGCGTCATAAGTGATTAATAAAGACACAGCGAAATGGCATGAAGCTTATTGTGATGTTAGTTTCTAGAATGGTCATTAGGAGCCGCCTTACTCATCACGACGTGAACGTCTTCTGAAGTAGATGTATGTTATGGAGTGGAATAAAGCAACTGGCGGAGAAACTCAGCTTGATATTATTGCCAGAAACCTCTGCCAGACTAGTCGAGTTCAAAGAGGTCACATTTGGTTAACGGTGAGGTAAAGACAGTGCCAGAATCAAAACTTGGAAAAAAATAACATCACAGGGCTATAGAAGACGAGAGAGGAGATGAGGGAGAGCTATTACCTCCATTCAAGCCTGACAATCGCAAACCTTGTGATGGCATGCAACTTAAGGTAATGAGAGGTTAGGTTTTGGATTGCATTGTAAAGCTAAGAGTGAAACTTTCTTCCAGCTAAATGGCTAGTTTTGGATTCAGCCTGATTCACAGCACGAATCTACGCAAAGCAAACGTAGTCTCCAGAGCAAACGATAACTTCCAAACTTAGAGTTCTGGGAAGCCTACCGCCTGTTCATGCTTGATGCATGGGTTGAACTCAATTGAATGCTACCTTGCTACGATCTCCCTTTCATTTTTGCACGTCAGCATTGATAAACAATTCTTTGGTACTGTTAAGATTGGATTATCCTCCCAGATGTGGCACACTGATCTTTGAGTGCTTTGTAATCAGAATCTTTATCGTCTCTGAGCTCACACGACTTTGAAATAAATTCAACTAACTTGGCAAAGTGATAGACGAGCTCAAATTACATATTTAACTACCTGTGCCGTTTGCAAGAGCCTCCACGTTACTCTACTGCAGTCTTTTTCAGCTGCCTTGTAAAACAAATCAAATTTTAAGAAGTCTTTCACAGATGCGAAGTATTGTCATAACCATCCACAACTGAAATGCTGCCAAATAACACACTTTATTCCTCCAGACCATGCGACGAAGTTGCTGATGGAGAGGAAACTTCCTTCACTCCAGGGTCCAGCATCATGCGAATTGTTGGATTGGTTGAGGAAGCAAAATCACCTTTACAAGTGAATTCGTAGGATTAGAGAGGTGGATTTTGTTGTTTGTCACCCTTCCAGAAAAATTCATGCAGAATAGGGCCAGCTTAAAAGCGTGCATAATTTTGGAGCGTTAGCTAATGCATGCAACGTCACCGAGGTCCGGTTCATGCGACTGGATCCGATGGCGAAAGGGGGGTTGTGGTAAAGGGCCAATCCGAATAAAGTAATTGATCTTACTTTTTGCGCTCCATCTCCATTCTTATTTGGTTAAAGGTTTTTCTGATCTCCTGACCATCGACCTCGGTGTCATTCAGCATTCTGAGTTTAGAAAATACATTGGAACAAGACGGCAAGAATGGAGGTAAGGATAAGGGGGAAGGAGTGTTGGTGATTGACAAATGAGGCTTAGTGATGCATGTGAGTTGAAGCTTCGGGGTCTCTCACAACTTCAACGTGAGAACTGCAATACTTCACTCAGCCATTGTTCACAAAAGTTATTAAAAATGATGAAATAAAAGATAAATTAAGCATGAGACGTGTAGGCTACTATTGCAGACAGACAATCAGGTCATGTTGAATTAGATCCAGGAAACTTAGATCAAATTTAAATAGAAGCGGAGATGGATATGAGGAAAACGACAACGTACTCTAGATGATCCTACTGGTGTAGTTGATTTCAACGAATAAAAGTCGTGACAATTTACAACGGCTGTTAACTTCACTTGGGGTCAAAGGTCGTTTTTAAAGGGCTTAAGAAGCAGGATGGATGCACTGATAAGTGGATAGGTAAACAAATAAATTAGCGGATGCGTGGACAGAGATGTGAACATACAGATCGTGGGTAGAAGAAGATGGGGAGACAGGTGAATGAATGAATGGATGGATGAAAACCACAAAAGCTAAGGCACCGATCATAACCTCATTGATATGGCCAGCCAAAGACCGAAAAAATCCCATTTAAATTAATCCGTAATATCCTGCATCACACTCGTAAATTTGCAATCTACTTTGTAAACTAACAAACTAAGGGACAAACTAACTCAACAAGAAGGCACTGGTGAGACCGAACCAATATGATCCCCAAGAAGGCAAAAAAGAAATGCGAACTTACGATACGATTTGCATCCTATTGTGAGAAAATAAGTAAAAGCTTGTCTTGATTTCATCTAAGCTTAGTTATGTTTACTGCCTTGTTGCTCATAAAAGTCAAAGCACAAATAACGAAATCACTAAAACGGCGAGTAAGGAAATACCTTTTGTAAAGACCAGACCTAACGTCGCTCCGTCAATCCTCCTGTCACTATCAAATTATTCCCAAGAGCATACAAAACGTGTTCAAAGGAATAGGAGGGTGGTTAAAGAGTGCGCCAAAATCGGCAGCATCCCATCTTAATTCAGCCTTGAGGTTAATGATCCCACCTGCAATTTGATTGGTCTATGGTGTCCGTCACTTGGCCTCCGACTAACCCGATTGGGCGTCATGTGACACAAAGTTTTGGAACTTTCAACCAATCACCTTTCAGGGAATATTTTAATTAGTCGATTTCTTGCTTTCAGTATAATGGGACAAAATTGTTTTAGCTTATTGCGCTTGCGTGTTTTGGTGTAAAACATAACTTATGGCGTGGGACAAACATTATGCGATTAATCAACCCAAAGGAGTGGTTATTTCATGCGACCTCAAAAATATTGCCAATAAATGATTACTTAATAACAGGAAAACGATAAAAAATACAGACAGATACAGACCTCGTTTCTTCGGGCTCCAGACTATGTCGTGAAAGCTGTCCACTTCGTGGATGGTCCTTCCAAGAGTAATTTTCCAAGTAAGCGCTCAGTGAATAAGACTCACGCGCCATAAAACTGGCTACCGTTTGAGACTGATGTCGAGGAAATAGAGAGAGAGAAAGACAGAGAATTGCGACTTCATATGCGTTTATGCGGGAGCCAATCACCGCTTGGAGAGAGTTGTGTGCACCCGTATGTGTGTGTGTGTGTACTGATGACGCGGCGACCTTTGTGCCACCCTCAAGTACTCTCACGGGTACGAGTGCAAAAGCACTCCAAATTCAGCCCCTAATCCCCTGTGAGTTTGTCCATTCACAAGTGCTTATTTGCCCGTGAGAAGGCTTGGTGAATGTACAACCAGAACAGGGGTGGCTCGGTGGGTAGCCTCCATCAATCATCATCAGTGCAGTATAAATTCGCTACTACTCAAGTATTTTAGTAAATTAGTGAATTACAAGAATATTTCAAGTGATTTAATCTCAAATACGCCTAAAAATTTACAAATAGCATGAAGTGAAAATGAGAGAGACAAAATACTCTCCCTTGGTATCCGTGGCATTGGTCGTATGTGCATTTGACTTACACGGCACAGTGATCCTTGCCAAGACCCACAGAAAATTTTCTTGTGTGACCTTTAGTGCCTGATAAATTGGTCAAAAGAGAGGTGCTTCTCCAGTCGGCTACAGCTGGTTAAAATTTTTCTCAGAAATTAATGCGAAATGACAACTATGCCTCAGCCTCTTCCCCTTCCCCTCCCCAAACGCCAAAGCTTTGGATTTTAGTGCTCTAGGCGTGTTTATGCTTTTAAGAGGTCAAAAGGTTAACCTTCGAACCTTCTATGAAAATATAACGCTATTTACTTTCCAATTTGAACCAGAGCCTCAGCTACCGGACGATCAACAACCATCCATCATTCCTGTCGGCAGTTTTTGCGGGTAGATGTTATCAACCTGAGGAGAGACTGATGCAACTTTTTATATTAACGCGGATGTTTCGAAAAATTAACCTCATTTCTCTTTTATTAACCTCTAAGTGTAATTCTACAAAATGGTTTTTAATACGTTCACTGTCACGATCTCAGAGGGAAGACGACCACCACAGTTAAAAGGTAGCACCACCGAGCTATTCCACTCACCTCTCAAATGGTAAGGGAAAGATAAAGTACATTTGACATCCGTTTTGATGATTTGGAGGTTAACCTACATGTTTACTGTAAAATTTAGCGCAACCAGTTGACACAAACTTCGCGTCACATATTTGTGACGTGTCATATATAAGCGTACCTAATAACCACTTGAAACACTTACTTTCTCTTTTCTAAATTCTTTTTGATGTCATGGAAGGACGGTTTCGTCTTCTGCTGAACTGGATCCTTAGTCTGTATAATAGGAGGTGGCTGTGGCTCTACGGGTCGTTCACTGACAACAACACCCAGGGCGTCCGCCATGTGCCTATTCGGCTCTGCTGAGCATTCACTTGAAGTTAGTGAAGCCGCCTGTTCGAAGTCATTTATCACCGCCTCTCCACCTCCAATGCCTGCCGTTGAGTGGAAAGCTGTAGACTCCTGTTTTTCCACTGCAAATTGATCTATTCCACCGACTAGGTCCATGTGAGCCGCGTCTAGGAGACTGGTATCCTGGGGGGCCTCGATGTAGCTTTCTGAATTCTCCAGAAGATTATCAATGTGCTCTACTTGTTCGCTTGCGTGGAGGAGTTCTGGTGTAGGTGGATGTTCGGGTGGTATCTCGAATTGCGCATCCGGTTCCCTCTCCTCTTCACAGTACTCTTGGCTCTCGTAATGGTCCTGGTTCTCTAAGTAATGTTGATTCTCAAATTGTTCCTGACTGTCCTGCAATTCTTTGCTCTCAAAATGTTCTTGGTTATCGAGGGATTGCTGATTCTCGAACTGTGCTAGTCCCTCGTGCTGATCCTGATCCTCAAGCTGGTCTTGAATCTCAAAGTGTTCTCGATTATCGTACTGTTCTGGTTCCTCGTGGAGCTTCTGATCTTCGAAATGTTCCCGATTATCAAAATATTCTTGATTCGCAAACTGTTCTGATTCATCGTAATATTGTTGAGCCTCAAAGTGTTTCTGATCGTCGAAATGCTCCTTACTTTCTTCTCCTATTTCTGCTACGTCCTCTTGGAAATGATGAGGAGCAAACTCGGGATTGTTAAGTTCCTCCTGATGTGGAGCTTCAGGGTAAAAGTGGTCTCCGAGCTCGGATTCCTCCTGAAGAACTTCCTGATTTTCCGATTTTACAGGAGGTGCTGGAGGCAGGAAGTCTTCTTCCATTGATGGTGTAGGCGAGTCAATCTGCTCAGTGAAGGTGCTTTGAGAGAACCCTTCAGTTTCTTTAACGATTCCCTCGCCGTTCAAATCGTCGAGAATCAATTGATTTTCCTCGCTGGTAAAGGGTGTGTGCTCTGACTTGTTTAGATGCTCTTCAAGCTCCTTTTGTAGGTAAAGCAAGTCGTCCTTCGGCACAACCGGAGGTTTAACGTAATCCTTTGAAAAATCCAGCTTTGAATGTGTTTCTGAAACAAGTAAAACTGGACTCTTATCAGCTGAAGGCTATGAGAATGAATGTTTTCAGCCACACATTATCAGCTTAGTTGGACGACGTATCAGAAGGCAATTTGCTGCGTGTATGGAACAGCGCTGTGAACGAAAGTTCATTACAATGCTTGAATACCCAACCTCTTAGCAGTTCTACAGATAAATGCTGAAAACGCCTCCAAGACGGCTGTCCATCTGTGCGGCCATGGCCAACATACAACACAGTGATCACTCCTGGGACGGTTTAGCCAGTTTGTGGACTATAAAGACCCATCTCTGAGGATAGAACATAAAGAACAAGTACAATACATTTAGTCTTGCACGTTCAGGATCTCGAAAAGTCAGTCTTAGGGAAGAAGGGGACGAAAGGGAGAGACCAACTTTACTAAGTATCTCCATACCAAAGCAGCAACTTGTGGCCTTACATGCAGCGTGAGAATGAGTCGAAAAATTTGGTCTTTCCTTTACACTCAGTTTAGTCAGAATGATCCTTCTCCGCCTTTTGTGTTTATGTGCGTGGCCATCATTCAAATCTGGCCATAAAACTGCATTTCCGGTGAAGTGTGTGTGTGTGTGTGTGTAGATAATTGCAGGTTTTAGCACCCCTAGCCTGTTGCATAAACAAATGCATTCACCCGGTGGTGCGGAGAGATATGCACTACATCTTTACAAATCAGGCGTTAAAGCGCATTTGTTGACGTTAATGTACCCGGTTAAAAAGAAGGTGTGGAAGGTCAGTTTTCAAGTCAGGTGGACAACAATTTCTAAAGTACGCTATCATATTGGTGGCAGATTTAGTTTATTGGAGGTCTAGATGAATTTGATAGTAATAAGCGGTTTTGTTTTAAATTAATGGCTGTCCTAGTCCTGTCGTCTGGGTACAAAGCCTTAGCGTCACAGGAGGAGAGTGTCTGCTTACGTACAGCATTAACTTCTGACATTTTTCTAAAAAGTACTTACGATTTTGATTCGAATACAGTAAGCTTTCTAGCGGAAGGCGATTGGCTTACTGAGTATGCCTACTAAAGAACTCTTTCGTAAATCGCTCCGATTGGGACACTGGTACGGTAATATTAATGATGTGCACGACCACTAGGGGGTGATAAGTCAGTTGTCGTTGCCATTTCGGGATTGTTCGATACGAATGGGACAGTCATCTTACTCTTCTCAGTCACAATTTTGGTTCCTCAGTTAATGTATAAATGCAACCCAGTATCAAATCAAGGGCAAAAATTATCCAAATTCTGTAAGTTGAAGAAACAGGTTCAGCCCAAATTAATGGAAACTCTTCTACCTAGAGCAGCAGCCACTTATTGTTCTTCAGTCATTCAGTGACTTCACAGCTTTATAAGTGTCATCCGATGAAAAATATCCTGTAGCTTTAAAATAAGGCCTAATTATCATGCGGAAGGCATGTTGTATTTCGCTGTGGTGGGAAAGGTCGTCATGTAATCTCAGACAGTGCGCGCGTGCTTGAAATGGGCTAAGGCACTTAAATTACCGCTTTCACACAGACCTCTGTGACGCGTAAGCCAAGAAGCAAAAAAAGTATTTAGCCCGCATTATGGGAACCAGCGCAAATGCCGCCTCAGTTCCATGCGGGCACATCTGAGATGATATTCAGGATACGAAAACGTAGAAGTTGCGGTCTATTACTTCAAGGTAAGTGAAAAAAAGATTGGCGCTAGCCGCAAGAAAAAAGCTTTTTACTCCCTATTCGTTTTACTAGCTAAAACAATTTGAAAAATATAGCAAACACGTAATACAGAAAAAAGTGACGTAAACAAAAAATAAGTTTAGGATTCATTTTATAAGTTATAAATATTTTAAATTTAACTAAAGTTCAATTGCAAAGTTTTGATGCTTAAAAACTGCTTACTATTTTGTTTCAATGAATCACTTTAGCGCAAATGTTCTGAAAAAGACTTAATTTGGGCTAGATTCCGCCAATTTACACGCAACATCTCCACTGAAGATTCCAGAAGCTAGTACATTTCAGCCTACAGGTTGCCACAGCGACATTGCGTGCACATGACTCAGCAGCTCGCTGCGCGCCGACTCCCCCGTCTTCCCGAACCAAGCAAATATGTGACTCACGTTTTTTGATAGAATGAGGGACAAATGTGTTAGCTCCCCTTGCCTTGAGACTCTCCAAATTAGCCGCAATCGCGCCCTGAAAACAAGTCGCCAATAAATTTGTTAAAACAGAGGACGCGGGTAGGGCGCGCCGAACAAAGCCCTCAAATGTACCAGTATTTTGTAAGATGATGCGAAATTGTGACGTTGTTTTTGGTGTTTGTGTAAATTAAAGGCATTGCCGCCTTCGTGGTACCACATGGTGAAATTGGAGACATGGGATAACACAGCTTGTTTGGAATGGGAAAATTCTGGCGCCGCTTCAAATCCGGACTAATGCCTTCTGGGAGGAGGTGATGGGGAAGGGGAGGAGCAATCGATGCCATGCAGAGCTACTACCTCGCGGATATCCGGAGCTGTGTTTGGTGGGCACAGAGCGCCGACGCACACGTATTTTTTTTCCTCCCCTTGCTTTCTTAAATGTCAGCTGTGCGCACATCAGGAGCCGTCGAGAAAATTAGCAAATCGCCCTTATGCAGGGGAAGTGGATCATTTGGGCTTGGAATCCAAAAGTAGGGCGAGTCTCAGGCTGCCTCATTCGATGGGGCGGAGGTGAATTAAAGTGCGCGCGTTATTTACAAGACGTGAAATAAGCTAAATTGGTCTTAACCACACGAGCAGCAGAGTTTTTAAAGCTGGATTTCCCTTTAAAAATAAGAAATCGAGTTTTTGGACAAAAAATAGAATGAAAACTTAGTGGTAAATTGCTGGGTAACTTGTTACTCAATTTACGCAGGTAAATTTACTCCGCCCGCACTTCCGCCCCGCTCCCAATTTTGTTAGTCACCAAGGCAAAAAAAAATGGAAAAAAATCAACTTTACGGTGTATCCAGACTTTACAACGCTCCGGTTTTACGACTTGATTTAATGCGTAAACCCAACAAGTTTGTTTCCCCAGAAAAAAGGAGCATTAATTAATGACGAATTTATAACTGCTGGAAAGATTCGGTCGCAGCCCAGACTAATTATTTTTTATTAGGGATGAAAGGTGGTAAATCAAAATATCATTACCTTAATTAGGACTATGGGCACAGGGTTGACAACCTTTGGTCATTTCGTTATTTTGCTTGCGCATATGCTACCAATTAAGTATAAAAGTTGGTGGAAATAGGCTTTATTACAACCATAACAAGGTGGAAATAATAATCTTGTTGAAATGAATACTTTTAAAGCATAGAAAACCACCTATTTGACTCGGGGTTACCAAGTAACCAGCTAATTAATAAAAGACATGGATATACTACTCACAAATTATGGGCATTGAATTTGAAGTACACTACCATAACAGGTTGTAACGATACGTATTTTTCATAATGCAAATTTTTGGCAATAAAGCCCTTTAGACCATAGATGTGTAATTGTGGAATGAAACGCATCAATTGCTTGTAAGCTATTGGTTTAAGTGCCGGTCCAGTTGGGGGCTCCACCATTGAATCGCTGACAGATGGCCCAACCCTTCCATCCCGTTTCTACTTCAACTGTGCATATTCTGCACAAGCGTTGGAGAGCCATGGGAAGGGCTAATAGCACCGTTTATTTTAAGCGATGTGTTCTCTAATTGCTGCCAAAGGAGGGGTAGTGAAATGCGCACAAACGGAGAACGAGTTTGTACTTTACTGCCCAAGTCAAGTCAGCAATGAGGTTTTACCCATTACAGTTCCTGTCAGTAGGTAGTGTATGGAATTGTTAAAAAGTAGAGGAAAGCGTATGTTTATTTCTAGTTTGTCTACGCCTCATGTCCGTATAAAAGAATAAATCACCAACGCTGGGTCAGGGAGTTCCTTTAATTGGCAGCGCTTGCTTAACTAGGTCATCTTTTGGACAAAGGAGTGTCCTAAGGACATTCCTTTTTTTACTTATGGGACGGTAAACTAATGGAGATTTGCGACCTGGCTGAAAGCTTGGGACAAGCCAGGGGGAACATTAACTATGTTTAGTTCTTATCTGAGTCACAATCTATTAAGCATTCGTAGTCCGACAAATTAAGTGATTTTCCCTGTTAAACGCTATTAAGAATTTGAGTATCTACTGCATAATCATGCGCATCGCATAACTCAGCAGTGGCTGCGCCAACTCAACATATACCAGTTGTTTACTGAATGAAACATTAGTCATCTGCATAATTTTAAAGGAGTCCCTATCCATTTACGAAGCAATTTTTTTCTAAATTATAGCCCTATAAACAAGAGTGCATAGACAAAAACACTATTAACTTAAAAACTTTGGTGACAGAAGGAAACCACTGTTCATTGTTTAGTTAGCGGAGGAAGATTAAAAGAGGAGGCAGTTTACTTATTTTTTCCGTTTACTTTGTTGATTTTCTTGAAAGTCGTAGCGATTATTAGTTATCGGGAGTCAGATTACAGCCATAAATTTTATCTTTTGTAGGTAATAAATCATGTGCCTTGAATCAGTAAGATGTATTTTTTAAAAGCGCGTCTCTCAGTGAATAACTTTCATTGTAATGCGTTTGGTCTAATGATCCGTAATCGCATAAACAAATATGCAATAATAAATCAAAAATTCTACTGCGGCGAATTTCTGGTGCTAAATTAGCTATCTTGTGCATTTGTTTCACTCGACTCTTTCGGTTGGCGTATTTACGAGTACATTTGCTTAAAGTACCAAAAAAGATCCCCCAACTTTTAGCCATTTCTTTCGTAAATGTCTGCCGTATTAATAATAAATGGGAGTATTTTAAGTGGAGGAGTAGGCAAGCATTATTCGCATCAAACCACTTACAAAGCAATTGTGTACATCGCTCCCTTAGTGGTGGGCAGGTAAGGAAATGGAGTTATGGGTGAGGCCATTTGACACGAGAAGAATCACATGCCATGGGTGTAGAAGTGCCTTTTACAAGCAACATCACTTTGGGCCAAGTGTCTTCCCTGTTTATGTTAGAACTCGACGCTCATGGTTGTGCACAAAACTTACTAAAGTATGAAACCCTTGGAGCAGTAGGTTATTCGGGCTTTTTGTTGCTTTTGGGCGCAATCAAACTAGCCGAACTCAACATTTTATGTTCTCGGATTGTATTGATGAGACAGTAAAAGATGTGTTAACGACCTCTTAGTGTGACTCTGGTTGCAGTGAAATGGAGAGGGCGCCTTTAAAGAACGTCTCTCTCTCTTTCTCTCTCAAAGCTTTACAAACTTCTCTTCCTTTTCGTTACGTGTTCTGTAAACATAAATCATGTGAAGGTTTTGCTGCGTACCAGACTTCGTGAGTAAGCCACTTTCCTCGGACTAGGCCATTTGTTCGTCAGCAGTAAACAATTCTGTAGGATTCGGCGTAGCTTTACCTTATGTATCGAGAATTGCTGTAACATAAGTGCCTCTTTGAGGCAATCACTTAATGGAAGCACTGGTACGATAAATTGCCCGGAGGTTCTGTAACTTGCTGAAAATTTGACTTCCATATGTTCCCACCAAGCTTTAGTTCTTTAATAAATGTCAAAGAGCTATTCAAAGTTACACCCATGTGAAATAATGAATCGCATGTTCAGTATTTGGACATTTATGTAAACAAAGTCTCTGTGAGTTCAAGCATTGATATTTGCTAGTGAAGAGTGGATAAACAGAGGTGAACCCACCAAGCACTGGCTGTTCAGCGCTTCTACTCTCGCCATTACTGATGATTTATTACCCACCTTCGTTAAATTGTGGAATGAAAATGAGCGTTTGTTTGTTGTCCTAAGGCAAGCAAATTCATAGTGCTAAGACCTACTGAATGCTATCCAGAACCCTTCTAGACACACTACTGCTTATTTTAGCACTATTTCCAAGAGTCTATTTTCTAACAAATGATGAGATCTTTTTTTTTAAAAAATGGGCTCTTAAAAATTTTTAATGTTTTATTAATTATTTTTGTAGCTGTTCCAACTAAATTTAAGCGAACGGTTGCCTGCGTGACGCGACTGCTTTGTAAACGTACGGCATGAACAGCTTTCTCGCTCCATTATATGATCATTTTAAAAGCCACAAAATTTATTATCAATTTACTACTCCTAGATTTGCGTTGGTAGGTGTGATTTAAAGTAAATCCACAACTTGTGAGGTAGATTCTTCCCTCACTGCTACTTTAAACTTGCAATCGCTTAAAGAGAAGGGCATGCAAATGGTACTTACAATGCAGAAATCCCGATTTGTGTGTGTGTGTGTGTGCGTAGAAAGGGAGGGGGAGCCTAATGCGAGAGAGCGAGAGCGCGCGCACCGAGTGGATGGATGAGGTGGACTGTTAAAAGGTCCTCTCCAGAGCGGTGTAGTTGGGGCTGTTAATGACTCACAAGCTTGGCATGTGTGGAGAGGCAGGAGGGAATTACGCGTCGAGGGCGGCGGACACTCGTTCGTGCTGCAGCCACTGCCTATTCGTCTTGCGTCCCAGTACCTGCCATCCTATACACGCCATTGCACGCACCTACGCACGCGTACGCTTGCACTCACGCACGCGGCTGGTTGACTGGCCAATCAGATTGTCGCGGTCCTTATTATTTACACAATGCAGAACTAATTCGAATTTAGTGTCTCAAAAGGCGAGACTCATCAAGAACGCTTAATTCCAAGCAAAATTTGACCACTGGTACTTAAATAATATCCAATTACTGCCAGGCGGATGTGGGCTTCGTACCAAAGAAAGAAGAAGTTGTAAGTCAGCTGAAACAAATGATAGAACAATCGAAATTTGTGGATGGTTATGCAGGTCTTGAGATTAGGGCTGTAGACAAAAGCTCTCACTCCGCGAGTGGAAGCATATTTCAGTTCGCAACGACGCATTAGTAAAGAGGCAGCTGGGAATATTGTTAGATCCTGTGGTGACTTTCGCAACCATCTAGGAGGCTACTGTTTCCTATGACAATATAAATGAAGTCGGTTTCAATTCGTATTCACAAGTCTGCGGTAGGTACAAGACGATCACATGATTTTGTGTGGATTTTATTATGCAAATTATATCAGGAATCGTCTTGCAATTTGTTATACTTCAAAATATTCGTGATTACATTCTATCGACCTGATCTGGGACAAGGAGATGCAAGCTTGCTACCAAATTCACCAATTAAAAAGGGGTTCTGTTTCCAAAAGCCGGAGAAAAAAAAACCTCAGCTCTCTCACTCCCGTTTCCCAACTGTCTGTTTTAGTTCCCGTTTGTTCATACAACTGTCGAATGTTAATGCCGAGAAAAGGTGCTAATCCTTGCCGCAAGCAATGTCATTGGGAGCTGTAAAGGATGGGATAAAATATCATTCTTATTTATTACCCTCCTAAAGCGGCAAACTTTCCCACAACTAAGTTCGATGGCGATGTGGTGGAATCTTGTAAGGCTAAAAAGAAAACCTTTTTTTACTAGGTAATTGGTTCTGTCCATTTCTAGAGAAATCTTTCTTATTTACACATACAGACAGACAGACGTAATAACCATCACCTTGTGCGGATGAAGTAATGCATGGCAGCATACTTATCCACGGCTTTCAGCAGACTTTCAAGGTCGTCCCTGGAGTTGGCGATTGACGTGGCTTGAAAGTGGTTGGAGTAGGCGGGAGGGGCATCGGCAGGAGACAGAAGCGTTGATAATATGATTGGATAACCGGTTGAGTAATACGCCTGGGTGATGCCTGGACCGAGTTAAAAATGCGTAACCAATCACAATCGAATGGAAGGTGCGCTTCCTCGGATTACTCTCTCGCTCCTTCTCCCTCATTAGCGTCTTAGACATAGAATTAAAAAATTATGACCCTGCAGATTCGTTAGGCACTCTAGAGCTCCATGGCGTCCCATTTGGGATGTGATTTAAGCGTGGGAATGACACTTCAATAGATGTAAATGTTTTTGACGTTTCGTAGAGAAAACTATGTTAAAAATGAGGAAATAAAATTAGATTGACTTGATAGGGTGCCAACGAGTCTATGATGTCATTTTAGAAGAACAAGTGAAAAGGCGTATTTAAATTTGGTTTTTTAATATAAGGCATCCAAATCACGACAAGTACGCTTGGCACTTATAAGTAGTATAATATGCGTCTCGTTAATAAAAGAGGGCATATAAAGTGCATTCCATGCAAACAATGCCGAATGTTCTTCCATCCCGTGTTCATCCGGCGTCCGTCTTGCATCCAGTGTTTATCTTCTCCATCTCCGTTTAGTATGCATTCATTCACCCAACCATCCCGTACTCACCCGTAATCCCGTAGCCATCCATCTATCTATCTACCAAACTGCGGATACAAATTCGCCTAGCAGGAGATAGAGAATGGTAGTTTAGTTATCACTTTTGTAGCTTCCAGGGCCTCATCAAATGCATGCGATTGTTTATATGCATGCATGTTCAAGGGAGGAGAGAGCTCCACCTGATCACGGTCTCGCACGTCGCTCTTTACTGACCTGATCCATATATTCTCTTCTTTGCATCGTTCACATAAACAAATGCCACTCAAAACCTCCGTTTGAGAATTATGCGTTCAGAAACCGTTTGTAGGGTGCCTTCCACAGCATTGGAAAGGGGAGAGGGTGAGATATGCCGGATAACTGCAACAACTTTGCAAAGCTCCTCTCTTCTGCTCTCTATAACGGTGCGTAAAGATGCCTTACTCCTGGCGCATTAAAGTTATCTGAGTTCAACGCAAAATAGCCAATTCCGGTAGTGATCTAAGCGATTTGTCATAGAATATGGGCTAAAGTGATAGATTGAGGGGTTCCATTACGCCCATTTACGAACCAATTTTTACTGATTGATGGAACCACTTCGCATTAAATACCACTTCTGCGCCTTTGTGCTTTTGTGTCTCTGCATTCCAAGTTTTGATGAGCGAACGAACATGCCATAGTTTTTATTCACACCATCCATTCATTACATGCCAGCGTCATAACAACAATCCCTCATCCCCGTAGGGCTACCCTTACTTAGTCTAGATGGATGGTTGGACGGATAAGGGGGAAGATAGATGGATGGATGTGGTGGAGATGGATGAATGAATGGAAAATGGATGCTTAATGGGAGGTTAGGTTGGACACAGGATAGGGTTGCTACAAGATGAACGGATACTGGATGAGTGGGTGATGGATAAACAAATGGATGGGTGATTGTGCAAAACTCTGTTTTCGTGGCTAAATGCAGACGCAGTCAGTCACTGTAATTTGAGAGGCGCCAAGGCCAAACAATCGCCACCGAGATCAAACCACTTAACACGATATAACTCGGACGCGTAGGAGTAAAGTATCTTGTTCTTCATCCCTCTTATCATTCCTTCTTTCGCCTCCCTTCTTCCATGACACCGCAACACCCCACCGTGTCGCCTCATACCCATCCTCATCCTCGTTCCCATCTTCCGTAGATTGATTCATGGTCCTCTAATGGTCACGACTGTCTATTAGTGACGAGTGCCACCTTGTCTTGGCACTCAATTTGGCCAGACCTCGAAACTCTTGGTCGACAGAACAGACAGTTGGAAAATGGAAGTTTGATAATGAAAGCTGAGGTGACAACAACCCGATTCCTTCCTTCGGCTTCTTGAGAAAATAAACTCTTTTAAAAAGTGAAATTCGCGATTGGCTTGCTGCCTCAAGAAAAGTCTGTGAAATACTTTAAGTACCTTTTCGTAGAGATTTACCCCTTTTTTGGCCCAAAAACCGTACGACCCAACTTGCCTCCATGTATTTGACGCCTCCGAAACCCCTTCCATTGTTGGACTATGAATAGCTGGATGTGCTATAAAGCACTCAATTCCCATCAGTCTTCGAAAAATGTTCTTCCTTTCTCTCAGCTCTGCCGAAATTTGTGTAGGTTTTTACCCAAGAATCACCACCAAAAAGGCATATCTGCACCGAGTTTAAGGAAATAATTTGTTCTACTAACGAGTAGTAAGTAGCATGAAGTGAGATGAAGGCGATGGATGCCTTCGGAAATGGTAAGATGGGTTCTAGGCGGAGCCTCTTACCTCCACATGCGCCGCCAGGTGCTCTCAGAGAATTCAATGGCCTTAAATTGCCCATTTTAATTGGAATAATTCATTGTAACCAAGAAGCGTTTCTGTGACTCCTTTGAAAGAAGCCTTCAAAACCATATTTCTCGGAACGCGTATGGCTTCGGTACCAAGCCAGGAGTGTCAAATCTTTTTTCTTCATCCAGGTAAAAGAGATGTTACTGTGGCGCTATCAAGTATGCTATTGAGTAATAAGTGTGCCTGATGCCACCCGCGGGCTTCAGTCGACAAGCCTCAGAAATGCGTAGTCAACACACATCATGATAGCACATGAAAGAGGATCTGGTGGAATGCGAAATTTGTTTTACAGAATGAGAGCCCAAATTTTCGGGAATCCATTTGTACAGAAGGCTAAAAGCTGAGTGAGATATGCCTATGAATGCACGTACTTAGCCATCCACCCATTTACTCCGTTTCCATCAGTCCGTCTCGTACCCGCCCATCCAGCCCATAAACATCGATTCGTCCAGGATCCACTCAGCCACCCTTTTTCGTCCATCCATTCATTTGTCGATTCCGTGTCTATCCTGTATCCTTTTTTTAATTATCCCCCATCCCATCCACAGTCATATCTTCCTCAAGAAGGCTTTTCGGGATTACTTTTTATGCTTCCTAGACAATAACGGGTTCAAAATGCATGCATAAACCCTACCTGAAACATTTAATCAATTAACCTACCTCAATATCCGGAGTTTTAATGCAGTCTAGAACAGGTTAATCATCTTTAATCTGTTTGAGGTCAAAAGTTTACTTCTGCTATTGGAGTTGGAACAATAATATGAGGTGCGTGATGCTATCCTATGGGGTCAGTTAAAATTGTTGGGCGAGGGCACAGCGATCGCGGTCAACCGCTCTGACCATGTCTAAACGGAAACCACCTGCAAGGAACCAGAACCACTGACTGCAGACTTGAAACCGGAAAAATGCATTCGTCTTTATTTAATGGTATGGGCATTTGTCAAATTTAACCAGTCGGAAAGAATAAAACGAGTGCCAATTTTAAGTGCCCCACTTATTTATGCAATTCCACATCAACATGCAGTGTGCATACGTTTGTGTTTACTGCCTTTTGCAGGCGACAGTAGTGCCATTTAACCTGCACAACAACCTCACGAAGTATACACATCTGTAATAATTTGGTATAAACAATCTATTGCCAAGTATATGGCTGTTTCTCTCTCTCGCTCTGCGTGTGTGTGTGTACTACAAGGGTATCATCTAGTAAACACATGATTAACTTTGGCTAACGTGGCGCTCTTTTGATCAGACTATCACTAGGATGAAGTGCGTAGAATAACGCCTTAGATTGTACCTCTTTTGAGTAGGCAGCCACAGTGACGATGAAATTTTATGGGGCAAATTCCACTGGAAATTAAGATTTATGGCTTATGGATTTCCTCAATCATCACTTGAGTCGACAGAGTGACACTGACTTGTTAGTAAGCTACTTAAAAAAGGAGTATGTTTTACTAGGCTTACCAACCGATGAGATGTGCGCTTGTGTGCACGTGCAAAGGTTAAGTCGCTGAACGATAATTTGATTGGTTAATAAATCACCCAATCAGGTGGCGCCACTGCGTAAGCACGTCATTTTCGTAGGTTATTCGCGGCTTAAACACGCTATATATCACACTTGCTCTTCACACGCACTCATGCATACGTATACTCCACTAACATGCTCAACTGTGAGTTTACTGTGTTCCCACTTTTTGTGTTGGCATGAGGCAACCAAGTTGTAAGCATGTTTGAGAGTGGATATTTGGTGCCTTATATTGCCGAGAAATTAACTGCCGCCGTCTCCGTCATTACTACATCACAGAACCGGTCTCTCATTGGAAGTATTTTCCACCAGTATCTCAATCATCGACCCAATGTCTCCACCTGGGCCCAGATTGAAGCATCGCGATTTAGTACGCTGCTGATTGGACTTTGCATTTTATCCCTGGTCATTGCTGTTATTGTCCTGGGTCCGTCGATCCAGGCGCTTCTATCATTCTCCCACTCCAGGTTAAGCAAAAAGTCGCCTCCACCCAGACGATTTTGCATAACAGTTGTCCTTCTGACCTTTCTATCATGCTGGCTTCTGCTCAGTGTGGCTTTAATTTTTACGGTTATTGTCTTCTCAGAAAACCTCAACCTCACAGATTCCCATAAT
Source organism: Taenia hydatigena (assembly GCA_036345935.2). NCBI lineage: Eukaryota > Metazoa > Platyhelminthes > Cestoda > Cyclophyllidea > Taeniidae > Taenia > Taenia hydatigena. The sequence continues at coordinate 14,586,613 of JADWOT020000003.1, forward strand.
TTCGGTTTCGTTAACCGTGTTGACAAGATTTCCAACAGAACATTTGTACTGATGCGAGCACTGACGCACGAGACTAAGTCGATAGCCAATGCTACTGCTCGTGGTCTTATAAGTGACTTTTATAAAGACCTCCTTTCAGAAGTACCCACAATCACTGCAAATTTTTTAAATCAAACCAACTTGGACACTCCATTGACAATACTCGGCGATTTATCACAAACTGTGGAAGATTTGCTCAAAGCGCATACCTGTCTACGGGAGAATGGACCTCAAGTAACATTGGAATTGGAGAAGTTGGATTCAAGCATTCGAGTGAATGGAGAAATGTTGTTTCAAGAGATCCAAAGGACAGAAAGGGAGTGTTCTGCTTTCACCAACCAGCTTCCCTCTCTCAAGCCGTTCGGAGAGGCGATCTCGCAACTGATGGTTGGACTCTACGATGAGGCGAATCATGAGGACACCTTTTTTCACCTCTTTCGCTTGGAAAGCAGTCTTGGTCTTTTTAATATGCTAAATGTCCTTCCCTTCAACGTCTCTACAGTCATTGCCCAACTTAAGACCGCAGTCAATGTGCGGAAAGAGCTTGAGGCATCCATTCGCGGCAAAATAGAAGACAAGTTTTCCCTTATGTCCAATGACGTCCTCAAAGCGGTAGATGGTCTGTCAATCTACATCGGTAAAGCGTTGATGAAGATAGATGAAATGGAACAATCATATCATAAGGCAATGGACCGTGTGAATGAGGGTCTGAAGACGCTAAAACACACCTGGATTATTGTTTACTTCATTGAAGGGATGGTGACAACAGCCCCACTTGTTCTACTTCTCTGTTCCTGTCTGTGTCCACGCCGTAGTGTGACGGTACCCGCGAAGGAGATCTTTCCACTACTGACAATCAACGAGTTGACTTCAGCCTCTTCGTCTGGATGTGGTTCTTCTGAAGACGAGGACTCAAATGTTACTCCAATTTTAACACAGGAAAGACAATTGAACGCCTCAATGGCATCCCTCTCCAATGGTGACTATATCGATAGCCACGAAATGTTCATTCGACAATTGCGAGATCGCTCCATTTCATGTGACTCAGACAGTGGATGTCCCCGAAGCGATAGCCGGGTGAGTTCTAGCTCTAGCTTTTGGATTGTCTAGTGATTCACCTTTTCCTTAACCGCCTTGATTGGTGCTGTGGAAAGTGTGAAGTGATTTGCATAATCTACACACCTTTGGCCTTACCGAAAGCTTTCCCATTAATTTGGAAACTAAATTTGTACCGAACTAAATTCGCGACATCCATAATGTGTGTGAAATCTAACCAGAGGAATCGGGCAGTCACGTGATGTGGTCAAGGCGACTAAGACAGGCAGGTCATTGTGAATACTTTGTCGTTCAAGTTAGCAAGTTGCGCCTGTACTCCGAAGTAATACGATTTGATATAACCAGTTGTCAGAAGCTGACAAGGGGCACTTGGCAATTAAGGGGAAAATTGCACGGTATTACCAATCTGGGGAGAATCTTAACAGGATTTCCTCCTCGAATAATTGCATTAAACTAAACTATCAGTGAATTAATGGGAAGGTGGGTCAATTCCACCGACTACCACCACTTTTGTGCCCAAAATCTAGTCTATTACCCAGCTAAAACAGGATAATTTCCACTACCTTCACATCTGCCAAATAAAAATCTCCTTTTCACCTTTCAGGATGTGGTTGTGTGGTCCCGAGCGAGCACGTTTGACACATTGGATGAGGCGAAGTCGAGGCGGTGCTGCGGTGCTCATTACCAAATTGGCGATGCCAGGCATCGTCATTGCAAAGGCTGTGCTCACCTAATCTCCTGCTGTGGACTGCTCCTGCTCTCCCTCATCTGCCTTCCCTTGCTCTTCGGTATGGGCTATTTTCATGTGCATGTGAGTTCCACCATTTTCCAGTTTGTCATTTAAATTTGAACGCAGTACTGACGGCAGCTCTACTCGTGGTTATCGAGAAGGAGCAAATCATAATTCTCCTCCATTTTGTACTGTTACAACTCCCGCCTATTCTACAGTCCAATTAATTCACTCTGAAGAGGAGAAAAGTTTCCTCCATAAGTAGCACAGGGCTCTTTCCAGTTATGGGGAGGCTCTTGTCGCCCCTCAGCTAGGTGCTCATTAATGCTAATTGAGTACCCGTCAATCGGTGTTTTTTTCAGCTGGAAATAATTACGTCTTTCATGTTTACTGGAGATGAGCTGAATCTCAGTTTGAATTTAATAATCTAATTTCCTCCAACTGCGTAGATACTTGTTTGGTGGGGAATTGTGCGAGGGGCAGGGGTTATGTGAGCTCCCCCAGCACCTCCTCATAAACAATAACTGAGACAAAATCACGTTTGAGTAATTTTAGCTCCTTCCAAAAAAACAGTAAATGAAATGAACAAAATTTTATCAAGTAAATACCGAGATCTCGTTTGTTTTTCTAAAAACTTTTATGATCGTAACTCTGTTGGCAAGGCGCATTTTTACCCACCGGGACTAACAAATCGCGGCCTTTGAATAGATGTAAATGAAGCTTAGATGAAGCTGTTTAAGCAAAAATGAATGGAGAGAAAGATATTCCCTGTAATGACCTTTTCGTTACCAGGCTTTTCGGGGTAAAACTGACCCCCCATAGGCCAAAAAATATATGGCCCGTTCTGAAGGTGGGCCGCTCAAAAACAACGAAAAAGTAGCATTTTATTGCTTTCAAACTGCAGAAATTTTGCATTAATTTTATTGCTTTAAGCTGAGCCAAATTATTTGCAACGCAGAACGTCATGCAATTAATCATCATGTGATGGTGAAGTGTATGTCACAAATATGTGACGCTGTTAGCGATTGCCTAATAGAGACTTTAGCCGCTTGTGAATTGGATAAAAATTACTAAAAATCTCCATGTGATGGATAATTAGGTAATTCCTTCAAATTTGAAGTTAATTTCAGTTCTTCATGATGTCCTAAACTTTGGATCATTTGAACCGAGAACTTAAGCCGCGACTTATGAGTGACCTGGAGTCCTTTTAAAGGGAGCCTACAAAACACATATGAATGGCATCGTGTTTGTCAGACGACATTATTTGTCGGTATATTGCTTCTTCAAAAAAGGTGCCGATTAGACTAAATACCGCAAAGGTTGCATATGGGTGGTGCTCCGATTTTCAGTCTGTGATAAAAGATGGCACTAAACTCGGCGTCGCAAACAGATTAATTGCGCCTAAACTGATAAAAAGGGTGCAAAATTTTGCTGATCCGAGGATGGTGAATTGTTTTTCTTTTTGATATTTTATTGAAAACAGTTGAGTTAGTGGCAATTTCCCTGCAAAACCGTTGCAACGATTGTACCATTCAGACAGATGCGAGACGAATGTTGAAGTGAGAGTAACAACGACATTTAATAAATTATCTGTTTGCACTGAAGCGTCTGTTATGCTAGCATAATACCACAAACCGTGACAGCCGAATCGATTGGAGACGAGTTTTTTTGACCCTCGGCTGAAACAGATGAACACGTCGCCAATGTGACAGACAGAGAATGTGGGAAATTCGACGTGTTCAAACGGGGTATAGGCATTGCTCATTCGGTGGTCACGATTCGCATCAAACTCAAGCCTTTGTGACGCGCCAGTGACAGAGTCCTTCTTTGTCAGAGGGTGAATTTAGTCACGCTCCATTTCTCAAAAAGTACTTTTCAAGTGGGCGTGGGTTGGAAACAATGAAAAAGTAGGCTAGTAGATGTGCAACGTATGCGGAAGTCAAATTACTTCGCCCAGTTTCGTAGGTAAAAAAATAGTGCTTTTAAAGGAAGCTACTTAAAGCGTGCCATTTTCCGAGGAATCTGCCTGTCAGTCGTCTCTGCCTCCATCTCCTCACTTGGAATTTTCAATTGTCTTTTCTGCTGAATAAGGCTTCAGGGGAGTGTCTGAGATAAGTATCAAGAAAGGATGACGTTTTTGATCCTATGGGAACACTGAGGATGCTGCGGAAGGGAGGAATGAGGATGGGATGGAAGGGCGCCGCTCTGGTTTCGATTGGTTCCAAAGGAAAACATGAAGAAAAGGGGGGAGAATGAAGAAGAAGCTACTTTACCTGCACGTATTCGAGTTATATCGTGTGGGGTGGACTGATCTCGGTGGCGAATGTTTGGTTCCTGCAACCCTATTCTTCCATCCATCCATCTGCACGCAAGCATAAACATACACAATGGGTATAAAGTGGTGAGTGTGAGACGTGTAATACAGAAGCTCAAAGGCGCAAAAACATTGGATGAGAAGTTATTCCATTAAATAGGCAACATGGGCCTCCAAACGGTGCTTTTCAATAAGAAGTGATGTTAAATCCTTAGAGCAGTGAGTGAATGCAAGGCATGAGGGAGTGGAATCACTTTGGCCTGGCGTTTGTGATTAAGTGTTGAACTTGGGGGATTTCAATGTGTTAAAAGTGAGGCATCGTTACGCACTGTTGTAGAGGGCAGAAGAGAGGAGCCACGTGAACGCGGTATCCATGGAAAGAATGAAGTGTGAATTAGAAGGTTGATGAGTGGTGCCTTGTTTTGCAATTGTGAACGGCACATCCCATCCTCTTCCCTTTCCAATTCTATGGAAGGAGCCATCAGAACGGTTCCTCTAGGCACAGCTCTAGAAAGGTTCGGCCCTGGTTAGTAAAGAATAAGCTGAAGAAGCGTCTATTTTTTAGGCGTTAAAAGAAGAATAAATGCGAAGCTGGACAAAGAAAAACGATCCATGAAGCTCTCTGTGCTTCAACATGCAGGCAACTAAGCATTCGCATGTATTTTACACTCCTAGATTGACACAGTTGTTGCCTTAAAATCTCAGTTACGTGTCTTTCCGTTCAGTCTTTCTGCCTTACAAAAAAAATACGACGAGATTTATTTTCGAAGCTATTTTTTGGAAAAAGAAGTGCAAAAAGGATTTCCATGTTTGACGAGGCGGTGAGTAAAAATTGCCAACAAACAAGAATTTCTGCCTCTATTTATTGCTTCAGCATGAGGTGAATTTTTCGAGGTAAAAAAGCTTCTTATAAAAAAATCAACTACGTATTTTGCAGTAATTATTGCATCAGTAAAATTTCCTCCGTTTGTCCGCCTCTCATCGGTTACAAAATGGATCGTTTTTGGTAAGCTTCTACACTTCTGGCGTTGGTTCATGCCTTTTCGGTCAGCCATGTAATGTGATCAAAGTGAAGACAGTTTTCGACATGCTTGATGCAATGATGCTTTATACATCTAGTCGTGTATTCCTGTTTCAGGTGTGCCTACCACTCGTCCCTAATAGTCCACGGCAACTGCAATTGGACAATGAATTAAACGCCATCATGACAAGTCGTTGGAATGATTGGATGCACTCAGCGTACTACTTCATTCATCATCATCTACGCCAACTTGGCAACACCACAGATGCTGCATTCAACCTCACCAACCATCTTCGAATCCAATATCCACGCAATCCCATTTCGGCATTGCTCACTCGCTGTTCACCGTAAGCACCATCGATGCCTTCCCATGGTTGTAACTGAACTGAGATGGGATTTGTTCCACCACAACCTGCATATTTTATTGTAGACCGTGGGGTAATGAAAGCTTCTTCAATGCGATAATGCTGAAGGTAGAGCTCAATTTCTCCGGACTTTTGGCCATACCTGTGGTGAGAAAGAAGTCGGAAGACCTCAAAGCCTATCTCATCGATCAGGCGGTGCTAATGATGTCGAAAAAACTGGACATCGGCTTACTGCCACCGAACTTTGAGCTTCTCCTTCAAAATCTCATCGCTCAAACACCAAGTTCAACTTCGAGCCAATCTGGAAGTGCAACTGTGCTTGCCACGGCCAACAGATTTTGGATGCAGGCCATAGGGGGTGCAGCACAAAGGGAGAAGGCAATGCAGTCCTCGTTGACGAATCTTCAGAGATATCGCCAAGTGTTGAAGCAGGTGATATCACTCCGTCGAGGTCTCGAACAGGAGTTGTCTCAGGCACCAAACATCTCCACCTCCTGTTCCACTCGCCTCTCGCAGTCCCTCCGCATTTCCAACTACGCACTGCGTCTCATGCGATCCACGGGAAGGAGTATGCGACTCAGGGATCACCTAGAAAGTCTCCACGACGCCGCCATCACCCTCCATCGAGTGAGCAAACAACCCACTTTCACAACAAGTCTTTCCAACTTTGCTCAAATGGCGTACAGCATGGGACTGTCGAAGGCATCGACGAATGCCTCGAGGGATGCATTATTGCAGTGCGTGGATCGGGCGATTGGTTTGGAGTATGATCGTATGGCATCCGCGTTTGAGAGCCACCGCGCTGCCAGATCTGTGAATGCGTGGATCGCTGCGGCTTTGGATCACTTCACGGCGCCCTGTCAACGGTTGGGAGCCATCGCCTGGGATGTCGTAGGCACCATGTGCATCATCTCACCTCTGCGTCCGCAGAACCATTTCATTCCCATGGTGCAGCGTGTGGCGGCGGTCGGTTTCGTCATCCTACTATTTGTATCTCTCTACTCCTGCCTCTGCATCATCTACATTTGTATTACTCGATCGATTTCCTGCAGGACAGTGTAATTGGGTCTTCTTCTTACAATACCCTCCCTCACGCCCCCTCCCCTCCCCTCCCCTCCCCTTTCCTCCCCTCACATCCCCTACCCTCTTCTCACATCGACACTATCTCCGATTTGGCATTTTTTCATTGCATTCCTATTTTTCTAGCTAACATATGATAGAGGTGTGGTCTTTTCAACTGAAGGCTCCTCACTCCTTAGTGAACTCTCCTCAACACCTCGCAACTGGTAATTGAAGGTGCGGTGAATGTGTAGCCGCACAGTGTATTGCCATGCAACGAAACCAGCCACTAACGCTGAGTTAAGTTTGGCACAAAACAAGTCAGGTGTCATGGGTTGTCAATGGAGATGTAGGTTAATCCTGCTTATCACTGCTAATTCGTGGACACCATTTGACACCACCCATTGCAATCAGAGGCACCATCGACCCCGCTGAGTGGGGAATTGGACATTTGGAGACTGGGAAAAATAGCTCACTGGTGACGTCCTTTGTTACCAGACTGTGCAAATGCAACCGCTAATGGGTTTGGGTGAGAATCCTGTCCCAGCAAACTTCTTGACTGGCGTCCGTAGGAAGCCTGATACTAAAGATGCAGTCCTTCAGTGTTCGCCCCTTCCAAAAAATTGGCCAAATTCACCTCTCATCTGCCCAATTACTGGGTAAAGGAAAATAGCTTTACCGTGAGCACTCGTGTGTGTAAGAGTGATGATTTCGCTCATTCGTGGAAGGGAAATGAGTCGGTAACTCTCTTTTCATCGTGCCCTACCAACTTCCAACCAATGATGTCACGCAAACGTCGTGAGGAGGTTGCAATGTGTCCTTGCGGTGTATCCAATCAACTTCTTGTACTGTCTGCTCGTGTATCCGACTGTCATCGACCAATGCCCCTCGTCAGTCTCATTGGTTGAGGCAAACAACTCGTCGCTTCAACATCAAATGCACTGCTCAGTCAATCGCACCTCCAGTGGCTGGTCTGTGCAGCCATGAACTTCGGCAACTTCTTTCGCAACATCTCAACAGATAAGACCAGTGGTGGTAGAGTCAGTGCTACTGGTGACGGTAGTGCAGCAGGGGGTGTAAGCAGTGCCACTGGTGTCGCAGGTGGTGGCGGCGGTGGCAGTGGTGGCAGTGGCGGCAGTGGCGGCAGTATTTTCGCTACACCCAGTCGTCTGTTCGAGTCTATCAATGCGAAGACAGGAAGCATTGTCTCCGACTTCAGCCACAAAGTCGACTTGGCTAACAAGTTGGACACGATCAAGAAGTACTCCTCCATCGATAAGATTGGCCAGAGTGTACTGGGCACTTCATTTCAATCCAAACCCTCCACTCAACCTCACAATGACCCGACTAAGGCGCCACTCCAAACACCACACAATGTGGAGGATTTGCATCCACTCCCTCCCCAACAAACGCAACGGCAACATCAACAATACCAACAGCAACAACACCACCACCACCACCAACAACAACAACAGCAACAGCAACACCACCAACAACAACAACAGCAGCAACAGCGGCAGCGGCAGCAACTGTCGCAAGGAGAAGAAGCGTGGCAAAGCTACCGAAGTGAGCAGTCGGAAGTGTGGTCAGCAGACTACTCCAAACCACCTTCTGTCCCCACCTCTACCAACGCATCCTTCAACCGACACAGTTTGCACGACTTCCCGGCTCACTCCATCCAACCACCTACTACAACAAGCTACGAATATCACCCCGCAGGAGGGTATAGCATTCGGAAGCAGGACACACAGGAGCTACCACAATCACAGCCACCAAATCAGGCATCACAGGAGGGATTCGGTGTGGGTGGGTACCGACCACCTGAAGCACAGTATACCACTCTGAACAGACCGACAGAAGAGGAGGCCGCACAGCCACTGTGGCAATCGCAGACAAGTGAAGTGCTTTCGAAGGAAAGCCAGTCATTGACCGAATCTCCATGTGGCAGTGCGAAAGCTCAAGCGAATGCAGTGAGTGCATGGCAAACCGATTCACAGTTGGGGTCACAAGCTCGTCAAATGACAAGTAGTGAAGGTGGTGAGGAAAGGCGCCACGAGAATCCCTTCAACAAAGGCGTGTCTGTGGATATGGGCGTGGGTAGGCAAGAGACTGGAGGGTCTTTCAAGCGTCAGAACACGACTCCGGGATTTCGTCCGCCCAGACCACCACCACCTCGATCTCGATCGCGGTCCGGATCTACATCCGAGTCCACATCTGTGTCCAGTTCCCAGTCACTGCTGGTTGAAAATCCAAGGAAGTTGTCGTTGACGGAGGAGGTCAGCACAAAGCAGCCGTCTTCACTGCTCCACTCAATCACATCATCACCCCTCTTCGAGGAGACTGACGAGACGATGAAGAGTGCAGCTTCCCCACCATCCTCCGAGGAGATTGGCTACCTCACACGTCTCCAATGCCAGCAGATTGTGTCCGCAGTGGGCGACATGATTGCCGATACCATTGATGCCAACGAGGCTTACGAGTCGGTGACACAGACTGACTCCTATAAGGTGGAATTCCAATCACACAACTACTGGCATGACACATCACACAGAGAATTGGAGATGAACGAAGCACAGGCTGCTACGCAGACTAAACCATGCGAAGTGAACACGTACTACGTGACGGAGCCAGAGGACACGACACCATCGAAACAGACTACCAGTGACACAGAGTCTGCGTATCGACCCTCGTACGTGAGGCAGGAGGATGAGGAGGAGGAGGAGGAGGAGGGGGAGGAGAAGAGAGAGATGACGGAGATGAGGGAGGAGGAGGAGGAGGAGGAGGAGGAGGAGGAGGTGGAGGTGAAGGAAGAGAAGGAGAAGGTGGAGGAGGAGAACGCACATGAATATGAGAATGAGTATGAGAAGGAGGGATGGGAGAAGAAGGAGAGGGAGGAAGGGGTGGTGGAGAGAATTGATAGGAAAGGCAGAAGCGGTTCTATCAGCGACGACTGGTACATCAATCAAGGCTCTGAGCGACACGATTATACAGACGAGGAGGAGGGTGGCGAGGAGGAGGAGGAGGAGGAGGAAGAAGAGGAGGAAGGAAAAGAAGAATGGGAAGGAGGAGGAATGGAGGGTAAATCAGGAATCTCGCATGATGTGCATTGGGGAGGCGGAGTTGGGACGACGGAGGATTCACTCAAACCCTTCATCACCAAATACGTGCAAGAACTGGTCACTGGCAAGTGAGTCACCTACACATTTCTTGTCTCTACCACTCCCTCCACCATCTCAAGACACGTATATTCTAATGCTAATCAAGCAACAAATTTATGCTGAATTAGTGGATGACAACAGCTTCAAGCATCATTGACAGGATTGATTGCAAATAATCACTCATGATGTGAGACAGCAGCCACACTTCTTCCTACTCTCGAGGCATTGCAAACGACCGAGCATTTTCATTGCGTTGAAGACATACCGTAATCTGGTATGCCAAGCTAGCCCAACTCGCCTGTGTTTGATGCACTACCTGGCCTTCCAATGTAAGGTCAGACTCTGGTCGTCAAGACAACTTTATTGCTTTGTTCTCGTTTTAGTGAGACGGAGTTGGAGGCCAAAAACGACGCGTTCAAACGACACATGCTCGTGAGTTCCACCGCTTTGAACCCTCAAATGTAGTACGGAATTGTGACTGCTTCTGGCAAATCTCCACACCTCAGACACATGTTTGTGCTTGGGTAATGCGTGGATATGTGAACGGCATTCGTTGGGTGCCTGTGGCAGGTTTTACTTTGCGTATCCAACACGGTGTGCAGTGTGTGTGGGCGTCCAAAGCTACATTATGCTTGGTTGTCACAACCACCGCCACCATCATTACCAACTTGTGTGTCGCATGTGAAATGCGTGGGTGTAGCCACACACACACACCGCACCGTTGTGGCGCCTAATCGTCAAACTCATAGTTAGTCATAAAAATTGATGTGTTTGCAATAGTAGTCTACTTGACTTATTTGGGTGTAGACACTAAGCTGGAATGGCCACCACTTATGCACACGGACAGTCGAAATGCACAAGATCGATGATTTGGCAAGGAATCCACAACCCAGCTAAAAGTGTCTTGAAATAGTGCCTATTGAGGCAATGTTGAGGTTGGTGAGGATATGTCTAACAGAGATGAGGAAGAGGCTGGCTTCAATACGCAGTTGGTCTGCATCGTCCACCACAGTATGAGGAGATCTGGACCTAGTGGTGGTGATGGTGGTGGTTGAATTAGTAGTAGTAGTAGTATTGGTGGTGGTGTAGGAGGAGGATGAGACGAGATTACGACTTCGGTGCATTTACATTGATTGACTGACTGACCATTAGCTACACAAACTGCTTCCACTCTCCCAAACCATAGCACCTGCATTGACCTTGACATTACCCTGATTAGCACCACGCCTCAAGTCTGTCTGTGCTCCATGTTGACCAATCTGCAATGTCAATAAGACCGCCTTTGGCCACATTTGCCACATTCCCACCTAACTCGTGTGATTAATGCCACCTTGGTGAGTGAGGTCACTAGTCTCGCGACGGACACATCAACCATTGTCAGTTTCAAGCCTCGATTACAGAGGTGGTCTTCCACTCCTAACCCATGCCTCATTTTGCTTACTGCAGACACCACAGGGTCGCGAGCTCTTCTCCAAGGCCGTCGAACTACAGGTGAGTCTCTCAGTCTCGTTACCATAAGGCGACAGCAGCGTCTGGCCACACCCACTTGTCCTTTTTACGCCTACGAGGGTGGTTTATGCAGACAGGTTAAGCACTACGTTGTTCCCCATGCCTGCGGTACATTCGTGTGAGTGAGCAGCTCAAGTTACCCCACGAGACACAAGTGACTGCTGCAGTTGCCAAGTTGAATCGAACTACATTAATGTGACTGCTGCATGCCCATGACTGCGCCCACCGTCTTTCAAGTGCAACCAGAATCATGTCGGATGTGAAGACGTACACACTTGCCTATTGACGAAGTGCGAACGAAATCACACCGTGAATTTCAGGCTTTATGCTAGATTTGCCTCTACTCACTCAGTTAGTGTGCGTCGTCGTCCCTACACTTGCAACGCCATCTCAGTGCCATTAGCTGTAATCGTACACTCCCACCTGCCGTCAATCATACAATTACATGATATTTTAACGAGAATGTGACCAGTACACTTTGGAGGAGAACACCTAAACAAGTGATGGGAGGGACTCGACCAACACCTCAACACTCACGCACGTTTAGAAATTCTCCGTGAAAGTGAGTTCGGTCAAGTTGGTCTTCTAGTTATTCCCCACAACGCTGCAAATCGTGTGGTATTTCGTCGCGACTCAGCAATGGAAGTAAAGCAGACCCATCGATGGACACGCAGCGTCTTCAACAGACACCACTGGTCAACATCGCACGGCATTGTACGGGTGATGATACTCAATTCGTGCTAGCTCAGTTCACGATCCCTTGCTCCGCAATCCGCACCTTGAACAAACGCACAAGACAAAACGTGGGCTGTTTGCATCTTGAGTGAAGCGTTTCGTGCTTACAAGACTCGCCATTGTATGCGCACTTCCTAGCTGCTGTCTTCATGATTGTGGATAACCGGTGAGTGCGTTGGCAAGGCGTCTTCCTCCTCTTATGACATCACGCATTCACAAGTGGTGGATGGCAGTGCATTCATCGGTGGAGGCTTTCCTCCCAATTCTCTAAGCTGAAAATGAATACCCTCCATGATTATTGCGAGAAGTGAGAGGATCACAACTTAGACTGAGCAGTGAAGACGCACACGAGCGAACAGATGAACAATTAGGCGCTAACCCGCCGTTATGACTCAAAAGAATCACCAATGACACCTTGAAGTTGGCCAAGTCAATCGGTCAACGCATTGAACAGGCAACGATGCTTAATGCTCCTTGTGTCTTCTGCAATCGACACCGAGATTTTGCCACCGCACGCCCTGAGGGTTTGTGCCTTTCTTCCCATCACCCTGCAAACCATGCTATCTTGATGTTGAATCTCATGTGTCACTAATACGGCGTAGATGCACGGTGTGTTGACGGTGAATGATCAATATGGAGGCGAAGATAAGATTGCACATCCCTCCATTCCTCTTCTAGCTCGTCTCTTTCACTGTCTCAATCTCTCTCCTCACAGGGTGCGTACTCGGGCGGACGCCTCGACGAGAACGGATTACGCGCCTTACTGAGTCGCGTCGTCTTCGTGCTCACCGAGTGTCACAAGTCAGAGGACTTCGTTCCTGCCAAACGACTTCTCACCACCTCCCTCGTCTACCACATTGAAGGTATCTACCACGCCCTCCAGTCCACCCTCTCTACTCAAATCCACTGCTTCCTCTTTCCCTAAGCACAGGGCGTGGATGCACACCTCCCTTTCCATCTCGCCACCACCTTCACTGCCATCGCCGTAGCCGACTAATTTAGCCCTTACTCCCCCTCCCTCCTCTCCCTCGACCATGTCCAACTACTAATACTTGCTGCATGCTCTGCACAGCCCATGTGCACAGAAAGTGATTGGATCACGTTCTCCTCATCCCTAGATCCCACGAAGGCTGGTGAAAAGGTCTTCCTCTTCTCCTACATCAAAAGTCAGCCTATTTGGCATTCGCTGAGATTTTGGAACGCCTGCTTCTTCCAGTCAGTGCAGGAGACGCGAGCCAAGATGATAGATCAAATGAGGTGGGCTATGTTTTCACCATCGTTAGTCCACCTAGTTTGGCTAAGTTTATGCCACCACTGGACATGTGTTTATCCACCTCTGGATTGTTCAGCTACGCTGACTGCCAATGTGGGTTGTTGATTAGCCGATTCTGCATGAGTAAACATGCTGCCGTGGAGGTGGTGGCGGTAGCGACCAAATCAAATTATCTTCGTCAACCCAACTGCATTGTCGTTATGGTTTGCAGTGGTTTGGTTTCAAAAACTTGTGATAGCGACGAGGTGAAATGCCTTTCAATTGTTCTTGCATACTGCTTACTGATTACTTTCCAATTTGCAGATCCGACACGGAGATTGACCAAGCCATCATTGGTCAAATTAAGTGAGTTCTTACTCCCACCCCCTCCCCCTTCCCTCCCCTTCCCTTCCCTTCCCTTCCCTTCCCCAACCATGTCTCATTACCTCTCACCTCGTTGTGTCGCGGATCTGGTGATGTAGAAGTCATGCCGAGTTGGCAATGCTGAATCACTACCGCAGCAACTGACAAACCGACATGAAGCGGAGGACTGTCAATGAAGTAGGTGTTAGGTCACCATTGCAGAATGGCGTCTCGAGAGAGATAAACTTCAGCCACCTTACAGACTGAGGTGGTGAAGTTATTTACGTTGTGCGTGGACGAGGGGCAATGTTTAAACGACATGACAAACAACAGGTGAGGTGAACACTGATGACAGACTTGTCCTTCTCCACCCAGACATGTGCATCCACCCAAATCGCTGCATGCAGTGCAAGCACAAGCCATAACACACACTCGTTACACACACTTCCTCACCTCATGCCACACCATCCACACACCACGTCAGTTGTCTCAGTCAAGTCGAAGTGGATTGCGTCGGGTTTCCCCCTCCACCTGAACGTGCATTCTGCCTGAGTTGACAACCAGGCGGACTTGAAACACAGAGGCTTGCGTGTGTGTCCATCGTTCAATGCACGAGATAATAACTTTGGCTGCAGGCGATATCAAAATGAGGCAATGTTGTCGTTGGTGAGGGAGAGAGGGCAAGGCTCTGCAGTGATTAGCTTGCGTACTCGTTGTAGGTCATACCTCAACACCATGCAGGTCTTCAATCTCCACGCAACCATGAGACACGAATTTCTTCGCAAGCAAGGTGACCTCTTCAATCTGCGTCAAGGTAGGCTCCATTCAATCATTTGCAGTGTACTACAACTTCCTGCTCCTCTGACGTGATGACACCAATGCATGTATTTCATCCAAGTTGGGAATAGGCATCGCGGATAGCACGAGACTGGTTGTATTACGAGGAGAATTAAAAGTGGAAGAAGTGTGGTGTGGATTTGGGTGATGTCTACAATGTGTGCGTCGACGGCGATGATGTATGGAACAGGCGCTGCTGACAGTCACGTGCATAAGGCTGGAATGCGATTCACACATTCCAGAAGCAATGCAAAATGATGATATGAGGGGGTTAAAAACGACGTCAAAGTGTGTCCCCTCCTCCTGGGCAAAACATGCAGCAATATTTATAGAGTAGGGAGTGCAGTAAATACGAGGCACTTGTCTAAGACCACTACGTCCCACGTGACTCTGTGGTAGTTATAGTGTGCAATCCCCTCCACCGTTGGAAAGCAAGACGGACTGACAGACAGTCTTGCAGAAGGAAGGAATGGAGGTGAAAAGACAAAAGCCATGAGGAAAACTTCTTCCATGGGGACTAGCTAGGTAGACAGTTGGTTGGCTGTGTGATTTTCAACAAAATTTCCAGCTATTACTACCAGGCACATTTTACTCCACATGCCTGTTCCAACACCAACAACAACAACAAGAACCACCACCACGTCTTTCATCACAGCATGCTTTGCCCATTGCTCAGCAAAAGTGTAAGTAACTAAATGACACCTAGATACTAATCCGTCCTCGCTTTGCCTCCTCCTCACAGACGACGTCGAAGTTCTCTCCGCCTTGATTGACAACCCACAGATCAATTGAATCATCGCCCTCCCCCTCCCCCAAACACATCCAACGACATTTGGCCTCCGCTTTGGATCAGAAAGCGCCCCTCCTTCTGATACAACTCTTCCTTATTTTTTTGCTCTTCCCACCACCCCAAGTGTCATGTCTCACCCACTCGTCTCCACCTTCCCTTCCACCCGTGCTATTGTCCTTCCCATAAACTGTAGACAGCTGCCGATTCTCCTCCACTCAATCTTCTCCTCTCAATGGGAGGCAAAATTGGCGTGAAGAGTTGTTAGTCTTCCTGTGCTAAACTAATGACTGGCGACAGCAATCATCACGAATTGATGAATGACGTGGGTAAATGCAACTGTCACCAGACGTCGCATCCACCAACCCACGACTAACTCTATCCTTCATCATTTCCCACTTGGCACACAGTGCAGTGTAGCGATTCGTCCAAAGGGAAGAAGTAAACAAAGAAGTATGCATTTAGTGAGAATGCCTCCCTTCTCATCGTCGTAATTAATCACCCTTAAACCACACCAACACTTGCCGAGTCGAGGACATACTCGAGGTCTTTCTCACTCAATCTCATTCCCGGTTGACAGCGACTGTCTGATGCGTCAAGCAAGCATTGACTTCCTCTCATCTTGGTCCACATTCAACAAGTAGCATCCACAGAAATACACGAAACACAGCCTCAGTCCAGGTAGGTGGACTGGCTCTACCACACTCACATACTCTATCCATCACTTTGGGACGCTGAAGTGAAGACAGAATTGACGGTGCAAGTCCGCATTCTCTGCTTCAGCTTCCCATGTCACCCTGTCTACTGCACTTGCATTCGCTGATCATTTGTACTTTTGGACGATCATTTATTCGTTGGGTGGAGAAAGCAGGCAGCATCTACACACAAAACACGACGGTCTCCACAGAGGTCAGCCATATGCCCCGCATGTAAGCATTCGTCAAAATAATCCTCCAAACAAAACAACTTTAGCCTGCATAGAACCTAAATGATTTAGCAAGACTTCCCTCTTTACTTACACTCCACTCCGATTCCTGCACTCCATTCATTCCCATACCCACAAAGGAAGTCAGTTGAGGGTGATCGGAAGTTGACAAAGAGGAGCACACCACAGCCCTTCCCATTTCCCATGCTTTGTCTTCCGCATTCTGATTTCCAAACAAAGCACTTCACTGACATGCACCAACTCTCACGTTCCGCCTTTGTGGTTTTGCAAAGTTGTTGGCGTTGATGATGCAGTCGTCCATGGGATGCAACGTGCGTCCTCTTACAAGACCATTCGGATTCAAAGCCATGACATCACGAACACTACCATTAAAACTGTCAAGTAAGGCATCTCTTCAAGCGCTTTTATTCGTTGAAGCAATCATCACGACAATCTCTCCTTACCACTCTAATACGACTTGAATTTGCTGCTGACCCTATTTTCACGAAATGCCTTTTCTCTCGATGCGATGCAAGATATGCAGGTCCAGCCACCCACTCGTGTTTACTGATCGCCACCCATCCCCCATCACACGCGACTGTCTTACACCAATGCCGAGATGCAGTGATAATTAGGACTTGGAGAACCACCCACCCTACTACTAGAGTGCAGGAGTGACGTGAGGCGATAGACTTTATCACCTCTCCAATCCCATGGTTCACATCTTCTCGTGGCCGAGTTTCGTCTTGCACGGTTCAACAAGGTGTGAGATCACACGTGACTGTCTGGTAGAGATACGGATAGTGTTGTTACATCCACTTGCCTAATCCTGACATCGACCAACACAGCCGGAGGAATAGGGCAAAGTGGAAAGGCAAGAGGGAGGTAAAGACCGTAGTCCAAGTTGCACTCTATCTGGATGCTTGATATTATGTGTAATTATAACTTGGTGGGTGAGAGAGTTGACAATACGTGCTGCACAGAGGCTTCCGTGGTCAGTCCACTCACACGCACACGCACACGCACACACATATTCGCAACAGGAGTGGGTTGTGGAGATACCTTCAAGGGCTTTTGTTCTGCCTTGATAACTCAGTCACGCAACCTGAGGCACAGGATGGAGGCAGAAAAAACGCAATTGGACAACAGAACAATCCAAGTGGTACAACACCTTTTCCCACCTCTTGTGGCTCTTCACATTCAAACACACCAACACGCAATCATGCAGTCACGCAAACCCAAATTTCACAGTTCAGTGAAGAGGCCACCCCACTGGACAGCAACAGCAGTAGCAGTGGCAATACAAGGAGTACCATTCATTAATTTTAGGCGGTGAAAATGGAAAAGCAATTCAAGTGGCAGGACAAGGAGAAATTAAAGTTGGGACCAACAAATTGTTGCTAACTAGACGGAACAGAGTACACATGCCCTTGGCAGACGAGGCACTGCATACCTTCGAAGTGTGGATTTGGCAGTCAGCAACTGCATCTTTCGGCAACGCACATCTAAATATTGCTTCATAAAACCGAGGTTGGAGTACTGGAGGGAGAATGGAGTGAACTTTAGCAAAATGAGATGACAGTCTTTGAATTTTCAAATCATTTATAGCCTGGTAGAATGTAGTCTAGTTACTGATAAAGTAGTTTCAGTACTATTGACTTGGTTCCACTTGCCATG